>OY998137.1:8769534-9969534 GCA_963921915.1 Hyposoter dolosus | reverse complement strand
TCCCTGATAGTGTTTTGCGTGCTGGCGACTCCGATTTGGGGTTACGTGGCAGCGAGAAATCCATTTACGAAGGAGGTACTGGATTACGGTTGGTCGCCGGTAATTTCAGCGATGTTGATAAGCAGCATCGGTGGTCTGATACTCGATTACACGATAATGAGTTACACGGGAATAGCGGTATTCCAATTGGTCATAAACGGTGTCGGTGGAAACTTGGTGGCAGTTCAGGCCAGTAGAATTTCCACTTCACTGCACAAAGATAAAAACAACGGGAATCAACACGAGCCATTAAAAATTTGCGTCAGTCCTTTCCACGCATTTTTGGCACCGGGTAATTGAGCAGCTTTGCGAAAAATTCATTTTTCCAAATTTGTTCATCGACTTTTTCGTCTAAATTGGTATTTTGATTTTTTTTTAGGGGGCCACGCGAGAACTGCCAGAGTTCTCTTGATGATGGTCATCCCTGGGCACTTGATATTCACTTACACGATTAGTTATCTTCGCGCTGGACACACTTCGTTCACTGCAACTTTTATCGTGGTTTATTTGTTCGCAGCGGTTCTTCAGGTGATTTTTTAAAATTCTAATATTTCCCAGGCTCCCGCTTTGAATTTCTTTTTTCCAGAACACGAAACAGCTTGCAGCAACGAAACGATAATGAAAAATCGATGTTTCAGGTGATTTTGCTACTGTACATAGCTCAGCTGATGGTTGTTTGGATGTGGACACAGGGAATGGATCCTGACAGTTCGGCGATTCCGTACTTAACCGCAGCCGGTGATCTTTTGGGTACGGCGCTGTTGGGAATCGCTTTTCACTTTTTGAACGCGATCGGTGATGGAGATTCCGACGTAGGGGATTGAAAAAACAAATGGCAAACGCTGAGGAATTAGGAAGAACGAAAAATACTGCATGCGCTGCGGTTCATTGGAATCACGTTGAAAATATTGACTCGACTGGCAAGCCAAGGAACGAGAAGTCGAAGAACGAACGAAAGAACGAGAGAAAACTCAAGTCCGTGAATTCAGAATTGTCCTGCTTATTCGTAATTGCATTTTTCCAAGCCCTCCAGCTGCCATCGTGGCAAATTTGAAGCTACAAACTCCAGAATAATTCAAAATTCAGAGACTGTCAAAATGCTAGTCCCAAATTTGTTACGATCACAAAAAAAAACCGCTCGTCAGGTCGATATCGACAAAATTATGGCTGAAAATTAATTCACACCGTTTTTAGCGATTCTACGAGAGGAAATGGTTCCCCGAGCCATGCAGGCCTAACCGCGGCGGTTGAAAGGGTTCAAACTGAAAGAAACTCAAGCTTGCCATAAATAAGTATCAGGATTTTCCCATAAAATAGTAACTCTTCGAGTCAGTATTGAAAAAATTAGGTTAATCGATTAAAAACGAAAAAAACTCGTATAAAGAAAAAAGTGCCAGTTAACTCAGCCATAACCTTAGCTCGAAAAAAGAAACGTGAGACGCGATTCGAACGAAAAATTCGCGTATGTAAATATCGATAAATCTTCAAATTCACGAGCTTTCAGCACTAAATAAAAATTAAGGAAACGTTTCGAATCGAATATTTCGCTGTGATTACTTCCCACCGTTGGAATGTCGCGGTAAAGAAAAAAAAAAAACAATTGAAAGTCATGAATCAGTGAGTGTAAACGCGATTCACATGGCAATAAATATTTTGTACCCAAAATGTACATAAATTAATAAAAAGCTTAAGATTCTTTCAATCAAGCACAAGAAAACAACACAAAAAGGAACAAAAAAAAACATTTGTACGGTCAATAACGCGTTGTTTGCTCCCGAGGGGTAGGTCGAAATTCCCATCTTTTTATTAACGAAGATTTGAAGGACTCTCGATCTAAATGTATATAAACATATATGTATATATCTTTATACATATGTATGTGTATATTGTAAGCGATTGGTGAATGCCACATTATGACGCATATGCGCGGGCGATATATTATTATGATATATGCGCTGACAGATGGTTATCCTCCGACAACCTCTATTATTATACACAATAGTCTTTAAACTGTTTGATAGATATAATTTTAGGCCTGCAAAGGGCTTTTAACACCTACCAAATTCAAGACTCTCGCTCTCTCACTATCTCTCTCTCTTTTTCTCTCACTAATTCTCTCTTATTCTGAAACGTTTGTGAATCGTGTGGCTACGCAGTTTCGAAGACGCGTGTCATATGATTCGCTCCTGGTGGAAGAAACGGATGGTTGCATGTGCTGGGGATCCGATAAAGTGAGAGGCTCAAAATTTGGTAGCTTTCGAAGGAAAAATAAAGATTTTTTGGACGATGAACGTAATTTGGAAGAAAAAATTGTAAATTCTGATAAAAATGCTTTCTGAATGAGACGCTTGATTAAAAGTGGAATATTTCTTGATATTCATTGATACCGATAAGGAAATTGATTTTTTCCAGCACAATAAATATTGCCGAATTAATCAGAAAGAAAGGAGGCAAAACTCGCTTGTCTGGTCATCGTACGAATAAGATTGTTGATTTGTCGGTCAAACTCAGTGCTCAGAGATAGACAGAGGGAGAGAGAGAGAGAGAGAGAAATCTAGAGTGAGAAAGTGAGTCTGTGTAGTCAATCTCGTCAGGAGTTTCATCTAGATCTCTGTTCGCGTATGTGCTCTCCCTCGCCCATGACAATCGTTCGTCCGATTATTTCGCGGGTGTAAAAATACAAATCTCTTTTTCATTTAATTGCACGATACGCCTTATGGTGTTCCAACAATTATTTTCACTATGGTTGTTAATCGGGTGGATGAACGTGTCAAGAAAACGAGACGTTTTACGAGGACCCGAAATCATTCGATTGTGACAATGACTGGGTGAGTTTAATCTCGAATAATCATTCGTCTCTATTTTTCCAACTTTCCACCATGGAAATTCAAACATTCTTCACGTTTAACTTTATAGTTTCCAACGTTTTTCCTTTTCTATAGTTTTTTAAGTTTTTCATTACAATGGAAATATTTTGCTGACCCTTCTCTGTCACCGATTCGCGGGTCCTAATGTCGTTGATGATATAAAGCTCGCGAGGTACCACATACGCGAGCTTCGGTGTTGAACTCTCGAATAAATATGATCCGAGCTATATATTTGTATGTACGAACGTTCTCCTCCTGGTAATAACGGAACGTGTAATACGTGCTTCATTCATAATCTCCTGACGACATGCACACACACTTAGTTTATAGATATATACTATTGTCGGTTTGCGAACTCACCATCATCCACTATAGGGCATCATCGCAGTCAGCATCATCGTCAATCGGACCTGCCAGTGGACCACATCACGTACTTTTGTCGAGTCGTGTGTTTGACACTGTACAAAAAAAAAAAAAAAAAAATTAAAATTCAATGATTCGTCATCGAAAAATCAGAAATATATTTTTCTCGTAAGAACAAAGATTATATTTCTGTTGCACGAAGAAATCTTTCTCGACGACAAAAAAACATCAGCGGGAATAAACTTTTTTTCTACCAAGTGTTAAGCATTTTTTTTTTTTTTTCTTTCGTGAGTTTGCATTTGGCATTAGCGAGCAACACAAAAACGGACCGTAGTCTCGTCAGAGGTGCACCGTGGAATGGAATATAATCGTATCTGCGAATTTTCACTTCGTGCTCGTCTATTCAAAAAATCACCACTATGCTCGACGACAAAGTTTTGGTGAACGAAGCGCGAGATAACGAGAGTGCGAGACTATCCACGTTTACTTCGTATCGGACGTTTGTTTGAACAATTTTTCATTATCCTCCGTTTCGTAATTATTGTTATTTTTTTGTTTGTTTGTTTTTTTCATCGAAAAGTTCGAATTCGTTTGTCTCCAGAAATACCAAATAGAAGTTTTATTTTCTCGATAATATTTGGCGTTACGTAATACATTTTTTTTTTTTTGCAATTATTACTTTTTATCACTCTTTTTATTGATGTGTGTGTCATTGAGATTCTAATTACAAAAGTGAGACGTCTAATGAGCGGTATGAAACCGCATGGACCAAGGAAATCGAGCTGCAGCTGACTGACGGTCAGTGTGAGTATTTGTTTCATCATTTCGCATCAATAATGTCGTTCCAATTTTTATACTTTTTTTATCCCACAATATAAATACTGTGTTGTTAATCAAGTCGTTGAAAAATTATTAAAAAAAAAAAAAAAATGGATTTCAATACAAGAGAAAAAAAAGTTATTGCCCTATTGCTACGTCAGTCGACGTTTGAGGAAACGCCAGAATTTTTCTAAAATTTGAAATTCAGACGTAATAAAAAAAAAAGCGACAAATTTATTGGCCAAAGATTGTAACATTTGTGTAAACCTTCCAAACATTTCTGAAATAGATGACATATTTGCTGACTCGTAATACCCGAAAATATACTCATATGTACGTGTCTTATTAAAGTTTTTAATGTGGCATGGTTAGACGGAATTACGAATGAATAAATACCAGTCTCATTAATGCAAACTTTGCTGGGAGAGTGAATTGTCGAGCAGAACGTATACGAAGGCGTAATATGCATGAATACAGATCGATAAAAATCATACATACGCTAAAGTATAATATCTCTGGAGGAGATGTGGTGAGTAATTCCCTTTGCATCGGAGATTGATAATTAATTGATCGATTAGACTCGGTGATTAAAAGAGATGAATATTTGCAAAATATTGCAACAAAAATAGAAGATAATGTTGTTCTCGTTTGTTAACAACGCAATAATGTATTTGTCGAACACGAGGTCGTTTTTTTGTCGATTTCTTTCGAGTCCACACAGTGCTCGTTTCGATAAAATTCGAGGAGAACAGAAAAAAATTGGTAGCTCGAAAACGAGGGGTTTATTCGAAGCGAGTAGTCACAATCACGTGAATCTTTATCAATACACTTGTACGAATTATTCGTATTTTTAATTATCCGTGTATTTGAGTCTAAGAGCGAAGGAAAGAAAAAGTTTGCCAAGCGATATCTCCCTCGTCAAATATAACGATTTCAACATTTTTTATTCAGGATTCGAACGCGATTCTCGTGTCAACGAGATGATGAAAAGAAACAAAAATTAACATACCAGCGTTATCGTCAGTCGCGCCTAGAATTTTTTACGGCAAACACGTGCGCGTCTGTACGCAACAGCCAATTTTTACAAACCGGTTAATTATGGCTATTCGAAGTGTTTCTTTGCGCGATGCAAAGTTGAAAGGATAATGAACGGTGCATACGAGAAATTCAAGTAGTAGAGACCGAATTTGGTCAGACGTTTGTTTTTTTTTTTTTTTTTTTTTTACTCTCCGGCGCCGAATGACCGTGGAGGGAGAAAAATTCCATCACGGAAACTAGAAACCCAACAATTCGTTGATAACTCCCAACCATTTATTTCAAGCCCATCGATCGATTAGATTTCTCGAAAAATGGATAAATTCAATAAGATCAATCACGCTCAACGCTTCGAAAGACAATTCCAAATGAACGAGCGACGAACCAGTTCGTCCCTAAGATCTCTACGGTCAGTAATAACAATTCTTTACTCCCATTTTTTTCGCTCCATGCAAGTTTTTTCTCGATATAAACAAATATAATTTTCATAAGTAATTAAGAACAAATCGATCTCTTATTTTAACATGTGAATTGCCACGGACAGAGATTATACTTTCAGCATGTATTCTTACAATAATTTCGTGTAGGCAAAAAAAAAAAAAAAACATTCAAATACACGTGACACACATTACGTCAAATGGTGATGGATCGGTTCGCAGGCGTTTTGCACTGCGCTCCTCCGTGCAAACGGCCCTGAACACAGTAGCAATGTCAATTAGATCAGTACCATATACTCTCGTAAAGCTTAATACACGTATGGCAATATACATTTATATATATGTATATTTATGAGGATGTATAAAGTCTCTCGAAGCCTAAACGATCCGGTGTGTTGCACCGTGTCGTTCGAGGCGTACAGTGACGCGTGTACTATCGCGTTCACTTCGCATATTGGGCATTTAACTAATCAGTTGTACGTATAACGGTGTCCGAGAGCTTTCATTCACAGGGTGTCTGAAAAGTCGGTAAAAAAATCGACAAAACGTCAAAATTATGAATTGCTTGAGATTTTTGTGAGGAAACGTCTTGGAGAAGAATTTCGTGGGCAGATATTTTGAACCTTTTTTGCAACGATTCCATTTTGAACGATCGTTGTTTCGAGACTTTCGAAGCGTTTACGAACGTTTAATGCGAGCCATTCTCGTTTATTTTTGACAGCAGGAATCTCGTGAGAAACTATGCGCCCTGCTGCGTCGTCGTTGGTGCAATCTGTCAGATTGCCAGAGAAATAGTGAGAAATTTGAATAAGTCAGGGAATAATGCACTCGCCTTTCAGTTACACAATTTCGTTTGCAATCACACACATAAACGCGGTGGTCTCGAGATCGCGAATTCAATGTCAAAGTTAAGCGAACGCATCTCTAGCAATTCCTCGCAAGGGTCAAGTTCGCCAACTGCAATGTCGATTCTCTCGTCTACCCTCTTCTTTATGAATATTTTGTCTCGACGTTTCGCTCGTTTGAGAGTTTCACGTGACACTTTATTATTTCCATGATTTTTCTCTCATTTTTCCATCTCCAGACTCGGTGAATATTTTCGTCATCGAATTATTAACGGTAAACTCATTAATGCAAAAAAAAAAAATAGTGCCAAAAACTAGACTATCGTTTGCTTGGCCCATTTAATTCACGAGCGAAAATGATTCGTAGTAAAAATAAACAATTCGCAATTGCGCAATAACGGAGGTTCGGTCCGGTGACTGGGGATACGTCACTCGTCGGGGAAAACGCGACCACGTGCTCCGGTAAAAATCTTGGCAGTCAACTAGACGAGTCTAAATCGTCCCGTTGTTTTACAGCTCGTAAAAAAAAAGTCATCTGTAAGATTTTCCATCGTTCCTCGTCGCCGGACTTGTAAACCTCTTCGAGTCCGGTCAGTGCTTTTTAAACTCATGTCCGAATGTCCCCAATTTTCCTCGTTTTTCTACATCTGTTTAAAGAATCATACAATCAAAGTTTAATCGACAAAAAAGTGTGAGCAAAACTCGAGACTGTTTATGTGTCGAGCAAATCGACGTTTGTAATTTCCTCATTGCCAGAGGAACGAACAACATTCCGGACATCTGTGACTAATCTCGTAAAACTCATCCAAATAGAAAATCTATCCTTGTTTGTTGGTTTCTCGATCAACGAAGCGTTGCAATTTCGAATCAGAACGTTGTAATTAAAAAATTGAACAAATATCTGTTGGTTTTTTGTTTCTGATTACTCGTGGAAAAAAATTGATACAACCGAGCAACGGTAAAATAACGTGAACGCGCTGTAGGAGAGCAAAATGCAAACGTTTAAACCGCGGGTAATCAGAAAAGTGGGCCTCCATAGATGTGACCTAGTCCAGAAGTTACCAGAATACAAATTGCCCCGGAGAACTACAGTCGTCGTCGTCGTCGTCGTCGTCGTCGTCGTCACCATCACCGACACTGAGCTTAATATTACAAACGTTTACATCTCTCTCTCTCTCTCTCTCTCTCTCTCTCTCGACATTACTACCATTCCTCATATATATATTTATACATATACAAAAGCCTGTATAACTATACTCTACGAAGCAAACTCACATTCACGTGATATGGGCCTCGTTCGCTACGATTTTGATATTATGTATTTGATTGTTGGATAACTCTCAATCGCGTACAAGGATCCAGCCTCATCTGGGTCACAGAATAAGTCGACCTGTCGATATAGTTGTTATCACGAAATTTCGACGTTTCATTTTTAAGAAATGCCATCGTGTCGTCATCATTTCTGTACCTGATTCCTCAAAAAGATACTTTGCTATTCAGAGACATTTCTTTCTCGTATTTACGAATGAAAATCGTTGCAAATTTTAAAAAATTCAACTTTCCCGATGGATTACGAGTCAGCCAACATTTTCATACAGCAAGGCTTTACAAAGTGCTCTTTGATTCCCACTAACTGGACAAAAGCCCCATAAGCACGATTCAAACTTTTTCACAACTTTGCGATAAGCTCTTCTCGAAAAGGTCAAAGAACAGCGTTACGTAAAGTTCAGTTTCACGAACCACCGTAGTCAACATACCTGTATGATCCTATGAAGCGAATCCACCCACGCTCCATTTCCATAAATCCTTTTTCCCCGTCCTCCGCACTCGGTCTGATGACAAAGTCTCCAGTGACGCACATGAATTTCAATGTTTCCAGAAGCTTTGTTCCTCCATTGCCAATCTCTTTGCAAAAATTTACGTTATTCTGTAAAAAATGAAGGAAAAAAAAAATGAACAAACAGTTGGAAAGAATTCAACAAAATGCCAAATATTTTTCTCATTTTTATTCAGCGATTCTTCCAACCGTATTCGGTTAACATAAAAGGCTCGATTTGAATTTTTCATTTTGTCGAAAACGCCATCGATGTTATTCACTCCCACGCAGACTCCGGAGTCCAAGAGAAAAGCGAATATTGACTCAATCAAAAAGCTCTCACATAAATTTTCCTTAATACGGACATTTTATAATTTCTCTTGGGAGTCCGCAGTTTTTATCAATTTCATATATAGACGCATAAGTCTATTCATAAGGGACGGAGAATTGGAAACATGTGCTTTTCGTAGTCTATGGTGGCCGACGACGCGAAGCTTTACTCGTAGGGATCGATAAGCTCGCGCCTGCGGATTCACGACCAGTTCGGATTTCCAATGTGCGTGTGCACATTTGAATATATATGTGTGTGTGTGTTCACATGGATATAATTATACATAGGCATATATATTGAATGGCGTATACCTCTCGGGTGGGGGTTGATTTTTATACGCGGACTCGACGAGCCATTCGAGAAAACTGATCCTGGTCGTCTTCAGTCGCGATGTAACCGCATAATGTGACGGCCTCGCACGTGGCCTCCGGATTGATCTAACATCGATGCTGGACAATATATTATCAAGCAATATCAAGCAAGTCTCGCCCTAAATCCTCGCGAGAAGTCCAGGGATCTTCCGATTTAAAACCGACGGTTCCGGGGCCGCGGAATAATATCTCGTCGAGAAATTCGCTCTTACAATCATTTCTCCATCACACAAGTGTCCATTTCATCTGTAACAAAAAATAAACGAAGAAGAGAGCGTCAGCGAGGTGAGAGTCACAGAGTTTTTGCAATTTTCCGTTATTTATTTCACAATTTCGACATTAAATTGCTCCAGTTTAAATAATTGTAAATAGCTCACGATTAATTCATTGAGCTTGGGACTTTTTTGAGCACCTGACACCATACAACCTCTGGGCTAACATACTCACCGCATGGGTGCAAATTTGCACTTTGAGTTTTCAAAACATTCTGTCTCATCGAAATTTGTACGGATTGAAAGCTCTTGGGGTACTTTTTAGGGGTAGCAAATCCTGGGCTATCGATTACAATTATTATAAAATCGAAAAATACAAGATTTTTCACAAAAAAATGGTAAAATTCACAAAAGAAATTTTGAAAAACTGTTTTTTTTTTTTTTTTTAACGCCATTCAAATACTAATTAAGGCATTGACATTTAATTAACGCGAAATTGAAGATAACGAGTCGTATTTTGAGAAAAAAAATTGAGAATGATTTAGAGGAAAGCTGCCTGAAGTTTTCGTGGGTGCAAAATTTGCACTCATGCAGTGGCTACGGGTTAATATGCCGGACTTTGAATTATTGTGTTCGTAATTAATTCATAATTTTTGTGCACTCAATCAATAATTATCGATACGGTAAATTCTTCATAGATTTGTTGCTCTATTTATTTTTCTTCGCTAACCTCGGTGCACTATGAAAATACAACGACCTTCGTGGCTACGAATGAATGGATCAAGCACAGCAAACGCTCGACTGAGGACAAATATCGACAAGAGCCGGTTCTGCTCCGTTGAAATATATTCTAATGGAATTTTCATTGCCATCATGCAAACTTTTGCGACTATAGATGTTTATAAATATACATTTTAGGGGTGATCCATTTTCCGAAGAGGCCGGTATTGATCGAATCGCTGCGAGAATTCGTGCAATCTTCTCTGTCACGTGCTGCACTGAACTTCATGGTCAGACAGAATAGAGACACGCGACTGAGAACATGTCGATTTTTTTCGATACTTTTCGTCGGGATTTGTGAAGAATTCTATGGAAAAAATCAGCCTCGCGAATCTTCAGTGAAACAAAAGCTAAAGTTTCGTTGAATATATTCTCAAGATCTTTTTATTGATTGTGATTTCCAGCAGATTCGAAATTCCATCATTTTTTAATCACGAATTTGTAGTTAATTTTTTTCTTTGAACTTTGAACATTCTGTATGTGGAAAAGGAATATCGTACGCACGTTTTAATGAGTAAAATTACATCAGAACGTGCGAACGGTAAAATCTGCGGAAATTCGCATTTTAATAATCTCAAGGTTAAATGCACGTGTCAGCGAGTGTATTAATTAGCAAACGGTGGAGTAACTTCCTATTGACGTAAATCTGTAACGCGGAGAGATAGAGAAGAATCTCGTTAGGAAATCTCGCGTTTTCCTTCGTCGTCTGCGTTTTATTATGATTACGTAATAATGATTTTCCACCGTTTGGTTATAATTCGTAAATAACGGTGGCGAATAAGCAGCCGCGACTCTGCGAGACGCTGCGTTATCACTTGGGTCGGTAAAATACGTCGGTGAATTGGAGAGAAAAAAAAGTCGAAACAAAAGGAAAAAGTGACGTTCGTGCGAAGACGAATCATTTGTATAAATTGATCTTGACGATACGAACCCAAGTTTCAGTATGTTCGTAACATGTTAGAGGGTCAGACGAGCCAACATACACTTTCAGAGAATGATTCGTCGCGCGGTAGTCCTAGAGTTTCCATACACAAGGAACAATCGCTCACCGTCAAATTTGGCGAGTACGTTTTCTGCAAAGCAAAGATAAAGAACGAATATAAATAAACAACGTTTTTGTTTTTTGTTTTTTTTTTTTTCAATGTCACGAGTGCTTCGATTGGATATTTCATGAGCTTCCGGTTCATGGGACGAAAAAGCAATTGAGAGATCGATGGAAGTGAATTCGCGAAAGAAAATTTGTGTGCACGTTAAATTGATACAAAGAGATTAATTAGAATTCAGGGGAAAAGCCTGATTGAAAAATGCAGAGAGAGAATTTGTGATGTTTTCTCAAAAACATCGAGTCACGAGTTTCTATGGTTTAATCATTGGATTTTCATGTCTCGAGTGAATTTGATGAAAAAACTTACGTTGCATGTTGACAGTGGGCCATGTAAGGAAGTTTTGCTGCACAGCAGCAGCAGGCGGAACTCGTACAGGATGACACCGATCGGTGGACGTTCGCGTACCGTGTCGGAGACGGGGCTAGCAGCAACCCCTTTGACCTCGACCTTGTCGAATACGGACGATTGTCTCGAAGTGACGATCCTGGATGAGACTGGGGACGGTGGTCGTTTGCCGGATCTCGTTGCGGAGAGCAGACTAAGCGCGTGCGACGGTGAACGGGTCGAGTCTTATTTGGCAATAACGATTCAGGTCTTCATACCGTTCCTCGTTGCGGGTTTGGGAATGGTCGGTGCTGGTCTCGTTCTGGACGGAGTTCAAGTGAGTGTCGCCTCGAAATAATTCTGCAAAGAAGAAAGAAACCGAAGAATTTAAACAAAATTCGAATGAGATTGAAACGAATCGTTTTTTTTTTTTTTTACAGCATTGGGTAGTTTTCGAGAAAGTAAACGAGCTGATGATTCTCGTGCCAGCGTTGTTAGGACTGAAAGGTAATTTGGAGATGACCTTGGCCTCGAGATTATCGACGCAAGCGAATCTTGGGCACATGGACGCGCCTAAGCAACAATGGTCCATGATAGTTGGAAACTTGGTTCTCATTCAGGTAAAAAAAAAAAATAACAATAATAATTTTAAGAAAAAATGGAAAATTTTGACTTCCCTTTGCCCCGGTGTATCTAAAAATTTCATCTGTTTCGTACCAACTGCGTCGTAGATCATTTCCGAGAAACCTTCCTCCGGTCTTTCGATTCCCGACGAGATGCAAACTTCGATTTCCTTATCGCTTGGCGCCTCGTACAATTTTCGATTTCCTTATCATTCGGCGCCTTGGTACGAAGATCCAATTCTTTATTTCTCCAATATATCATCTTTCTCTTTACCTGCTCGTATTTAAAAATTGTAACCTTGCGTCCACGTGGCTGATACGATCTTCGTCCCGCGAGACACACGGAAATCTTGTTGTTTGGTCGATTATTCAAACTTGACGTATGACGACTGTGTATTCGTAAGTAAGCTCGCTCCGAGCTTTTCGCTTTTTCATTATTCCCAATCGTACCTCTCGTCAAATAAGGAAAACCCAAAAGCTGAAAAATTCCCTCAACGTTAAATACACCGCTGCATACATAGATATCCATGTGTTTGTACAAACTCGTTCGTACGTGTTTCAATTAAATCGAGTGACGCAATCATTACGAGATAAAAGGTCGCGGTTGTCTAATTTTAATTGGGACGTTTATATAAACACACACGTACACACGTTGATGTTTGTACGCAGAATAGAATAAGAGATAGAGAAAAGAACCTTGATTCTCGTGAACGAAGCCACACGAGTTCAGTGTCTACCCACTTACCCGAGCCAGCCTACTTCCGCTACCAAGATCCTTCCTCAATTGACACCAAACGACCTGGGAATGACCTGCTTTTTTTTCCGACCAATTATTTTCGTTTCTTCACCTTTACCCCATCGATTTTTGCACAAAATCGATTGATGCGATGCCTGCAAACAGACGAACGTATTAATTGTGTGTTTTCTCGGAGAAAATCAAAGGAATGAAATGTTTTTTCGTTTGGTTACAGTGTCAAGCGATAGTAGTTGGATTTCTGGGATCGGTGGTTGCGATAGTGATGGGAGCATTCAGGAATGGTACAGTGTCTCTCGATCACACGTATCTTTTATGCGCGAGTAGTCTCGTAACAGCCTCGTTAGCTTCTTTCGTCTTGGGCCTAATAACAGCCGGTGTAATTGTATTTTCGCGTCATTGTAACATTAATCCGGACAACGTGGCGACCCCGATTGCCGCGAGCCTCGGTGACATAACGTCGCTCGCCTTGTTGTCCTGGATCTCGACGATTCTCTACGAATCGATAGACAAACAGGACTGGGTGGCTCCCCTCATCATCGCCTGCTACATCCTCGTTACTCCGCTCTGGGTCTGGATCGCCAAGAAAAACAAATACACCAACGACGTACTCTATTCCGGTTGGACGCCTGTTATGGTCGCCATGCTCATCAGCAGCTGCGGTGGTCTCATCCTCGAATTCATGGTTTCTCGCTTTGAGAATCTCACCGTTTTCCAACCCGTCATCAATGGCGTCGGTGGCAATCTCGTCGCTGTACAAGCCAGTCGAATTTCTACTGCTCTTCACAAACAGGCTGACCTTGGCACTCTTCTCATTCCACCGGGACACACACATCCGGTTATCTTCATCACTCCGATCGCTAATTTCTTTGGGAAAGGTGAGTTTCCAGTTTTTTTTTCTCCTCTCACCAAAGTTTCCTCTCTTCCTTCCTGCTGATTAATGAAATTTTTTATCTTTTTAGGCTTACACGCTAGAACGACTCGCGTATTAATGGCAATGGTAATACCGGGCCACATAATATTTATCTACATGATTAAGTACATGAAAGACGGCGACACTGCCTTAACACCACTCTTCGTGTTTGTTTACCTGTGCGCAGCGATGTTGCAAGTCGCGGCATTGCTCTACATTGCTTACATCATGATACACTGGATGTGGAAGCGCAAAATAGATCCAGACAATTCGGCGATTCCATATTTGACATCGATGGGTGATCTCCTTGGTATAAGTTTGTTGGCGATAGCTTTTCAATTTCTTTATCTGGTCGGTGACCAGGATTACGACGATCCAATAACTCCCTAAAGCTGCGAATTCTTCGTACGGGAAAACATAAAACGCGACGAGCGCGAAACCGAGCAACCGAGAGAGCGAGAAGAAAAATTCTTATAAAAGAAAAAAGATGAAATCTCCGAAGTCTTTCGACCGATCGGCCTCGTCAGGTCCGAGTTGATTCTTCGGAGAATTTCGGGATTTAAGGTCTCGACCAAACCGAATCTGATCCGGTGGACGACAAAGGATTCGACGACCTGGAAGGATCTTCCGAGTGCGGAAGCTGTGTCTGGAACCAAAAAGAAATGACATTGAAAAAAATAATAAAAAAAAAATCGTAAGTAGATTCAAGAAAAATGGAAAAGCATCAGAGTTTGAGGGGAAACGAATTTTCAATCGAACAGCAACAAATGTCATCAAAGCGAATACGTGTCTTTGAATAGTTGCCTTGGTAAACGCGACGAACTGTAGATAGTTTCCTTTCGTTGTGGACATCGACGTCCTTGTCGTAAGCAAAACAAAACGAAAACAGATTTTTAGACGCTCTAGGATGACCGAAAATTTCAGTGAAATTGAATGAAAGATTTAAATGCATGGCTAGATGATTGCGAGTCATTTGATCATTGAAAATTCAGTCGCTGTGCTGCATCGCTTGCTTCGTCCATTTTTGACATCACAATCATCAGACGAAAGAAACGATTCTCATTCAAATCCCAAAAATTATCAAATGGGGAGAAGAATTGTGAAACAAAAAAAAAAACGTTTGCAATTTAGTTTCGAGCCTAAAGATGATTTTCTTTCTTTTTACACGTAATTCAATAAGTTTTTAACAAAACGAAATGACTAAAATTACAAAAAGGTCCAATGACGATTTCTAACAACAAGAAAACTACGTAATGTTTGTTTGTTTTTTCTTTGACACAAGTGCAATAATGGAGAGACGATAATTTCTTGAAGAAATGATGAACAACTTTTATTTTTGTATCCGAGGAATAAAATGTCCCGGCGGGACATGACAATGTGCAATTTGGCTGCCAAAGTACAGAAACTATATATTTTGTAAAGAAAGGTTGTTGTATCGAAATGTACATATATATATATATATCCATATATATAAATTTATAATAATATAAATACACCGATGAAAATGAACGATCGAGCAGGACTAATATTTAGTCTCTCTCGACGAGAGCGACGGTGTCAGTATTAAAAGACAAAAAGGGAAGAGAATAAATTGAATAGAAACGAATAAAAGCGAAAAGTGTGGAAAAATTGTGTTTTGATGCTCGTACGATAATTCCAAGTGAAACTGTACATTTCGATAGTTCATTATGAGCCGAGAGCTTCGTTTGTACTCGCCAAAAAAAAAAAAAAAATCAGGCTTTATTGTTTGGACATTTCTGAGTCCTAAGAAAATATCTCTTCGATCTACGATTATAGTTACGCTTATTCACGAGAAAATTGGGCATTTGACAGAATCACGAATAGTCGACCGCGGCCGATTGCCAACTGAGATTTTTTCGCAAAGCCATAAGTTCGATAGTACGTTATTTATTAACTAGTAAGCGTAGGATTTTCTTTTCTTTGTAATTCAACAACAAAATGCATAATCTCATGTCCGAGGGAGAACGAGAGAGGGAGAGAAAGGATATTTTTTACTTCCACGAGAATAATGTACGATATTTTTTAACTGGTAGATAGGCAAATATTGTTCGTCGCCGAGCTGTGGGTGAGAAGTGAATGAAAAATAAATGGATGCTTTCTTTGGACTAGATCGTGAAATCTTTGGATGCAGTTGGTCGTGAGCGAAATGAAAGAATTTTTAAAAACGTCAGGAAAAAAGACACACACACACACACACACACAAACACGCAATTGTGAGAATCAAAGTAGAAAAGCTCTATTTTTTGTTAACGATGAAGAAAGAAAATGTGAGTGTTTTCGCGTACACGAAAAATTGTATGCAACGCGCCGATGAGAAAATAAACAAACGTGTCATTCACGTGAAAAGCTGCATCGAGTGAATCGATCAATTTTTATAATCACGTGCACACAATAAAACAGCAAAGAAGGAAAGGGAGTGAGAGATCGAGAGAAAGAAGAAGAAATTGTATAGAAAATGTTCGTTGCTTTGTGAATTTTTTAAAAATCCTTGGATCCTTTCAACGCATGAAATCTGCTCGTTCTCTGGAAATAAACGGGTCATCGTTTTCCACTCGGAATTTTATAAATCAGAGACAAATCTTCGGGCTATTACGTCGTATATTTAATGATTCAACATATAAATAGGTAACGGAGTACAAAAATACTAATCGAAGTATCGAAACAGGAATAACGATCAATCGTGCTCTATAACATGATTTTTTTTTTTTCATTCAATTCTGCGATTACCAATCGACTCCAGTCTGCTCTGTCCTTTCCACCATTTTTATGTTTTAATGCGCATTGGTTAAATGGAAGAAAAAAAAATATGATAAATAAGAGAATCATGAAATAAACAAACACCTACGAATATTCTTCACAACGATTTTTAGGTTAGTACTGTCGGTTTTAGAATTACCGTTCAGAATTTAATAAAATTTGGTACATTAGTAAATTATGATAAGAAAAAGATCCAGTCAAATTTTCAAGAGGCTACAGAGATCCAGAAAAAAGATATTCGCATTGGTAGTTTCATAAATTTAACATTGAGTATGATAAATCTCAGTTTTCAGTGTATTTTACAATTAATTCTCATCAATTCTTAGAAGAAATCAGTTTTCATTGCAAAATATAATGAAATGTATGAAATCGATGTTAAAATCATGAAATTACCAATGCGAATATCTTTTTTCTGGTTCTCTGTAGCCTCTTGAAAATTTGACTGGATCTTTTTATTATCGTAATCTATCATTGTACCAAATTTTATTAAATTCTGAATGGTAATTCTAAAACCGACGGTACTACCTTAAGCATGTAATATATACACGTATAAATTCTATGCACATGTATAATGTATTTTACACATTTATACAAAAAAAAAATCTATTACACATGGGGCAGTACATAGTGAAGAATACTTGTCAATAACTTCGATGAAAAATCGAAAGGAGGGAAACAGATCAGAGTTGAAGAATTTTGGTAATTATTGCTTTTCGTTATTCCTCCACGCAGCCAGCAAACGATAAAAATATGACTCGTTTCTTTTTTTCTTTTTGTTTTTCATTGAACAATTTGGGTCGAGCATCGATTATTCGTTATTTCGATTTCTCATCCAAAGAAACGGATGGTCAAGAAAAATCCCCAACTCTGGTGGATGGAAAGACAAAGTAAGAGAAAAGAAAAATGGAGTGAAAAATGGCTCACGCTCCGTTGGGGGTATTTGTTCGGTCGTAGATATATTTTCTCATTTCTTAAAAATTGTCTTTTTCTCTGTAATGTTAGTTTGTGTCTATAGTTCACAGCAGCTTCGCCTCTTCTTTGACCTTCCAGTGAATGAGATCCATGCAGGCAATCGCATCCTCTGCACTGTCGTGACCGCCAACTTGAAATGAAAACAGAAAAAACTCAATTCCCTTATCTTTTTTTTTTTAATCACGGGGAAAAGACAAGAAAAATATAAAACTCACCCTCGTTCTGTATAATTTTCCGAAGATATTCAGAGCACAAATTCTTCAAAGCACGCTTATGCGGCGGCCCGTTTTTGTGGGGAAACATAATACTCGTGTCGACTACCGTGTCGTGTATAAGTTTCAATGCTTTGAAATCACTCTCGAGACTGTGACCAATCAATATCGTGTTCTCGGAGAACATGGTCAAGAGTGTCGCCTGAACGTCGAGAAGCGTGGTCTTCACACCTTTCATATTTTCTTCCGTAATGCCGGAAAACCTGTGCTCAAGGAAAAATAAATAAATAAAAGTGAAAAAATGAATATTATTCGACAAAATTTTTGTTCGTATTAAGAAACGAATTTGGCGAATAAATAAATGATTATTCTTCGAACCTTGTATTATAGTCGAGTATTGGATTCTCAGGCATAACGAGAGTCTCGTAAATTGTATTGCAATTATCGTTTATGACGGTAACTCTCGTCAACTCGAGTCCCTGAGTCGTGTACGACATTTCACAGTCAAGAGCATAAACGCCTTGTTCCTCGGCCGGTGAATCTACGAGCAAGAAATTATTTAAATATGAAAGAAATTAAAGAAATTTTGAGCAATCGCTTTGCAAGGCTTTTCCTTCACCTTTGGGCAAAGTTTTAACGTAACCGCGGAGATTTTCGTAATCAATGTGATGCCAGACGTGATACTTTCCATCGGAGCAGCCGGAAGCAAATCCATATTGTTGGCAACACGTGTATTTTGATTCGCCTCGAGTCGTGAATTTTCTGCCCCAATGATAAATACAATTTTCTTGTACTACGGGCAAGCCATGTTTGTTGACCATGAAAGGTTTGCTGCATCGTGAGCAGTAACGCTCGTTAGGCACTTTTGAAAGGATCGACTGATTCCTCGTGTTCGGAACATAAATTTTGGCGCGTCCCTTTGAAACCGAAGAAACAATGAAAAATATTGTGAAATGGAACGGCTGTGTTGTCACTTAGTCAAAGGAAATAAATAATAACAAAGTAAACGTAATACTTTTGGTCCATCGGGGTGAGGCCTTGGGAATCCATTGTCTTGCAATTGCTGCTCAGTAGCGACCCACTTTTTGAGTCTTTCGTAGAGAGCAGAGCCACGAAAATCCATTACCGATTTTTTACTTTTTTCGACGCTCCACGAACCCTTGGATTTACCAGCGAGTACAGCGCTGTGAGAGACGATTCCACTGGCCGATGGCAAAGAGTCATCGCCGTTTGATCCTTGCTCGGCCTCTTTTCTTAGTCTGTGAGTCGCGAGCATGCAGGAATTTTTGTAAACAGCGAGTGCTTTGCAACGATCGTGACAGGCTAATTCTTCTCGCAGTGCACGCTCAGCTGCGTCCTCTCCTTTGGTGTATATTTGCACGCAAATCACGTGCATCATATTAACATAGTATTGGCGAACATTTATGGGAAACTTTTGTGTCGTTACTTGTAGCGGCTCTGGTGCTACGAGCTGAGGGACCTGTAATTCATTTTTTCAACTCATATCTTTTGCACTTTGTGAAAAATACAAAAAAATGAATAACCTGCAGGATTACGACCTTGAAAAACGAGAATTCATTGGTCGATTTCCAATCAAATTTGAAGCTGGGCAAAAGATTTATCGCAGCAACAAAAATGCAGTTTTTTTTTATCAACTATTCGCGTTACGGATTTCTTACCACTTGAGGGATGTGAGCCACTCGAGAACCTTTGGCTGTTTGAGCTGCAGTTCTTGCCTGTAAAGCAGCTAAAGCCCTCGCTTCCATCGCCGCCTTGGACTCTGTAACTTTTTTTTTCTTCAATGCCAAAGCCATTGCGTAAGGAACATGAGCAATTCGAATTTTTCCTGTAAGTTGAAAATTTCCGGTCATTTCGCTTCAGAAAAATTAATTACCATGTGTTGAGATCAAACTGGATTTATACCGTTTCCATTGACCTGGGCGTTGCAAGCGGAAGCTTGAGACATTATGTTCCCGGAGTGAATTTTAGTTTGTTCAGCAACGGACGATTTATCACTTTGCAGTGATTTTTCATCTTCGACGACTTTCCTCTCGGCGTTTTTCTCCGCTGCGGCTTCTTTCACCGAACGCCAACGATCGTACATTTTTTGCTGAGGGAGTTGAACTTTGTGGGCTGGTTGTTTCGGCCTGTGTGAACGCACCACCGATTCTGCTGCTGATGGATGAGCAACGCGTTTCCTTCCCACGTCCTCGGCCTCTTCCGGCTGACTTTTTGTTGTTTCTTTCGTTGTCACCCCTTTTGGATGATCCGAAGGTTCGTATTCCTGTGATTTTCATGTTACTCGTCAAAATTGTTAATAGCTTATTGAAAAAATAGCAATTCGCGAGTTTTTTACCTGAAAGATTTTGAGACATTCTTCCTCAACGTTGTGATCAGAGTCCGAGGTTTCCATCAATTCTTCGTTGAAAAAATGACTTTCCAACGGGCTATTGGAACAATCGTCCGCATCAACGTGACTCGTTTCACTGCTCGAGTCCTTGCGTTTCCTCGATTTTTTGTCACTCGATTTGGTCGATTTGTGCGAGGAGCTAGAATGCGAACTTCGTCTTTTTTCGTTACTCTTGTGACTTTCATTCTTATGAGAATTCTTCGATTTCGAGGATGACGACGACGACGAGTGCTTGCTATCGTGTCTTGATTTTTCACGAGTTTTACCATCGTCGCTCTTCGAGCTAGGCACTTTGTCTTTTCGTGAACTCGAGGTAGTGTCTCTGCTGCTACGATGAGAGCTTATCCTTTTCACATCGTTATTCCGACTGTCCTTACTTTTATCTTTATCTTTATCTTTATTCGGTGAGGAGGAACGAGTTTTGTCCCTTTTGCTGGAACTATTGTGTCTGTGTTTGTCTCTACTCTCATTTTTGGAGTTTCCATCTCTGGAGCTTTTTTCATGATGACTTTTGTCCTTGCTCTTGTGTTCCTTTTTCCGGGTTTCGCTTTCCTCTTTCTTGCCCTCGCTTTTGTTCGAGTCTCTGCGTTCTTTTTTCTTGTCTCGCGATTCTGCCGTGGAATCTCGTCGTGATTTATCTTTGCTGCGGTTTGAACTTCCGGATTTTTCTTCCTGGCTATGAGCTTTTCCGTGGGAGCTTTTTCGTGATTTATTCTTGTCAATTTCGTCAGTTTGAGTCTTCGCAGCTGCCTCGTTCGCTTCGGCGTCCTCGCCGCTTTTTTGTACTTCTTTGGTTGGCGGTTCATCCATTGCTACTTCTTCAACTTCTTCTTCCTCGTCCTCGGAGAACTTCGGCTCGATGTCATAGAGATCCTGGGAATTGTCGTTGCCCATTGCCGCGTGGACGTCGTTGATCAGGCTCTCCGGTGCAGCGGTCAATATTTCATCGATCAGGTTGAACTCAGGCTCGAAATCGTCCAGCACCGCATCTTCCAATTGATCAACAGATTTCAGCGGCGCCTTCACTTTCTTCGGAACATATTCCTCCCGTCTTTTCTTCGATTTCGGGTAATAAGCTTCTTTCACTTTTCCCGAATAGTCGTTCGAGTTACCGTCGTCGTACGAATTCGACGAGGAATTATCGGACCTCAGTGTCGGCACGTAAGTTTTCGACGAGCTTTCCGGTTCCTGCGAGGGATTCACGATCGCCGTAGGCCTGTACGTCATCTCCGAGTTGCTGGATTCTCTGAGCATTTCTAGCCAAGGTTTCGTAACAACGTCCGACGAGGATTTCCTCTTGGCAGCGACACGATTTTCCCTCGTCGGCATGTAAGCCGGCACCGGAATATGACGTTTTTTTAATTCGGAGATCGGCGTAGGATTGTAAACGCAAGCCGAAGGCTTTGTCACGCAGCTCGGTACGCCGATGTGTTTCCCGAGCGTCCCAACGGCTACTTTCTCCGGTACAGCGCTCGCTGCGTTCGACGGTATGGAAGGCTTCAGCTTCTCCACCACTTGAGCAACAATTTTATCCGTCATTGCTTTGGTGTCGTCCGCTTCTTGCCTTCCCAGCAATTCCTTCACCGCTTCGTTGACCAACTGATGGATTTCTGCTTTGCTGTCCACTCCGTCGACCACGGCGGAGCTCTCGACTTTTTGAGTCGCTTCCGCCGCTTCGGACTGGCACGCCAACATAGTTCCTGAACTCGTGGAATCATCTGTCCCAACACATTCGTTTTAGATCAGCATTTTCACAGACGTTCGGTCAAACGACGCAAAACCTTTCTGTGCATATTCAAGCCGATGATTATCCCCAATAACCAGCATATAATTTTTGTTATTTTTGTTATTAATATAAAGAATATATTTATTCGTGATGTGTTAATCTTCCCAGAGACAGTACACCTTATAAAACTGCGACCAAAGTTTGTCGTCCACCGACGAGCAGACCAAAAACCCATAATTTTCAATGATTCATTTTGTATAATCAAAATAATTGCATGTTTCAATTATTGCCACTCAAAAATTTATTTTCCCGGATGTACAAATTTGTTAGTGCATGAAAAATTCTGAAATGAAAAATATGAAAAAAATATGTTGATTTTTTTAGTGATTTTGAGCGTGACATTCGTTTTTAATAAATTTTCGGGATTAATATATTTTGAGCAACCATCAATTACTGGTTTTTCGATTATACAAAAATTTTTTTCCCAATATAGAAACCTTGGGCAGGCAATGGTCAAGCATTCTGTTGTTTTGTTTATCAAACAGGAATTGTGAGTTGCAGTTCTGCCTAATGTACTACCTTTGATAGATTGTGTGACTTTGGAACGGTATGTGATATCTGAAATTAATATTTGAATCAATTGCGCGTTGACAACAATCCCGAAAGATAAAAAATAAAAAAAAGATTGAGGTTAAAGGATCGGAGAAATGGAAAAAATGGAAGAAACGTTTGCAGAGCGAATTTTGATCGACGATTCGTTTTGTTTAATTGTGAAAATCGTAACGCTCAATCTTTTGACAGGAGTACAAGGGGTGAAGTGTTTTTTTTCCCCATTTTTTGTCTCTTTCTTCATTCAAGAACTTCGGCGTGAATTACCTCGGCGTAAATGTTTGAAATGACAATAGGGCCTGTCGCAGGAGCCGTTCTCGTAGAAAGGGCAAATAATAGCTTTGAAATAACCGGTAGACGGAAGCATAACTAGCAACTCATTCTTTTTTCGTATTCCTTTGTGCACTTCATTTTATCAAAAACGAAGCGTCAATAGTTGAGCGACATTTCGCGATTTCAACGACTAAATATTAATCATTCATCCTCTGCCTCGATTCTCATGACCCTTTTTCTTTTTACGCGACCCGAGTTTTCCGCCTACTGTTTATTATTTATTAATTTTTCTCTGTTTTTCTTTCTCACTAAATATCGCGAAAGGATACATTCAACTTTGAGGTTACGATTGTCGTTGACGGCGCTCTCTGGCATTCTATTAAAAAAACTCACGCACACACCAACCCGTAGTTGCGCCAATGCCCGCTGACAGCGCTAACCGATGGGGCGAAATTTGAAATCGAACCAAAACGTGATATTTGAGGATAAAAATGCAAAGTCAATATTTATTTCGAAACATTTATTTGCTCACCTGTTCAAATAATTCAATTGCGATCGAATTTTCTGGAAAATACGGATGTTCTAACAATTTCAACAATAGCGAAAATATCACCGTGACTATTTCCATTAATTTACAATTAAACTAACAACATTATCCTTTGATCTTCCTCTATCAGTTGCGCAACTGCGAGGAAGATAAATCTTGCCAAGCGTACGTTTCGTCTTTCGTGACGAAAATAGAACAACTGGAGATAATTTTTTTTTATCAGTTGCGAATGATAAAAATGGGACCTACGAGGAGGTGCACATGTGGTAAATTTGAGATCGGTGAAGAGCGTCGAATTATCAATTCAATTGTAAAGCAACGCGAGTGGAAATGTGACGAACTAGTTTATTTCCCATTAATACAAACGAGCATGACTAACTCAATCTTTCTGTGACTAAACACATTATGGAACACGCACAAAAAACCTCCAATCATCATCTAAGAGGAGAACAGCCGAGTTTCTAAATAAAAGCAACAAAAGTTGAGTTGATCGAATTTCAATATTTTGTATCAGTCGAGCATCCAACATGGACGGATCGTCGCTCGTGTCTTACGTGGCAACCGCCATAATAATTACAACGAGTGTTTTTTACCTTTACGCGAAATGGAAATTGTCCTACTGGAAGAGAAAAGGTGTCAAATCACCACCGGCCCATATTTTCTTTGGGAACATGAAAGACTCGATATTGTTCAGAAAAACGCCGGGACAATCGATGCGAGATATTTATAACAGTGTTGATGCCGATGAACCCTTCGTCGGTTGTTATCTCTTCTACAAACCGTTGCTCATCCTTCGCAGCCCCGATCTCATAAAACAATTAATGATCAAAGATTTTGACATTTTTCCGAATCGTGGCTTCGGCGGTAAGAGCGAAGCCGATCCTCTGGGCTACGTCAGTTTGCTTGGCATCAAAAATCCTCGTTGGAAGTTTCTACGTACCAAACTCACGCCTTTCTTGACCGGACAAAAACTTCGCAACATGCTGCCGCTCATTGCCGAATGTTCTCAGAAACTTGTTGACCACATAGACGCTCAAGATGCTTTGAAAAATGGCACCAAAATTTTCGAACTCAAAGCCACAGCTGGTAAATATTGCGCAGACGTTTTCGCCTCAACCGCTTTTGGAGTGACAACCAATTCTTTCGATGAGACCAATACCGAGTTTTGGGATGCTGGTACGTTTCTGTGAACAAAACAAAAAAAAATTGACTTATTGTTCGAAATTGTTCACTAAAAAAAAATTAATTTTCAAAACGACCAAAAAATCGTTAAAAATTTTCTAGGCCAGAAAGTTTTGTCGGGTTTGAAACGTGGTATCATACTTATCATCCACTTTTTCCTTCCGGAATTGATCCCGGTGACGGCGCTCGTTTCGAAAGGTCCGGCCAAATTTTTCAGCGAAATATTTTGGGATTCGTACACAACGCGGGAGCGTGTTGGCAACAAGCGAGGCGACCTCGTGGATTATCTCATGTCTCTAAAGAACGGCGAACAAAATCCTAATTTTGGTAAACTCGAAAAGACAAAAAAAAATTAATTTTTTTTCGTCGTTTTGTAATTGAGAATTCCGTTGATACGAAAAATTCGAAAAACAGTATTCGACGGTGACAACTTGACGGCGCAGGCGGTATCTTTCTTCGTCGCTGGATTCGAAGCGACCTCGACAACGATTGCTTTCGCCCTGTACGATTTATCGAACAATCCGATTTACGAGGCACAGGCTTACGAGGAAATAATCCGAATCGCTGGTGAAAAAGAATTCACCATGGAAATGTTGAACGAAATGACGTTTCTGGAGAAATGCATAAACGAGAGTCTTCGTCTGCATCCGCCTCTGCCGATAGCAGATCGAGTTTCCGTTCGAGACTATCAAGTAAATAAAAAAATAATCTCAAAACAAAAAATAACGAAAAATCGGGATTGACGGTGAAACGTTGAAAAATATTTGATCCCCAATTTTTTTTTTAGATTCCGGGCACTGACGTCGTTTTGGAAAAGGGTACGACCATTTATATCGCGACTTGTGGCACGAATACAGATCCACGATTTTTCAAAAATCCAGACACGTTCGATCCGACGAGAACGGACGGAGACAATCTTGGATTTTCAGCGGCTCATTTGTCCTTTGGTATTGGCCCAAGATCTTGCACAGGTGAGTTTTCACAAAAGAAACTGAAATTCATTAAAAAATATTGCCTTGTCGACAATTATTACGGACTGTAATTTCCCAATCGTCGAATTTTGTGCAGGCCAACGTTTTGGTCTGATGATAACGAAAATAGCGATGGCGATGATTCTGCGAAAGTACACATTGATTTGCAAGACATCGGAAGAACGCAGTTTGAGTGCAGGCTCAGTTTTCACAACCGCGGTGGACGGAATCCCTTTGCGAATGCAAAAAAGAACTTGAGACAACGATTGTATGTTTTTTTTTCTTCAATTTTTTAATTTTTTAGCTTGAAAGACGTAACGAACGTTTACTTTTTTATGTTTTATCGTAAGAGGATCGAAATTGATTAGAACCAGAGGTCGGCAAAAAAAAGTATAATTTTTCCACTTTCAAATAAAATAAAAATGAAAAATTATTAGGAAATATGTTTCAAATCCCTGAAATATTGAAAATCTTTTTAATTACCGAAAAACCATAAAATAAAAATAAATTATCTGTGATACTCGAAAACTTTGAAGTTGTTGAAAAATTATTTCTCAATTCTGTTAAATACAGAAAAAAATTGTTGAGCTCGATTCCAGGTCAAGCCCCATTCTCAAAAAATAACCAAAAGTGAAAATGGATATTTCTCGTTCCCCGGTAAATAAAAAATTAGTTCAGCTAATGGCGTGAACATAGAAATAAGAGGAAAAAACATTTCACTAATGATGTGAAAAGATAAATATTTCGAAATCCATTATCGCTCGAATTGTCAATGGTTTCTGCAAATCATTGCCATCGTAGTAATGAGTTAGGCTTTTCGGACGTAAACGATCGATGTTTCATGGAATTTCCAATGAAATTAATCGCTTCCTGTGATGGAGCGTTCCGATAGCCCGAATGACGTGTTACACGCCCTTCGGACCAATTTCTACACTTTGAACTAGAAGATTCAGCAAAAACTACAATCGCCCCTTTTCCCAGTTGCATAGTGTAAAAAATGATGAAAAAAATGGATTTCCAAATATTTCAATAATTATTTTCATTTTCGAAAAAATATTATTCTTGTCGATCTCTGATTCGAATAAATTCGATTGGCTTGGCCTCTGAATGAGCTACCACGTATCTAAATATCAAATAGAGCGTGATCGAAGCATCGATTGAAAAAAAAAAGTTCCTCAAAAACACATCGATTTAAACTTTAACATTTGTGTGCAAATTTGATGGGCACGTTCGTTTATCGAACTTTAGTTTCAATATAACTAATATATATATATGTATATATGCGATATACTATATATATATATATTTAAATATACTATAACACAATATTACAAAACAACAAGCGCTTTAGTTGCGTTAGTCAATTGACTCGATTTTCGTACAACGTTATCATCGTCGAATAACATAATTTAACGCCGCTCAAATATATATATGTATATATTATTACTGCCTACTTACTGCTACGATTATGTTTCTTCTTTTTAATCTGTTCTCACGATTGCATACTGTAGAAAGGTCCTTTCTCTCGCTCTTTTAAGCTAATTTTGTTGGATCACGAAGGTACAAAAAGATTATTTCTTTCGTTTACTTTAAATGAGCTATAGACTTTGAGCCAGTTGTGCGTTCGTCTCTTCGTTTTCCTTACTTTCCTCTTTTTTCTCTTTTTCCACCTCCTCCTCCTCCTCCTCCTCCTTTTCCTCCTCGTGGTTCCGCTCAGGATGAGGTAGTTCTGCTTTCGTTGCGAGCTCAAGCGTGTGCATCCACCTGTGAAAGTTGATGTAAATTGGTGGATTTCATCAAGTTGAAGATTTTACTATGATTTTTCATGGGAGATTAATTTTAATGGAAATTCTCGCTCACATTTCTGTTTCTTCCTGGGAATGGGCCTGGAGGTAATAGAATTTTCTGGAATGATGGATTTTGAAAGTTCCTTTACGATCTCGTATGTTGAGGGGATCGTCGTCCGGCAATTTTGTACCCTCCGTCAGCGCGAAACCTGGCATGGGTGTCGCTGTGAGCGCCAATCGATCGTTGTCCGATTTGAATGTGTAAAGAACAAAGTCGGAATGCAGAGCGAACCATCGTCTCGTCCAAGGCTTACTCGCTTGTGTTTTGAGGTACAAAAAACCCGACAAAACGCAGGGATCGCTCGCTGAGACTTGGAGCAAACTCGGAACTGGACCGGAAGGAGAAGTCGGCGATTTAGTCAGCGGCTGCGTCAGTGCAGCGTGGCAGAGCCTGCACACTCTCATGTTTTTATTGTCCTCGAAAAGTAACTTCTGATTGGAACATTTGCTACAAACGACCTGCAAGTAATTAGTTTGTCGATTAAAAATAAAAAACGCTGATAATTAACCGTTTTTCTTTTCGTAGTTTCTTGCTGCTTGCTCGAAATTTGGTTTTGTTTTTTTATTCGAATTTATGGTCGACTTACTATTCCGCAAGCTCGACAATTGTGCTTTCTCTTCATGACAGAAAATATTGCCTCGCACACCATACACCTGGTGACATCGTCTGTTTTAACTAAAGCTGTTTTATTATTGCCAGTTTTGAGGCTCGCCTTTCTCCTCATTATCTCCTGCATCGTTTGGAACAAAGCGTCCAGCCAAGCCGCTTTTTCAGCGCTCGAGTCTGTGTACAACTCAACGCTCTTATTGGCGTCTCTAACGTAAAACGTATTCGCGGTCTCGAGATTATCACCCTCGGCAACCTCGATACTCTCGATCAGAAATTTCGCTCGTAACCGATACAACGGTCCCGGTATCAGTCTTATGGAACAAAGTAGCAACATGTCGCTAAACTACAAAATAAAAAAGAAACATTTGTCATTGATTGGTAATAAAAATTTTGGGAGAAATGAAAAAGCTTGAATTTTGAATTTACCAAAAACAAGTATCTCTCCTGGTGATCTCCGCTTCGTGCCGATATTTTCACTATTCTCCCTTCCTTAATCAACTCCCGAGTCGCACTGACTAAGTCGGTAGCGTCGTAAATACTTTCTTGGATCTCTAACAATTTTTTGAACTTGTCAATCTTTTTCATTGCCTCGTTCGTGTGGTTTGCTGCGGTTGATACGAGTTCCAGAGCTTCTAAAAATCATTGAGAAAGCAGACAAGGCTTTTATTTTAAGAATTCGAAGAATTTTGTCTCGTTGGGACAAACAGAATGTTTACTCGTTTGAAAATTATGATTAAAAACTCACTCCTCGTGTCCTCGTAGTCGGGATTATCGTCTTTGAGGCATCGAAGATAATCCTTGAGAAGAAGTTCGTATCTGGGCAGCCGTTGGATCGGACTGAGCATATGATGGGACAAAGACAATTTTGCACATTCCTCAAGTTTTTGTATCTCGTTGACGATGTTTGCGAATCTGGTAACTTTGTGTTGAAGAGTGTTAATGAGGTTCATAGCGTAATCGAAGTTTTTCACGTACTCGGTGTACATTTTGAGGAAAGGAGCAAAATTTTTCATAATGTCACCGATCCTCGAATTCTCGTGCCAACTTTTCATTCGTTCTTCGAGTTGGGGAAGCAGAAAATCGTTGTGGAACTTGTATATGGATTTGATATTCGAGAACATGTGTTGTACAGTCTCGGGTGGAAACATTGGATGTGCGCGGTTCTCTTGGTCGACGCGAAACTGAAACACCTGATCTATGAGGTGCAATATATTTACATATTTCTTTTCAGTCGCTAGCAATTCTTCGGCCACTCGTTGTGCACGTTTTTGACGACCAATCGAACAAGTTCGTTCGTGAAGACCGGAGCTTTCCTGCTCACAAGTGGTCTCGTCCTTCTGGTCGATCGTCGAGACGGAATCCGTCTCGGAAGACCGTGTCTCCTCGGACTCGTCCTCGCTCTCGGATTCGCTCACCGCGTACGAATCCAGTGTATACTGATTGGAAGTTCTCTTCGTTGCTGCGTACCTGAAAAACCAAAAATTATCGTCGACTCGTAAAAAGAAATTGTTTCGATCGCCTGATCAAAAATTCAACGTCGTTTTTCGATCGACAAACAAATTCGGAAATTTTCCAATCGATGATTTAGTTTACGTTAGAGTTACGAATATTTTTATTTAACAAATTTCTTTGCTCCATATTTTCTTGTATGCCGGCACATTTTTATCAAAATTTACTCGAGCTATTGAGGCCATCGTTCGTGTGCTAGCGCGATGACGGAATCAACCCGATACTACATTCCGTTATCTACCTCTTTATCACCTTGCTACGTTCGAAACGATAGTTTGTTTTTTCCTTGTCAATATGATCGAGCCTTGGGTGAAATATTTACGAAATCGTAGATTATTTGGGCTTAGCTGAAGCATGATTACTCGATACTGTTTAGATGCAGTTTTTACGAAATTACTCATTGTTTCGGGTTCTCTTATTGCGCATTGATTAGCAATCAATAATTAACTCTTCGAGTGCACACGTCCTGTAAGTGCATATTGGGTCAATTTGACCCAAGGAGTTTTTTTGATCGTTGTATTTCGGTAATTATGCGCTTTTTGATTGTTTTTTGTTGCAGAGACGTTTCTTGCAGTAAATTATCCATATTTACGGCTCTAAATTTATTTTTTCACGTAAACGAAAATTAAATATGAAAACACTCGTTGCCATTAAATGCCAAACAATCGGCGACGGAAATTGTTCGGGTCAAAACGACCCGGTGTGTACTCGAAGCGTTAATAATCAATTGATCGGTTAATACGAATGAAAAATCAATTCAAGCTTTAAAAATCGAGTTCAGAAACTGAACGCACCTGCTGCTCCTGTATTCCAAAACACTGTGCGACATTTGGACGATGGAGCTTGTAGTTTCTTCGTAAGTAGAGTTGGAGCATTGAGCGGGACTGGAGGCAGACATGACGAAAGCTTGAAATCTGGGGAAGCCACCAAAGCTGGCGATTCTGTGGAAGGAATGACTGCTGAATTGTTGTTGCTCTTCGGAGCCGACGACCGAATCGGAATCCTGAGAATTGCCATCTTCGCTGGTAGCGCTCCTGCGTTCCGGGGATTGAAAGTCCCTGGAATTCCCATTTTTCTTTGGATCCTCTGCCGATCGATCCTCGCTGTCTGAGGTCGTTTCAAGGTCGGTGTAAAACGTCGAGGTCGCCGTGCTTTTTGAGCTAAACATTTTGAAGGCGTCCGTCTTGTTGAAACCCTCAAACGGCTCTGGCAAAAGACGCACCATCCAGGATGGTATGTCCCTCAACTGACCGCGCTGCATCCTGACAATAATTAGGAACCAAATTGAGGAATGAATTTAATATTAATTAATTATTAATCCACAATTACGATCTATTTACGAATTATTTATTTATTTATTTATTCATGTGGATCGAATAATCATTATTGCGCCGAGACACTGTTGGTGACAATGAAATATAAAAAAGTTAACCAATGTTTTTGGAATTGACATCTAAAGAACGAGGTTCGATGAATTTCTTGAAAAAAATAACGTCTCAGTCATGAATGTAAACATTTTCGAAGTTTAAAATATACTGTCGAGAATAAATTTTGAAATTGGCTGTACGTTTTTTTCCCTCGTATATGTAACCAATTTTTCGCAACGTCACATGTAATGATGAGGTGATTTATAAATCGCGAGATTTAATGATAAATCAGACGATCAGAGGTAAAATTAAATGTAAGATCGAAATAACAGAGAAAAACATTCGGAATAACCGCGTGGGCGTTGCTGTCCGGTCTAACGACACGTCAAAACAAAAAATTGATAACACGAGAGCGAGTTACGACGCGGTAGGAGAAAAAAAAAAGGACGAAAGAAAACAAAAGCGTGTTTATAATAAATGCAATTACCTTTTCCGGCAAAGTCTCTCGAGTACACGATCTGCAACGTTCTCACTATTATTTTAGCTGGCATAATTGTTACGTTGACTCTCGTTTCGCCTCTCTGTTAGAGAAACAGAGAGAGATTCTCGAAAAAAAAGGATAAAGGTTGCACTTGTGCGTTTACGTTTAGTGGCCGTACAAGGCCATTCAAGTTGACGCGAAGTCGAGCGCTAGTTTTTTTGTTGTTTTAATACGCGTACATTTTTGTTGCTCTTTTTTGTACAAACTGACAGTTGATCGCAATTGGAAGAATAACTCGCGCACTACGCAACGCACGGCGGGACACACTCGCGACCACACGCACACTCTTTTATGTATGCGCGGTGTACGAGGGTTTATTAATTAAAGCGAAAAAAAAAGAGTTGATTCTCGACTCCGAAGAAGAAAGCTCGCAAGAAACGAACGAAATACGAGCCTGGTGAGCAAAATCTTTGTCGACACGATGATTCTGCCCGCGGCGAATAAACTTTTAACGTATCGTATTCACGCACCGTGAAAAACGTATTTTCAACGACTGGAAGCACATGTTTAGGCGTCACTGAAGAGTGAATTCCCCTCGGGGGTGTTCTCCGGCCTGAGAGTCGAATAAGACGAAGTCCCCAGTACCGACCAAATTTCAAAAAACCTTTTATTCGTCATCATTAATTTTTACGAAATAGAATCGACCAATGAACAAAAGTATACTCGAAACTTTCAAATCCCTTGGTTACGACATTTTGACGCTTTTGAGATTAGCACTTTATCGTTATCGACAATTAACAATAAACCGTCAATTGAGAACTGTATTAACAACGGTACCTCCATATACGTACGGCCCTGAACTCGCACAGCTGATACAACGTGACTTTAAATATACACGCGACACTCAACACAAATGCACGAACCTAAATACGTGAACGGCAATTTGATCGTGAATCAAACTTCTATTCTATGTCCTACATATTTGATCACGCAAAAAACTTGAAAAAAATCGATGAAATTTGCAAAATCCATTAATTAACGTTGACGTCAAGAAATTTTAGTTCAATATTTATGGAACTCTAAATAATATTTTTTTCCGGGACATACTGTGTTAATTAAAACTTCGCGGGAGGTTGCAAAATTGTCAAAACTGTCAAAACGGACTGCTCGCGCCATCACTCGGAGTTACGAATCAACTCGATGAACAGAGCTGGCAAGTGGCGCCACAAAGGACGCGCGCAACATTTTCAAAGAAGCATCAACACAAAAATAATTTCCTTCAATTGTTGTTATTCTATGACTTCGGATTGTCCGGGCGTGCAAACAAATGTTCGCAAACAAATAAAAGTGTTGTTCGTTGCAAACGATCGGTTACTTGAAACGCAGAAGGAGTATCGTTTTCTCGTGGGATACAAAGTGACAAGCTGTGATATCGTCAGACGTGAGCGTCGTGTAAACACTCGGAACTCGGAAGAAACGCCACACAGTTTGGAAGTCAAGTTGGTCGCACGTTTTTATCCATCCATTACGATTCTTTTGTTACTGTTCGTAAGATTGTTGCACCATTTTTCATGAGTCCTCGAATCTTTTGCTTACGATCATTCCGTTTGAAGGTCATTCTCCCAAATCGCAAACGTTATAATTTTACCGTTGCGGCTTCCAGTCAGTCACGTAACAAAAGGAAATGAGACTCGTACACGTGACGATTGTGAAGAAAAAAAAAAATTTCGCTCGTCTTTGATCCTCTCATCTGCATCTTTCATTATATTTTGTACAAAAATGATACATTGACGCGTCCAGCGCTGAATACCATCTAAATGCCAAGTTCGAAAGTATTTATTAATAAAAATAATCTAATACGACATTTGTTCCGATTTCTCGATCGTATGAAACTTGCAAAATAATTTGAAAATTATTTCAAATCCTAACAATAATATATTTATACAAATTATATGTACAATCGAATATTCTGCACAATTTCACACGATTCGATTGTGTTTATTGGATCGTGACGTCCTTTCAAACTGAATTTTTTCTTCCCTGATAAAGTTCAATCGATTCAACTTTTTTCTTTATACAAACAACATGCTTAGCGAAGGAAGAAAAATGCATATCGCTATCCTTGAGTATTGTTATTACCATCGGAGTTCCATTTTCTGCCATTGCACTGTTTAATCTCTCGAGACACTTGGAATTCTTCCACTAATTTTAATACTTTGTTTTTGGCTCCTTTGTTTACGACGACATAGAATTATATCTTTTAAAAGTGTTGCTGCTCCTGACTCGCAGCATGAAAGCTTTCTAGTGTTTTTGGAACTGGTTCCTCTTCTCTCCTGAAGTTGAGACAAGGCTCCAGTCTAGTTTTTCTTCTTTACTTCCCGTACTCATAGTTTATCTCTTTCAAAAACCAGAATGCAGCACCGAGCAGCAACGTTCCAGACAAATCTCCCAGGGCTGTTAAATATGGGATCGCCGAATTGTCCGGATCGATTTTGAACCTCCACATCGCATGGATCATTATGTGCGCGACGTACAGCAACAAAATCACCTGGAAAAAAAAAATTACACAACAAATTCTCTCAAAATATGTTTCAACGGGATTTTTGAAAATTGGTTTAAAATCCAGAATTTCTTTTTAGCTGTTCGAATAGCAAAGAACAGTAATGGAGATTTTTTTTTCTGTGGATATAAAGATCCATGGGGATTATTATCTTCGGAGCGTATGGAAAAATCTCATTTTTCGGAGAATCTGAATTTTTATGGCGACTTTTTGTAAATTCGTTCAACTTTCGTCCGATTCTTCAAGCAATTTTTGTTTTTTTTTGGAAATTACAATTGCGAGAGACTTTGGAGGAAACTTACTTGTAACACAGCGACCAGGAGGTAGGAAAGTATAAAGTAAACGTGGATGGTCGATCTCTTTTGCTCGAGATAGTCAGCCACGAATATGAAGACTAATTGGCCGGGGATGGCCATTCCAATGAGTATCCTTGCTGATTTAGCATAGGGAACTGGAGAAGGAAATCAAAATACATTATTAATAACAGAAAGAATGGTCAGCCATGAGATTGTTACGAAAATCGACGATTGGCACAGTAAATATTTTCCGGAAGTCAAGTTCATCCAAGAATTGTTTTTTGTAACAATGGTTCTTCGAACTGGCAATTCTTCGAACCCGTTGGAGTCAAAATTTGGCATTTTCGTCGAACAATTCGTCTAAATTTTCAATTTTCGAAAATCCGAAGTTTGACGAATAAAAATATTAGTCATAAAAAAAAATTCCGATAGATTCAGCAACAACTCAGTCCAGTGAACGACGAGTTTATTTTTCTGGTTCACTGCACAGCCATCAGCTGTTCGCTCATTACGGACACACCCGTTTAAGCAGTTTTTCGAAAAAACACTTTATATTTTTTCACCGAACCGTAAAAAAATTTTCGAGATAACAAAACTTTGGCACATGAATGAATAAACTCGAACATTTTCCTCAAAAAATATTTGACTAAGCGTGGCCTCACGCGGCAACGTTGAACCGTTTGCAAATATGTTTTTGTTATTGAGTAAGCGAATAATTAACGAAACACTGTGCTGAATGATTGAGTTTTTTCAATCGTAATCCCGACACTTTTTTCTCTCTAAAGTCCTAAACAGATCTTCACACTATTTTATGCTTAAACGGGATTAAATTTTTTTTTCTGAACATTCAATTGAATAAAGACGATAATTGCTTCGAAATTTGGACGAGATTTCCAGTACGAAAAAAAAATCCACTGTGCAAATTTCAATCGAATCAGTTTTATGCAAACTTTTTGGTTTTAAGGTAATACTGTCGTTTTTAGAATTACCGTTTAGAATTTAATAAATTTTGGTACATTAGTAGATTATGAATAGAAAAAGATCCAGTCAAATTTTCAAGAGGCTACAGAGGACCAGAAAAAAAATATTCGCATTGGTAGTTGCATACATTTAACATTGAGTTTTATGATAAATCTCAGTTTTCATTGTATTTTACAATTAATTCTCATCAATTCTTAGGAGAAATCAGTTTTCATTGTAAAATATAATGAAATGTATGAAATCGATGTTAAAATCATGAAATTACCAATGCGAATATCTTTTTTCTGGTTCTTTGTAGCCTCTTGGAAATTTGACTGGATCTTTTTCTTATAATAATCTATCATTGTACCAAATTTTATTAAATTCTGAACGTTAATTCTAAAACCGACGGTACTACCTTAAGGCAATCTATCTCTTGCTCGCTCCGTAAAAATTTCCCTACACGCTTTAGTTAGAGAGATTGAATATTTTAAGAAAAATATTAGTTACACGTTGTTCCCATTTCACCAGAGAAGAAGATGTATCTTTTCTTTTTCTCAAAATATGAAGGGCCTCTGAGAAAAACGTGTAGCTACTTTTTGGTTATCTCTCTCGCACTCCCGCGACTGGTAGATCACTTTAAGGAGGGTGGCTACACACAACAACGTTGCCATGTTAAAAGCATAGGAAAATTCGAAATGATAAGAATTTAATGAAATTTGGTGAGTACATTCTTTAGCATTAAATCTGAATATACAAATTTTTAAAGATTTTTCTTCGACATAGTTTTCGAGTAATTGAGAACTAGAGTTTACATGCATAAGCATAGGATTCAGATATATATAGGTATATCTTTTGCATATTGTAAACTCCAATTATTCGAGAACTATGTAAACGAAAAATTAGAAAAAAATAGTGTCATCGTATTTGATGCTAAAGAATGTTATCACGAAATTTGGTGAGTATATTCTTTAGCATTAAATCTGAATATACAAATTTTTAAAGATTTTTCTTCGACATAGTTTTCGAATAATTGAGAACTAGAGTTTACATGCATAAGCATAGGATTCAGATATATATAGGTATATCTTTTGCATATTGTAAACTCCAATAATTCGACAACTATGTAAACGAAAAATTAGAAAAAAATAATGTCATCGTATTTGATGCTAAAGAATGTTATCACGAAATTTGATAAAATTCTTATCATATTGTCGTATGTAGCCAGCCTCCTTAAGGAATAATTTTGAAATACCTCCTCTGATGAGGGCTTTCCAGGGCGAGACTAGCATTTTGGAATGGGGTGGCAAGATTCCCAGGAGGGATGTCTGATGAAGCGTCGTAGAGATTCTCGATGCTTGAACGGAGACCAAGTTGCCTCCGATGCCGTTAATTATCGGTTGGAATATGAGAAAACCATTGAGAACGTTGACTGCTTTGCTCAGCACCAAGCCACCGAGTCTGCCAGTGAATAATTCAATTATTTTTAATTATCCCAAGAAAATATTTTGACAAAACGATCAATTATTGTTAAATATTAAAATGACCTTGGCTGCGACTTACCCACTGATAAAAAGTGCCGACAAGACCGGGACCCAACCGGAAGTGAGGACGTTTCTCGTATATTTGTTTTTGAGAACGAGGTAAATCCAAACAGGCATGAGGACGAGATAACAGCCGAGAATTACGTACGGTATCCAAATCTCTGTGTTGAGATTGATGTACAAAAATGATGCGATGGCGGAGAGTACGCTAACGGAAACGACGTCACCGAAGGACGCTGCGAGTGGGGTAGCCAGATTGTCCGGATTCATTTTGTACCGATAAGATAGCATGATGACGATGATCATGACGATATCTGTAGCCGCAAAAAAAAAGCCAAACCGTATGAATATCGATTTTGTGTCAATAAAAATGATCAAAGGAACGAATAATTAATTTGTTGAATAATTCATTCATTTTTAAACCCAAACAAATCGAACGAATATCGACTCTGGATTGATTTTCATAAAAATTATCAAAACAATGAGTTTATTTTTTGAACAATTATTCCCAATCATTTTTGTTGATTGAATCGATACTTCCAATTATTCCGGGTCGAGTGAATTCGATTGATAAGATTATCACAATAAAAAAATTAAATCCTCAGTAAATCAAATCAATTTCTTGTCCATCAATTACATTTTTTTTTTTTGATAATTCAAAGTCATTCGATTGGCATTCAAATAAATGAATAAACGAGTGATAAAACAGTCTGCGATGAGGAAAATCGTCAATCACTCTCGTATCTGTTTCCATCGGTTAATTAATTAGTCAATTCAAATATTAATCAAAATAACCGAATGGGAACGTATGGGCGGGACGTTGGGCAGTGTCTTTCGCGATCATCACTGCTCAGCAGCTTTTTTGACAAAAGAGCAATACTCGGTTGGGTGACCGCTCAGACACTCACCGGCATGCGTTCATTGATCGGCAGTCAATTTTTCAGATTTTTTCAGAATTTTTCGAACAACCGAAAAGTGACAGCCACGATTGAATATTAAAAATAATTATTCATAACAATTACAATAATTAAAATATCATTGTTAATTAATTAAGAATTAATTAGTGATTATTATTATTATTATTATTAAAGGGAAATCTTACCTAAAACGAAACAGGAACACGTAGCAGTAGCGACGCTAGCGGCGGTGATTAAAAGAGCGTGATCCCAGACGAATTTTCCTTCCATAGCCGCGTAAACGGCAGTAGCAAAAAACGAGACTATTGTAGCAGCCACAATCGCTTGTATTTGAACAAGTGCCAAATTGCCAACTATCATTTTCATGATTTCTCGCATCGCGGTCATATTGCCAAGATTCGCTTGAGTGCAGAGTCTCGAAGCGAGACACATGTCCAAATTTCCCTTGAGACCGAGTAGCGAAGGTACGAGGATTAATATTTGAGGTACATTTTGAAAAACTTCCCATTTCTGAAACACAAAGCGGACTCGTAAAGTTTAAAAAAAAAAAAAAAAAAAAAAAAATTTTAACGCGTTAAACATCTCGGTATTCGCGACATTATTCTTATGGGACATTTTTCGAAAACAACGTTTTGTATAATTTTCGCAATACATTATGGTATACATTGGCCTCGTTACGTCCTTGAAATACTACGGAAATTAAAACAATACAGATTTAAATTGTTTTCCACTTGCAATAAATAATTTAATGACCTTTTTCACGTGATTTAGTGAGATTAATGTCGCGATAAAGGGAATTAATCCGAAAGAAGTGCTGCTGGTATCGTGTCACCAATCAAAGCACGTATTTCCCATTATCTACGAAAGAGACAAAACAATCGATAAAATTCTTCGTCAATGTACTCTAACGCTACTTTATACAGACCGCACACATGTGAATCCTTTTTGTGTACGTATGAATGTACTACAATCCGCACAATGATTACGCAACGATGATTCGTCGGCTCTGATCTTGACAATCTCGCTTTCATGTATTAAAAACGCGATTCCAACGAGAGTTGAAGGAAAAAAAGAAGAAAATGTTTTAACAACCACTTGACTGTTGCTGCGGAGGTCATGTCGCGGAGTTTAAGTTTCGCCAAGATGAGCACAATCGGAAAAAAGAATTTACGCGTTTTTATCAAAAGGGCTGAGACCGTTCGATACTGATTTTAATTGCAATTATTTATTTCTTTCTTTCGTCCAATTAAAACAATTCAAATAAATATTTGATCGAGTTTTCATTTTGTCTTTGAAAAAACGAGGAACATGCTGGCACTGCATTCATAAAAATGAACGGAAAAATATGCATAACGAGTTCTCCCACATTATTGCTTTGCTTAATTCAATGCAACAAAAAAACTCAATGTTCTATTTTCAATTTTTTTCCATATTTATGAACAAGTCGAGCCTCGCGATCACCAGACAATTGAAATTTTTAACATATTCGTTTATTAATAATTCACGAATTCGAGATGGGATTTTAATTTTTAAAGCGTACTGTCACAAATCTACTTTATTTAGGGTTCTTTCAAAATTTTGTACAAACTTTCTTGGGACCAAAACTAAAAGTTTTTTCTTACGAAGAAAAATGTTCCGAAATTTAGAATTTTTCCAATTTTTCATTTTCCTCATCTGAACGCGTGTAAATTGAAATTACGTTTCGTTAAAAAGTTGCAAAAATCGAGTTGCAATAAAAAATATATTTAGGGTTTTTTTGCAGACAGGCTATGGCGGAAATTTTTTAAGAAAAATCGTAAACACATTTTTTCCGACTCGCATAAACGAAACCCGATCTCAATTTACACGCGTTTAGATGTGAAAAGTGAAAAATAAAGCTTCTTCGATGTTACATAAAAGTGCATGCAAAATTTTGAGAGGCTTCACCATTTATAAATCGAAATATTAAATGTTGAAAATTGCAACTTTGAACACACACTCTTATGAGAAACTACTGAAAATTGTAATTTTTATAAATAAATATTTCGACTTCTACACGATGAAACCTCTTAAAATTGCGCGAGCAATTAGACATCACTATTCCCTTTGTGTGACGCAAATTAGAAGAAATTCCATCGATAGAAAATTTTGCAAACAACGTCCTTAATAACAAACGATACACCAAGATTTTTTTTTTTCAATTATTTTGTTGAAATTCAGATTTTTTCTAATTTTTATAAATAAATATAAATTATAAATAAATATCTCGACTTCTACGTGGCGAAACGTCTTAAAATTGTGCGAGCTATTCTCTGTGTGTGGTGCAAATTCAAAGAAATTCTATCGATAGAAAATTTTGCATACAACGTCCTTAAGTATCTCAAATTCTCAACGTCAGAAAATTCTTTCTTCTCAGGATAAAATTGTTAGTTTTGGTGTCGAGAATCTTGATACAAAATTCTTAAAAAATCCTTAACAAAGTAATTTTGCGATGTAGTAATAATTAATCGTCAGCAGGTTCTCATACCTCAACAGTTTGAAGAACAAGACCCGCACCGATCGTACCAATTCCAGCGATAAAAAATGGCACGGAAACTTGTAGTGCCGTGTGTTGCCACCTTTCCTCGTGCCCGAGTGGCCTTTTTTTTACGGGATCATTGCCATTTGGTCCGGTTGGAAATTCCGGATCTGGATCCGAATTCGCTGCCGATGAGATCGTGACGATCGAAATTCCGCTGGACAATGAACCGTCGCCTGTTGGTCGGAATTATTAATTAATCGCCTTTTCTCCATATCTTCACAATTCGGTCTCTTTGAGAATTTTCATTTTTTTTCTACCAAGTTATTATTCATTCAATTATCAAAAGTGTAAATTGGACTTTTATCGAGCTGGATAAAAAAAAAAAATAGTCGGCAAAACGAACCCATTAAACTTGAGCGACTTTTGTCTGAACTCTCCCGAGCTCCTTGACCCAAAAAAAAGATTACTCCGTTCTCGTTTACTTTTACGTCCGTCACATCCCGAAATTCGGAATAACGCAGAGCACACCGAGAACGCTAAAGTTTGCCTGGTGTTTTTCTAGCTCACTGAACTCGCGGATATTCTTTTTAGCAAACAAAGCAAGAAGAAGAAAAAGTATATATAAGAAAACTCTGGGGGCTATCGCGTCGTCGTGACGCTTGTGGACAAGAGAGTGGAGTCACGAGAAATGTTGAATCGCGGAAAAAAACCTTCTCCGAACGAGTGTATCGCCTTGCCTTTGAATAATGATTAATGAACAATTTAAAACGTTCGTTTCTCTCGAGTAAAAAATGAATGAGACATTTTTTATTGTTGCACGTAAAATTGACGCGTTTAAAAAATCATTGTCTTACCACAATTTCGATCGTTGGATGAATTTTGGGCCTTGAGTCGATCGATCGACCTGTTGAGTCCGTTGACATTTTCGATTTTCTCAAAATCGTCAAAGGCCACTGGGTAAATATGTTTTCCAGGATTTACAGCCAGTTCAGGAATAATATATTTTTTTTCCATATTGCCATCAGCATTTTCAATCGTCACGCCTTTCATCTCATTCCTTATATTTTCACTCGATCCCTTCATTTTTTCATTTTCATCATGAATCTTTGGCTTTGGCTCGCTACCCGGTGCACCGCACATATCTGTTTGAATTACCAATTATTTATTCCACGTTCTCAATTACGAAACAATAAGTTTCCGATTTCGAACATGCGATTCCCTCAAGAAAACAAAACGTAATCCGTTACATTGATCCCTCGTCTATAAAATATTGAAATCAGGCTCGATTTTTACTCGAGAAAAACTATCAAACAAACATACTGGAGAACTAGGCAAAAAATTCACATTTTCGTCCACGCAATCTTTGCGAATCTACTCCGCGGTTAGTCATTAGATTCGTGCATGGACGAGCACGAATCTCCACTTCACCCTCATCATGGCTCTATATTTTTATAGATTACGTATATATATTTTGCGCCTTGTGCTGCAACACTGAAAACAAAATTTTGTTGAAAAAGCTGGATATTTTGTTCGATACGTTCGACTAAACGTTTTTTTTTTTAATAATCCCAAAAATTGTGTCATTGCAGCAAGAAATATTTTAGAAAATCTCTTCGGAAGCAACTTTTTGTCGTTCCACTCGTAAATTTCGCTGACAATTCCGTTATAAACCAAATACACTGGGAAAACAACGAAAATTTTGCATTTATAGAAAAATATTTAGTTTATCGTATTCAACAAAATATCGACGATTTTTAACAAAATTTCATTTCCAAAATATTCATTTATTTAGCCAAACGATCCCGATCGTTCGATTCGGCAATTGGGATTTCAGCGAATAATTCGTTGGAGCAACTGAGACGAGAGCGTGGACAAACGAATGGCGTAGGTTGTCTCGCCGTTATTTCGTTTGATAATCGACATCAATTGGCATTTGGCGAAAAAAGAAACTATCCCATTCGCTAGTTGCATAAAATAGTGATTGAATTTTTGTTTTTTTTTTGTAATTATCGTTTTTTAAAGCTCGTCGTTGAATATTTTTACAAATATTGCGAATGAACAATATTTGTTGGCGACCGAGTAATAAATGTGACGAAACGAACGATATTTTTAAAAACTCTGATGAAACGGAATAAACTAGCGCTTCCGGGATATTAAATCTTGAACACAATAAGCAAGATAAGATTTGACTTTTTTGCGAGAGATAAATCTTGACTGTTGCTTCAAAACGTTGGCAGGAAATCTCGACTTTACACGCGGAAGGATAACTTTTCATGTATTTTTTGAAACGCAATAACTCGGGAAGATAATACTCGAGCGACGAGTAATTTTGCGTGGACGTTTGCAACCACTCACCTCGATCGTGTGTCACAGCGAAATTTTCTCGTGTCCCTCTTCAAGGACGTGTCCACGAACTTGCTCGAGGATCGACCTGAGGGAACTTGGCCTCGGATCTGCCAATCGCGCAGAGTCTGCAAGAACTTGAAAAAAAAAAACAAAAAACAAAAAGATTTTGAAATTAATTAAAAATTAATTATAATCATAGTTTTTTAAATTAATTTCAATTTTTTTTCGTATTCTCATGAATTTCATCGCGAGAATGTCAATTGAATTTATAAGAACCGTTATAAATTTTAAAAATCTTAATTACCGGGGACGTTGTTCTCGAATTTTAACAACAATGTTTTTTTTTCCTGGCACTCTGCGAGGATCAACCTGCGGCAATTTGGTTTCCGATCTTCCGATTCCTGCCAGCCTTGGTCTGCAAAAACTATAAAAAAAAAAAACAACAAGAAAATAAACGAATAAAAAATAAATAAAATTTTCTATAAACGTGGAAATTGCGAGCTCGAGATTGAGGAAAATTGAAAAATTGCGTATACGTACGTTTTATTCATCGGATTATTTCTAATGATGAAAAGATCGACTAGGCGATTCGTTGTTCCTCAAATACAAGGCTAGATATTATTGAAAAAAAAGTACGAAAAGTCTCAAATATTGCTATAAACAAATTAGGACTCCGGGAGGTCTCGTAAGAAAGAGGATTGATTGCGATCCTCCAATTTTTATTATTATTGTTAATAGTCAAACTCTGGCCCGATTGGCACGCGAGGGAACGGAGGAGAAAAAAAAACGCACTGACGCCAGTCGTCGCGATGGTCCGGAGGAGACTGAAAAATGAGCGTCAATCCCCTCGAGTGAGTACAGAAGGAATTGTCACGGAGAGCAGCGCAGCCTTCGAGAATACGAGCGATAAGCAACGCAAATTAAAATTACTAAAAAAAAAACAATGTAAAAACAATTAAAAACTGACGTGTTTTTCTTATCACATTGGATGATTTTTCATATCTCTGCTGTATGTACGAGAAAATAAGTCATTGACAGATGTGGAGAAATTGTCGACATTCTTGTGATCGCTTCATCTTATCGTTTCTACCTGCGTGTCTGTCAATGTGTGTTTTGTGCTCGCGAGTATCCCTGGTATGTCGATGGAAGGTATACGCGCCTAGGGAGCACCGATTGATCGCGACAAAACAACAAAAACGACACAATGATCCGAATAAATAACAAGTTTTCCGATTCTTCCTCACGAGTTATTGAGAAAACAATCATAAAGGAATATCACGAAAGACACACAATTGGACAAATTTAATTTTTCACCATTCGAAACCCACAGCAAAAAAAAATCATTTAATAGACAAAAAATTCTTTTTTTTTCTGTGTCTCGGTTTTATCAACAAGGATATACGATTTGCTGTCTCGTGTCGATGTCCCCGAGCGCGTGGACACGAGACAAGAGAACCGGCCCAGACTGACGAGAAAGACAGAACGAGAGAAAAGGGAGCAGAAAGCAATGGAAAGTCTTGCATCAGCAGTAGCATCATCACTTGCATTAAAAAAAAAAAAAAAATCGTAACTCGAGACGGTCCTCGGCCTGCTCGTGTATAAAATCAGCAAAAAAAATTCTACGTAATGTTTCAGTCTCTCGTTCTACAGTTTGACACGAGAAGAAGAGACAAAGAGCGACAAGTTATAGGAAGCCATAGCAGCCTGAACTTGGGGTGTTTAGACACGAGCTTCGAGCGATAAACTCTCGTATGTACACAATACAAATATGACATAGAGGGTGGCAGGAAATTAATTCATATTTTAAATCTTTCCAAAAAAAAAAAAATTGGAACCTCTATTCGATTTTGAAAAATGATTATTCATGAAAAAATGATATGGGAAGCCGAGTTTTGTCATTTTTGACGCGATCCATCAGTTCCTTCTCGTTGAGGAAAAATTTGGTTTCCTTAGACAAGGTAACTTTGATTTTTTTTCAAAAATCAAAAAGTGCATCCGGCCGTCACCTCAAGTTCCACGTTCTTATGAAAATAGTCAATAGCTTTTTTGGTTCCTGGGATTTATGCACTCCGAGAGACCAATTGGTAGATAAAAAATGCCTCGAGGCCTTTCGAGTCGGACACGATACTTGACGGTATTTTCTAAATGCAAATAAAGTGGAAAACAGTTGTCAATGTTGTAATCGCGAATTAGGAATTCACGAGAATCACGGATTCGTCCATTTTTTTCGTACAGACATCGTTCTGCTGGAAGGAAATTTCTTGAGTTGAAAAAAATCTTAATTAGTCTCATGGATTTAATTAATTATGGTTTTTTCGATTTATCGTCCGGACACCCAGTATATGATGATCGTTTATGGAACATACAGGCGGCGCGTGTAATAACCATAGCGACGAATATACACATCAATGAGGCTGGTTATATTATTTCGGTATATACGACGAGATGACGATATCGAATGACAGCAGTGCGCCATGGCGGTCTATATATAAAAGCATTCTCTGTCACTATATACGTAAACCGTCTACGAAAAAAAAAACAACACCGGACCACCCTGTACCATAGAAAAAAAAAAAAAAAATTCTTCAAATCTTCACAATGTTTCAAAAGATTTTGTCCCTTTTTCTCTCGATCTTTAGCGTCAAAGGCTTTTGATTTTTACGACTTTTCTGCACTATCGGTATATTACAAACGAAATAATATTCCGTCTTGAGCTTAATGACTGAATGACTTTCTCCCCTTGCGATAATTAAAAAAGTTGCACATCTCACGATGGATTTCAGATAAGCAGATCAACCTGTTGAATCTTCGCTGCATTCGCTCGTGAATTACTTTACCAGCTTTCAACTTTATTTTCCGTCGTTTCAGTTCGTACTGAATTTTTTTTTTTTTTTTTTCCAACGAAACATCATTGCGTACGCTTTTTTTTTCTTTCGCGGTGATTTTAAAACTGCGGTCCAGTTGACACGGTTGGCAATTAATTTAGCAATACGTTTTTTTTGTTGCCAATCAGACTTTTTCATTGCGGCGTAAATTCGCTGAGTTATCTCTCAATTCTCTCGATGTGTCGACCAAGCAATTTGATAAAAATTGAACAAACAAATAATTGTGAGTTTCCAAGTCCATAAAATCAATCTTTTGTCAATCATGGAGAATTGGGGCTGATAAAAACATAATAATAATTTGCTCGGAATAAACTTTGAACGGTAATCGTGTTTCGAATGGTCGAATGGTATTGAACTCAACGGTGGGATATGACATAATTTTTTCAACAATAGAAAATTCGTTAATCATTAACCTAAAAAAAAAAATTAATCATCAAATATTTTCACTCTGTTCCTCGACTGAGATTCCTACGAAAATTCGAGTGATTTTGGGCCCATGTCATTAAGCAAAAGAATTCGATGATAATGTTATTTTCAAGAGTAAAAAAAAGAAATTCGAAAAACGTTGAGAATAAAAAATTAAATTGAAAGAAAAAATACTCACGGTGAGTTTGAATCCCGTTGAATATTCGCCAGCGTGTTGATTTTTAATTGATATAAAAAATCACCCGTTCGCACAGATTTTACGTTTCGTTTCCCGACGGTCGAGAGTCAAAATTCACAAAAGTTTGGAGCGATCTTACGATGCATGAAAAAAAAAAAACGAGGTTCACAGAGAAACACAGGAAAATAAATTTCGATGAAAATCTTAAGGGTGTTGGTTGACTGAGGAATGCGATTATAAAAAATTAATTAAATACAGAAAAAAACGTTCGTTGGACACTCCGTGGGCTGAGACAATTGTTTCGCACACGCGACCGCACTTGACTGATAATAAAAAATGAGAAGAATAAAAATCAGTTACGAAAAAAAAAAAACTTAATGGTAACGACGAGTCTCTTTGGTTCCGTCTCGATCGCTAAAGCGCTAAACACTTGGTATCTCCTACAATAGTCTTACTAGTTTTAAGTGCATTTTTATTTCTGTCTTTCTTTCACTGCCTTACGTTCTCCCCACCACTTGCCCCATTCTCGTAATCTCCCCCCTCTTTTCCCTCGGACTTTTTTCAACTATGAGTTACGTTCCTCTCTTTCCTTCGACGCGTCTCGTTCCCTCTCTCTTCCTTGAGGAAACGCACGTGTGTCACTTATCAAGCGCGATAATAATTTTCCCGAACCTGCGCGAGGAAGAAATCGTGGTGGTGTTACGAGCCGAGAGAAAAAAGGCAACGGCGTCGAGCAAATTAATCAGAAATCTTTTGAAAAATTCAATCGATCGTGATTTTTCATGGTTTTTCATTCCTCATTCATGAGGAAAGTTGGAAACGAAGAAAATTGTCTTCGTAGTGCAAAAAATCATGAAAATTGATTGGGAAAAATCGAAAAAGGAATTCTCGATCTTTTCTCCTGAGGAAAATATTTCCACGAATATTTAATACGTCAATCGTCATCAAGATACTTCGCGAAACAACTTGCGGATCCGTCTATCTTGATAATTCATTCGATTATCGTTGATTTAAATTGTGGCGAGTCTTCAGAGTGAGATGAGTGCGCAATTTGCACGATTATTGAAGAATTCATCGGTTTATTATACACACGAACACACAGACACTCGTATGGTCGCCATACGTGAAAAAAATGGCCACTGTGACGTCTGCCAAGCAATATTTATCTGTAAACTTATCTCATTCCTATTTCAAGAGCAAATCGAATTGTCTTCTGTTGAAAAAATCACAGACACTCACACACACGCGTATGGAAAATAAAAATAGCCACAAAATCACTCGATTTTTTCCTCGGTGGAAATTCGTGTAATTTACGAATCGATTCTGGTCACGGAAGAGCAATTTGTTATAAAATCACTTCCGTGAATGACAATTTAAGCCGCGCACGAAACTCGACCTCGCAGAGACTCGCTTCTTCGATCCTCGGGCTTGATCGTACAAATCACACACACACACACACACACATACAAATCTTACATTTGCTCAGATCCTCGCGGAATATTTGTATTGACATACTTCTTATCGCAAATCTGCTCTCTTGCTCGATCATTCATTAATGTATTGAAATTTCGGATCAGAAGACATTTGTAATGAAAGCATCGGAAGTCTCGAACTATCGATCGAGGGATGCTTCGGGATGGAAACCAAATTTATCGAACGAACAATTCTGCTTTGCCATTCTTTTCTTTATCAAAAAACGGAGCGACTGGTCGATTACGAAGGCTCGCTATCGCATTCGAGAAACGGTTCGTGTCGAAGAAAAGATTTTCGTGGTTTACGTTCGGAAAAATGTTTTGCGGGCGACTGTAAAGTTAATTAGAGAAAATTTTTAATTGTTAGAATTATTCAATAAAAGTTGCTGTGAACTTTCGATATTAATTTATTAATTATTGTAATTGGTAGATCGAAGTTTTAACGAAACGTCTCATCGTTATCAATTGGACATTCCTCTGTCACGCCCATCGATCTAATTCCGAAAAATCTCAGCCCAATTTCGATCGAACCGCTGACTACGAATTCAGGATTTTTTACTAGCGCGTTGTCATATCTTTTTTCTTCGAATTTGCACTGGAAATGAAATTTTGTTAAAAATCGTCGATATTTTGTTGAATACGGTAAACTAAATATTTTTGTACAATTGCAAAATTTTCGTTGTTTTGGCAGTGTATTTGGTTTCTAACGGAATTGTCAGCGAAATTTGCGAGTGGAACGACAAAAAGTTGCTTCCGAAGAGACTTTCTAAAATATTTCTTGCTGCAATGACACAATTTTTGGAATTATTAAAAAAAAAAAACGTTTAGTCGAACGTATCGAAAAAAATATTCATCTTTTTCGACAAAATTTTGTTTTCAGTGTGCGATATTTTTTACGCACAAATTCGTCGTAGTTGCTCAACCTTCGATTATTTTATTTTATTTTTTTCGGCAGAGTGTCAATTCCACAATATGATAACGCGAAGCTTGATCGTATAAGTAGATCGTAAAAACTCGATCAGTCGCAGATCTTGATATTTTTTCGTGGTATCTGCACGCCGGTGATTCCCACACGAGAAATGATAAATCGTGTTTCACATCTTTTCTCAATATTTATTCAACTTCTTGTTTTATTTAGAATAAGAAAAAAAAACAATGAATCTAAATGAAGAAAGGTGCAGGCATTGAATAATTGATGGATGAATAAATTTAAGGCACAAGACAATCAGTTAGATCGGCTTTTCGGGATTTCCCTTAATTGCTAATTCAATTGAGCGCCTCAAATGACGTAATTTTCCCTCGTAATTACACGCAGAATTCCCGACAAATAATTGCAAACTCATTAACGAACATTGTTAAATCTCGTTCGACTTTTCCTCGTCCAACAACGACACGAAGGAAACTTTTGTCCATCATTTCGAGTGATGGACTGCCTTTATAAATAGAATGTTTTCCTTACAAAAGCATTTGAGCGACTGCGTGTAATTGCTGTGGTGAGAATATACGAAAATTTGTACGAATGTCTCTTCGTTAAAAAATTCATTTTTGTGTCACGACCAAATGATAATAAAGAAGACACTGCTGCGTTATTATCCCTGAAAAATCGATTTGCCGATGAGTCCGTGAATTGAGTCTCGACACACAATGAGATTGTCAGATTCAAGGGCGAAGTATGTATTTTTTTTCTATTTATCTCGATCATAATCCAACGCTCTGGTATTCGGTGACGCCAACAAAATCTTGATTTGGGTCAAACGAACGATGCTTAGCTTGCATCTGAGCAGAAGATCATTCATTTCTCGTCTCGCAAAGATCGAGAGATTACCTATCCAAATATGGGCAAAGGTGCTCGAAATATAACAAAACGTTTTAATAATTAATCAACATTTCGTTTCATTGGACGAAAAAAAAAAATGCACAATTCGATTGATAATATGGCTTACCTTCGTTGCCACAGATTATCTCGAAAAGATAGCTCGTTCGGTTGGAGGTGGAAGGAAAAAATAAAATAAAACGGAATAAAATTAACAACAGATTTTTTTTTTCATTTTTTTATTATTATTATTATCTCGCAATATATATATCCATATGCATAAATATGGATATACATATATACACATTCCTGGTAATACAAAGGTAGCTAAGAGACCAATACGTTAAAATGACAAACCACCATCTCCATCGTCATGTATCTTCCCTCTTTGTTTATTAAAAAATCTTCTCTTCCCTTTCTGGATTATTTAGTAATTTTTTCTCAAACTTCCCCGACGAATAATTATCGACGCAAATACTCGAGATACACGACGAGAAATATACCGATGGCAAAAAAAAAAATCCTGAGCGAAAAAAAAAACCCAACGTGATTCGTATTTTTTTTCGAATTCAAAAAATAAACCAAATCGACGTTTTTTTTTGCATTTGTCAAAGGATCGAAATTTTTAAAATCGAAAACTTATGACTTTCAATAATAATAATAATAAATGAAGAATAATTTATCAACTAACGAGCAATGTCCATTGACAAACCTCATACAGCTTAGGTTATAATTTTCTTTTCCTTTTTCCCTTATAATTAATTTTGATTCTCATTCTTTTGATTCGCGTTGCTCCATTCACCCTTTTTTTTTTATGCACCTCAATTTTCCCCCTGGCTTTACATTCTGGTGTTGGCCAATGGAGGGGGAAAAATCATTTGTACAACATAGCACATTAATTATAATCAACGTTGTATAATAATAATAATAATAATAATAATAATAATAATAATAATAATAATTAAATAATCGATAATGAATAATAAATAGGAACGTTCGCGTATGAGGAAAATCAAACTTGACCCCGTCTCTCAAAACGTATTAATCTTTTCCGAAATTTTGTTCTTCGTGACTCTGCGATGTTGTAATTTTCATATTGAGATTTTAGCTTCGCATTTTCCAACGAGTAAACGAGCTCCATGTGTGCCAGGACAATGTCGTGACGCACTTGCTGCAGTTGTAAAAACACGAAAAAAATGCACGTCGTACGAGACTTGAGGTCGATGAAATTTTACAATTTTTTTTTCACGCAATTCGATCAGTTAATATCCACACAAAAAATGCATTTGTGCATCGGTAATGAAATGATTTCACACGCTATGAAATACACATACATTTGTAAAATATTGTATTTGGAAATGATTTATTAGGAACATGGTGTTGAATAAGAAAAATGAAAATCACAGTACTTTGCAGCGGATTCATTCGCTCGAGATTTCAGAACAATGATGTTTTTTTTTAATTGTTTTTAATTATTTATTTGTGGACACGAATTCCTGGCATCGAAAAATAATGGTCGATATATTACGCGTGCTCTTGGAGAAAAAGTGGGACTTTTATTTCGTCCCGAATTTATGTACAATTTACGTTTTGTTTTTCGCTGGGACTCTGATCGATCGTTTGCTTTATTTTGTATAATTATTATTTTCATTACTTTTTCGTTAATCGTAATGGTTGACAAAAAATAACCAAAAAATTTCACACTTTTTCGAGTCACGATATAATGAATAGTTACTCTTTTAACGAGTTTTTAATTAGTTGTACTTAACGTTTCTTTTGTTGCGTATATATTTTGTTTAAATATATATTTCATATATATATTTATATATTTATATGTTTGATCTGAAAAGTTACACTCTATTTTTCGTACTATTATAAATATGTGTATACGCGTGGAGTGACTTTTGGGACCCTGAAACTCGTCGACTGATTATAATTTTGTTATTTTCATTACAATTATTATTTCACCTTTAAGCCCCTTTACCAAATTTTTATCTCCAAATACATAAATTCTCTTTAGCTTAAAGTTACGGGATTTGTGTTTCTTTCCTTTATTTATTTTATTTTTTCGAACCACGACAACACGTTTGCCCGTCTATGAGTATAATTAAATACGAATTTACATGACTAATTTTGATTTTCGTTACAATATATCGATTTCCTTCGTTCCTTTCATGCTTTTCTCATTTTTTTTTTTTTTTTTTTCTTTTCAATTCTCTCTAATTCATTATTATCGTCGACTGCGATGTCAATTTCGTTCGGATTTCTCGGTGTACATTTTCGTAATAATAATAATAATAATAATAATAATAATAATAATGGAGATTCGTAAATAGTGAGTCACAAATAAATTAGTTCGGATCAAAAAAAAGCTTTTTTTGTTCACATTTTTGGTAATCGCTTCTCGAGACTCGTAAAGAAATTGCGAGATGAGCAATGTAAAAAGTCGAAGCTCCTTTTCGAAACGAAAAAATATTATCTTTACATTTAGGTATATAGGCATATGCTTGGTCAGGTTTTTGGTTTTTATGTTCATTGTTTCTTTATCTTTTTTGTTTCTTCTTCTTTTTTATTACTTTAGTTTGTTTGAAAAAATTTTTTAACCTCAGTGGTAGGTTTAAATATATATGTATATGTGTTTGTGTATGAAAGAGAGAGTTTCTCGACTAAAGCTCAACCGAGGAACCTGAGTTGCAGTATTATTACGTAATAGGAACTTGAATCGCGTCCAACGATTGGTTGCAACAGAAATGGCAAAAATATCAAAATAAATGGAACGAAATAAAAATTTATTAATAATTTGGATGAATAATTTTCGGAGGGTGTTAATAAAATAATAATAATAATAATAATAATGAGGCTGAACGGACGATGGAATGAAATTACAAATGAGATTGTAATAAGGAAACGAGAAAAAAAAATTGTTCATCTGTCGAGGAGAGGGTGAAATGTATCGTGATTTTTTTTACCCCTTCCGGACCAATGGACCCATACGAATTTCTTTTTCTACCTTTTTACTTCGTACTCTTCCCCTATTGGTAAAAAAAAAACAGCAAAAATTCAACCCTAATTTCATGAATTTCTATAAAAAGTCCGCATTTTTTGCTCCATTCGCGCGCTCCTTTCTCGTGTGATCTCGTTCCATAATCTTTCGAGGCGGAAAGTGAAAAGAAAATAGAGAATTTCGGGCGGCGCGTGCGTCTGCCCAATGTGTGGCTGGCTCGGAAATCCCATCTGTCGTTTTCCGTCTGTCTAACCCGGACAATGGAGAAAGAGGGAGACGAGAGAGAGAGAGAGAGAGAGAGAGAGAGAGAGAGAGAGAGAGAGAGAGAGAGAGAGAGAGAGAGAGAGAAGTGAGCTCTAAGCTGGTGCACAGGGTCGAAGGGTCCGAGACATCCCTCATGAAGGATTTTCCAAAATATTGTGTAAATCGGAAAAAGATAGTGGCGGGGTAAGGACCAAAGAGAGCGAGAGGAAAAGAGAAAGAAATGCGGACGAGTGCGATCGAAAAATTTGGTTGATTCAAACGGCAGGAACGATCGGAGGGGGTTGCAGCTGAAATTTTGGGGTGAAATCTCGTCGAAAAATTCACATTTGCCCGCAGAAAAGCTAAGCCCCGAAAAGAGATTGAAAGAAAAATAAAGGAGGATAACGCACGAGGTTATTGCAAAAGGTGCGCGAGTGAATTTCAACCCCTGCACGAATTTAACGACCCTGTGCAAATAAAGGGTTGGCTCTCGTTTCCCATTTTCGGGCAACTCGTGTGGACCTTCGAGAACAACGAACCAACCCCGTCTTTCTCACCCCTTAGCACACAATCAATTCTCACCCCTTTCAACGGGGTAAATTCCGAATTTACGAAATTTCACGATTTATATATATAAAGAAAGAAAAATCGTGGAGGCTTTTGTTGACGACGAATCGAAATGTGGCGCGTGACAAGCTTTCTATATTTTTTTCTTCCATCAACGATAAAAATCTGGATTTGTTTGGATCGTTTGAAAAAAAAAAAAAATAATTCATTTCCAACGCGCAACCCCTTCTATTTATATTTTTTTTTTTTTTCGGTGAAACCCTTTGAATTGAAATTTCGTAGCGAAAACCCTTCAGTCCCTTTTGATTCACCTTTTTTGTGCACCGTTTAAAATGGATTAAATGAGGCGCGTGTCGCGCAATATTTTACGATTGTTCCTTTAAAATTTGGAATAATAGCGGAAAGTTGAGATAAGAGACATTTTACGCTGATGATAAACGAGACGGGTGTATGGAGTTTCTTTTTTTTTTTTTTTCATCAAATGTACGGGAAAACATCGATTTTAGGAAAAGGTCCGAGGCGATGGTGTATGGAGCAAATTAAAGCCACATGCTTTCTTTTTTTTATCTCGTACTTTTTTCCTCTCCTTCTTGGTCTCTTTCTCTTTCTCTCGATCTGGTTGGGGTGGAGTGTTAAGAATAGGGGGCGGGGGTGAGATGAAGAAAGAGGCACGTTTTCTTGCGGGCGTCGTAGGAATTGCCGGGCTCGAGAAAAGGGGCCAAGGGCCAAGCTTCGATGCTTCTTTTGATCGGGGTTGTTAGTTGGCTGAGGGGGTGCGCGAATAAGGGGTGCCCTTGGGGGAGGGAGGCTGATAATCAAGTTTTTCTCTTTCTTTCCCATTCGGTTTCCGCCGATTTTTCCTTCGTTTTCGTCCAATGCACGGGCGAGTACCTCCAGAAAGAGAAAATGAAACTAAAAGGAGAGAAAAGAAATGAGGGCGAGGAAGAGAGAAAGAGAGAGCTGCTAAAATTATTACGAGAGGATGAAATTTCGAAGTTGGTGTAAGATGACGAGGGAGCCAACATTCCCAACCCCCAGGCCTCGGCTCGAGGGTAGGGAAAAAAAAAGAGAAAGAGAACGACGAGGGAATCCGTGGACTAGGAAAAACGTAGGGGCAAAAACGTTCAAGAAAAACTCTCTTCCCTCTCTCTCTCTCTCTCTCTCTCTCTCTGTCTCTCTGTCACTGTCTCTTTTTCGGCTCTTTGGAGGGGGGTGAAACAAACTCTAGGCGCCGAGCATAGGGGAGGCTTTGATAATTGCAAACCACTTCCTCCTTCGCGGAAACGAGAGCGTAAGAAGAAAGGGACAGAAAATTTAGGGGCTACGACTGATGAGCGAGAAAAGTAAGGGTTGGGGATGAAAAGGACCAAGCTCGATATCATATCTTTTTGCCCCTAAGCCCCTCGATATTGCTGTTTTCTACGGCCACCTAATTACGTTCTTGATCAAATTTTGAAACCAAAAAAAAAAACCCCAAAATTTTCCTCAAATTTTCGCGAAAATAAAAAACATCATTAAAAATGTCTGGCCAATTAAAAAATTTCGTCAACCTCAAAATCTTCCCATCCACCACTCGCAATAATCGCTTCTGAATATTTTTCCAAAAAATTCAATATTTTTCGTCGTAGTAAAATCCTTCAAATAAATAATCGCCACACCATGTTGTTTCTGGACTCTCGGGGGAGTTTCTTTTATTCTTCATTGGTTTCGGACACACGTACACACGGGCATGAATGTATACGAATGTAATGATGACGAGGCTGTTTTTCGTTCTGTATTGCGTTTTTTTTTTTTTTCTTGCCTGGTCCCTCTTCACGAGCCATATCTATGCTTTCCCCTTTTTTTTCCACACGGATCATTTCGACTTCTCTGCACACATTGGCCTACGAAACGGACACACACACACACACACAGAGACTCGTAGCAGTTTTTCCAAGCTCTTGGAAACCGCAAGATATTATTGATTTTTATAGAGGGGTTTTGGTTGAGGGGGCAGGGGAAGAGTCGCGGAGGGGCGAAAGAGAAAGAGAGAGAGAAAATGGCAGGATGTGGGTGGACGGCTGTTTCCGCGTACGCGTGTGCGTGCCACTCTACGACACACTTGACTATATATTACACAGACATATATGTATAAATGTGTATAAAAGACTTGAGGGTGGCTCGTGTCATTTACTCGTCCGATCGTTAGTTGGAAAACAACGAAAATCCTCAGCCTCCCTCCCCCTCCCCCGCGTTTCGCTCCCGCTTGGCAAAGTTCTTTTATTTTCCTTCGTTATTCGAGTGCGAGAAGAAAAAATAGAAAAACAAAAAATTTGATGTCACAGCAGGAAGAAAGAAAATCGATCGATAGTCCGCAAGAGACGAAACTTTTTGCTATTCGCCTCTTTTTTTTTTTTTTACTCTTCTCTCTTTCTCTCTCTCTCTCTCTCTCTCTCCTCCTCTCCGCGCGCGCGTTATTCTCTTTCCCTCATCTTCGTCTTTTCTCAAGCACTTTCAGTCTCGAATTATTTACTCCTCGTTCTCCTCGCTCAAGAGGGAGGCATCGCGTTGGTTGACATTGATTACGTTTCCAACAGGGGGTGGCTCGAACAACCCCCTCCTTCCAACCCTGTGAGAACCTCGAACCAAACACGCGATATCTTTTTCTCTCTTTCTAAGTTCGCGTTCGATAAACTTGGCAAGCACATCCGTAATTCCAATTGCAAAGTAGATTACGGTTCGTGACTCGATTCTACTTTCTTTTACTCTCACTTTCTCCTCATTCGTTCCCTTTTTTTGTCCTGCTGCTGGTGCTGCTGCTGTTGCTTGCCTGCCTGCCTGCCTGCCTGCCTGCCTGCCTGCCTGCCTGCCTGCCTGCCTGCCTGCCTGCCTGCCTGCCTGTCCCCTGAATCGCTTGTCCATTCGCTTTCCTTCTTTTTTCTTTTCTCTTTTTTTCACAACCACCCCCTGTCCCCCCTTTCTGAAGATTCATGTACAATTCATCGAGACGCTGAATAGTTTTTTCCAGTCCCCGGACACGGCTGCATATATCTATATATCTATCGATTCCCCTCATCATAGATCGGAAATTCTACAAACGCACACGCGACAAATTCGTCAGCTTTTTTTTTTTCTTATTTGCTCGGCCCTGCAAGAATAAATAATAAAAAAAAAAAGCGATACGACGAAACAAATTAGGAGCAGAAAGCGTCTCGTCTATAGCCCCAAACAGGGTCGCTTTAAATTTCATTTCTTTTTTTTTCGATAGGGGTTGCAGGCAACGTTTCCTCTCCCTCTTTCTTTTTCGACTCGTAATTCATCAGCGCAGGTCCGACGAAATTATCTGTTTGCTTAAAAAAAAAAAAACTCTCACACAAGTAAGAGTAAAACTCAAACACACACACCACGAAACCGTTTGATCTATTTCGAGGCAAGTGAAAATTTCGTGGGCGATGGGACTGCCTGGACGTGCGGGGGGCAAAAAAAAAAAAATAATGAGAGTTGGACAAAATCGACGTTTGTTTTTCTCAATTATCGAAGGCGAGCTCAGCTCTTCGGAGCCGTTACAAAGTAATGACAGGGAGTAAAAATAATCACGTGGGAAGAAATGAAAATAAAAGAAAAAGTCATGGAAATAATATTAAAAAGAACATAAATTTTATTTGGTTCAAACATAAAACTGGGTTGTATTTGTTTTTGGTATTAGTAAGCTCAGAGCTTGCAGGCTCAAAACACAAAAATGACTGGACGTAATTAAATAATAAATTAAAAAATAATTAAATAATAATTAAACGATAAAATCTGTTGACTACAATGTTGGACTAGCTTGATTAGGAATTGTAAACCGTCTCCAAAATGACTAGACGTACAGAGTGAATCAGAATCGTGGCATAAAAAATATAATTCATCGATTAATTAGTCAATTAAAAGAACAAATCGTAATAAATTAATGCCAAAAGATTCTGAATCACGGTGTATACTATTTTTTCTTTTCTCCTCTAATACTACGACTTTTCGTGACAATTTCTGTCACATTTTTTTTTTTTTTTTTTTTCGTCATTTCATACTATAAACCGTATGAATTAAAATTCACATTCTCACGTTCGTTTCAAAGTTTTTCTCAATATATAATACAATGGCGAATCGTGTAGATTCCACGGATTAAAAATCGTGATAAATATCTCTAGGCTTCGTTTATACCGTTACAAAGTACTTAATATACTTAGACATAATTAATAGTATATACCAATGATTTCAATATAATGTTAAATTACCTCTTTCGTTCTTCCTCTTCCTCACTCGCTCACACTTTGATTTACGGATTAATTTGATTTTGCGCTCAATTACGTTTACAAAAGGCAATTTTAGCGTGAGGTATTTCTCTGTCGCACGAAGAGTATTTACCAATGTCATATTTCATTAAATTTTATAATAATAATAATGATAATAATAATAATAATAATAATAATAATAATAATAATAATAATAATTGTTATTATTAGTTACGAGGCCTCGCGATGTTTAAACGGGACTTCGTTCTCTCACGCAACGTCAAAAACAACAAAAAAGAGGGAAAAAAAAGTCGACCCCTTCAGTCCAAATACAATTATCCAGTCACGTATTTTTCTACGACGTGTGTGCCGCTCGCATGTTTCGTAAATTTTTAATCGACATTTTCATAACGACCCAACTTGACTGTCCACCATTTTTCATTCGTTCTCCATCAACCCGTACCTTTATTATCATTATTATTATTATTATTGTTGTTGTTGCTGTTGTTTTTATTTTTGTTTTTTATTTTTTATTTCGTTTAATTTTTTCGTCGATGACAAATGGCCTCTTTTTCATTAATGCATGAGAAAACGAAGTTTGACGTTTAAACACGACGTCGGATAAAAAAGGAAGGGAAATGAAAAATTTATGAAAAGTTATCGCTGCTCGTTATCAATACCGAAATGCTGGTAGAGAATTTGGGGCAGACTCCGCATTCTCCTTATTATCTTCTTCTCTTTGGGTATATTCGCCATGAAAAAAATGATCGATCAATTTTCTACTTTTGCGACGGAATTTTGGAATGTTTTTTCGAGTAGAAATTTCTTTTGAAAAATAGACGTTTTCGTTTTGGGCGCAGGATCCTTGATTCTTCGATCATGTTTTTATTTTTTTGTTTTTTTTTTTTTTTTTTTTTGCTTTTATAAAAATGGTTGAGGCCGACTCACTTCCGCCCCTAAATTACGCTTCTCGAATAAAGCGAAGCTGCAGTGAAATTGACCAAACATTTTTACTCTCGTCGTCCCTGCCAACGTTCTGTCTTCGTGTCTCTCTCTTTTTTTTTTTGATTCATTTCGTGAATGCCATTCGTGGACAGAATGGCCCCTTGCACATTGCTTTCAGTTGCAATTAAAAACGGACCATTTACCATATCGTCGATACTTATTTTTGCATGTCATTGTCCCTCCTCCCTCCCCTCTCTCTCTCTCTCTCTATCTCTCTCTCTGTCCCTTTTTTTCTTTGCTCTTTGTAAGGAACAGTGACAAAAGACACGCGCCATCAGAATTTTTTTTCCCTAAAAATGTTGGACCCCTCTTATAAGCCAAGGTCACCATGTGACCCCTTGACTCTCCATCTTTGGTACCCATCTCACTCTCTCCTTCTCTCTTCCTGCCAGATGCAGATTTTTGGCTACCCATTTTTTCATCCCCCCCACTACCGCCATTCCGAATGGACAATGCTCGTGGAAATTCGATTTTTCTCCCCAAAACATTCATCTCGATTTTTCTCTCGTTCCAGTAATGGTCGATACTTTTTCTCCCCTTATTCATACATTTATACATACGTATATAGAGATCTATATATATTCATGTATATATGTATATATTAATGCACGCGTGCTCGCATACTAATTCACTCGAATTTTTGGGAAACGAACGATTCGGTTCGTTTCTCACTATTTTCGTGAATTATGTATAAGAGCGTAAAGAGAGAAAGAGAGCGAGAGAGATTGAAAGAAATTTCGCCTCGAGCAATTATTCACTCGGAATTTTTCTCTCTTTCTCGTTACCAACTTTACCCTCGAAAAATTGAGGGACTAGTGGGGTGAACAAAAAATGGAGATAAATTTTTATGGCACTTTAGACAATGAGGAACGAGAATGCGTTTCGTATTTTTTCCAACTAATCGTCCGTTCACTCGCCTTATGTTCGTTTCACACTCCCACTTTCAACCCTCAATTATCTGTTTGTCAAAGTGAAACTATCGTTTGAATAAATAAAACGAAATCGACCAATTTTCGTAATTTATTACTCGAGCAAAAAATCTATGAGAGCGGATAAAAATAATGCAAATATTTTTTTATTACTTTTTCGAAATATATTAATCGTTTCAATTTTGAAATTAAAAATTTTTGTTACTGGAATTGGGAAAAGCTCAAATTTAGAAAGAAAAAAAGGGACTGCGTCGATGCATCGAGTGTAGAGAAAATAATTGACGATAAAATCGATAGGCGAACTTGTGGGCGTGATGGAAACGTGTCGTGGTCAGTCCCATGCTCTGTTACAGAGAGTGACCGTTGCACACACGTTCTGCAACGAATTCTAGACAGTCTGAGTGCTTTGCCGGCTGTTTTCTCTAGCCAGAGCAAGCGAGCTACCAAAATGTACAGTAGTGGTCACGATATCTGTGTTTCGATGTATTCATGTGTCTGTGAACTCTAACGCAGCTGTCTTTTTTCTCGATTATTTCCGTAGAACGTTAAAATTGTTATGGGATGTATTATATCGATGTCTGTCTTATTTTTTCAAGCTTTTTGTGTCTGACCATTGATGGGGATCCAAATAAAAAGAGAGTGTAAAGAGAGAGAGAGATAGAGAGGACTGTGACCAATGACAGTCTATTATTTGAATAAATATATTATTTAAAAAAAAACCATTCTAATGCCATCATTTCAGGAGGACGAATAAAAATGGTTATTTACTTGGGGAGAGGGAGACGAGGACAGAACACGAGCAAAAACTAAACGAATTCGATCCGAAGTTTCGTCGATGAAAAAAAAAAGTTGATAAAGAATTTATTCAGTTGGGTAATTATTATAAAAAACATTTTGATTCTCATTTTCTCAAGCTGGCAAGGCACGGACATGAACAGCTTTTGAATCTTCGTCACCGTATTTTTAGACTAGACGTATTGTGTTTTATTTTTCATTATTATTTTTTTTTAGTATTTCTCGTTCGTTCAACTATTCACGATAAAAAATTTATTTCCACGAGATTTTGGTCTTTTGCTAATGTTTTTTTTTTTCATTGTTTTTACCCGAGACTCACTCATGATGCAACGTTTTGAATATTAAGCACGGGTTAACAATGATCGATGAAACGCCGAACCGGACACGCACCCAATATCATTATAGTTTGTAACATATTTTAAATTCTATTTTCTCATTTTCTTTAAGTATTTCTTTGTTTCTTTTGTTTTAATGCGTTGGCTGTGTATACGATTGTACTCTCTGTTGCGGGGGTCGTACTGCCTCTTCCACCCTGAGTTATTTTCCGTTTTATTTCTTTCTTTATTTAATAGTCTTTCATTATTTTTAAATAATTCTCAACGATCAATCGCGTTCACGATGATTGAACGTCGATCGATTCTCGAGTCGATCAAAAGATCCAAGAGTTCTTGTGCGTTCTCGCCCTAAAATACTCTATTATTTAACTTCGGGTCTTACTCTTTTCAATTTTTAAAAATGTTCTTTCCTTTTTAAATAGAATATATCTTTCGTCTCTCATCTAAACTATTATTTCATCTCTGTTTAAGCTTCGCTCGTTATTATTTTGTTTTTCTCTCATTTTTTTATCATTACAATATTGACTAGGTGATAAAAAAACTTTTCGGTAGCCACCGGCGTTGGCCAGTTTTTAAATAGGAATCAAGATCGAGGAACTGTCGTTGGATGTCGAAGAAGAACAGAGAAAATACGAGAAACATAAAAGCAAACAAGAAGAAATGAAAAATGAAAAAAAAACGAAAAAAAAAAATACGTAAGAGACGCCCCCAGTCGATGTTTCATCGTCGTCTCACTTTGGCGGGCCCCGCATCATTTAAAATAGGAACTTTGTCGATCACCCATTATAATCAGAGATAGTTACAATTAATATTTACAGTATAACATCGCGATTAGAATATATTTATAACAACGAGGCTTCTAAATACGAGGGCCCTTGACAAGAGGCAAAATGTGTGCTTCGGTGTTTGCTTCATCCTGTTTTTTTTGTATTTTTTCATTTTTCATACGTCTCTTTATTGTTTTTCAAAAAAAAAAAACATTGAGATTCGTAAACCGGGAGGTTATACGCTATGACTGTGATAGGATGATAAACAAACGAATAAATAAATGAAAAATCGAGACAGTCGATCGATGAAAGAACCGTGTACCGTGATTGAGAAATTATGAGAATCTTCTAGATATATCTGGCGCGATAAATGAACTCACACGGGTGTATATAAAAGTCTTTGTTTCGTTAAAAAAATATCTATCTCGCTACTTGTCTCGTACGTTATTATTCTTCGTCTCCACATGTTCGTTTTTTTTTTTGTGTTGATTTTTTTTTTTTTTACCTTTTTTCATATTTTTTTTTCTCTCATTTTAGGAACCAATACCGCACGTGCTTGTGTGTTTGACTATTGTGACAGCGAATGTCATTCTCATGTCGTTATCTTTTTTGGGGGTTTATTTTCTCTTTGGCGACGTCTCTAGTTTCGTTATTCACGAATTTTCGATTGGATTCAATTGTCGCGTACATTCGACTAGGAATCTTTTTGCCTGTGGAGAACGTCGATGATCCTCGAGAATGGGAAGGGCGCTCGGATCAATCTCAGGCGGGACTGAGGGTGAAGGAGGTCGTTAAGGAACTGTTTATCCTTGCTCTTACCGGTAAATAAACGAGAGCAGGTGCAAAACGTTTCTCCTGGCTCATCTCGTCGCCCATCTTTCCAGCAATGTCTCGCTCCTCGATCAAAAACGGTTGCATGACCGTCGTTCCATCAGGATTCGAATTCATGTCTTGCGGCATCGCGTAACTCGCTGGTAACTTGTGCTTGTTCGCAACGTCCCTCAACGTTTTGCTCAACTCGTCGATAACACTTTCCGTCGCGTCACCCAACGCTTTATGATCTTTTCTAACGTGCTTCTTAATTCTGTTGAGGTTCGCCGAGGCATAACCGCACTGTGCACACTTGTATGCTCCTTGAGGCGTCACCTGGACCACTGGCTCTTCAGGCTTTTGACTCTTTATCGGAGACTCGCTGTTTCCTCCGAGAGAAACTTGAGGACTTGATTGACGATGTTCCTCCTTTGCCTCGTACTCGGTTTTCTCATAAATCTCATTATTGCCTGTCTCGAGCCGCGGACTGTTGATCAACGGTGCGGGTATTTGTGAGAGCAAACCTGAGAATTGATGACGCGTTAACAGATGATGTTGCAGTAACTCGGGTTGACCAAAAGCCTGAGAGCATATCGGACACAAGATCGAACCGCTTTCTCCACTTGGATTACTGTCCTGAGGGCTCGTGTGCGATCTCTCGTGGAGAAACAGGAATGGCAAGACCGTCGTTGTAAAATTGCAGTAGGAGCATCGATAACTTTTGCTCTGTTGGTCCTCGGTCGTCGAGCCAAAAAGACTGGAGAGAACCTGGTTCCCCAGACCGATGTAATCGTTGTTCTTCATTTGCTGTTGAACCATTTCCAATCCGTTTGGGATTTTTATGCTTTGATTCTGTGCAGCTATTCTGCTCGTTACGCCGCCACCAGCTGCGCCACCCCTCGCGCCTCCTCTCGATGAATTTTGATACTGGTTCTCGAGCTCGCGCCATTTTTCAATTCCCACTTTTCCATGATCACCGAGAAGATGAGCCTTCAGCCATTTTATGCTTCTAAATCGACGACTACAGACCGGACAGACTTCCGTGAAATGCGTGAAGTAGCGATGACTCAAATCGCCAAGCTGGTCAGGCTTCAATGCCGCGTCCTCGTTGCTCGATGATTCGAAAGATTCCTGCTTGTTCGATGCTGTACTTCCCTCGTCCACGATACCATGAGTGTTCTGTTTGTGCACCCGGAGAAAATATTTACTGCACAATTCCTTGTTGCATATGTTGCACACGACTCCGCCGATCTGCGAACCGTTCTCGATCTCGATGTTGTGCATTTTCTGCATGTGTGTCTTCATGAAATACTTGTTGCACAATTCCTTGCGACAGAGCTCGCAGTAACTCGAGGTTGGGGTCATCGATGTGATCTTTCTTTCGGGCTGAGCCACCGTCGGGGTTTGCACTAAGCCTGTGGATGCTGCAGGAATCGTCACTGGAGTTGTTACCGCGGGAATGGACGTTGGGGCCGAAACAGTCGGTGAAATAGTCGGAGTCTGCGATGGAATCGTCGTCGAAACGTTGGTAGGGTTACTCTGTTGATGTTCCTCAGTGATATGTTGCCTCAGGGCTTCCGGAGTTTGATATTCTTTCTCGCAGATGGTGCAGAATGTCGAGGTGCCGTTGAGCGAGTTCTCGTTAATCTGCGAAGAGATTTCATCGGCGATACCGCCATGTTCGAGTCTCATGTGAGTCCGTAAAGCAGCGAAATTCTCGCATTCTCTGCCGCATATTCCGCAATTTAGTGTTTTACTGGCTTCCAGGCCGTTTATTTGTAAAATCATGGTCTGGAGTTTTTGGAGATCTTCGGAAATGGAATCGCTTCGTTGGTCGGTCGGGTCCGCGTCGAAATCTTGCTTGGCCGTGTCTTCCGTTTCGTGCATTTTCGCACGATGAGCACGATACAGTCCAAGAGTTTGGAAGCGAATGCCGCAGGGTTTGCACTCGAAATCTTCGCCAGGGCGATCACCAGACTCCGAGGAACTTCCGGCGGTTCCTTCAGTCACGATGAGATTCAACGGACTCGTTTGAATCTGATGCCATGTCGCCGCGTTTCCAGGATTGCTCGGTGGCTTCTCGCTCTCTTGGACGTAGATCCCGTGTCTCTTCATCTTATGCGTTCGTAGGAAATACTTGTTGCAATATTCTTTGCAACAGATCTCGCAGAATGCCTCGGGGTTGATGACACCGAGGCGTCTTAGGCGATCAACATTGAAACCCGAGTCTCTGGCTTGTTGACTGGATTGTGGTGACAGGTGGCGCGGCGCAGGCATAAACTTTGAATCTTCTTGCTCGACCCCGAATTCTTGCTTGAAAAGTGTCTCCATGGCGCTTGGGCTGTTCCTGGAGACTTCGCGATCCTCGTCGACGCTACTACTCGTCGTCGCTGGCAGTGAATGAGACTCTTGATTATCGATTGACTCATTGTGAACTTTCTGCTTGTGTTTTCTGAGTGAATCGTCGTTTTTGAAGCGTTTCTGGCAAAGGTCACAGGCCACGGTGTTGCTCAAGGGAACAGAAACTAACGGAGTCGGAACTTCGAGCCTCTGTGATTGTTCCGATTTGACAAGACTGCCACCGGCGAATGCTCCGGTGAACATTCCAGGTGGAATAGCTCCCGGTGGCAAACCGTTATCCCCGGGATTCTGCAAAGGTGCATCCACGTAAATCCCGTGTTTGTTGGCCTTGTGAGTCTTGAGAAAATACTTGTTGCAAAATTCCTTGTTGCAAAGATCGCAGTAAGCGTCGGGATTGAAGATCCTGATGGGTGCTGGACCGACGGGAGGTCGAGACAGTTGACCAGCATCGGTGAGAGAAAATCCAGGCAGAGGGAGATATTGGGCAAGCGCACCGGGGAAGGAAAGAGCTTGAAGATGATTGGGAACGGAAGAAACGGGACTGGGGGATGTCCAATCTTCGGGATTTTGAGATTGTAATTGAATCTGTTGTTGTTGGGACTGGGCTTGAGAATTGAGCCAATTAGAGGCGAAACTTTTGACCCCCAGACCAGAAAGATTGACCGGGCTCTCGGGATCCTCGAGGATCTGACTCGACGGTTCTAGCTTGACTTTGACTTGATCGGAAAGCGGCGAGCTACTCGGTGCCGCGTTACAAACTATCGCATGCTCGCACTCTAAATGTCGCGACAATGATTCGTTGTCGTTGAACGAAAGGGCGCAGAATTGACAGCGAAATTCGCTGTTGAGATTCTCGTCTTTGGCGAAAGTTGCCATCGTTCCCAAAGCCGTTGTCGTTTGTCCGATGATATTTCGCACAAACGCTTGCGGTGATAACGTTCTTGGCTTACCTTCCAGCAGCGTATCATCGGCTTCGTTGATTCGTGTTGTTGCTCCGCTGTTCCTCGTCTCCCCCGGTTCGGTCTCACCCTCCAAATCGTTTTCGTCCACTAGTTGTTCCTCCTCGTCTTCCTCGTCCTCTTCCTCTTCTTCCTCCTCCTCCTCCTCCTCGTCCTCGGACTCGTTCCTTTCGCCGTTGTTGCCCATCAACGACGTTGGGAATCTAACGGGCGTCGTTTGCTTGCGACGTTTTTTCGGACTGCCACCGCCGAGGTTGTTGTCCGGATCCTCGCGCGATCGTTTCCGCGCATCTCGATCCTCGCAACTGCTCGAACTCTCACTGTCAATTTCACTTATTTGTTGCTCCATCATCATCCCCAACTGTTCACGGGCCACTGTGGACGCCATTGTTATTTTACAATCTTTGTTTTGACTGTTTGTCACGTTAACGACGATCCAAAATCCGCTTTGTTGTTAATCTGCGCAATGCACGTACCACCCGTGGCCCCGCACTCCTCGCTCTCGCTTCAGATCCTTTCCCACTGCGAACAAAAACCAAATCGAACCATATTTTCATTTCCAAACCAATAGTAAAACCAATAATTCGAGTTATCAACAAAAAAGCTCAAAATTTTTTTTTTCAGTTTTTTTTTACATACAAAATGGTTTGCGAGCCTAAATTCATGAAAAAAAGTTTTTACAAATTGACCAAAGAACAACATACTCTAAATCCAAGATTATCCGAGGTAATCTGCACTTGTTATATGATAAACAAAATTTCGAAAAAAATTTACGAGCGATTTTTTCGAAAAACTAAACAAAGCTTCTTCGATGTTACATAAAAGTGTATGCAAAGTTTTAAGAGGCTTCACCATTTAGAAATCTAAATATTTAATGCTGAAAATTGCAACTTTTAACACACGCTCTTATGAGAAACTGCTGAAAATTGTGATTTTTATAAATAAATATCTCGACTTCTACACGGTGAAACCTCTTAAAATTGCGCGAGCGATTAGTAATCACTATTCTCTTTGTATACTGCAAATTTAAAGCAATTCTATCTATAGAAAATTTTGCATACAATGTCCTTGAAGAGAGGAAAATAGAACACAAAGGTAAGGATGACTAGAAAAATTTCGTAGAGAAGAATGTTTTTGCGAGTCAGCGACCAGGGACCGCAGGGAATTGGCTATCCTCTGGTAGCCATGGAACTCGACACCGTGCACACACCCACACACGTATACATTTTCTGAAGTAGTACGGGAGAGTGCCGGGAATTATACCGGATCCCCATTATTTTAGGCCATATTGATGAATCCAAAAGAAAGAAGAGGTTCGAATACTCATTCAATTTGATACGTCCAGCGAGGAGAAGAAAAATAAGAAACAAAAATGAGAATGACGAGAGGGTAAGGAAAGGGGAAGGAAGACCTAACGTTTTTGACAGCTTTTCTTTTTTTTGCATGGAGCTGGCGAGCAGCATCAGTCTTGGGCTATTTCACATGGCGCGGTATTAATTTGGAAAATAATGATTTTAGTCTCGCTACGGGATAAAACTGTGTGTACATAGTGTTGGCTCCCTTTTCGATCCAGGGGTAGGTTTTTACTCGATATATATATATCTAACGAGAATATTTCACTGGAAGACGAAAGAAAAACGAAAGTTGTCTCGACGCCAGGACACCCTTCGAGTTCCTCGATGGACGCGCGGCTTTTTTCTCGAAAGATGTGCCTTCCCGAGCATCCATGAATACGTGTCAGTGTACTCGGGCGTTTATGCGTGTGTGTGTGTGTGTGTGTGTGTAGCGGGAGGGTACAAAGTCTTATGGAGCGAAAGGCCTCGGTGTTGCAGCCATGACTCATGTGCCAACAACACCCTCGTTTTTGGGGATGAATTCGAGAAATTCGTGGATACACCCACACACCGTTGCAACACACACGCACGCACACACACACACACACACACACATGAGCGCGTATGCATTTTTCGTCGAGTTCATATTTCGAGGGTGGCTTTTTCCTCCACCACGAGGGGCTGTCTCCAATAATTATTAATCCCTGTCGACCAACGAGACATTGTTATTCCTACATGTATTCCTTAAAAATATATATTTCTACGTTTGTTTGCACATCTAAGATAAAAGTCCCTTCACCACTCTCGAACCTGTGGGCCCTTTTGTAAATTGATCCAGTTTGTCACGTAAAGTGACAGTCTGCTGGTCGGAAACCCGCATACGTATATATATGCCTGTTTTTACACCCCCTCCCCATTCTCCCTTTTTCTCATTAATCGCGATGTAAAATAATAATAATAATAATAATAATAATAATAATAATTATAATAATGGGAGTAAATGTTACACTGTCATTTCCTGGTCGTCAGGACGAACGATTGCCATGTCATCGTAATTATGTGGGCTATTTTTCTCTTTTTAAATTAACGTCACCCTCTCACGTGCCTCGAAAATTTCGTGCTTACGATTATTCGATATATTAAATTATTCAAATTAAGGACAACCTGCACACTCGATTGATGTGTTTTGTGAAGGGGAAAAAAAAACAGGTTTTCGATGATTCGCTCACCTTATTTACATCGAAGATCACTGCGCGATTAATTCCTCTGATATTTATGCAATTTTTTCCACTCATCACACTTGTAATGCACATCGTATTATTGTCGAATAATTAATTTATTTATTGAGTTTTGAAATCCGTCGGCGCGGTTGTTTGGAGAAAATATTGAGGCTCGAAGATTGCGGGGGTTGTCGGTGACGCGGAAGTCGGAGTTTTGATCGTAGAGAAAATTGTGAAAACGCCGGGAAACGAGGAGAAGAAAAAGGAAAAAAATGTTGGGTCGGTGCGGAGACACGGCGGAAGGGCGTTATCGGCACGTGGCTCGATTTTCGTCGTGGGGTACGTACAAGACGCGAAAGGAAGACAGAGACGACAAGGCAGAGGGGATAAAAGTGTGAGAGGGTGGTTGGGTGACCGGTCCGATTCCAGGGGGTGGAAAAGACGGTGGAGGGGTTGGTTTTCTCAGAGGCCTCTCTCGAAGGGACTCGCCGATTGGTGGACAATGGTCAGTGCGCGTTCGTCTCTTCTCTCGGGGATAAAAAGTCTCCCTCTGCTTAACGAAACAAAAAAACGACAAAAAATCGCATTTTTTTTTTTTCGAGGTAAAACGTAGGATCGTCACCGGGGAAGAAAATGTTCGCGAGTCGCGAGAAAACGCCGCAAACATAAATGAAAAATAATGAGGGTTGACCCGAATTTTTTTTATTTTCCCTCCGAATCTCGAAATAACAATTTTTATTCGGGAATGAAATATCGCCCGGAATAATAAGGGTTGATCTTGCGTTTTTTTTTTCTTTCGTTCCCTTTTCTTCGGTTCAAGTCTCGAAAAGAAAGAACTGTTCACGACATCGTAGCAAATTTTATTTCCACGATGAAATATCGTCCCGGCTTGATTTTTTTTTCTTTTTCGTATATATTCTTCCTTTTCTTTGCCTCTTATTTACTTTCTTTGTATTGGAAGCTCTAAAGGGGAGTACGAGGGTCCCTCCTTGAAAGGTAAAGGTGCGAATGCCAACCCCAGTCCTTCAGGCGCGTGTCCTCGTGTACGGAAATCGAAATATTTCTCTCGATCTACCTCGTACGGCTCCGAAAAAATATATACACGCGCGGATACACCGAAATTGGGCACGAGCTCCTTTTTCCGTAAATTCACCACGGGGTCACTATAGCGACGATCGTAGTGCCCGAGAATGAAATGAGATGGGGAAACTTAGAGAGAACCTTCCTTCACTGATCTGTCACATCGCCGATTTTTCTCCCCACCTCCATCCTCATTTACCACCACCACGACCCCATCACCAACCACCACCACCATCACCATCGACTATATATATTTTTCTTAAGGCCATCGAACTCTCAACAGCCTAAATCGTTACCCCCCCCCCCCCCCCCTTCCTTCGACCAGCAAAACTGATAAATCCTACAATTAAAATGATTATTCCGAGTATGACAATGGAAGGCACTGAAAATTAAAATTTGTCAAAAAACGTCGATATTTTGTTGAAAACGGTAAACTAAATATTTTTGGAAAATTTCAAAATTTTCGTTATTTTGACATTATTTTTGGGTTCTAACGGAACTGTCAGCAAATTTTACGATTGGAACGATAAAAATTAGCTTTCCGAAGAGACTTTCTAAAATATTTCTTGTTGCAATAACAACATTTTTGGGATTTTTTAAAAAAACGTTTAGTCGAACGTATCCAGCAAAATATCGATCTTTTTCAACAAAATTTTCTTTTCATTGGGTCAATGGTTTAAAAAACATCTTCCCATAGAAATATTTTTTTTTAGTATTCCCCAATATTTTTGCCACAGTACGAAATAATTCGAGACGGTTTGTTGTAGTTTTAATGAAAAAGAAAATTCATTGAAATTTAAAGACATATGGGAATCGATTGAAAAAATCGTAAAAGTGAAAGAATTACGTGTCGGAGAATTGGATTAGTCTAAAGAGAGGGGGTTGGTCCGGCGATGCACGAGGGATGGAGAGGTGTGGTAACGAATATCCCCCCTTCTTTACATCCGGCTGTGTACACTGTAAATACGTGGCGTTTGACAGATTTCTCTAAAAAAGGAAAAAAAAAAATAGTCGTAAATATAGCCGTATGTTCGAAAAATCCGAAATTGTGGAACAGAGGAGTCGCGTGCCAAATCTCATTGGAGCGAACGTGCCATAGGGGGGGGGGGGGGAGGACTCTTTCTAAAGCCTCTCCAGATTGGTGTGAAAAGAGAGAGAAAAGAAAAAAGGGGATGCTGTACGAAGTAAGGGACACTTTGATCAAAATGACGAAAGGGTGAACTAGAAAAACATGTTTTTCTCTTTTGTATATCAAATTCGTCATAAATCTTATGCCGAATATGCCGCTTGTTCGTTCGAACAACCAAAATATAATTTCTCTATTTTTTGGCAACAAAAATACGCACGAAATTGCGAGCGAAATTCCCACTACGAAGTTTCGTCATGAGTTTCTAACAAAATCATGGAAAATTGGGATTGCCCTTGGAATAATCGTAGAAAAGAAAAAAAGAGAGTGATTTGTTTCCTCCGATACAGCACGAATGTATATATTCAGGGGGTTGGTGAACATAGAAAATGATATTCACGAATTTATTGATACGTGAGAAACATTGAGTGGTGCATAGAGAAAAAATGGACAAGCTGTTGGCAATCGCACGCACTCCGAGCTACTTTATCGGAGCGTTACGAAAATTGTGGGGCAGGTACGATCGTCCACATCGTATTGGACAAAGTTTCTCAGTAACTCGTGTCCACTGTTATTTGATCGTTGCATTTGTTTTCCCTGAGAAATGAGTTGCAACGAAACATGTCACAACAAAGCCGTTGGGAGTTCAACTTTGAAAAAGTTTATTTCAAAAAGCTTCATCATTTCCAAAGATTTAGCAAAAGGAGGATCGTCCTTTTTGCCATGAAAAATGTTTGCGTCGATTAAAAATCTTTTCGAGTTGCTCGGAAATTTTTACGGCACAATTAGGGGCTGCTTTTCGCGATCTTCGAGCACTCGATCGTCATTGTCTTTTTTCTCCTTTCGAGGATATACGATGTCGATCATCAGGCAAAATATCTGATGGACGAGACCAGCGAGTAAATATGTAGCCGAGCATTTTGACGAGAAGCTATACGCGAACGCAGCTGTTCGACCGAATACCGATCACGTCACGCGATCGTTTCGCTTTTATATCTTCCGTCTCTTTTTTTCTTTTCTCTCCTTGGCCCTTTTATTCCGCATGTAAGACTGCTTCTCTAGTGCGGTGTATACGTTCCACGCAATACAACTCGCCTGTGAGCTCTTCGACAATAAGCACCTATCAACGACTAACGAGTATCCTACTACCCAGTACTTTATTCTCCCAGCTACTTCATAAGTATTGCACACATGCAAATCGTTCTATCCCACCCTCCCTTTTTCGCCTGAAAGCACAGTCGCTTCTGTTTTCTGCCAATTTCTTATTTTTATCAAACTTTTCATTTCGCGATATAATTGCCAAAGCAGACGCTGCAGTCACCGTGATTTTGCACGTGCATCTTTTTCTCAACGTCCTTAACTTTTTTTCTTTCATTTCGTAATGTTGAAATTTTCTTTGTACAGCTTCAGAATAATTCTGCGAAATAATTTCTTCACCGCGAACGACTCGAGAAATCGATCCAATCGAGTCGATCGAAGCTCGAGGGCGAGAAGTACAAAGTCGTTTTTTAGGTCCAAATTCTTAAAGACAAATGATCGAGAAGGTCACAAAAAGTTAGAATTAGAATTAATTTGGAAAAGATCGATATTTTGTTCGAAACGTTCGACAAAACGTTTTTTTGAATAATCCAAAAAATTGTGTCATTGGAGCAAGAGATATTCTATAAAGTCTACATTCGGAATTAAATTTTTGTCCTTTCAATCGTGAAATTTCGCTGACGATTCCGTTAGAAACTAAAAATAGTGTCAAAATAACGAAAATTTTGAAATTATCCAAAAATATTAAGTTTACCGTGTTCAAAAAAATATCGAGGATTTTTGAAAAAAATCTCATTTCCAGTGTCGGCAATTTTTGGAAGCTGAAAAGTTTCGTTGCAATTCGTGCTCCGAAAATACGAAACCGATTAACCAACGTCTCTGCCAAGGAACTCGGTTTTTTTTTTACGCGATTCTTGCGCGAGGGAGGGTCCGAATATCAACCCCCCGATCAAGAGCACAGTTCAGTGCAAAAGAAAGAAGAAGGAGATGAAAGTCGCGCAGAGACGCGCGGAGGGTCAGGGGTTTGGAAACGTTGGTGACTGAAGAAACTTACACTTTTGTCCAACGGTGTGGGTTTTTCTAGCTTTATATATATATATATCAATAAAAATGTATATCCATATATATAAAAAGTGGGAGATTTCCAGCAGAGGCCTATTGATCGAAGTTCGTAGTTCGGTGGCCGGCACACGCGCATAAGTCTTGCCGTAAACAAGACAAATATCATCGCGCCAGTCCTGCAAATCCGTCTACACGTTTTCCATCCCTCTCTTTTCGAAACTACCCCCATCACCGCTGCCCCTTTTACCCGAACACTCTTCATATCTTTTGCCAACTTGCCACGAAATATTCCAATGAAAAGTGAGAAAGAAAGTGAGACGGGACGAGAGAGACGCCCACACGACAATTTCGCTCGTCGTTCGAGGGTAACGCGACGTTACTTCGACCCCCTCTCCACCCACTTATCCGTATTTGCTCCTTGCGGACGTCCCATATATACTTATTTCTCTGTTTTATCGTCTCTGGACTGCCAGGCAATTAAGCACGAGTGTCATTAGTTCTATTTTTTATGGGATCCGATCGGAAATTATTTTTGTCGCCTCACAAAATTTTTTGCTTGTCGTTTAAATTTCGTTTTTAAAAGCTCGTTGATTCGAAACGGGGGAGTCATGGGAACCGAGTATTTCGGTGATTGAACGAACTCGACGTTGATTTTTAATTGAATTTTTTGGTGGAGAAAAAAAAAACAATTTTGTTTAGATGTTTTTTTTTTTTTTTTTTTGAAAAAATCGAATTCACACGATTTTTCATCATTATCGAAGGAACGTTCGAGCTGCTTCGGTCAGCTTGATGAAACATGTGGCTTATTTTTGGGATACGAGAGAATTTCGAAGAGCGATCAATTATCTTAGTGGAGATGAAAAATAAATTAGTGATCATCGGCCACGCCCTACGAAACGCATTTCCCATGGGAGAGTTCTTTCTTACATTCGCTTTCGTTGTTTCTCCTGCTACTGGCTCGTGTCTATCGAAAAATATACTTTTTTCCTCTTCGTTTAACCCTCCCGCGAGACACGAGGATAGAGGTCAATTTCGCGCGACGCCACACGACGTCGTTTCGATGAACGAAATTAGTAAATGAAAAATTAATGAGTTTTGCCAACGCAGGCAATTTCGTATTATTCCTCTATTTTTTCGGCCAATATCTTTCTGCCGTGGTCCATCGCTCTTTTTCGTTTGTTTTTCGGACACGAGAATCCCGTTGAAGGGGAAAAATTCGCCGAGATTCAAAAGTGCATAACGTGGCGAAAGTTGCCAACGAAAATTTCGAGATCTGCGCAACTCCGCGGACTTGTCTGTTGCAGCAATAAAATCAACCACGTGTGGTCTGTACCATGCCTCGCATGCAAAAGACTCCCCCCTCCCGCCGAGCCCTCCTGCTTCCGGTATCCAAGACATTCCAACACTGAAAACAAAATTTTGTTGGAAAAGATCGATATTTTGTTCGATACGTTCGACTAAACGTTTTTTTTTAACAATCCAAAAAATTGTGTCATTGGAGCAAGAAATATTTTATAAAATCTATTCGGAATCAATTTTTTTTCCTTTTAATCGTAAATTTCGCTGACGATTCCGTTAGAAACTAAATATACTGTCAAAATAACGAAAATTTCGAAATTATCAAAAAATATTTAGTTTACCGTATTCAACAAAATATCGACGATTTTGAACAAAATTTCATTTTCAATGAAGATCCCGGTCCCTAGTCTCTCTGCAATCTGGACCGGAGTTCGATCGTTCTCTACTCTCGATAAAAGAAAATTTACGAATTCCGGAATGAACGCGTCGGAATTGCCTAAAAATTTTTTTTTTTTCATACATAACCATATTTTTGGAAAGCCAAAAGAAATCACTTTGCAAATTTTTCTTCTTCGACTCTAAGGAAAATATCGAACTACCTTCTAAAGAAATAAGAACTTTTGTTCGTTAATTTTTACCCTAATAATTGTCTCGATAATTTCTCATCAATTTCTAAAAATTCGAATGCCATTTCGGGTTTTTTAAACTTTAATAAAAAAAAAAGCATGAAATTTATTGTCACTCGCGAGGATGTACACTGCAGTAATCGTATTTTTCCGACGTACGTGAAAACCGAATCAGAGGCACTGGATTGGATCACATGCAGCAGAATGTTTCATTCACTGACTTTCCGCGTTGATTGATCAAACTCGTGTATATAAACAAAGTACACACGTGGAAAACCGACCGGTTAACAGCAATTTCGATCCCGACACTCGTGTCACTCTACCTGACGTGCTTTTGTTTTCTTATTTATTTTTTATTCTCGTCGATGGGGATTGTAAAACGTAAACTGTCACCTCACCACTGAATATCCATTTTCATCCGTCCTTGGGAGTAAATCGATGCTCGATTTACATGGAAATCGAAAAAAAAAACACGAAGCACAGAAAGATGGTAAAAAAAAAATCGTAAAAATTAAGCTCTGAATTAAATTTCATGCGAAGAAATGAGAAAATTTAAAAATCATTCAAAAACGATTTGTTGAAAAAATGCACGAAAACAAAAAAAAACGATTAAAAAAAACCATCAAAAATCGATTCGTGCTTCAAAATTTTATCGAAATAATAATTTTGATATGAAAATATATGGAAATCCTTGACGAAAATTTTACTTACGAGTGTTTTGGCCATCATGCCACGATAGCGGCCATACTTGATATGAGAAAGTATCCCCACATTGCCCGCCAGGACGTCCACTAATTCTCCCCTCCGTTCGGTCTCCACCCCCGCGCGCGTCGACGTTCGACCTCCCCTAACTCACCCCCACCGTCGCGACGATCTCGAGCCAGCGCACCACGACGGAAAGCGCTTCGAAATTCTCAGGTCCGTCACGAGGAAGGGCACGTGAAAAGCACGTTCTCCTTTCTTTTCCGATGGATTTCCTTCCTCATCCCCGAGTCCATCGACAAGCGGAGGTTTTGACAAATTTTGTAACGTCATCGTCAATAAAGGACAATTTTTCGACCGTTTTCTTCCTCAAATTCCAACAAACTCCTCGTTGCTTTCGCTCCATTTGCATCGCGATTTCTTTTTCCAAAATTTCGTCAACTTTGAGCCAATCAATTTCATCTATTCATTCCCGTTTCCGCAGAGAAATTAATTTTTTATTAAATAAAAAAATTAACATTAAATTAAAAGAAAAGAATTAAAAAATATTAAATGCAAATTTATTTTAAAGAATTATTAAAAATGTTTCAAAATAATTTCAAAAATAGAAACGAGTTTCTAAAAAAACGTAAATGAATTTCGACATCTGGAGCTTCCGAGCGTAATTTTGCTCGCGGGACGAATGTCGTTGATGTGTCAAATCTGGAGCGTTCGAGGAGCGCGCAAAGGTGCCTATATAGCGGGGGTGAAGTTTAGTCGCTCACTTTCTCTTTTCCATGGACGCGCGAGCTCGTTGCAAGTATTGGAAACGGAGGAAGAGGGTGGCGGTAGGAGTGGGCTGCATTGGTCGGGGACACTTGTCACGCGATTGTAACCAGACCACACCGAAACAATAACAAGTATAGAGAACGCTTTCTCGTCGTCGTGCATCGACGAGCCACCAAATTAATACAATTATTCTTTCGCATAAAACCGAGCACAACACACGTCAACATTTTCGCGCTTACACGTTTTGCAACTCGACCAATAATTCCCTCGATCGAACGTGCCTCTATAAATATTTCGTTCCCAGTTTGTGAAGATTTCCACAAAATGCAAAAACGAACGATGGCAAGACAATTGCCAATATTTTGGAATTTATCTCGCCATCGAACTTTTGGACCTTGATTTAAAAAAAAATAAATAAAAATTGCTTTTCTCAATCGCTTGAATTTAAGAAAAATCCGGTTATTAGTTCCGAGGTTTATTTTGAAAAAATTGATGACGTTGATTGTGGAGAATAATTTAATATTTTTTTATTCATATACGAAAAGGCACGAGGGGTGGAAAAATGAAATAAAATTGTTGTTGGTCACTTCCTTTCCACCGGGTCATTCAGCGTGTGGGGAAGCACGAGCCAAAAAGCATGCAGGGGACGAGGGTGAAAAAAGGTGGACGTTTTTTGTCTTGGTTATGTTTTTCCCTATTTTTTTCCTTTTTATCTGAGTGTCGGTGATGAATACTCGGAGAAGCGGAAGAATAAGAGGAAGTGTTCGATCGGAGGCAAAAAAAAGGACGCGTGTGATCGGAGTTTTTCTCTTTCTCTCTCACACTTTTCTTTCTCGATACTCCCGTGTGTCAATTGACCTCCATAAATGTAGGAGGACAAGACACAGCCCGAAAGAAAGGTGTTTCGTATTTTGGCCGAGTGATATTCGGTATCCGATGACCACGACGCCACGTGTTCGCTAGAAACAGTACTGTGTGTGTTACGACAAACAATGGATAGAGAAACATTTTTTCGCGTCTTCGCTGCTCACTCGTCTCTCCCTTTTCCCAAAAACAGGGGACAATCTTTTTTTCTTTCTTTATTTTTCACGAAGGTATACACCTATCGATTCCCATCACCCCAATAGACGAGGAGGGAGAGGGGGGGGGGGGGTTGTTATTATCGGTACAATTGTCCACGATGTGGAGGCCCATACTCTTTCCTTCTCCACCCCTCTTCGGCCTGTTTCTCGTCGTCGTATTATTTCTTTCGAGGCGCCACCGCTTTTCGCGATGAAAATCGCGAAACATTGTCAACTTCCGTTTTGACCATCGTCGGATATTCGTGACTGACTAGCATTCACAAAAACACGAATAACTCGCGTGTCCACTCGCCAATGGACCAGCAGAAAAATCGCCTCAGCTGTCCCCATCCACGTGGACGAGTGAAAAAATTGTGCAGCTAACGAAAAAAAAAACGAATTTTTTGGTACAGCAGGAAAAAACTGTTGTCTCGGTTTACATGGACTGTCATTTTTTTTCCTTCTTCTCCTCTCCCTTTTAGAGAATGGCTAATAAAAGGTCAGCGATCGCGTTCCGCATCAATCTGGCATTATTTTTTTACTATTCCACTCTCCGAGCAGGGGCTGGACTCTCGCAGGACAGCTGGACAATGGTCTGCAGTCTTTCGCCTATGGAATTTTTTCAACCTTCCCATTTACCTCCACAGTTTCCAATCGTTTTTTTCATCTTCCCCAACTTTGCAACACGTATTAAAACGAGATGGCTCGTCGCAGAAAAAAATTTGGATACAGAATCGTTCATCGTTTCGATAGATTTCAATCGAAAAAGAAAATATATATTTATAGAGAATTTCGGTCGAGCAGTCGAGGTCAATTTTCAGCTGCAGCGAACAGGAAGAAACGAATCTTTCCGGAAAAAATATTGAACGTCGCGTTCAATGATCGATTTTTTTGTTTATATTCAAAACTCTCATGCAGCCAAATACGTTGTTTATCGATCGAGTTCTCGCAACAAAGGATTTTCATTTAGTTACCAATTGTCGATAACGTCGATCAAGAGGACATCAATATTTCCAGAGTTCTGCCACGAAACATTTACCTCTGGATAACCTACCTGCACTGAGTTAACCCCCTCAAATTGACAATATCAGATTTTTTATTACAAATCTCTTAGGGGTCGTTCAGTGGTTTATGGTGGCCCAAATCCCGATTTGAAGAGAAAAAAAAATGGAAAACTTCAACCCCATGACGCCGAGTTTCCATGACGAATTTTCGTAGGTGTCGCATATGTCTCAGTGATGGAGAAAGTCTGCTGGCAATCCCCTAATAAGCTCTAGGGTCACGATATATTTCGATTGTTATTGTTGCCATTTTATTCGTTTCTGTGATTGCTCGCTCCTGCTACACACCGTGGGTTTTGACTCCCGCTGTCAGTCTGACAGTTCCGGCTGTCGGTTTGACAGTTGCGTATATACGCGTGCGGTTATATGTTCCTATCGGAATAAAACTTTTTTTCGTATGCATGAAAGTGGAATTGACTAGAACTCTTCACGAGGACACTCAGGGAGACTTCCTCCATCACCCAGAATCGCTAGATCTACGAAAACTAGTCATGGAGCCTCAGCTTCGGGGTTGAAACTTTTTATTTTTATTTTTCAGAAAATGATAAGTAAAATTTTTTCCAGAAACGCAAACGACTAGAACTCTTCACGAGGACACGCAGGGAGACTTCCTTCGTCACCCAGAATCGCCAGATTTACGAAAACTCGTCATGGAGCCTCAGCTTCGGGGATGAAATTTTTATAACTTTTTTTTTTTTAAAGTGGGTCAAAATTTTTCCAGAAACGCAAACGACTAGAACGCTTCACGAGGACACGCAGGGAGACTCCCTTCATCCACCAGAATCGCTAGATCTACGAAAACGCATCATGGAGCCTCAGCTTCGGGGATGAAATTTTTATAACTTTTTTTTTTTTAAAGTGGGTCAAAATTTTTCCAGAAACGCAAACGACTAGAACTCTTCACGAGGACACGCAGGGAGACTCCCTTCATCCACCAGAATCGCCAGATTTACGAAAACTCGTCATGGAGCCTCAGCTTCGGGGATGAAATTTTTATAACTTTTTTTTTTTTTGAAGTGGGTCAAAATTTTTCCAGAAACGCAAACGACTAGAACTCTTCACGAGGACACGCAGGGAGACTCCCTTCATCCACCAGAATCGCTAGATCTACGAAAACTAGTCATGGAGCCTCAGCTTCGGGGTTGAAACTTTTTATTTTTATTTTTCAGAAAATGATAAGTAAAAATTTTTCCAGAAACGCAAACGACTAGAACTCTTCACGAGGACACGCAGGGAGACTTCCTTCGTCACCCAGAATCGCCAGATTTACGAAAACTCGTCATGGAGCCTCAGCTTCGGGGATGAAATTTTTATAACTTTTTTTTTTTTAAAGTGGGTCAAAATTTTTCCAGAAACGCAAACGACTAGAACTCTTCACGAGGACACGCAGGGAGACTCCCTTCATCCACCAGAATCGCTAGATCTACGAAAACGCATCATGGAGCCTCAGCTTCGGGGATGAAATTTTTATAACTTTTTTTTTTTTTTAAAGTGGGTCAAAATTTTTCCAGAAACGCAAACGACTAGAACTCTTCACGAAGACACGCAGGGAGACTTCCTTCGTCACCCAGAATCGCCAGATTTACGAAAACTCGTCATGGAGCCTCAGCTTCGGGGATGAAATTTTTATAACTTTTTTTTTTTTTGAAGTGGGTCAAAATTTTTCCAGAAACGCAAACGACTAGAACTCTTCACGAGGACACGCAGGGAGACTCCCTTCATCCACCAGAATCGCTAGATCTACGAAAACGCATCATGGAGCCTCAGCTTCGGGGATGAAATTTTTATAACTTTTTTTTTTTTTAAAGTGGGTCAAAATTTTTCCAGACACGCGATTGACTAGAACTCTTCACGAGGACATGCAGAGAGACTTCCTTCGTCACCCAGAATCGCCAGATTTACGAAAACGCATCATGGAGCCTCAGCTTCGGGGATGAAATTTTTATAACTTTTTTTTTTTTTAAAGTGGGTCAAAATTTTTCCAGAAACGCAAACGACTAGAACTCTTCACGAGGACACGCAGGGAGACTCCCTTCATCCACCAGAATCGCTAGATCTACGAAAACTAGTCATGGAGCCTCAGCTTCGGGGTTGAAACTTTTTATTTTTATTTTTCAGAAAATGATAAGTAAAAATTTTTCCAGAAACGCAAACGACTAGAACTCTTCACGAGGACACGCAGGGAGACTTCCTTCGTCACCCAGAATCGCCAGATTTACGAAAACTCGTCATGGAGCCTCAGCTTCGGGGATGAAATTTTTATAACTTTTTTTTTTTTTAAAGTGGGTCAAAATTTTTCCAGAAACGCAAACGACTAGAACTCTTCACGAGGACACGCAGGGAGACTCCCTTCATCCACCAGAATCGCCAGATTTACGAAAACTCGTCATGGAGCCTCAGCTTCGGGGATGAAATTTTTATAACTTTTTTTTTTTAAAGTGGGTCAAAATTTTTCCAGAAACGCAAACGACTAGAACTCTTCACGAGGACACGCAGGGAGACTCCCTTCATCCACCAGAATCGCTAGATCTACGAAAACGCATCATGGAGCCTCAGCTTCGGGGATGAAATTTTTATAACTTTTTTTTTTTTAAAGTGGGTCAAAATTTTTCCAGAAACGCAAACGACTAGAACTCTTCACGAGGACACGCAGGGAGACTCCCTTCATCCACCAGAATCGCTAGATCTACGAAAACGCATCATGGAGCCTCAGCTTCGGGGATGAAATTTTTATAACTTTTTTTTTTCTTAAAGTGGGTCAAAATTTTTCCAGAAACGCAAACGACTAGAACTCTTCACGAGGACACGCAGGGAGACTCCCTTCATCCACCAGAATCGCTAGATCTACGAAAACGCATCATGGAGCCTCAGCTTCGGGGATGAAATTTTTATAACTTTTTTTTTTTTTTAAAGTGGGTCAAAATTTTTCCAGAAACGCAAACGACTAGAACTCTTCACGAGGACACGCAGGGAGACTCCCTTCATCCACCAGAATCGCTAGATCTACGAAAACGCATCATGGAGCCTCAGCTTCGGGGATGAAATTTTTATAACTTTTTTTTTTTTTAAAGTGGGTCAAAATTTTTCCAGAAACGCAAACGACTAGAACTCTTCACGAGGACACGCAGGGAGACTCCCTTCATCCACCAGAATCGCTAGATCTACGAAAACGCATCATGGAGCCTCAGCTTCGGGGATGAAATTTTTATAACTTTTTTTTTTTTAAAGTGGGTCAAAATTTTTCCAGAAACGCAAACGACTAGAACTCTTCACGAGGACACGCAGGGAGACTCCCTTCATCCACCAGAATCGCCAGATTTACGAAAACTCGTCATGGAGCCTCAGCTTCGGGGATGAAATTTTTATAACTTTTTTTTTTTTTAAAGTGGGTCAAAATTTTTCCAGAAACGCAAACGACTAGAACTCTTCACGAGGACACGCAGGGAGACTCCCTTCATCCACCAGAATCGCTAGATCTACGAAAACGCATCATGGAGCCTCAGCTTCGGGGATGAAATTTTTATAACTTTTTTTTTTTTTAAAGTGGGTCAAAATTTTTCCAGAAACGCAAACGACTAGAACTCTTCACGAGGACACGCAGGGAGACTCCCTTCATCCACCAGAATCGCTAGATCTACGAAAACGCATCATGGAGCCTCAGCTTCGGGGATGAAATTTTCATAACTTTTTTTTTTTTTAAAGTGGGTCAAAATTTTTCCAGACACGCGATTGACTAGAACTCTTCACGAGGACACGCAGGGAGACTTCCTTCGTCACCCAGAATCGCCAGATTTACGAAAACTCGTCATGGAGCCTCAGCTTCGGGGATGAAATTTTTATAACTTTTTTTTTTTTTAAAGTGGGTCAAAATTTTTCCAGAAACGCAAACGACTAGAACTCTTCACGAGGACACGCAGGGAGACTCCCTTCATCCACCAGAATCGCTAGATCTACGAAAACTAGTCATGGAGCCTCAGCTTCGGGGTTGAAACTTTTTATTTTTATTTTTCAGAAAATGATAAGTAAAAATTTTTCCAGAAACGCAAACGACTAGAACTCTTCACGAGGACACGCAGGGAGACTTCCTTCGTCACCCAGAATCGCCAGATTTACGAAAACTCGTCATGGAGCCTCAGCTTCGGGGATGAAATTTTTATAACTTTTTTTTTTTTAAAGTGGGTCAAAATTTTTCCAGAAACGCAAACGACTAGAACTCTTCACGAGGACACGCAGGGAGACTCCCTTCATCCACCAGAATCGCTAGATCTACGAAAACGCATCATGGAGCCTCAGCTTCGGGGATGAAATTTTTATAACTTTTTTTTTTTTTAAAGTGGGTCAAAATTTTTCCAGAAACGCAAACGACTAGAACTCTTCACGAAGACACGCAGGGAGACTTCCTTCGTCACCCAGAATCGCCAGATTTACGAAAACTCGTCATGGAGCCTCAGCTTCGGGGATGAAATTTTTATAACTTTTTTTTTTTTTGAAGTGGGTCAAAATTTTTCCAGAAACGCAAACGACTAGAACTCTTCACGAGGACACGCAGGGAGACTCCCTTCATCCACCAGAATCGCTAGATCTACGAAAACGCATCATGGAGCCTCAGCTTCGGGGATGAAATTTTTATAACTTTTTTTTTTTTTAAAGTGGGTCAAAATTTTTCCAGACACGCGATTGACTAGAACTCTTCACGAGGACATGCAGAGAGACTTCCTTCGTCACCCAGAATCGCCAGATTTACGAAAACGCATCATGGAGCCTCAGCTTCGGGGATGAAATTTTTATAACTTTTTTTTTTTTTAAAGTGGGTCAAAATTTTTCCAGAAACGCAAACGACTAGAACTCTTCACGAGGACACGCAGGGAGACTCCCTTCATCCACCAGAATCGCTAGATCTACGAAAACTAGTCATGGAGCCTCAGCTTCGGGGATGAAATTTTTATAACTTTTTTTTTTTTAAAGTGGGTCAAAATTTTTCCAGAAACGCAAACGACTAGAACTCTTCACGAGGACACGCAGGGAGACTCCCTTCATCCACCAGAATCGCTAGATCTACGAAAACGCATCATGGAGCCTCAGCTTCGGGGATGAAATTTTTATAACTTTTTTTTTTCTTAAAGTGGGTCAAAATTTTTCCAGAAACGCAAACGACTAGAACTCTTCACGAGGACACGCAGGGAGACTCCCTTCATCCACCAGAATCGCTAGATCTACGAAAACGCATCATGGAGCCTCAGCTTCGGGGATGAAATTTTTATAACTTTTTTTTTTTTTTAAAGTGGGTCAAAATTTTTCCAGAAACGCAAACGACTAGAACTCTTCACGAGGACACGCAGGGAGACTCCCTTCATCCACCAGAATCGCTAGATCTACGAAAACGCATCATGGAGCCTCAGCTTCGGGGATGAAATTTTTATAACTTTTTTTTTTTTTAAAGTGGGTCAAAATTTTTCCAGAAACGCAAACGACTAGAACTCTTCACGAGGACACGCAGGGAGACTCCCTTCATCCACCAGAATCGCCAGATTTACGAAAACTCGTCATGGAGCCTCAGCTTCGGGGATGAAATTTTTATAACTTTTTTTTTTTTTAAAGTGGGTCAAAATTTTTCCAGAAACGCAAACGACTAGAACTCTTCACGAGGACACGCAGGGAGACTCCCTTCATCCACCAGAATCGCTAGATCTACGAAAACGCATCATGGAGCCTCAGCTTCGGGGATGAAATTTTTATAACTTTTTTTTTTTTTAAAGTGGGTCAAAATTTTTCCAGAAACGCAAACGACTAGAACTCTTCACGAGGACACGCAGGGAGACTCCCTTCATCCACCAGAATCGCTAGATCTACGAAAACGCATCATGGAGCCTCAGCTTCGGGGATGAAATTTTCATAACTTTTTTTTTTTTTAAAGTGGGTCAAAATTTTTCCAGACACGCGATTGACTAGAACTCTTCACGAGGACACGCAGGGAGACTTCCTTCGTCACCCAGAATCGCCAGATTTACGAAAACTCGTCATGGAGCCTCAGCTTCGGGGATGAAATTTTTATAACTTTTTTTTTTTTTAAAGTGGGTCAAAATTTTTCCAGAAACGCAAACGACTAGAACTCTTCACGAGGACACGCAGGGAGACTCCCTTCATCCACCAGAATCGCTAGATCTACGAAAACTAGTCATGGAGCCTCAGCTTCGGGGTTGAAACTTTTTATTTTTATTTTTCAGAAAATGATAAGTAAAAATTTTTCCAGAAACGCAAACGACTAGAACTCTTCACGAGGACACGCAGGGAGACTTCCTTCGTCACCCAGAATCGCCAGATTTACGAAAACTCGTCATGGAGCCTCAGCTTCGGGGATGAAATTTTTATAACTTTTTTTTTTTTAAAGTGGGTCAAAATTTTTCCAGAAACGCAAACGACTAGAACTCTTCACGAGGACACGCAGGGAGACTCCCTTCATCCACCAGAATCGCTAGATCTACGAAAACGCATCATGGAGCCTCAGCTTCGGGGATGAAATTTTTATAACTTTTTTTTTTTTTAAAGTGGGTCAAAATTTTTCCAGAAACGCAAACGACTAGAACTCTTCACGAGGACACGCAGGGAGACTCCCTTCATCCACCAGAATCGCTAGATCTACGAAAACTAGTCATGGAGCCTCAGCTTCGGGGATGAAATTTTTATAACTTTTTTTTTTTTAAAGTGGGTCAAAATTTTTCCAGAAACGCAAACGACTAGAACTCTTCACGAGGACACGCAGGGAGACTCCCTTCATCCACCAGAATCGCTAGATCTACGAAAACGCATCATGGAGCCTCAGCTTCGGGGATGAAATTTTTATAACTTTTTTTTTTCTTAAAGTGGGTCAAAATTTTTCCAGAAACGCAAACGACTAGAACTCTTCACGAGGACACGCAGGGAGACTCCCTTCATCCACCAGAATCGCTAGATCTACGAAAACGCATCATGGAGCCTCAGCTTCGGGGATGAAATTTTTATAACTTTTTTTTTTTTTTAAAGTGGGTCAAAATTTTTCCAGAAACGCAAACGACTAGAACTCTTCACGAGGACACGCAGGGAGACTCCCTTCATCCACCAGAATCGCTAGATCTACGAAAACGCATCATGGAGCCTCAGCTTCGGGGATGAAATTTTTATAACTTTTTTTTTTTTTAAAGTGGGTCAAAATTTTTCCAGAAACGCAAACGACTAGAACTCTTCACGAGGACACGCAGGGAGACTCCCTTCATCCACCAGAATCGCTAGATCTACGAAAACGCATCATGGAGCCTCAGCTTCGGGGATGAAATTTTTATAACTTTTTTTTTTTTTAAAGTGGGTCAAAATTTTTCCAGAAACGCAAACGACTAGAACTCTTCACGAGGACACGCAGGGAGACTCCCTTCATCCACCAGAATCGCCAGATTTACGAAAACTCGTCATGGAGCCTCAGCTTCGGGGATGAAATTTTTATAACTTTTTTTTTTTTTAAAGTGGGTCAAAATTTTTCCAGAAACGCAAACGACTAGAACTCTTCACGAGGACACGCAGGGAGACTCCCTTCATCCACCAGAATCGCTAGATCTACGAAAACGCATCATGGAGCCTCAGCTTCGGGGATGAAATTTTTATAACTTTTTTTTTTTTTAAAGTGGGTCAAAATTTTTCCAGAAACGCAAACGACTAGAACTCTTCACGAGGACACGCAGGGAGACTCCCTTCATCCACCAGAATCGCTAGATCTACGAAAACGCATCATGGAGCCTCAGCTTCGGGGATGAAATTTTCATAACTTTTTTTTTTTTTAAAGTGGGTCAAAATTTTTCCAGACACGCGATTGACTAGAACTCTTCACGAGGACACGCAGGGAGACTTCCTTCGTCACCCAGAATCGCCAGATTTACGAAAACTCGTCATGGAGCCTCAGCTTCGGGGATGAAATTTTTATAACTTTTTTTTTTTTTAAAGTGGGTCAAAATTTTTCCAGAAACGCAAACGACTAGAACTCTTCACGAGGACACGCAGGGAGACTCCCTTCATCCACCAGAATCGCTAGATCTACGAAAACTAGTCATGGAGCCTCAGCTTCGGGGTTGAAACTTTTTATTTTTATTTTTCAGAAAATGATAAGTAAAAATTTTTCCAGAAACGCAAACGACTAGAACTCTTCACGAGGACACGCAGGGAGACTTCCTTCGTCACCCAGAATCGCCAGATTTACGAAAACTCGTCATGGAGCCTCAGCTTCGGGGATGAAATTTTTATAACTTTTTTTTTTTTAAAGTGGGTCAAAATTTTTCCAGAAACGCAAACGACTAGAACTCTTCACGAGGACACGCAGGGAGACTCCCTTCATCCACCAGAATCGCTAGATCTACGAAAACGCATCATGGAGCCTCAGCTTCGGGGATGAAATTTTTATAACTTTTTTTTTTTTTAAAGTGGGTCAAAATTTTTCCAGAAACGCAAACGACTAGAACTCTTCACGAAGACACGCAGGGAGACTTCCTTCGTCACCCAGAATCGCCAGATTTACGAAAACTCGTCATGGAGCCTCAGCTTCGGGGATGAAATTTTTATAACTTTTTTTTTTTTTGAAGTGGGTCAAAATTTTTCCAGAAACGCAAACGACTAGAACTCTTCACGAGGACACGCAGGGAGACTCCCTTCATCCACCAGAATCGCTAGATCTACGAAAACGCATCATGGAGCCTCAGCTTCGGGGATGAAATTTTTATAACTTTTTTTTTTTTTAAAGTGGGTCAAAATTTTTCCAGACACGCGATTGACTAGAACTCTTCACGAGGACATGCAGAGAGACTTCCTTCGTCACCCAGAATCGCCAGATTTACGAAAACGCATCATGGAGCCTCAGCTTCGGGGATGAAATTTTTATAACTTTTTTTTTTTTTAAAGTGGGTCAAAATTTTTCCAGAAACGCAAACGACTAGAACTCTTCACGAGGACACGCAGGGAGACTCCCTTCATCCACCAGAATCGCTAGATCTACGAAAACTAGTCATGGAGCCTCAGCTTCGGGGTTGAAACTTTTTATTTTTATTTTTCAGAAAATGATAAGTAAAAATTTTTCCAGAAACGCAAACGACTAGAACTCTTCACGAGGACACGCAGGGAGACTTCCTTCGTCACCCAGAATCGCCAGATTTACGAAAACTCGTCATGGAGCCTCAGCTTCGGGGATGAAATTTTTATAACTTTTTTTTTTTTTAAAGTGGGTCAAAATTTTTCCAGAAACGCAAACGACTAGAACTCTTCACGAGGACACGCAGGGAGACTCCCTTCATCCACCAGAATCGCTCGATCTACGAAAACGCATCATGGAGCCTCAGCTTCGGGGATGAAATTTTTATAACTTTTTTTTTTTTTAAAGTGGGTCAAAATTTTTCCAGACACGCGATTGACTAGAACTCTTCATGAGGACACGCAGGGAGACTTCCTTCGTCACCCAGAATCGCCAGATTTACGAAAACTCGTCATGGAGCCTCAGCTTCGGGGATGAAATTTTTATAACTTTTTTTTTTTTAAAGTGGGTCAAAATTTTTCCAGAAACGCAAACGACTAGAACGCTTCACGAGGACACGCAGGGAGACTCCCTTCATCCACCAGAATCGCTAGATCTACGAAAACGCATCATGGAGCCTCAGCTTCGGGGATGAAATTTTTATAACTTTTTTTTTTTTAAAGTGGGTCAAAATTTTTCCAGAAACGCAAACGACTAGAACTCTTCACGAGGACACGCAGGGAGACTCCCTTCATCCACCAGAATCGCCAGATTTACGAAAACTCGTCATGGAGCCTCAGCTTCGGGGATGAAATTTTTATAACTTTTTTTTTTTTTGAAGTGGGTCAAAATTTTTCCAGAAACGCAAACGACTAGAACTCTTCACGAGGACACGCAGGGAGACTCCCTTCATCCACCAGAATCGCTAGATCTACGAAAACTAGTCATGGAGCCTCAGCTTCGGGGTTGAAACTTTTTATTTTTATTTTTCAGAAAATGATAAGTAAAAATTTTTCCAGAAACGCAAACGACTAGAACTCTTCACGAGGACACGCAGGGAGACTTCCTTCGTCACCCAGAATCGCCAGATTTACGAAAACTCGTCATGGAGCCTCAGCTTCGGGGATGAAATTTTTATAACTTTTTTTTTTTTAAAGTGGGTCAAAATTTTTCCAGAAACGCAAACGACTAGAACTCTTCACGAGGACACGCAGGGAGACTCCCTTCATCCACCAGAATCGCTAGATCTACGAAAACGCATCATGGAGCCTCAGCTTCGGGGATGAAATTTTTATAACTTTTTTTTTTTTTTAAAGTGGGTCAAAATTTTTCCAGAAACGCAAACGACTAGAACTCTTCACGAAGACACGCAGGGAGACTTCCTTCGTCACCCAGAATCGCCAGATTTACGAAAACTCGTCATGGAGCCTCAGCTTCGGGGATGAAATTTTTATAACTTTTTTTTTTTTTGAAGTGGGTCAAAATTTTTCCAGAAACGCAAACGACTAGAACTCTTCACGAGGACACGCAGGGAGACTCCCTTCATCCACCAGAATCGCTAGATCTACGAAAACGCATCATGGAGCCTCAGCTTCGGGGATGAAATTTTTATAACTTTTTTTTTTTTTAAAGTGGGTCAAAATTTTTCCAGACACGCGATTGACTAGAACTCTTCACGAGGACATGCAGAGAGACTTCCTTCGTCACCCAGAATCGCCAGATTTACGAAAACGCATCATGGAGCCTCAGCTTCGGGGATGAAATTTTTATAACTTTTTTTTTTTTTAAAGTGGGTCAAAATTTTTCCAGAAACGCAAACGACTAGAACTCTTCACGAGGACACGCAGGGAGACTCCCTTCATCCACCAGAATCGCTAGATCTACGAAAACTAGTCATGGAGCCTCAGCTTCGGGGTTGAAACTTTTTATTTTTATTTTTCAGAAAATGATAAGTAAAAATTTTTCCAGAAACGCAAACGACTAGAACTCTTCACGAGGACACGCAGGGAGACTTCCTTCGTCACCCAGAATCGCCAGATTTACGAAAACTCGTCATGGAGCCTCAGCTTCGGGGATGAAATTTTTATAACTTTTTTTTTTTTTAAAGTGGGTCAAAATTTTTCCAGAAACGCAAACGACTAGAACTCTTCACGAGGACACGCAGGGAGACTCCCTTCATCCACCAGAATCGCCAGATTTACGAAAACTCGTCATGGAGCCTCAGCTTCGGGGATGAAATTTTTATAACTTTTTTTTTTTAAAGTGGGTCAAAATTTTTCCAGAAACGCAAACGACTAGAACTCTTCACGAGGACACGCAGGGAGACTCCCTTCATCCACCAGAATCGCTAGATCTACGAAAACGCATCATGGAGCCTCAGCTTCGGGGATGAAATTTTTATAACTTTTTTTTTTTTAAAGTGGGTCAAAATTTTTCCAGAAACGCAAACGACTAGAACTCTTCACGAGGACACGCAGGGAGACTCCCTTCATCCACCAGAATCGCTAGATCTACGAAAACGCATCATGGAGCCTCAGCTTCGGGGATGAAATTTTTATAACTTTTTTTTTTCTTAAAGTGGGTCAAAATTTTTCCAGAAACGCAAACGACTAGAACTCTTCACGAGGACACGCAGGGAGACTCCCTTCATCCACCAGAATCGCTAGATCTACGAAAACGCATCATGGAGCCTCAGCTTCGGGGATGAAATTTTTATAACTTTTTTTTTTTTTTAAAGTGGGTCAAAATTTTTCCAGAAACGCAAACGACTAGAACTCTTCACGAGGACACGCAGGGAGACTCCCTTCATCCACCAGAATCGCTAGATCTACGAAAACGCATCATGGAGCCTCAGCTTCGGGGATGAAATTTTTATAACTTTTTTTTTTTTTAAAGTGGGTCAAAATTTTTCCAGAAACGCAAACGACTAGAACTCTTCACGAGGACACGCAGGGAGACTCCCTTCATCCACCAGAATCGCTAGATCTACGAAAACGCATCATGGAGCCTCAGCTTCGGGGATGAAATTTTTATAACTTTTTTTTTTTTAAAGTGGGTCAAAATTTTTCCAGAAACGCAAACGACTAGAACTCTTCACGAGGACACGCAGGGAGACTCCCTTCATCCACCAGAATCGCCAGATTTACGAAAACTCGTCATGGAGCCTCAGCTTCGGGGATGAAATTTTTATAACTTTTTTTTTTTTTAAAGTGGGTCAAAATTTTTCCAGAAACGCAAACGACTAGAACTCTTCACGAGGACACGCAGGGAGACTCCCTTCATCCACCAGAATCGCTAGATCTACGAAAACGCATCATGGAGCCTCAGCTTCGGGGATGAAATTTTTATAACTTTTTTTTTTTTTAAAGTGGGTCAAAATTTTTCCAGAAACGCAAACGACTAGAACTCTTCACGAGGACACGCAGGGAGACTCCCTTCATCCACCAGAATCGCTAGATCTACGAAAACGCATCATGGAGCCTCAGCTTCGGGGATGAAATTTTCATAACTTTTTTTTTTTTTAAAGTGGGTCAAAATTTTTCCAGACACGCGATTGACTAGAACTCTTCACGAGGACACGCAGGGAGACTTCCTTCGTCACCCAGAATCGCCAGATTTACGAAAACTCGTCATGGAGCCTCAGCTTCGGGGATGAAATTTTTATAACTTTTTTTTTTTTTAAAGTGGGTCAAAATTTTTCCAGAAACGCAAACGACTAGAACTCTTCACGAGGACACGCAGGGAGACTCCCTTCATCCACCAGAATCGCTAGATCTACGAAAACTAGTCATGGAGCCTCAGCTTCGGGGTTGAAACTTTTTATTTTTATTTTTCAGAAAATGATAAGTAAAAATTTTTCCAGAAACGCAAACGACTAGAACTCTTCACGAGGACACGCAGGGAGACTTCCTTCGTCACCCAGAATCGCCAGATTTACGAAAACTCGTCATGGAGCCTCAGCTTCGGGGATGAAATTTTTATAACTTTTTTTTTTTTAAAGTGGGTCAAAATTTTTCCAGAAACGCAAACGACTAGAACTCTTCACGAGGACACGCAGGGAGACTCCCTTCATCCACCAGAATCGCTAGATCTACGAAAACGCATCATGGAGCCTCAGCTTCGGGGATGAAATTTTTATAACTTTTTTTTTTTTTAAAGTGGGTCAAAATTTTTCCAGAAACGCAAACGACTAGAACTCTTCACGAAGACACGCAGGGAGACTTCCTTCGTCACCCAGAATCGCCAGATTTACGAAAACTCGTCATGGAGCCTCAGCTTCGGGGATGAAATTTTTATAACTTTTTTTTTTTTTGAAGTGGGTCAAAATTTTTCCAGAAACGCAAACGACTAGAACTCTTCACGAGGACACGCAGGGAGACTCCCTTCATCCACCAGAATCGCTAGATCTACGAAAACGCATCATGGAGCCTCAGCTTCGGGGATGAAATTTTTATAACTTTTTTTTTTTTTAAAGTGGGTCAAAATTTTTCCAGACACGCGATTGACTAGAACTCTTCACGAGGACATGCAGAGAGACTTCCTTCGTCACCCAGAATCGCCAGATTTACGAAAACGCATCATGGAGCCTCAGCTTCGGGGATGAAATTTTTATAACTTTTTTTTTTTTTAAAGTGGGTCAAAATTTTTCCAGAAACGCAAACGACTAGAACTCTTCACGAGGACACGCAGGGAGACTCCCTTCATCCACCAGAATCGCTAGATCTACGAAAACTAGTCATGGAGCCTCAGCTTCGGGGATGAAATTTTTATAACTTTTTTTTTTTTAAAGTGGGTCAAAATTTTTCCAGAAACGCAAACGACTAGAACTCTTCACGAGGACACGCAGGGAGACTCCCTTCATCCACCAGAATCGCTAGATCTACGAAAACGCATCATGGAGCCTCAGCTTCGGGGATGAAATTTTTATAACTTTTTTTTTTCTTAAAGTGGGTCAAAATTTTTCCAGAAACGCAAACGACTAGAACTCTTCACGAGGACACGCAGGGAGACTCCCTTCATCCACCAGAATCGCTAGATCTACGAAAACGCATCATGGAGCCTCAGCTTCGGGGATGAAATTTTTATAACTTTTTTTTTTTTTTAAAGTGGGTCAAAATTTTTCCAGAAACGCAAACGACTAGAACTCTTCACGAGGACACGCAGGGAGACTCCCTTCATCCACCAGAATCGCTAGATCTACGAAAACGCATCATGGAGCCTCAGCTTCGGGGATGAAATTTTTATAACTTTTTTTTTTTTTAAAGTGGGTCAAAATTTTTCCAGAAACGCAAACGACTAGAACTCTTCACGAGGACACGCAGGGAGACTCCCTTCATCCACCAGAATCGCCAGATTTACGAAAACTCGTCATGGAGCCTCAGCTTCGGGGATGAAATTTTTATAACTTTTTTTTTTTTTAAAGTGGGTCAAAATTTTTCCAGAAACGCAAACGACTAGAACTCTTCACGAGGACACGCAGGGAGACTCCCTTCATCCACCAGAATCGCTAGATCTACGAAAACGCATCATGGAGCCTCAGCTTCGGGGATGAAATTTTTATAACTTTTTTTTTTTTTAAAGTGGGTCAAAATTTTTCCAGAAACGCAAACGACTAGAACTCTTCACGAGGACACGCAGGGAGACTCCCTTCATCCACCAGAATCGCTAGATCTACGAAAACGCATCATGGAGCCTCAGCTTCGGGGATGAAATTTTCATAACTTTTTTTTTTTTTAAAGTGGGTCAAAATTTTTCCAGACACGCGATTGACTAGAACTCTTCACGAGGACACGCAGGGAGACTTCCTTCGTCACCCAGAATCGCCAGATTTACGAAAACTCGTCATGGAGCCTCAGCTTCGGGGATGAAATTTTTATAACTTTTTTTTTTTTTAAAGTGGGTCAAAATTTTTCCAGAAACGCAAACGACTAGAACTCTTCACGAGGACACGCAGGGAGACTCCCTTCATCCACCAGAATCGCTAGATCTACGAAAACTAGTCATGGAGCCTCAGCTTCGGGGTTGAAACTTTTTATTTTTATTTTTCAGAAAATGATAAGTAAAAATTTTTCCAGAAACGCAAACGACTAGAACTCTTCACGAGGACACGCAGGGAGACTTCCTTCGTCACCCAGAATCGCCAGATTTACGAAAACTCGTCATGGAGCCTCAGCTTCGGGGATGAAATTTTTATAACTTTTTTTTTTTTAAAGTGGGTCAAAATTTTTCCAGAAACGCAAACGACTAGAACTCTTCACGAGGACACGCAGGGAGACTCCCTTCATCCACCAGAATCGCTAGATCTACGAAAACGCATCATGGAGCCTCAGCTTCGGGGATGAAATTTTTATAACTTTTTTTTTTTTTAAAGTGGGTCAAAATTTTTCCAGAAACGCAAACGACTAGAACTCTTCACGAGGACACGCAGGGAGACTCCCTTCATCCACCAGAATCGCTAGATCTACGAAAACTAGTCATGGAGCCTCAGCTTCGGGGATGAAATTTTTATAACTTTTTTTTTTTTAAAGTGGGTCAAAATTTTTCCAGAAACGCAAACGACTAGAACTCTTCACGAGGACACGCAGGGAGACTCCCTTCATCCACCAGAATCGCTAGATCTACGAAAACGCATCATGGAGCCTCAGCTTCGGGGATGAAATTTTTATAACTTTTTTTTTTCTTAAAGTGGGTCAAAATTTTTCCAGAAACGCAAACGACTAGAACTCTTCACGAGGACACGCAGGGAGACTCCCTTCATCCACCAGAATCGCTAGATCTACGAAAACGCATCATGGAGCCTCAGCTTCGGGGATGAAATTTTTATAACTTTTTTTTTTTTTTAAAGTGGGTCAAAATTTTTCCAGAAACGCAAACGACTAGAACTCTTCACGAGGACACGCAGGGAGACTCCCTTCATCCACCAGAATCGCTAGATCTACGAAAACGCATCATGGAGCCTCAGCTTCGGGGATGAAATTTTTATAACTTTTTTTTTTTTTAAAGTGGGTCAAAATTTTTCCAGAAACGCAAACGACTAGAACTCTTCACGAGGACACGCAGGGAGACTCCCTTCATCCACCAGAATCGCTAGATCTACGAAAACGCATCATGGAGCCTCAGCTTCGGGGATGAAATTTTTATAACTTTTTTTTTTTTTAAAGTGGGTCAAAATTTTTCCAGAAACGCAAACGACTAGAACTCTTCACGAGGACACGCAGGGAGACTCCCTTCATCCACCAGAATCGCCAGATTTACGAAAACTCGTCATGGAGCCTCAGCTTCGGGGATGAAATTTTTATAACTTTTTTTTTTTTTAAAGTGGGTCAAAATTTTTCCAGAAACGCAAACGACTAGAACTCTTCACGAGGACACGCAGGGAGACTCCCTTCATCCACCAGAATCGCTAGATCTACGAAAACGCATCATGGAGCCTCAGCTTCGGGGATGAAATTTTTATAACTTTTTTTTTTTTTAAAGTGGGTCAAAATTTTTCCAGAAACGCAAACGACTAGAACTCTTCACGAGGACACGCAGGGAGACTCCCTTCATCCACCAGAATCGCTAGATCTACGAAAACGCATCATGGAGCCTCAGCTTCGGGGATGAAATTTTCATAACTTTTTTTTTTTTTAAAGTGGGTCAAAATTTTTCCAGACACGCGATTGACTAGAACTCTTCACGAGGACACGCAGGGAGACTTCCTTCGTCACCCAGAATCGCCAGATTTACGAAAACTCGTCATGGAGCCTCAGCTTCGGGGATGAAATTTTTATAACTTTTTTTTTTTTTAAAGTGGGTCAAAATTTTTCCAGAAACGCAAACGACTAGAACTCTTCACGAGGACACGCAGGGAGACTCCCTTCATCCACCAGAATCGCTAGATCTACGAAAACTAGTCATGGAGCCTCAGCTTCGGGGTTGAAACTTTTTATTTTTATTTTTCAGAAAATGATAAGTAAAAATTTTTCCAGAAACGCAAACGACTAGAACTCTTCACGAGGACACGCAGGGAGACTTCCTTCGTCACCCAGAATCGCCAGATTTACGAAAACTCGTCATGGAGCCTCAGCTTCGGGGATGAAATTTTTATAACTTTTTTTTTTTTAAAGTGGGTCAAAATTTTTCCAGAAACGCAAACGACTAGAACTCTTCACGAGGACACGCAGGGAGACTCCCTTCATCCACCAGAATCGCTAGATCTACGAAAACGCATCATGGAGCCTCAGCTTCGGGGATGAAATTTTTATAACTTTTTTTTTTTTTAAAGTGGGTCAAAATTTTTCCAGAAACGCAAACGACTAGAACTCTTCACGAAGACACGCAGGGAGACTTCCTTCGTCACCCAGAATCGCCAGATTTACGAAAACTCGTCATGGAGCCTCAGCTTCGGGGATGAAATTTTTATAACTTTTTTTTTTTTTGAAGTGGGTCAAAATTTTTCCAGAAACGCAAACGACTAGAACTCTTCACGAGGACACGCAGGGAGACTCCCTTCATCCACCAGAATCGCTAGATCTACGAAAACGCATCATGGAGCCTCAGCTTCGGGGATGAAATTTTTATAACTTTTTTTTTTTTTAAAGTGGGTCAAAATTTTTCCAGACACGCGATTGACTAGAACTCTTCACGAGGACATGCAGAGAGACTTCCTTCGTCACCCAGAATCGCCAGATTTACGAAAACGCATCATGGAGCCTCAGCTTCGGGGATGAAATTTTTATAACTTTTTTTTTTTTTAAAGTGGGTCAAAATTTTTCCAGAAACGCAAACGACTAGAACTCTTCACGAGGACACGCAGGGAGACTCCCTTCATCCACCAGAATCGCTAGATCTACGAAAACTAGTCATGGAGCCTCAGCTTCGGGGTTGAAACTTTTTATTTTTATTTTTCAGAAAATGATAAGTAAAAATTTTTCCAGAAACGCAAACGACTAGAACTCTTCACGAGGACACGCAGGGAGACTTCCTTCGTCACCCAGAATCGCCAGATTTACGAAAACTCGTCATGGAGCCTCAGCTTCGGGGATGAAATTTTTATAACTTTTTTTTTTTTTAAAGTGGGTCAAAATTTTTCCAGAAACGCAAACGACTAGAACTCTTCACGAGGACACGCAGGGAGACTCCCTTCATCCACCAGAATCGCTCGATCTACGAAAACGCATCATGGAGCCTCAGCTTCGGGGATGAAATTTTTATAACTTTTTTTTTTTTTAAAGTGGGTCAAAATTTTTCCAGACACGCGATTGACTAGAACTCTTCATGAGGACACGCAGGGAGACTTCCTTCGTCACCCAGAATCGCCAGATTTACGAAAACTCGTCATGGAGCCTCAGCTTCGGGGATGAAATTTTTATAACTTTTTTTTTTTTTAAAGTGGGTCAAAATTTTTCCAGAAACGCAAACGACTAGAACTCTTCACGAGGACACGCAGGGAGACTCCCTTCATCCACCAGAATCGCTAGATCTACGAAAACGCATCATGGAGCCTCAGCTTCGGGGATGAAATTTTTATAACTTTTTTTTTTTTTAAAGTGGGTCAAAATTTTTCCAGAAACGCAAACGACTAGAACTCTTCACGAGGACACGCAGGGAGACTCCCTTCATCCACCAGAATCGCTAGATCTACGAAAACTCGTCATGGAGCCTCAGCTTCGGGGATGAAATTTTTATAACTTTTTTTTTTTTTAAAGTGGGTCAAAATTTTTCCAGAAACGCAAACGACTAGAACTCTTCACGAGGACACGCAGGGAGACTCCCTTCATCCACCAGAATCGCTAGATCTACGAAAACGCATCATGGAGCCTCAGCTTCGGGGATGAAATTTTTATAACTTTTTTTTTTTTTAAAGTGGGTCAAAATTTTTCCAGAAACGCAAACGACTAGAACTCTTCACGAGGACACGCAGGGAGACTCCCTTCATCCACCAGAATCGCCAGATTTACGAAAACTCGTCATGGAGCCTCAGCTTCGGGGATGAAATTTTTATAACTTTTTTTTTTTTTAAAGTGGGTCAAAATTTTTCCAGAAACGCAAACGACTAGAACTCTTCACGAGGACACGCAGGGAGACTCCCTTCATCCACCAGAATCGCCAGATTTACGAAAACTCGTCATGGAGCCTCAGCTTCGGGGATGAAATTTTTATAACTTTTTTTTTTTTTAAAGTGGGTCAAAATTTTTCCAGAAACGCAAACGACTAGAACTCTTCACGAGGACACGCAGGGAGACTCCCTTCATCCACCAGAATCGCTAGATCTACGAAAACGCATCATGGAGCCTCAGCTTCGGGGATGAAATTTTTATAACTTTTTTTTTTTTTAAAGTGGGTCAAAATTTTTCCAGAAACGCAAACGACTAGAACTCTTCACGAGGACACGCAGGGAGACTCCCTTCATCCACCAGAATCGCTAGATCTACGAAAACGCATCATGGAGCCTCAGCTTCGGGGATGAAATTTTCATAACTTTTTTTTTTTTTAAAGTGGGTCAAAATTTTTCCAGACACGCGATTGACTAGAACTCTTCACGAGGACACGCAGGGAGACTTCCTTCGTCACCCAGAATCGCCAGATTTACGAAAACTCGTCATGGAGCCTCAGCTTCGGGGATGAAATTTTTATAACTTTTTTTTTTTTTAAAGTGGGTCAAAATTTTTCCAGAAACGCAAACGACTAGAACTCTTCACGAGGACACGCAGGGAGAATCTCTTCATCCACCAGAATCGCTAGATCTACGAAAACGCATCATGGAGCCTCAGCTTCGGGGATGAAATTTTCATAACTTTTTTTTTTTTTAAAGTGGGTCAAAATTTTTCCAGAAACGCAAACGACTAGAACTCTTCACGAGGACACGCAGGGAGACTCCCTTCATCCACCAGAATCGCTAGATCTACGAAAACTAGTCATGGAGCCTCAGCTTCGGGGTTGAAACTTTTTATTTTTATTTTTCAGAAAATGATAAGTAAAAATTTTTCCAGAAACGCAAACGACTAGAACTCTTCACGAGGACACGCAGGGAGACTTCCTTCGTCACCCAGAATCGCCAGATTTACGAAAACTCGTCATGGAGCCTCAGCTTCGGGGATGAAATTTTTATAACTTTTTTTTTTTTAAAGTGGGTCAAAATTTTTCCAGAAACGCAAACGACTAGAACTCTTCACGAGGACACGCAGGGAGACTCCCTTCATCCACCAGAATCGCTAGATCTACGAAAACGCATCATGGAGCCTCAGCTTCGGGGATGAAATTTTTATAACTTTTTTTTTTTTTAAAGTGGGTCAAAATTTTTCCAGAAACGCAAACGACTAGAACTCTTCACGAAGACACGCAGGGAGACTTCCTTCGTCACCCAGAATCGCCAGATTTACGAAAACTCGTCATGGAGCCTCAGCTTCGGGGATGAAATTTTTATAACTTTTTTTTTTTTTAAAGTGGGTCAAAATTTTTCCAGAAACGCAAACGACTAGAACTCTTCACGAGGACACGCAGGGAGACTCCCTTCATCCACCAGAATCGCTAGATCTACGAAAACGCATCATGGAGCCTCAGCTTCGGGGATGAAATTTTTATAACTTTTTTTTTTTTTAAAGTGGGTCAAAATTTTTCCAGAAACGCAAACGACTAGAACTCTTCACGAGGACACGCAGGGAGACTCCCTTCATCCACCAGAATCGCCAGATTTACGAAAACTCGTCATGGAGCCTCAGCTTCGGGGATGAAATTTTTATAACTTTTTTTTTTTTTAAAGTGGGTCAAAATTTTTCCAGAAACGCAAACGACTAGAACTCTTCACGAGGACACGCAGGGAGACTCCCTTCATCCACCAGAATCGCTAGATCTACGAAAACGCATCATGGAGCCTCAGCTTCGGGGATGAAATTTTTATAACTTTTTTTTTTTTTAAAGTGGGTCAAAATTTTTCCAGAAACGCAAACGACTAGAACTCTTCACGAGGACACGCAGGGAGACTCCCTTCATCCACCAGAATCGCTAGATCTACGAAAACGCATCATGGAGCCTCAGCTTCGGGGATGAAATTTTCATAACTTTTTTTTTTTTTAAAGTGGGTCAAAATTTTTCCAGACACGCGATTGACTAGAACTCTTCACGAGGACACGCAGGGAGACTTCCTTCGTCACCCAGAATCGCCAGATTTACGAAAACTCGTCATGGAGCCTCAGCTTCGGGGATGAAATTTTTATAACTTTTTTTTTTTTTAAAGTGGGTCAAAATTTTTCCAGAAACGCAAACGACTAGAACTCTTCACGAGGACACGCAGGGAGACTCCCTTCATCCACCAGAATCGCTAGATCTACGAAAACTAGTCATGGAGCCTCAGCTTCGGGGTTGAAACTTTTTATTTTTATTTTTCAGAAAATGATAAGTAAAAATTTTTCCAGAAACGCAAACGACTAGAACTCTTCACGAGGACACGCAGGGAGACTTCCTTCGTCACCCAGAATCGCCAGATTTACGAAAACTCGTCATGGAGCCTCAGCTTCGGGGATGAAATTTTTATAACTTTTTTTTTTTTAAAGTGGGTCAAAATTTTTCCAGAAACGCAAACGACTAGAACTCTTCACGAGGACACGCAGGGAGACTCCCTTCATCCACCAGAATCGCTAGATCTACGAAAACGCATCATGGAGCCTCAGCTTCGGGGATGAAATTTTTATAACTTTTTTTTTTTTTAAAGTGGGTCAAAATTTTTCCAGAAACGCAAACGACTAGAACTCTTCACGAGGACACGCAGGGAGACTCCCTTCATCCACCAGAATCGCTAGATCTACGAAAACTAGTCATGGAGCCTCAGCTTCGGGGATGAAATTTTTATAACTTTTTTTTTTTTAAAGTGGGTCAAAATTTTTCCAGAAACGCAAACGACTAGAACTCTTCACGAGGACACGCAGGGAGACTCCCTTCATCCACCAGAATCGCTAGATCTACGAAAACGCATCATGGAGCCTCAGCTTCGGGGATGAAATTTTTATAACTTTTTTTTTTCTTAAAGTGGGTCAAAATTTTTCCAGAAACGCAAACGACTAGAACTCTTCACGAGGACACGCAGGGAGACTCCCTTCATCCACCAGAATCGCTAGATCTACGAAAACGCATCATGGAGCCTCAGCTTCGGGGATGAAATTTTTATAACTTTTTTTTTTTTTTAAAGTGGGTCAAAATTTTTCCAGAAACGCAAACGACTAGAACTCTTCACGAGGACACGCAGGGAGACTCCCTTCATCCACCAGAATCGCTAGATCTACGAAAACGCATCATGGAGCCTCAGCTTCGGGGATGAAATTTTTATAACTTTTTTTTTTTTTAAAGTGGGTCAAAATTTTTCCAGAAACGCAAACGACTAGAACTTTTCACGAGGACACGCAGGGAGACTCCCTTCATCCACCAGAATCGCTAGATCTACGAAAACGCATCATGGAGCCTCAGCTTCGGGGATGAAATTTTTATAACTTTTTTTTTTTTTAAAGTGGGTCAAAATTTTTCCAGAAACGCAAACGACTAGAACTCTTCACGAGGACACGCAGGGAGACTCCCTTCATCCACCAGAATCGCCAGATTTACGAAAACTCGTCATGGAGCCTCAGCTTCGGGGATGAAATTTTTATAACTTTTTTTTTTTTTAAAGTGGGTCAAAATTTTTCCAGAAACGCAAACGACTAGAACTCTTCACGAGGACACGCAGGGAGACTCCCTTCATCCACCAGAATCGCTAGATCTACGAAAACGCATCATGGAGCCTCAGCTTCGGGGATGAAATTTTTATAACTTTTTTTTTTTTTAAAGTGGGTCAAAATTTTTCCAGAAACGCAAACGACTAGAACTCTTCACGAGGACACGCAGGGAGACTCCCTTCATCCACCAGAATCGCTAGATCTACGAAAACGCATCATGGAGCCTCAGCTTCGGGGATGAAATTTTCATAACTTTTTTTTTTTTTAAAGTGGGTCAAAATTTTTCCAGACACGCGATTGACTAGAACTCTTCACGAGGACACGCAGGGAGACTTCCTTCGTCACCCAGAATCGCCAGATTTACGAAAACTCGTCATGGAGCCTCAGCTTCGGGGATGAAATTTTTATAACTTTTTTTTTTTTTAAAGTGGGTCAAAATTTTTCCAGAAACGCAAACGACTAGAACTCTTCACGAGGACACGCAGGGAGACTCCCTTCATCCACCAGAATCGCTAGATCTACGAAAACTAGTCATGGAGCCTCAGCTTCGGGGTTGAAACTTTTTATTTTTATTTTTCAGAAAATGATAAGTAAAAATTTTTCCAGAAACGCAAACGACTAGAACTCTTCACGAGGACACGCAGGGAGACTTCCTTCGTCACCCAGAATCGCCAGATTTACGAAAACTCGTCATGGAGCCTCAGCTTCGGGGATGAAATTTTTATAACTTTTTTTTTTTTAAAGTGGGTCAAAATTTTTCCAGAAACGCAAACGACTAGAACTCTTCACGAGGACACGCAGGGAGACTCCCTTCATCCACCAGAATCGCTAGATCTACGAAAACGCATCATGGAGCCTCAGCTTCGGGGATGAAATTTTTATAACTTTTTTTTTTTTTAAAGTGGGTCAAAATTTTTCCAGAAACGCAAACGACTAGAACTCTTCACGAAGACACGCAGGGAGACTTCCTTCGTCACCCAGAATCGCCAGATTTACGAAAACTCGTCATGGAGCCTCAGCTTCGGGGATGAAATTTTTATAACTTTTTTTTTTTTTGAAGTGGGTCAAAATTTTTCCAGAAACGCAAACGACTAGAACTCTTCACGAGGACACGCAGGGAGACTCCCTTCATCCACCAGAATCGCTAGATCTACGAAAACGCATCATGGAGCCTCAGCTTCGGGGATGAAATTTTTATAACTTTTTTTTTTTTTAAAGTGGGTCAAAATTTTTCCAGACACGCGATTGACTAGAACTCTTCACGAGGACATGCAGAGAGACTTCCTTCGTCACCCAGAATCGCCAGATTTACGAAAACGCATCATGGAGCCTCAGCTTCGGGGATGAAATTTTTATAACTTTTTTTTTTTTTAAAGTGGGTCAAAATTTTTCCAGAAACGCAAACGACTAGAACTCTTCACGAGGACACGCAGGGAGACTCCCTTCATCCACCAGAATCGCTAGATCTACGAAAACTAGTCATGGAGCCTCAGCTTCGGGGTTGAAACTTTTTATTTTTATTTTTCAGAAAATGATAAGTAAAAATTTTTCCAGAAACGCAAACGACTAGAACTCTTCACGAGGACACGCAGGGAGACTTCCTTCGTCACCCAGAATCGCCAGATTTACGAAAACTCGTCATGGAGCCTCAGCTTCGGGGATGAAATTTTTATAACTTTTTTTTTTTTTAAAGTGGGTCAAAATTTTTCCAGAAACGCAAACGACTAGAACTCTTCACGAGGACACGCAGGGAGACTCCCTTCATCCACCAGAATCGCTCGATCTACGAAAACGCATCATGGAGCCTCAGCTTCGGGGATGAAATTTTTATAACTTTTTTTTTTTTTAAAGTGGGTCAAAATTTTTCCAGACACGCGATTGACTAGAACTCTTCATGAGGACACGCAGGGAGACTTCCTTCGTCACCCAGAATCGCCAGATTTACGAAAACTCGTCATGGAGCCTCAGCTTCGGGGATGAAATTTTTATAACTTTTTTTTTTTTTAAAGTGGGTCAAAATTTTTCCAGAAACGCAAACGACTAGAACTCTTCACGAGGACACGCAGGGAGACTCCCTTCATCCACCAGAATCGCTAGATCTACGAAAACGCATCATGGAGCCTCAGCTTCGGGGATGAAATTTTTATAACTTTTTTTTTTTTTAAAGTGGGTCAAAATTTTTCCAGAAACGCAAACGACTAGAACTCTTCACGAGGACACGCAGGGAGACTCCCTTCATCCACCAGAATCGCTAGATCTACGAAAACTCGTCATGGAGCCTCAGCTTCGGGGATGAAATTTTTATAACTTTTTTTTTTTTTAAAGTGGGTCAAAATTTTTCCAGAAACGCAAACGACTAGAACTCTTCACGAGGACACGCAGGGAGACTCCCTTCATCCACCAGAATCGCTAGATCTACGAAAACGCATCATGGAGCCTCAGCTTCGGGGATGAAATTTTTATAACTTTTTTTTTTTTTAAAGTGGGTCAAAATTTTTCCAGAAACGCAAACGACTAGAACTCTTCACGAGGACACGCAGGGAGACTCCCTTCATCCACCAGAATCGCCAGATTTACGAAAACTCGTCATGGAGCCTCAGCTTCGGGGATGAAATTTTTATAACTTTTTTTTTTTTTAAAGTGGGTCAAAATTTTTCCAGAAACGCAAACGACTAGAACTCTTCACGAGGACACGCAGGGAGACTCCCTTCATCCACCAGAATCGCTAGATCTACGAAAACGCATCATGGAGCCTCAGCTTCGGGGATGAAATTTTTATAACTTTTTTTTTTTTTAAAGTGGGTCAAAATTTTTCCAGAAACGCAAACGACTAGAACTCTTCACGAGGACACGCAGGGAGACTCCCTTCATCCACCAGAATCGCTAGATCTACGAAAACGCATCATGGAGCCTCAGCTTCGGGGATGAAATTTTCATAACTTTTTTTTTTTTTAAAGTGGGTCAAAATTTTTCCAGAAACGCAAACGACTAGAACTCTTCACGAGGACACGCAGGGAGACTCCCTTCATCCACCAGAATCGCTAGATCTACGAAAACTAGTCATGGAGCCTCAGCTTCGGGGTTGAAACTTTTTATTTTTATTTTTCAGAAAATGATAAGTAAAAATTTTTCCAGAAACGCAAACGACTAGAACTCTTCACGAGGACACGCAGGGAGACTTCCTTCGTCACCCAGAATCGCCAGATTTACGAAAACTCGTCATGGAGCCTCAGCTTCGGGGATGAAATTTTTATAACTTTTTTTTTTTTAAAGTGGGTCAAAATTTTTCCAGAAACGCAAACGACTAGAACTCTTCACGAGGACACGCAGGGAGACTCCCTTCATCCACCAGAATCGCTAGATCTACGAAAACGCATCATGGAGCCTCAGCTTCGGGGATGAAATTTTTATAACTTTTTTTTTTTTTAAAGTGGGTCAAAATTTTTCCAGAAACGCAAACGACTAGAACTCTTCACGAGGACACGCAGGGAGACTCCCTTCATCCACCAGAATCGCTAGATCTACGAAAACTCGTCATGGAGCCTCAGCTTCGGGGATGAAATTTTTATAACTTTTTTTTTTTTTAAAGTGGGTCAAAATTTTTCCAGAAACGCAAACGACTAGAACTCTTCACGAGGACACGCAGGGAGACTCCCTTCATCCACCAGAATCGCTAGATCTACGAAAACGCATCATGGAGCCTCAGCTTCGGGGATGAAATTTTTATAACTTTTTTTTTTTTTAAAGTGGGTCAAAATTTTTCCAGAAACGCAAACGACTAGAACTCTTCACGAGGACACGCAGGGAGACTCCCTTCATCCACCAGAATCGCTAGATCTACGAAAACGCATCATGGAGCCTCAGCTTCGGGGATGAAATTTTCATAACTTTTTTTTTTTTTAAAGTGGGTCAAAATTTTTCCAGACACGCGATTGACTAGAACTCTTCACGAGGACACGCAGGGAGACTTCCTTCGTCACCCAGAATCGCCAGATTTACGAAAACTCGTCATGGAGCCTCAGCTTCGGGGATGAAATTTTTATAACTTTTTTTTTTTTTAAAGTGGGTCAAAATTTTTCCAGAAACGCAAACGACTAGAACTCTTCACGAGGACACGCAGGGAGAATCTCTTCATCCACCAGAATCGCTAGATCTACGAAAACGCATCATGGAGCCTCAGCTTCGGGGATGAAATTTTCATAACTTTTTTTTTTTTTAAAGTGGGTCAAAATTTTTCCAGAAACGCAAACGACTAGAACTCTTCACGAGGACACGCAGGGAGACTCCCTTCATCCACCAGAATCGCTAGATCTACGAAAACTAGTCATGGAGCCTCAGCTTCGGGGTTGAAACTTTTTATTTTTATTTTTCAGAAAATGATAAGTAAAAATTTTTCCAGAAACGCAAACGACTAGAACTCTTCACGAGGACACGCAGGGAGACTTCCTTCGTCACCCAGAATCGCCAGATTTACGAAAACTCGTCATGGAGCCTCAGCTTCGGGGATGAAATTTTTATAACTTTTTTTTTTTTAAAGTGGGTCAAAATTTTTCCAGAAACGCAAACGACTAGAACTCTTCACGAGGACACGCAGGGAGACTCCCTTCATCCACCAGAATCGCTAGATCTACGAAAACGCATCATGGAGCCTCAGCTTCGGGGATGAAATTTTTATAACTTTTTTTTTTTTTAAAGTGGGTCAAAATTTTTCCAGAAACGCAAACGACTAGAACTCTTCACGAAGACACGCAGGGAGACTTCCTTCGTCACCCAGAATCGCCAGATTTACGAAAACTCGTCATGGAGCCTCAGCTTCGGGGATGAAATTTTTATAACTTTTTTTTTTTTTGAAGTGGGTCAAAATTTTTCCAGAAACGCAAACGACTAGAACTCTTCACGAGGACACGCAGGGAGACTCCCTTCATCCACCAGAATCGCTAGATCTACGAAAACGCATCATGGAGCCTCAGCTTCGGGGATGAAATTTTTATAACTTTTTTTTTTTTTAAAGTGGGTCAAAATTTTTCCAGACACGCGATTGACTAGAACTCTTCACGAGGACATGCAGAGAGACTTCCTTCGTCACCCAGAATCGCCAGATTTACGAAAACGCATCATGGAGCCTCAGCTTCGGGGATGAAATTTTTATAACTTTTTTTTTTTTTAAAGTGGGTCAAAATTTTTCCAGAAACGCAAACGACTAGAACTCTTCACGAGGACACGCAGGGAGACTCCCTTCATCCACCAGAATCGCTAGATCTACGAAAACTAGTCATGGAGCCTCAGCTTCGGGGTTGAAACTTTTTATTTTTATTTTTCAGAAAATGATAAGTAAAAATTTTTCCAGAAACGCAAACGACTAGAACTCTTCACGAGGACACGCAGGGAGACTTCCTTCGTCACCCAGAATCGCCAGATTTACGAAAACTCGTCATGGAGCCTCAGCTTCGGGGATGAAATTTTTATAACTTTTTTTTTTTTAAAGTGGGTCAAAATTTTTCCAGAAACGCAAACGACTAGAACTCTTCACGAGGACACGCAGGGAGACTCCCTTCATCCACCAGAATCGCTAGATCTACGAAAACGCATCATGGAGCCTCAGCTTCGGGGATGAAATTTTTATAACTTTTTTTTTTTTTAAAGTGGGTCAAAATTTTTCCAGAAACGCAAACGACTAGAACTCTTCACGAAGACACGCAGGGAGACTTCCTTCGTCACCCAGAATCGCCAGATTTACGAAAACTCGTCATGGAGCCTCAGCTTCGGGGATGAAATTTTTATAACTTTTTTTTTTTTTGAAGTGGGTCAAAATTTTTCCAGAAACGCAAACGACTAGAACTCTTCACGAGGACACGCAGGGAGACTCCCTTCATCCACCAGAATCGCTAGATCTACGAAAACGCATCATGGAGCCTCAGCTTCGGGGATGAAATTTTTATAACTTTTTTTTTTTTTAAAGTGGGTCAAAATTTTTCCAGACACGCGATTGACTAGAACTCTTCACGAGGACATGCAGAGAGACTTCCTTCGTCACCCAGAATCGCCAGATTTACGAAAACGCATCATGGAGCCTCAGCTTCGGGGATGAAATTTTTATAACTTTTTTTTTTTTTAAAGTGGGTCAAAATTTTTCCAGAAACGCAAACGACTAGAACTCTTCACGAGGACACGCAGGGAGACTCCCTTCATCCACCAGAATCGCTAGATCTACGAAAACTAGTCATGGAGCCTCAGCTTCGGGGTTGAAACTTTTTATTTTTATTTTTCAGAAAATGATAAGTAAAAATTTTTCCAGAAACGCAAACGACTAGAACTCTTCACGAGGACACGCAGGGAGACTTCCTTCGTCACCCAGAATCGCCAGATTTACGAAAACTCGTCATGGAGCCTCAGCTTCGGGGATGAAATTTTTATAACTTTTTTTTTTTTTAAAGTGGGTCAAAATTTTTCCAGAAACGCAAACGACTAGAACTCTTCACGAGGACACGCAGGGAGACTCCCTTCATCCACCAGAATCGCTCGATCTACGAAAACGCATCATGGAGCCTCAGCTTCGGGGATGAAATTTTTATAACTTTTTTTTTTTTTAAAGTGGGTCAAAATTTTTCCAGACACGCGATTGACTAGAACTCTTCACGAGGACACGCAGGGAGACTTCCTTCGTCACCCAGAATCGCCAGATTTACGAAAACTCGTCATGGAGCCTCAGCTTCGGGGATGAAATTTTTATAACTTTTTTTTTTTTTAAAGTGGGTCAAAATTTTTCCAGAAACGCAAACGACTAGAACTCTTCACGAGGACACGCAGGGAGACTCCCTTCATCCACCAGAATCGCTAGATCTACGAAAACGCATCATGGAGCCTCAGCTTCGGGGATGAAATTTTTATAACTTTTTTTTTTTTTAAAGTGGGTCAAAATTTTTCCAGAAACGCAAACGACTAGAACTCTTCACGAGGACACGCAGGGAGACTCCCTTCATCCACCAGAATCGCTAGATCTACGAAAACTCGTCATGGAGCCTCAGCTTCGGGGATGAAATTTTTATAACTTTTTTTTTTTTTAAAGTGGGTCAAAATTTTTCCAGAAACGCAAACGACTAGAACTCTTCACGAGGACACGCAGGGAGACTCCCTTCATCCACCAGAATCGCTAGATCTACGAAAACGCATCATGGAGCCTCAGCTTCGGGGATGAAATTTTTATAACTTTTTTTTTTTTTAAAGTGGGTCAAAATTTTTCCAGAAACGCAAACGACTAGAACTCTTCACGAGGACACGCAGGGAGACTCCCTTCATCCACCAGAATCGCTCGATCTACGAAAACGCATCATGGAGCCTCAGCTTCGGGGATGAAATTTTTATTTATTTTTTTCCGAAAATGACGGGTGAAAATTTTTCCAGAAACGCAAACGACTAGAACTCTTCACGAGGAGACGCAGGGAGACTCCCTTCATCCACCAGAATCGCTAGATCTACGAAAACGCATCATGGAGCCTCAGCTTCGGGGATGAAATTTTTATAACTTTTTTTTTTTTTAAAGTGGGTCAAAATTTTTCCAGAAACGCAAACGACTAGAACTCTTCACGAGGACACGCAGGGAGACTCCCTTCATCCACCAGAATCGCTAGATCTACGAAAACTAGTCATGGAGCCTCAGCTTCGGGGTTGAAACTTTTTATTTTTATTTTTCAGAAAATGATAAGTAAAAATTTTTCCAGAAACGCAAACGACTAGAACTCTTCACGAGGACACGCAGGGAGACTTCCTTCGTCACCCAGAATCGCCAGATTTACGAAAACTCGTCATGGAGCCTCAGCTTCGGGGATGAAATTTTTATAACTTTTTTTTTTTTTAAAGTGGGTCAAAATTTTTCCAGAAACGCAAACGACTAGAACTCTTCACGAGGACACGCAGGGAGACTCCCTTCATCCACCAGAATCGCCAGATTTACGAAAACTCGTCATGGAGCCTCAGCTTCGGGGATGAAATTTTTATAACTTTTTTTTTTTAAAGTGGGTCAAAATTTTTCCAGAAACGCAAACGACTAGAACTCTTCACGAGGACACGCAGGGAGACTCCCTTCATCCACCAGAATCGCTAGATCTACGAAAACGCATCATGGAGCCTCAGCTTCGGGGATGAAATTTTTATAACTTTTTTTTTTTTAAAGTGGGTCAAAATTTTTCCAGAAACGCAAACGACTAGAACTCTTCACGAGGACACGCAGGGAGACTCCCTTCATCCACCAGAATCGCTAGATCTACGAAAACGCATCATGGAGCCTCAGCTTCGGGGATGAAATTTTTATAACTTTTTTTTTTCTTAAAGTGGGTCAAAATTTTTCCAGAAACGCAAACGACTAGAACTCTTCACGAGGACACGCAGGGAGACTCCCTTCATCCACCAGAATCGCTAGATCTACGAAAACGCATCATGGAGCCTCAGCTTCGGGGATGAAATTTTTATAACTTTTTTTTTTTTTTAAAGTGGGTCAAAATTTTTCCAGAAACGCAAACGACTAGAACTCTTCACGAGGACACGCAGGGAGACTCCCTTCATCCACCAGAATCGCTAGATCTACGAAAACGCATCATGGAGCCTCAGCTTCGGGGATGAAATTTTTATAACTTTTTTTTTTTTTAAAGTGGGTCAAAATTTTTCCAGAAACGCAAACGACTAGAACTCTTCACGAGGACACGCAGGGAGACTCCCTTCATCCACCAGAATCGCTAGATCTACGAAAACGCATCATGGAGCCTCAGCTTCGGGGATGAAATTTTTATAACTTTTTTTTTTTTTAAAGTGGGTCAAAATTTTTCCAGAAACGCAAACGACTAGAACTCTTCACGAGGACACGCAGGGAGACTCCCTTCATCCACCAGAATCGCCAGATTTACGAAAACTCGTCATGGAGCCTCAGCTTCGGGGATGAAATTTTTATAACTTTTTTTTTTTTTAAAGTGGGTCAAAATTTTTCCAGAAACGCAAACGACTAGAACTCTTCACGAGGACACGCAGGGAGACTCCCTTCATCCACCAGAATCGCTAGATCTACGAAAACGCATCATGGAGCCTCAGCTTCGGGGATGAAATTTTTATAACTTTTTTTTTTTTTAAAGTGGGTCAAAATTTTTCCAGACACGCGATTGACTAGAACTCTTCACGAGGACACGCAGGGAGACTTCCTTCGTCACCCAGAATCGCCAGATTTACGAAAACTCGTCATGGAGCCTCAGCTTCGGGGATGAAATTTTTATAACTTTTTTTTTTTTTAAAGTGGGTCAAAATTTTTCCAGAAACGCAAACGACTAGAACTCTTCACGAGGACACGCAGGGAGAATCTCTTCATCCACCAGAATCGCTAGATCTACGAAAACGCATCATGGAGCCTCAGCTTCGGGGATGAAATTTTCATAACTTTTTTTTTTTTTAAAGTGGGTCAAAATTTTTCCAGAAACGCAAACGACTAGAACTCTTCACGAGGACACGCAGGGAGACTCCCTTCATCCACCAGAATCGCTAGATCTACGAAAACTAGTCATGGAGCCTCAGCTTCGGGGTTGAAACTTTTTATTTTTATTTTTCAGAAAATGATAAGTAAAAATTTTTCCAGAAACGCAAACGACTAGAACTCTTCACGAGGACACGCAGGGAGACTTCCTTCGTCACCCAGAATCGCCAGATTTACGAAAACTCGTCATGGAGCCTCAGCTTCGGGGATGAAATTTTTATAACTTTTTTTTTTTTAAAGTGGGTCAAAATTTTTCCAGAAACGCAAACGACTAGAACTCTTCACGAGGACACGCAGGGAGACTCCCTTCATCCACCAGAATCGCTAGATCTACGAAAACGCATCATGGAGCCTCAGCTTCGGGGATGAAATTTTTATAACTTTTTTTTTTTTTAAAGTGGGTCAAAATTTTTCCAGAAACGCAAACGACTAGAACTCTTCACGAGGACACGCAGGGAGACTCCCTTCATCCACCAGAATCGCTAGATCTACGAAAACGCATCATGGAGCCTCAGCTTCGGGGATGAAATTTTTATAACTTTTTTTTTTTTTAAAGTGGGTCAAAATTTTTCCAGACACGCGATTGACTAGAACTCTTCACGAGGACATGCAGAGAGACTTCCTTCGTCACCCAGAATCGCCAGATTTACGAAAACGCATCATGGAGCCTCAGCTTCGGGGATGAAATTTTTATAACTTTTTTTTTTTTTAAAGTGGGTCAAAATTTTTCCAGAAACGCAAACGACTAGAACTCTTCACGAGGACACGCAGGGAGACTCCCTTCATCCACCAGAATCGCTAGATCTACGAAAACTAGTCATGGAGCCTCAGCTTCGGGGTTGAAACTTTTTATTTTTATTTTTCAGAAAATGATAAGTAAAAATTTTTCCAGAAACGCAAACGACTAGAACTCTTCACGAGGACACGCAGGGAGACTTCCTTCGTCACCCAGAATCGCCAGATTTACGAAAACTCGTCATGGAGCCTCAGCTTCGGGGATGAAATTTTTATAACTTTTTTTTTTTTTAAAGTGGGTCAAAATTTTTCCAGAAACGCAAACGACTAGAACTCTTCACGAGGACACGCAGGGAGACTCCCTTCATCCACCAGAATCGCCAGATTTACGAAAACTCGTCATGGAGCCTCAGCTTCGGGGATGAAATTTTTATAACTTTTTTTTTTTAAAGTGGGTCAAAATTTTTCCAGAAACGCAAACGACTAGAACTCTTCACGAGGACACGCAGGGAGACTCCCTTCATCCACCAGAATCGCTAGATCTACGAAAACGCATCATGGAGCCTCAGCTTCGGGGATGAAATTTTTATAACTTTTTTTTTTTTAAAGTGGGTCAAAATTTTTCCAGAAACGCAAACGACTAGAACTCTTCACGAGGACACGCAGGGAGACTCCCTTCATCCACCAGAATCGCTAGATCTACGAAAACGCATCATGGAGCCTCAGCTTCGGGGATGAAATTTTTATAACTTTTTTTTTTCTTAAAGTGGGTCAAAATTTTTCCAGAAACGCAAACGACTAGAACTCTTCACGAGGACACGCAGGGAGACTCCCTTCATCCACCAGAATCGCTAGATCTACGAAAACGCATCATGGAGCCTCAGCTTCGGGGATGAAATTTTTATAACTTTTTTTTTTTTTTAAAGTGGGTCAAAATTTTTCCAGAAACGCAAACGACTAGAACTCTTCACGAGGACACGCAGGGAGACTCCCTTCATCCACCAGAATCGCTAGATCTACGAAAACGCATCATGGAGCCTCAGCTTCGGGGATGAAATTTTTATAACTTTTTTTTTTTTTAAAGTGGGTCAAAATTTTTCCAGAAACGCAAACGACTAGAACTCTTCACGAGGACACGCAGGGAGACTCCCTTCATCCACCAGAATCGCTAGATCTACGAAAACGCATCATGGAGCCTCAGCTTCGGGGATGAAATTTTCATAACTTTTTTTTTTTTTAAAGTGGGTCAAAATTTTTCCAGACACGCGATTGACTAGAACTCTTCACGAGGACACGCAGGGAGACTTCCTTCGTCACCCAGAATCGCCAGATTTACGAAAACTCGTCATGGAGCCTCAGCTTCGGGGATGAAATTTTTATAACTTTTTTTTTTTTTAAAGTGGGTCAAAATTTTTCCAGAAACGCAAACGACTAGAACTCTTCACGAGGACACGCAGGGAGACTCCCTTCATCCACCAGAATCGCTCGATCTACGAAAACGCATCATGGAGCCTCAGCTTCGGGGATGAAATTTTTATAACTTTTTTTTTTTTTAAAGTGGGTCAAAATTTTTCCAGACACGCGATTGACTAGAACTCTTCACGAGGACACGCAGGGAGACTCCCTTCATCCACCAGAATCGCTAGATCTACGAAAACGCATCATGGAGCCTCAGCTTCGGGGATGAAATTTTTATAACTTTTTTTTTTTTTAAAGTGGGTCAAAATTTTTCCAGAAACGCAAACGACTAGAACTCTTCACGAGGACACGCAGGGAGACTCCCTTCATCCACCAGAATCGCCAGATTTACGAAAACTCGTCATGGAGCCTCAGCTTCGGGGATGAAATTTTTATAACTTTTTTTTTTTTTAAAGTGGGTCAAAATTTTTCCAGAAACGCAAACGACTAGAACTCTTCACGAGGACACGCAGGGAGACTCCCTTCATCCACCAGAATCGCTAGATCTACGAAAACGCATCATGGAGCCTCAGCTTCGGGGATGAAATTTTTATAACTTTTTTTTTTTTTAAAGTGGGTCAAAATTTTTCCAGAAACGCAAACGACTAGAACTCTTCACGAGGACACGCAGGGAGACTCCCTTCATCCACCAGAATCGCTAGATCTACGAAAACGCATCATGGAGCCTCAGCTTCGGGGATGAAATTTTCATAACTTTTTTTTTTTTTAAAGTGGGTCAAAATTTTTCCAGACACGCGATTGACTAGAACTCTTCACGAGGACACGCAGGGAGACTTCCTTCGTCACCCAGAATCGCCAGATTTACGAAAACTCGTCATGGAGCCTCAGCTTCGGGGATGAAATTTTTATAACTTTTTTTTTTTTTAAAGTGGGTCAAAATTTTTCCAGAAACGCAAACGACTAGAACTCTTCACGAGGACACGCAGGGAGAATCTCTTCATCCACCAGAATCGCTAGATCTACGAAAACGCATTATGGAGCCTCAGCTTCGGGGATGAAATTTTCATAACTTTTTTTTTTTTTAAAGTGGGTCAAAATTTTTCCAGAAACGCAAACGACTAGAACTCTTCACGAGGACACGCAGGGAGACTCCCTTCATCCACCAGAATCGCTAGATCTACGAAAACTAGTCATGGAGCCTCAGCTTCGGGGTTGAAACTTTTTATTTTTATTTTTCAGAAAATGATAAGTAAAAATTTTTCCAGAAACGCAAACGACTAGAACTCTTCACGAGGACACGCAGGGAGACTTCCTTCGTCACCCAGAATCGCCAGATTTACGAAAACTCGTCATGGAGCCTCAGCTTCGGGGATGAAATTTTTATAACTTTTTTTTTTTTAAAGTGGGTCAAAATTTTTCCAGAAACGCAAACGACTAGAACTCTTCACGAGGACACGCAGGGAGACTCCCTTCATCCACCAGAATCGCTAGATCTACGAAAACGCATCATGGAGCCTCAGCTTCGGGGATGAAATTTTTATAACTTTTTTTTTTTTTAAAGTGGGTCAAAATTTTTCCAGAAACGCAAACGACTAGAACTCTTCACGAAGACACGCAGGGAGACTTCCTTCGTCACCCAGAATCGCCAGATTTACGAAAACTCGTCATGGAGCCTCAGCTTCGGGGATGAAATTTTTATAACTTTTTTTTTTTTTGAAGTGGGTCAAAATTTTTCCAGAAACGCAAACGACTAGAACTCTTCACGAGGACACGCAGGGAGACTCCCTTCATCCACCAGAATCGCTAGATCTACGAAAACGCATCATGGAGCCTCAGCTTCGGGGATGAAATTTTTATAACTTTTTTTTTTTTTAAAGTGGGTCAAAATTTTTCCAGACACGCGATTGACTAGAACTCTTCACGAGGACATGCAGAGAGACTTCCTTCGTCACCCAGAATCGCCAGATTTACGAAAACGCATCATGGAGCCTCAGCTTCGGGGATGAAATTTTTATAACTTTTTTTTTTTTTAAAGTGGGTCAAAATTTTTCCAGAAACGCAAACGACTAGAACTCTTCACGAGGACACGCAGGGAGACTCCCTTCATCCACCAGAATCGCTAGATCTACGAAAACTAGTCATGGAGCCTCAGCTTCGGGGTTGAAACTTTTTATTTTTATTTTTCAGAAAATGATAAGTAAAAATTTTTCCAGAAACGCAAACGACTAGAACTCTTCACGAGGACACGCAGGGAGACTTCCTTCGTCACCCAGAATCGCCAGATTTACGAAAACTCGTCATGGAGCCTCAGCTTCGGGGATGAAATTTTTATAACTTTTTTTTTTTTTAAAGTGGGTCAAAATTTTTCCAGAAACGCAAACGACTAGAACTCTTCACGAGGACACGCAGGGAGACTCCCTTCATCCACCAGAATCGCTCGATCTACGAAAACGCATCATGGAGCCTCAGCTTCGGGGATGAAATTTTTATAACTTTTTTTTTTTTTAAAGTGGGTCAAAATTTTTCCAGACACGCGATTGACTAGAACTCTTCACGAGGACACGCAGGGAGACTTCCTTCGTCACCCAGAATCGCCAGATTTACGAAAACTCGTCATGGAGCCTCAGCTTCGGGGATGAAATTTTTATAACTTTTTTTTTTTTTAAAGTGGGTCAAAATTTTTCCAGAAACGCAAACGACTAGAACTCTTCACGAGGACACGCAGGGAGACTCCCTTCATCCACCAGAATCGCTAGATCTACGAAAACGCATCATGGAGCCTCAGCTTCGGGGATGAAATTTTTATAACTTTTTTTTTTTTTAAAGTGGGTCAAAATTTTTCCAGAAACGCAAACGACTAGAACTCTTCACGAGGACACGCAGGGAGACTCCCTTCATCCACCAGAATCGCTAGATCTACGAAAACTCGTCATGGAGCCTCAGCTTCGGGGATGAAATTTTTATAACTTTTTTTTTTTTTAAAGTGGGTCAAAATTTTTCCAGAAACGCAAACGACTAGAACTCTTCACGAGGACACGCAGGGAGACTCCCTTCATCCACCAGAATCGCTAGATCTACGAAAACGCATCATGGAGCCTCAGCTTCGGGGATGAAATTTTTATAACTTTTTTTTTTTTTAAAGTGGGTCAAAATTTTTCCAGAAACGCAAACGACTAGAACTCTTCACGAGGACACGCAGGGAGACTCCCTTCATCCACCAGAATCGCTAGATCTACGAAAACGCATCATGGAGCCTCAGCTTCGGGGATGAAATTTTCATAACTTTTTTTTTTTTTAAAGTGGGTCAAAATTTTTCCAGACACGCGATTGACTAGAACTCTTCACGAGGACACGCAGGGAGACTTCCTTCGTCACCCAGAATCGCCAGATTTACGAAAACTCGTCATGGAGCCTCAGCTTCGGGGATGAAATTTTTATAACTTTTTTTTTTTTTAAAGTGGGTCAAAATTTTTCCAGAAACGCAAACGACTAGAACTCTTCACGAGGACACGCAGGGAGAATCTCTTCATCCACCAGAATCGCTAGATCTACGAAAACGCATCATGGAGCCTCAGCTTCGGGGATGAAATTTTCATAACTTTTTTTTTTTTTAAAGTGGGTCAAAATTTTTCCAGAAACGCAAACGACTAGAACTCTTCACGAGGACACGCAGGGAGACTCCCTTCATCCACCAGAATCGCTAGATCTACGAAAACTAGTCATGGAGCCTCAGCTTCGGGGTTGAAACTTTTTATTTTTATTTTTCAGAAAATGATAAGTAAAAATTTTTCCAGAAACGCAAACGACTAGAACTCTTCACGAGGACACGCAGGGAGACTTCCTTCGTCACCCAGAATCGCCAGATTTACGAAAACTCGTCATGGAGCCTCAGCTTCGGGGATGAAATTTTTATAACTTTTTTTTTTTTTAAAGTGGGTCAAAATTTTTCCAGAAACGCAAACGACTAGAACTCTTCACGAGGACACGCAGGGAGACTCCCTTCATCCACCAGAATCGCTAGATCTACGAAAACGCATCATGGAGCCTCAGCTTCGGGGATGAAATTTTCATAACTTTTTTTTTTTTTAAAGTGGGTCAAAATTTTTCCAGACACGCGATTGACTAGAACTCTTCACGAGGACACGCAGGGAGACTTCCTTCGTCACCCAGAATCGCCAGATTTACGAAAACTCGTCATGGAGCCTCAGCTTCGGGGATGAAATTTTTATAACTTTTTTTTTTTTTAAAGTGGGTCAAAATTTTTCCAGAAACGCAAACGACTAGAACTCTTCACGAGGACACGCAGGGAGAATCTCTTCATCCACCAGAATCGCTAGATCTACGAAAACGCATCATGGAGCCTCAGCTTCGGGGATGAAATTTTCATAACTTTTTTTTTTTTTAAAGTGGGTCAAAATTTTTCCAGAAACGCAAACGACTAGAACTCTTCACGAGGACACGCAGGGAGACTCCCTTCATCCACCAGAATCGCTAGATCTACGAAAACTAGTCATGGAGCCTCAGCTTCGGGGTTGAAACTTTTTATTTTTATTTTTCAGAAAATGATAAGTAAAAATTTTTCCAGAAACGCAAACGACTAGAACTCTTCACGAGGACACGCAGGGAGACTTCCTTCGTCACCCAGAATCGCCAGATTTACGAAAACTCGTCATGGAGCCTCAGCTTCGGGGATGAAATTTTTATAACTTTTTTTTTTTTAAAGTGGGTCAAAATTTTTCCAGAAACGCAAACGACTAGAACTCTTCACGAGGACACGCAGGGAGACTCCCTTCATCCACCAGAATCGCTAGATCTACGAAAACGCATCATGGAGCCTCAGCTTCGGGGATGAAATTTTTATAACTTTTTTTTTTTTTAAAGTGGGTCAAAATTTTTCCAGACACGCGATTGACTAGAACTCTTCATGAGGACACGCAGGGAGACTTCCTTCGTCACCCAGAATCGCCAGATTTACGAAAACTCGTCATGGAGCCTCAGCTTCGGGGATGAAATTTTTATAACTTTTTTTTTTTTTAAAGTGGGTCAAAATTTTTCCAGAAACGCAAACGACTAGAACTCTTCACGAGGACACGCAGGGAGACTCCCTTCATCCACCAGAATCGCTAGATCTACGAAAACGCATCATGGAGCCTCAGCTTCGGGGATGAAATTTTTATAACTTTTTTTTTTTTTAAAGTGGGTCAAAATTTTTCCAGAAACGCAAACGACTAGAACTCTTCACGAGGACACGCAGGGAGACTCCCTTCATCCACCAGAATCGCTAGATCTACGAAAACTCGTCATGGAGCCTCAGCTTCGGGGATGAAATTTTTATAACTTTTTTTTTTTTTAAAGTGGGTCAAAATTTTTCCAGAAACGCAAACGACTAGAACTCTTCACGAGGACACGCAGGGAGACTCCCTTCATCCACCAGAATCGCTAGATCTACGAAAACGCATCATGGAGCCTCAGCTTCGGGGATGAAATTTTTATAACTTTTTTTTTTTTTAAAGTGGGTCAAAATTTTTCCAGAAACGCAAACGACTAGAACTCTTCACGAGGACACGCAGGGAGACTCCCTTCATCCACCAGAATCGCCAGATTTACGAAAACTCGTCATGGAGCCTCAGCTTCGGGGATGAAATTTTTATAACTTTTTTTTTTTTTAAAGTGGGTCAAAATTTTTCCAGAAACGCAAACGACTAGAACTCTTCACGAGGACACGCAGGGAGACTCCCTTCATCCACCAGAATCGCTAGATCTACGAAAACGCATCATGGAGCCTCAGCTTCGGGGATGAAATTTTTATAACTTTTTTTTTTTTTAAAGTGGGTCAAAATTTTTCCAGAAACGCAAACGACTAGAACTCTTCACGAGGACACGCAGGGAGACTCCCTTCATCCACCAGAATCGCTAGATCTACGAAAACGCATCATGGAGCCTCAGCTTCGGGGATGAAATTTTCATAACTTTTTTTTTTTTTAAAGTGGGTCAAAATTTTTCCAGACACGCGATTGACTAGAACTCTTCACGAGGACACGCAGGGAGACTTCCTTCGTCACCCAGAATCGCCAGATTTACGAAAACTCGTCATGGAGCCTCAGCTTCGGGGATGAAATTTTTATAACTTTTTTTTTTTTTAAAGTGGGTCAAAATTTTTCCAGAAACGCAAACGACTAGAACTCTTCACGAGGACACGCAGGGAGAATCTCTTCATCCACCAGAATCGCTAGATCTACGAAAACGCATCATGGAGCCTCAGCTTCGGGGATGAAATTTTCATAACTTTTTTTTTTTTTAAAGTGGGTCAAAATTTTTCCAGAAACGCAAACGACTAGAACTCTTCACGAGGACACGCAGGGAGACTCCCTTCATCCACCAGAATCGCTAGATCTACGAAAACTAGTCATGGAGCCTCAGCTTCGGGGTTGAAACTTTTTATTTTTATTTTTCAGAAAATGATAAGTAAAAATTTTTCCAGAAACGCAAACGACTAGAACTCTTCACGAGGACACGCAGGGAGACTTCCTTCGTCACCCAGAATCGCCAGATTTACGAAAACTCGTCATGGAGCCTCAGCTTCGGGGATGAAATTTTTATAACTTTTTTTTTTTTAAAGTGGGTCAAAATTTTTCCAGAAACGCAAACGACTAGAACTCTTCACGAGGACACGCAGGGAGACTCCCTTCATCCACCAGAATCGCTAGATCTACGAAAACGCATCATGGAGCCTCAGCTTCGGGGATGAAATTTTTATAACTTTTTTTTTTTTTAAAGTGGGTCAAAATTTTTCCAGAAACGCAAACGACTAGAACTCTTCACGAGGACACGCAGGGAGACTCCCTTCATCCACCAGAATCGCCAGATTTACGAAAACTCGTCATGGAGCCTCAGCTTCGGGGATGAAATTTTTATAACTTTTTTTTTTTTTAAAGTGGGTCAAAATTTTTCCAGAAACGCAAACGACTAGAACTCTTCACGAGGACACGCAGGGAGACTCCCTTCATCCACCAGAATCGCTAGATCTACGAAAACGCATCATGGAGCCTCAGCTTCGGGGATGAAATTTTTATAACTTTTTTTTTTTTTAAAGTGGGTCAAAATTTTTCCAGAAACGCAAACGACTAGAACTCTTCACGAGGACACGCAGGGAGACTCCCTTCATCCACCAGAATCGCTAGATCTACGAAAACGCATCATGGAGCCTCAGCTTCGGGGATGAAATTTTCATAACTTTTTTTTTTTTTAAAGTGGGTCAAAATTTTTCCAGACACGCGATTGACTAGAACTCTTCACGAGGACACGCAGGGAGACTTCCTTCGTCACCCAGAATCGCCAGATTTACGAAAACTCGTCATGGAGCCTCAGCTTCGGGGATGAAATTTTTATAACTTTTTTTTTTTTTAAAGTGGGTCAAAATTTTTCCAGAAACGCAAACGACTAGAACTCTTCACGAGGACACGCAGGGAGAATCTCTTCATCCACCAGAATCGCTAGATCTACGAAAACGCATCATGGAGCCTCAGCTTCGGGGATGAAATTTTCATAACTTTTTTTTTTTTTAAAGTGGGTCAAAATTTTTCCAGAAACGCAACCGACTAGAACTCTTCACGAGGACACGCAGGGAGACTCCCTTCATCCACCAGAATCGCTAGATCTACGAAAACTAGTCATGGAGCCTCAGCTTCGGGGTTGAAACTTTTTATTTTTATTTTTCAGAAAATGATAAGTAAAAATTTTTCCAGAAACGCAAACGACTAGAACTCTTCACGAGGACACGCAGGGAGACTTCCTTCGTCACCCAGAATCGCCAGATTTACGAAAACTCGTCATGGAGCCTCAGCTTCGGGGATGAAATTTTTATAACTTTTTTTTTTTTAAAGTGGGTCAAAATTTTTCCAGAAACGCAAACGACTAGAACTCTTCACGAGGACACGCAGGGAGACTCCCTTCATCCACCAGAATCGCTAGATCTACGAAAACGCATCATGGAGCCTCAGCTTCGGGGATGAAATTTTTATAACTTTTTTTTTTTTTAAAGTGGGTCAAAATTTTTCCAGAAACGCAAACGACTAGAACTCTTCACGAGGACACGCAGGGAGACTCCCTTCATCCACCAGAATCGCTAGATCTACGAAAACGCATCATGGAGCCTCAGCTTCGGGGATGAAATTTTTATAACTTTTTTTTTTTTTAAAGTGGGTCAAAATTTTTCCAGACACGCGATTGACTAGAACTCTTCACGAGGACATGCAGAGAGACTTCCTTCGTCACCCAGAATCGCCAGATTTACGAAAACGCATCATGGAGCCTCAGCTTCGGGGATGAAATTTTTATAACTTTTTTTTTTTTTAAAGTGGGTCAAAATTTTTCCAGAAACGCAAACGACTAGAACTCTTCACGAGGACACGCAGGGAGACTCCCTTCATCCACCAGAATCGCTAGATCTACGAAAACTAGTCATGGAGCCTCAGCTTCGGGGTTGAAACTTTTTATTTTTATTTTTCAGAAAATGATAAGTAAAAATTTTTCCAGAAACGCAAACGACTAGAACTCTTCACGAGGACACGCAGGGAGACTTCCTTCGTCACCCAGAATCGCCAGATTTACGAAAACTCGTCATGGAGCCTCAGCTTCGGGGATGAAATTTTTATAACTTTTTTTTTTTTTAAAGTGGGTCAAAATTTTTCCAGAAACGCAAACGACTAGAACTCTTCACGAGGACACGCAGGGAGACTCCCTTCATCCACCAGAATCGCCAGATTTACGAAAACTCGTCATGGAGCCTCAGCTTCGGGGATGAAATTTTTATAACTTTTTTTTTTTAAAGTGGGTCAAAATTTTTCCAGAAACGCAAACGACTAGAACTCTTCACGAGGACACGCAGGGAGACTCCCTTCATCCACCAGAATCGCTAGATCTACGAAAACGCATCATGGAGCCTCAGCTTCGGGGATGAAATTTTTATAACTTTTTTTTTTTTAAAGTGGGTCAAAATTTTTCCAGAAACGCAAACGACTAGAACTCTTCACGAGGACACGCAGGGAGACTCCCTTCATCCACCAGAATCGCTAGATCTACGAAAACGCATCATGGAGCCTCAGCTTCGGGGATGAAATTTTTATAACTTTTTTTTTTCTTAAAGTGGGTCAAAATTTTTCCAGAAACGCAAACGACTAGAACTCTTCACGAGGACACGCAGGGAGACTCCCTTCATCCACCAGAATCGCTAGATCTACGAAAACGCATCATGGAGCCTCAGCTTCGGGGATGAAATTTTTATAACTTTTTTTTTTTTTTAAAGTGGGTCAAAATTTTTCCAGAAACGCAAACGACTAGAACTCTTCACGAGGACACGCAGGGAGACTCCCTTCATCCACCAGAATCGCTAGATCTACGAAAACGCATCATGGAGCCTCAGCTTCGGGGATGAAATTTTTATAACTTTTTTTTTTTTTAAAGTGGGTCAAAATTTTTCCAGAAACGCAAACGACTAGAACTCTTCACGAGGACACGCAGGGAGACTCCCTTCATCCACCAGAATCGCTAGATCTACGAAAACGCATCATGGAGCCTCAGCTTCGGGGATGAAATTTTCATAACTTTTTTTTTTTTTAAAGTGGGTCAAAATTTTTCCAGACACGCGATTGACTAGAACTCTTCACGAGGACACGCAGGGAGACTTCCTTCGTCACCCAGAATCGCCAGATTTACGAAAACTCGTCATGGAGCCTCAGCTTCGGGGATGAAATTTTTATAACTTTTTTTTTTTTTAAAGTGGGTCAAAATTTTTCCAGAAACGCAAACGACTAGAACTCTTCACGAGGACACGCAGGGAGACTCCCTTCATCCACCAGAATCGCTAGATCTACGAAAACTAGTCATGGAGCCTCAGCTTCGGGGTTGAAACTTTTTATTTTTATTTTTCAGAAAATGATAAGTAAAAATTTTTCCAGAAACGCAAACGACTAGAACTCTTCACGAGGACACGCAGGGAGACTTCCTTCGTCACCCAGAATCGCCAGATTTACGAAAACTCGTCATGGAGCCTCAGCTTCGGGGATGAAATTTTTATAACTTTTTTTTTTTTAAAGTGGGTCAAAATTTTTCCAGAAACGCAAACGACTAGAACTCTTCACGAGGACACGCAGGGAGACTCCCTTCATCCACCAGAATCGCTAGATCTACGAAAACGCATCATGGAGCCTCAGCTTCGGGGATGAAATTTTTATAACTTTTTTTTTTTTTAAAGTGGGTCAAAATTTTTCCAGACACGCGATTGACTAGAACTCTTCACGAGGACACGCAGGGAGACTTCCTTCGTCACCCAGAATCGCCAGATTTACGAAAACTCGTCATGGAGCCTCAGCTTCGGGGATGAAATTTTTATAACTTTTTTTTTTTTTAAAGTGGGTCAAAATTTTTCCAGAAACGCAAACGACTAGAACTCTTCACGAGGACACGCAGGGAGAATCTCTTCATCCACCAGAATCGCTAGATCTACGAAAACGCATCATGGAGCCTCAGCTTCGGGGATGAAATTTTCATAACTTTTTTTTTTTTTAAAGTGGGTCAAAATTTTTCCAGAAACGCAAACGACTAGAACTCTTCACGAGGACACGCAGGGAGACTCCCTTCATCCACCAGAATCGCTAGATCTACGAAAACGCATCATGGAGCCTCAGCTTCGGGGATGAAATTTTTATAACTTTTTTTTTTTTTAAAGTGGGTCAAAATTTTTCCAGAAACGCAAACGACTAGAACTCTTCACGAGGACACGCAGGGAGACTCCCTTCATCCACCAGAATCGCTAGATCTACGAAAACGCATCATGGAGCCTCAGCTTCGGGGATGAAATTTTTATAACTTTTTTTTTTTTTAAAGTGGGTCAAAATTTTTCCAGAAACGCAAACGACTAGAACTCTTCACGAGGACACGCAGGGAGACTCCCTTCATCCACCAGAATCGCTCGATCTACGAAAACGCATCATGGAGCCTCAGCTTCGGGGATGAAATTTTTATTTATTTTTTTCCGAAAATGACGGGTGAAAATTTTTCCAGAAACGCAAACGACTAGAACTCTTCACGAGGAGACGCAGGGAGACTCCCTTCATCCACCAGAATCGCTAGATCTACGAAAACGCATCATGGAGCCTCAGCTTCGGGGATGAAATTTTTATAACTTTTGTTTTTTTTAAAGTGGGTCAAAATTTTTCCAGAAACGCAAACGACTAGAACTCTTCACGAGGACACGCAGGGAGACTCCCTTCATCCACCAGAATCGCTAGATCTACGAAAACTAGTCATGGAGCCTCAGCTTCGGGGTTGAAACTTTTTATTTTTATTTTTCAGAAAATGATAAGTAAAAATTTTTCCAGAAACGCAAACGACTAGAACTCTTCACGAGGACACGCAGGGAGACTTCCTTCGTCACCCAGAATCGCCAGATTTACGAAAACTCGTCATGGAGCCTCAGCTTCGGGGATGAAATTTTTATAACTTTTTTTTTTTTTAAAGTGGGTCAAAATTTTTCCAGAAACGCAAACGACTAGAACTCTTCACGAGGACACGCAGGGAGACTCCCTTCATCCACCAGAATCGCCAGATTTACGAAAACTCGTCATGGAGCCTCAGCTTCGGGGATGAAATTTTTATAACTTTTTTTTTTTAAAGTGGGTCAAAATTTTTCCAGAAACGCAAACGACTAGAACTCTTCACGAGGACACGCAGGGAGACTCCCTTCATCCACCAGAATCGCTAGATCTACGAAAACGCATCATGGAGCCTCAGCTTCGGGGATGAAATTTTTATAACTTTTTTTTTTTTAAAGTGGGTCAAAATTTTTCCAGAAACGCAAACGACTAGAACTCTTCACGAGGACACGCAGGGAGACTCCCTTCATCCACCAGAATCGCTAGATCTACGAAAACGCATCATGGAGCCTCAGCTTCGGGGATGAAATTTTTATAACTTTTTTTTTTCTTAAAGTGGGTCAAAATTTTTCCAGAAACGCAAACGACTAGAACTCTTCACGAGGACACGCAGGGAGACTCCCTTCATCCACCAGAATCGCTAGATCTACGAAAACGCATCATGGAGCCTCAGCTTCGGGGATGAAATTTTTATAACTTTTTTTTTTTTTTAAAGTGGGTCAAAATTTTTCCAGAAACGCAAACGACTAGAACTCTTCACGAGGACACGCAGGGAGACTCCCTTCATCCACCAGAATCGCTAGATCTACGAAAACGCATCATGGAGCCTCAGCTTCGGGGATGAAATTTTTATAACTTTTTTTTTTTTTAAAGTGGGTCAAAATTTTTCCAGAAACGCAAACGACTAGAACTCTTCACGAGGACACGCAGGGAGACTCCCTTCATCCACCAGAATCGCTAGATCTACGAAAACGCATCATGGAGCCTCAGCTTCGGGGATGAAATTTTTATAACTTTTTTTTTTTTTAAAGTGGGTCAAAATTTTTCCAGAAACGCAAACGACTAGAACTCTTCACGAGGACACGCAGGGAGACTCCCTTCATCCACCAGAATCGCCAGATTTACGAAAACTCGTCATGGAGCCTCAGCTTCGGGGATGAAATTTTTATAACTTTTTTTTTTTTTAAAGTGGGTCAAAATTTTTCCAGAAACGCAAACGACTAGAACTCTTCACGAGGACACGCAGGGAGACTCCCTTCATCCACCAGAATCGCTAGATCTACGAAAACGCATCATGGAGCCTCAGCTTCGGGGATGAAATTTTTATAACTTTTTTTTTTTTTAAAGTGGGTCAAAATTTTTCCAGAAACGCAAACGACTAGAACTCTTCACGAGGACACGCAGGGAGACTCCCTTCATCCACCAGAATCGCTAGATCTACGAAAACGCATCATGGAGCCTCAGCTTCGGGGATGAAATTTTTATAACTTTTTTTTTTTTTAAAGTGGGTCAAAATTTTTCCAGACACGCAAACGACTAGAACTCTTCACGAGGACACGCAGGGAGACTCCCTTCATCCACCAGAATCGCTAGATCTACGAAAACGCATCATGGAGCCTCAGCTTCGGGGATGAAATTTTTATAACTTTTTTTTTTTTTAAAGTGGGTCAAAATTTTTCCAGAAACGCAAACGACTAGAACTCTTCACGAGGACACGCAGGGAGACTCCCTTCATCCACCAGAATCGCCAGATTTACGAAAACTCGTCATGGAGCCTCAGCTTCGGGGATGAAATTTTTATAACTTTTTTTTTTTTTAAAGTGGGTCAAAATTTTTCCAGAAACGCAAACGACTAGAACTCTTCACGAGGACACGCAGGGAGACTCCCTTCATCCACCAGAATCGCTAGATCTACGAAAACGCATCATGGAGCCTCAGCTTCGGGGATGAAATTTTTATAACTTTTTTTTTTTTTAAAGTGGGTCAAAATTTTTCCAGAAACGCAAACGACTAGAACTCTTCACGAGGACACGCAGGGAGACTCCCTTCATCCACCAGAATCGCTAGATCTACGAAAACGCATCATGGAGCCTCAGCTTCGGGGATGAAATTTTTATAACTTTTTTTTTTTTTAAAGTGGGTCAAAATTTTTCCAGACACGCGATTGACTAGAACTCTTCACGAGGACATGCAGAGAGACTTCCTTCGTCACCCAGAATCGCCAGATTTACGAAAACGCATCATGGAGCCTCAGCTTCGGGGATGAAATTTTTATAACTTTTTTTTTTTTTAAAGTGGGTCAAAATTTTTCCAGAAACGCAAACGACTAGAACTCTTCACGAGGACACGCAGGGAGACTCCCTTCATCCACCAGAATCGCTAGATCTACGAAAACTAGTCATGGAGCCTCAGCTTCGGGGTTGAAACTTTTTATTTTTATTTTTCAGAAAATGATAAGTAAAAATTTTTCCAGAAACGCAAACGACTAGAACTCTTCACGAGGACACGCAGGGAGACTTCCTTCGTCACCCAGAATCGCCAGATTTACGAAAACTCGTCATGGAGCCTCAGCTTCGGGGATGAAATTTTTATAACTTTTTTTTTTTTTAAAGTGGGTCAAAATTTTTCCAGAAACGCAAACGACTAGAACTCTTCACGAGGACACGCAGGGAGACTCCCTTCATCCACCAGAATCGCTCGATCTACGAAAACGCATCATGGAGCCTCAGCTTCGGGGATGAAATTTTTATAACTTTTTTTTTTTTTAAAGTGGGTCAAAATTTTTCCAGACACGCGATTGACTAGAACTCTTCACGAGGACACGCAGGGAGACTCCCTTCATCCACCAGAATCGCTAGATCTACGAAAACGCATCATGGAGCCTCAGCTTCGGGGATGAAATTTTTATAACTTTTTTTTTTTTTAAAGTGGGTCAAAATTTTTCCAGAAACGCAAACGACTAGAACTCTTCACGAGGACACGCAGGGAGACTCCCTTCATCCACCAGAATCGCCAGATTTACGAAAACTCGTCATGGAGCCTCAGCTTCGGGGATGAAATTTTTATAACTTTTTTTTTTTTTAAAGTGGGTCAAAATTTTTCCAGAAACGCAAACGACTAGAACTCTTCACGAGGACACGCAGGGAGACTCCCTTCATCCACCAGAATCGCTAGATCTACGAAAACGCATCATGGAGCCTCAGCTTCGGGGATGAAATTTTTATAACTTTTTTTTTTTTTAAAGTGGGTCAAAATTTTTCCAGAAACGCAAACGACTAGAACTCTTCACGAGGACACGCAGGGAGACTCCCTTCATCCACCAGAATCGCTAGATCTACGAAAACGCATCATGGAGCCTCAGCTTCGGGGATGAAATTTTCATAACTTTTTTTTTTTTTAAAGTGGGTCAAAATTTTTCCAGACACGCGATTGACTAGAACTCTTCACGAGGACACGCAGGGAGACTTCCTTCGTCACCCAGAATCGCCAGATTTACGAAAACTCGTCATGGAGCCTCAGCTTCGGGGATGAAATTTTTATAACTTTTTTTTTTTTTAAAGTGGGTCAAAATTTTTCCAGAAACGCAAACGACTAGAACTCTTCACGAGGACACGCAGGGAGAATCTCTTCATCCACCAGAATCGCTAGATCTACGAAAACGCATCATGGAGCCTCAGCTTCGGGGATGAAATTTTCATAACTTTTTTTTTTTTTAAAGTGGGTCAAAATTTTTCCAGAAACGCAAACGACTAGAACTCTTCACGAGGACACGCAGGGAGACTCCCTTCATCCACCAGAATCGCTAGATCTACGAAAACTAGTCATGGAGCCTCAGCTTCGGGGTTGAAACTTTTTATTTTTATTTTTCAGAAAATGATAAGTAAAAATTTTTCCAGAAACGCAAACGACTAGAACTCTTCACGAGGACACGCAGGGAGACTTCCTTCGTCACCCAGAATCGCCAGATTTACGAAAACTCGTCATGGAGCCTCAGCTTCGGGGATGAAATTTTTATAACTTTTTTTTTTTTAAAGTGGGTCAAAATTTTTCCAGAAACGCAAACGACTAGAACTCTTCACGAGGACACGCAGGGAGACTCCCTTCATCCACCAGAATCGCTAGATCTACGAAAACGCATCATGGAGCCTCAGCTTCGGGGATGAAATTTTTATAACTTTTTTTTTTTTTAAAGTGGGTCAAAATTTTTCCAGAAACGCAAACGACTAGAACTCTTCACGAAGACACGCAGGGAGACTTCCTTCGTCACCCAGAATCGCCAGATTTACGAAAACTCGTCATGGAGCCTCAGCTTCGGGGATGAAATTTTTATAACTTTTTTTTTTTTTGAAGTGGGTCAAAATTTTTCCAGAAACGCAAACGACTAGAACTCTTCACGAGGACACGCAGGGAGACTCCCTTCATCCACCAGAATCGCTAGATCTACGAAAACGCATCATGGAGCCTCAGCTTCGGGGATGAAATTTTTATAACTTTTTTTTTTTTTAAAGTGGGTCAAAATTTTTCCAGACACGCGATTGACTAGAACTCTTCACGAGGACATGCAGAGAGACTTCCTTCGTCACCCAGAATCGCCAGATTTACGAAAACGCATCATGGAGCCTCAGCTTCGGGGATGAAATTTTTATAACTTTTTTTTTTTTTAAAGTGGGTCAAAATTTTTCCAGAAACGCAAACGACTAGAACTCTTCACGAGGACACGCAGGGAGACTCCCTTCATCCACCAGAATCGCTAGATCTACGAAAACTAGTCATGGAGCCTCAGCTTCGGGGTTGAAACTTTTTATTTTTATTTTTCAGAAAATGATAAGTAAAAATTTTTCCAGAAACGCAAACGACTAGAACTCTTCACGAGGACACGCAGGGAGACTTCCTTCGTCACCCAGAATCGCCAGATTTACGAAAACTCGTCATGGAGCCTCAGCTTCGGGGATGAAATTTTTATAACTTTTTTTTTTTTTAAAGTGGGTCAAAATTTTTCCAGAAACGCAAACGACTAGAACTCTTCACGAGGACACGCAGGGAGACTCCCTTCATCCACCAGAATCGCTCGATCTACGAAAACGCATCATGGAGCCTCAGCTTCGGGGATGAAATTTTTATAACTTTTTTTTTTTTTAAAGTGGGTCAAAATTTTTCCAGACACGCGATTGACTAGAACTCTTCACGAGGACACGCAGGGAGACTTCCTTCGTCACCCAGAATCGCCAGATTTACGAAAACTCGTCATGGAGCCTCAGCTTCGGGGATGAAATTTTTATAACTTTTTTTTTTTTTAAAGTGGGTCAAAATTTTTCCAGAAACGCAAACGACTAGAACTCTTCACGAGGACACGCAGGGAGACTCCCTTCATCCACCAGAATCGCTAGATCTACGAAAACGCATCATGGAGCCTCAGCTTCGGGGATGAAATTTTTATAACTTTTTTTTTTTTTAAAGTGGGTCAAAATTTTTCCAGAAACGCAAACGACTAGAACTCTTCACGAGGACACGCAGGGAGACTCCCTTCATCCACCAGAATCGCTAGATCTACGAAAACTCGTCATGGAGCCTCAGCTTCGGGGATGAAATTTTTATAACTTTTTTTTTTTTTAAAGTGGGTCAAAATTTTTCCAGAAACGCAAACGACTAGAACTCTTCACGAGGACACGCAGGGAGACTCCCTTCATCCACCAGAATCGCTAGATCTACGAAAACGCATCATGGAGCCTCAGCTTCGGGGATGAAATTTTTATAACTTTTTTTTTTTTTAAAGTGGGTCAAAATTTTTCCAGAAACGCAAACGACTAGAACTCTTCACGAGGACACGCAGGGAGACTCCCTTCATCCACCAGAATCGCCAGATTTACGAAAACTCGTCATGGAGCCTCAGCTTCGGGGATGAAATTTTTATAACTTTTTTTTTTTTTAAAGTGGGTCAAAATTTTTCCAGAAACGCAAACGACTAGAACTCTTCACGAGGACACGCAGGGAGACTCCCTTCATCCACCAGAATCGCTAGATCTACGAAAACGCATCATGGAGCCTCAGCTTCGGGGATGAAATTTTTATAACTTTTTTTTTTTTTAAAGTGGGTCAAAATTTTTCCAGAAACGCAAACGACTAGAACTCTTCACGAGGACACGCAGGGAGACTCCCTTCATCCACCAGAATCGCTAGATCTACGAAAACGCATCATGGAGCCTCAGCTTCGGGGATGAAATTTTCATAACTTTTTTTTTTTTTAAAGTGGGTCAAAATTTTTCCAGACACGCGATTGACTAGAACTCTTCACGAGGACACGCAGGGAGACTTCCTTCGTCACCCAGAATCGCCAGATTTACGAAAACTCGTCATGGAGCCTCAGCTTCGGGGATGAAATTTTTATAACTTTTTTTTTTTTTAAAGTGGGTCAAAATTTTTCCAGAAACGCAAACGACTAGAACTCTTCACGAGGACACGCAGGGAGAATCTCTTCATCCACCAGAATCGCTAGATCTACGAAAACGCATCATGGAGCCTCAGCTTCGGGGATGAAATTTTCATAACTTTTTTTTTTTTTAAAGTGGGTCAAAATTTTTCCAGAAACGCAAACGACTAGAACTCTTCACGAGGACACGCAGGGAGACTCCCTTCATCCACCAGAATCGCTAGATCTACGAAAACTAGTCATGGAGCCTCAGCTTCGGGGTTGAAACTTTTTATTTTTATTTTTCAGAAAATGATAAGTAAAAATTTTTCCAGAAACGCAAACGACTAGAACTCTTCACGAGGACACGCAGGGAGACTTCCTTCGTCACCCAGAATCGCCAGATTTACGAAAACTCGTCATGGAGCCTCAGCTTCGGGGATGAAATTTTTATAACTTTTTTTTTTTTAAAGTGGGTCAAAATTTTTCCAGAAACGCAAACGACTAGAACTCTTCACGAGGACACGCAGGGAGACTCCCTTCATCCACCAGAATCGCTAGATCTACGAAAACGCATCATGGAGCCTCAGCTTCGGGGATGAAATTTTTATAACTTTTTTTTTTTTTAAAGTGGGTCAAAATTTTTCCAGAAACGCAAACGACTAGAACTCTTCACGAGGACACGCAGGGAGACTCCCTTCATCCACCAGAATCGCTAGATCTACGAAAACGCATCATGGAGCCTCAGCTTCGGGGATGAAATTTTTATAACTTTTTTTTTTTTTAAAGTGGGTCAAAATTTTTCCAGACACGCGATTGACTAGAACTCTTCACGAGGACATGCAGAGAGACTTCCTTCGTCACCCAGAATCGCCAGATTTACGAAAACGCATCATGGAGCCTCAGCTTCGGGGATGAAATTTTTATAACTTTTTTTTTTTTTAAAGTGGGTCAAAATTTTTCCAGAAACGCAAACGACTAGAACTCTTCACGAGGACACGCAGGGAGACTCCCTTCATCCACCAGAATCGCTAGATCTACGAAAACTAGTCATGGAGCCTCAGCTTCGGGGTTGAAACTTTTTATTTTTATTTTTCAGAAAATGATAAGTAAAAATTTTTCCAGAAACGCAAACGACTAGAACTCTTCACGAGGACACGCAGGGAGACTTCCTTCGTCACCCAGAATCGCCAGATTTACGAAAACTCGTCATGGAGCCTCAGCTTCGGGGATGAAATTTTTATAACTTTTTTTTTTTTTAAAGTGGGTCAAAATTTTTCCAGAAACGCAAACGACTAGAACTCTTCACGAGGACACGCAGGGAGACTCCCTTCATCCACCAGAATCGCCAGATTTACGAAAACTCGTCATGGAGCCTCAGCTTCGGGGATGAAATTTTTATAACTTTTTTTTTTTAAAGTGGGTCAAAATTTTTCCAGAAACGCAAACGACTAGAACTCTTCACGAGGACACGCAGGGAGACTCCCTTCATCCACCAGAATCGCTAGATCTACGAAAACGCATCATGGAGCCTCAGCTTCGGGGATGAAATTTTTATAACTTTTTTTTTTTTAAAGTGGGTCAAAATTTTTCCAGAAACGCAAACGACTAGAACTCTTCACGAGGACACGCAGGGAGACTCCCTTCATCCACCAGAATCGCTAGATCTACGAAAACTAGTCATGGAGCCTCAGCTTCGGGGTTGAAACTTTTTATTTTTATTTTTCAGAAAATGATAAGTAAAAATTTTTCCAGAAACGCAAACGACTAGAACTCTTCACGAGGACACGCAGGGAGACTTCCTTCGTCACCCAGAATCGCCAGATTTACGAAAACTCGTCATGGAGCCTCAGCTTCGGGGATGAAATTTTTATAACTTTTTTTTTTTTAAAGTGGGTCAAAATTTTTCCAGAAACGCAAACGACTAGAACTCTTCACGAGGACACGCAGGGAGACTCCCTTCATCCACCAGAATCGCTAGATCTACGAAAACGCATCATGGAGCCTCAGCTTCGGGGATGAAATTTTTATAACTTTTTTTTTTTTTAAAGTGGGTCAAAATTTTTCCAGAAACGCAAACGACTAGAACTCTTCACGAAGACACGCAGGGAGACTTCCTTCGTCACCCAGAATCGCCAGATTTACGAAAACTCGTCATGGAGCCTCAGCTTCGGGGATGAAATTTTTATAACTTTTTTTTTTTTTGAAGTGGGTCAAAATTTTTCCAGAAACGCAAACGACTAGAACTCTTCACGAGGACACGCAGGGAGACTCCCTTCATCCACCAGAATCGCTAGATCTACGAAAACGCATCATGGAGCCTCAGCTTCGGGGATGAAATTTTTATAACTTTTTTTTTTTTTAAAGTGGGTCAAAATTTTTCCAGACACGCGATTGACTAGAACTCTTCACGAGGACATGCAGAGAGACTTCCTTCGTCACCCAGAATCGCCAGATTTACGAAAACGCATCATGGAGCCTCAGCTTCGGGGATGAAATTTTTATAACTTTTTTTTTTTTTAAAGTGGGTCAAAATTTTTCCAGAAACGCAAACGACTAGAACTCTTCACGAGGACACGCAGGGAGACTCCCTTCATCCACCAGAATCGCTAGATCTACGAAAACTAGTCATGGAGCCTCAGCTTCGGGGTTGAAACTTTTTATTTTTATTTTTCAGAAAATGATAAGTAAAAATTTTTCCAGAAACGCAAACGACTAGAACTCTTCACGAGGACACGCAGGGAGACTTCCTTCGTCACCCAGAATCGCCAGATTTACGAAAACTCGTCATGGAGCCTCAGCTTCGGGGATGAAATTTTTATAACTTTTTTTTTTTTTAAAGTGGGTCAAAATTTTTCCAGAAACGCAAACGACTAGAACTCTTCACGAGGACACGCAGGGAGACTCCCTTCATCCACCAGAATCGCTCGATCTACGAAAACGCATCATGGAGCCTCAGCTTCGGGGATGAAATTTTTATAACTTTTTTTTTTTTTAAAGTGGGTCAAAATTTTTCCAGACACGCGATTGACTAGAACTCTTCACGAGGACACGCAGGGAGACTTCCTTCGTCACCCAGAATCGCCAGATTTACGAAAACTCGTCATGGAGCCTCAGCTTCGGGGATGAAATTTTTATAACTTTTTTTTTTTTTAAAGTGGGTCAAAATTTTTCCAGAAACGCAAACGACTAGAACTCTTCACGAGGACACGCAGGGAGACTCCCTTCATCCACCAGAATCGCTAGATCTACGAAAACGCATCATGGAGCCTCAGCTTCGGGGATGAAATTTTTATAACTTTTTTTTTTTTTAAAGTGGGTCAAAATTTTTCCAGAAACGCAAACGACTAGAACTCTTCACGAGGACACGCAGGGAGACTCCCTTCATCCACCAGAATCGCTAGATCTACGAAAACTCGTCATGGAGCCTCAGCTTCGGGGATGAAATTTTTATAACTTTTTTTTTTTTTAAAGTGGGTCAAAATTTTTCCAGAAACGCAAACGACTAGAACTCTTCACGAGGACACGCAGGGAGACTCCCTTCATCCACCAGAATCGCTAGATCTACGAAAACGCATCATGGAGCCTCAGCTTCGGGGATGAAATTTTTATAACTTTTTTTTTTTTTAAAGTGGGTCAAAATTTTTCCAGAAACGCAAACGACTAGAACTCTTCACGAGGACACGCAGGGAGACTCCCTTCATCCACCAGAATCGCTCGATCTACGAAAACGCATCATGGAGCCTCAGCTTCGGGGATGAAATTTTTATTTATTTTTTTCCGAAAATGACGGGTGAAAATTTTTCCAGAAACGCAAACGACTAGAACTCTTCACGAGGAGACGCAGGGAGACTCCCTTCATCCACCAGAATCGCTAGATCTACGAAAACGCATCATGGAGCCTCAGCTTCGGGGATGAAATTTTTATAACTTTTTTTTTTTTTAAAGTGGGTCAAAATTTTTCCAGAAACGCAAACGACTAGAACTCTTCACGAGGACACGCAGGGAGACTCCCTTCATCCACCAGAATCGCTAGATCTACGAAAACTAGTCATGGAGCCTCAGCTTCGGGGTTGAAACTTTTTATTTTTATTTTTCAGAAAATGATAAGTAAAAATTTTTCCAGAAACGCAAACGACTAGAACTCTTCACGAGGACACGCAGGGAGACTTCCTTCGTCACCCAGAATCGCCAGATTTACGAAAACTCGTCATGGAGCCTCAGCTTCGGGGATGAAATTTTTATAACTTTTTTTTTTTTTAAAGTGGGTCAAAATTTTTCCAGAAACGCAAACGACTAGAACTCTTCACGAGGACACGCAGGGAGACTCCCTTCATCCACCAGAATCGCCAGATTTACGAAAACTCGTCATGGAGCCTCAGCTTCGGGGATGAAATTTTTATAACTTTTTTTTTTTAAAGTGGGTCAAAATTTTTCCAGAAACGCAAACGACTAGAACTCTTCACGAGGACACGCAGGGAGACTCCCTTCATCCACCAGAATCGCTAGATCTACGAAAACGCATCATGGAGCCTCAGCTTCGGGGATGAAATTTTTATAACTTTTTTTTTTTTAAAGTGGGTCAAAATTTTTCCAGAAACGCAAACGACTAGAACTCTTCACGAGGACACGCAGGGAGACTCCCTTCATCCACCAGAATCGCTAGATCTACGAAAACGCATCATGGAGCCTCAGCTTCGGGGATGAAATTTTTATAACTTTTTTTTTTCTTAAAGTGGGTCAAAATTTTTCCAGAAACGCAAACGACTAGAACTCTTCACGAGGACACGCAGGGAGACTCCCTTCATCCACCAGAATCGCTAGATCTACGAAAACGCATCATGGAGCCTCAGCTTCGGGGATGAAATTTTTATAACTTTTTTTTTTTTTTAAAGTGGGTCAAAATTTTTCCAGAAACGCAAACGACTAGAACTCTTCACGAGGACACGCAGGGAGACTCCCTTCATCCACCAGAATCGCTAGATCTACGAAAACGCATCATGGAGCCTCAGCTTCGGGGATGAAATTTTTATAACTTTTTTTTTTTTTAAAGTGGGTCAAAATTTTTCCAGAAACGCAAACGACTAGAACTCTTCACGAGGACACGCAGGGAGACTCCCTTCATCCACCAGAATCGCTAGATCTACGAAAACGCATCATGGAGCCTCAGCTTCGGGGATGAAATTTTTATAACTTTTTTTTTTTTTAAAGTGGGTCAAAATTTTTCCAGAAACGCAAACGACTAGAACTCTTCACGAGGACACGCAGGGAGACTCCCTTCATCCACCAGAATCGCCAGATTTACGAAAACTCGTCATGGAGCCTCAGCTTCGGGGATGAAATTTTTATAACTTTTTTTTTTTTTAAAGTGGGTCAAAATTTTTCCAGAAACGCAAACGACTAGAACTCTTCACGAGGACACGCAGGGAGACTCCCTTCATCCACCAGAATCGCTAGATCTACGAAAACGCATCATGGAGCCTCAGCTTCGGGGATGAAATTTTTATAACTTTTTTTTTTTTTAAAGTGGGTCAAAATTTTTCCAGAAACGCAAACGACTAGAACTCTTCACGAGGACACGCAGGGAGACTCCCTTCATCCACCAGAATCGCTAGATCTACGAAAACGCATCATGGAGCCTCAGCTTCGGGGATGAAATTTTTATAACTTTTTTTTTTTTTAAAGTGGGTCAAAATTTTTCCAGAAACGCAAACGACTAGAACTCTTCACGAGGACACGCAGGGAGACTCCCTTCATCCACCAGAATCGCCAGATTTACGAAAACTCGTCATGGAGCCTCAGCTTCGGGGATGAAATTTTTATAACTTTTTTTTTTTTTAAAGTGGGTCAAAATTTTTCCAGAAACGCAAACGACTAGAACTCTTCACGAGGACACGCAGGGAGACTCCCTTCATCCACCAGAATCGCTAGATCTACGAAAACGCATCATGGAGCCTCAGCTTCGGGGATGAAATTTTTATAACTTTTTTTTTTTTTAAAGTGGGTCAAAATTTTTCCAGAAACGCAAACGACTAGAACTCTTCACGAGGACACGCAGGGAGACTCCCTTCATCCACCAGAATCGCTAGATCTACGAAAACGCATCATGGAGCCTCAGCTTCGGGGATGAAATTTTCATAACTTTTTTTTTTTTTAAAGTGGGTCAAAATTTTTCCAGACACGCGATTGACTAGAACTCTTCACGAGGACACGCAGGGAGACTTCCTTCGTCACCCAGAATCGCCAGATTTACGAAAACTCGTCATGGAGCCTCAGCTTCGGGGATGAAATTTTTATAACTTTTTTTTTTTTTAAAGTGGGTCAAAATTTTTCCAGAAACGCAAACGACTAGAACTCTTCACGAGGACACGCAGGGAGAATCTCTTCATCCACCAGAATCGCTAGATCTACGAAAACGCATCATGGAGCCTCAGCTTCGGGGATGAAATTTTCATAACTTTTTTTTTTTTTAAAGTGGGTCAAAATTTTTCCAGAAACGCAAACGACTAGAACTCTTCACGAGGACACGCAGGGAGACTCCCTTCATCCACCAGAATCGCTAGATCTACGAAAACTAGTCATGGAGCCTCAGCTTCGGGGTTGAAACTTTTTATTTTTATTTTTCAGAAAATGATAAGTAAAAATTTTTCCAGAAACGCAAACGACTAGAACTCTTCACGAGGACACGCAGGGAGACTTCCTTCGTCACCCAGAATCGCCAGATTTACGAAAACTCGTCATGGAGCCTCAGCTTCGGGGATGAAATTTTTATAACTTTTTTTTTTTTAAAGTGGGTCAAAATTTTTCCAGAAACGCAAACGACTAGAACTCTTCACGAGGACACGCAGGGAGACTCCCTTCATCCACCAGAATCGCTAGATCTACGAAAACGCATCATGGAGCCTCAGCTTCGGGGATGAAATTTTTATAACTTTTTTTTTTTTTAAAGTGGGTCAAAATTTTTCCAGAAACGCAAACGACTAGAACTCTTCACGAGGACACGCAGGGAGACTCCCTTCATCCACCAGAATCGCTAGATCTACGAAAACGCATCATGGAGCCTCAGCTTCGGGGATGAAATTTTTATAACTTTTTTTTTTTTTAAAGTGGGTCAAAATTTTTCCAGACACGCGATTGACTAGAACTCTTCACGAGGACATGCAGAGAGACTTCCTTCGTCACCCAGAATCGCCAGATTTACGAAAACGCATCATGGAGCCTCAGCTTCGGGGATGAAATTTTTATAACTTTTTTTTTTTTTAAAGTGGGTCAAAATTTTTCCAGAAACGCAAACGACTAGAACTCTTCACGAGGACACGCAGGGAGACTCCCTTCATCCACCAGAATCGCTAGATCTACGAAAACTAGTCATGGAGCCTCAGCTTCGGGGTTGAAACTTTTTATTTTTATTTTTCAGAAAATGATAAGTAAAAATTTTTCCAGAAACGCAAACGACTAGAACTCTTCACGAGGACACGCAGGGAGACTTCCTTCGTCACCCAGAATCGCCAGATTTACGAAAACTCGTCATGGAGCCTCAGCTTCGGGGATGAAATTTTTATAACTTTTTTTTTTTTTAAAGTGGGTCAAAATTTTTCCAGAAACGCAAACGACTAGAACTCTTCACGAGGACACGCAGGGAGACTCCCTTCATCCACCAGAATCGCCAGATTTACGAAAACTCGTCATGGAGCCTCAGCTTCGGGGATGAAATTTTTATAACTTTTTTTTTTTAAAGTGGGTCAAAATTTTTCCAGAAACGCAAACGACTAGAACTCTTCACGAGGACACGCAGGGAGACTCCCTTCATCCACCAGAATCGCTAGATCTACGAAAACGCATCATGGAGCCTCAGCTTCGGGGATGAAATTTTTATAACTTTTTTTTTTTTAAAGTGGGTCAAAATTTTTCCAGAAACGCAAACGACTAGAACTCTTCACGAGGACACGCAGGGAGACTCCCTTCATCCACCAGAATCGCTAGATCTACGAAAACGCATCATGGAGCCTCAGCTTCGGGGATGAAATTTTTATAACTTTTTTTTTTCTTAAAGTGGGTCAAAATTTTTCCAGAAACGCAAACGACTAGAACTCTTCACGAGGACACGCAGGGAGACTCCCTTCATCCACCAGAATCGCTAGATCTACGAAAACGCATCATGGAGCCTCAGCTTCGGGGATGAAATTTTTATAACTTTTTTTTTTTTTTAAAGTGGGTCAAAATTTTTCCAGAAACGCAAACGACTAGAACTCTTCACGAGGACACGCAGGGAGACTCCCTTCATCCACCAGAATCGCTAGATCTACGAAAACGCATCATGGAGCCTCAGCTTCGGGGATGAAATTTTTATAACTTTTTTTTTTTTTAAAGTGGGTCAAAATTTTTCCAGAAACGCAAACGACTAGAACTCTTCACGAGGACACGCAGGGAGACTCCCTTCATCCACCAGAATCGCTAGATCTACGAAAACGCATCATGGAGCCTCAGCTTCGGGGATGAAATTTTCATAACTTTTTTTTTTTTTAAAGTGGGTCAAAATTTTTCCAGACACGCGATTGACTAGAACTCTTCACGAGGACACGCAGGGAGACTTCCTTCGTCACCCAGAATCGCCAGATTTACGAAAACTCGTCATGGAGCCTCAGCTTCGGGGATGAAATTTTTATAACTTTTTTTTTTTTTAAAGTGGGTCAAAATTTTTCCAGAAACGCAAACGACTAGAACTCTTCACGAGGACACGCAGGGAGACTCCCTTCATCCACCAGAATCGCTAGATCTACGAAAACTAGTCATGGAGCCTCAGCTTCGGGGTTGAAACTTTTTATTTTTATTTTTCAGAAAATGATAAGTAAAAATTTTTCCAGAAACGCAAACGACTAGAACTCTTCACGAGGACACGCAGGGAGACTTCCTTCGTCACCCAGAATCGCCAGATTTACGAAAACTCGTCATGGAGCCTCAGCTTCGGGGATGAAATTTTTATAACTTTTTTTTTTTTAAAGTGGGTCAAAATTTTTCCAGAAACGCAAACGACTAGAACTCTTCACGAGGACACGCAGGGAGACTCCCTTCATCCACCAGAATCGCTAGATCTACGAAAACGCATCATGGAGCCTCAGCTTCGGGGATGAAATTTTTATAACTTTTTTTTTTTTTAAAGTGGGTCAAAATTTTTCCAGACACGCGATTGACTAGAACTCTTCACGAGGACACGCAGGGAGACTTCCTTCGTCACCCAGAATCGCCAGATTTACGAAAACTCGTCATGGAGCCTCAGCTTCGGGGATGAAATTTTTATAACTTTTTTTTTTTTTAAAGTGGGTCAAAATTTTTCCAGAAACGCAAACGACTAGAACTCTTCACGAGGACACGCAGGGAGACTCCCTTCATCCACCAGAATCGCTAGATCTACGAAAACGCATCATGGAGCCTCAGCTTCGGGGATGAAATTTTTATAACTTTTTTTTTTTTTAAAGTGGGTCAAAATTTTTCCAGACACGCGATTGACTAGAACTCTTCACGAGGACATGCAGAGAGACTTCCTTCGTCACCCAGAATCGCCAGATTTACGAAAACGCATCATGGAGCCTCAGCTTCGGGGATGAAATTTTTATAACTTTTTTTTTTTTTAAAGTGGGTCAAAATTTTTCCAGAAACGCAAACGACTAGAACTCTTCACGAGGACACGCAGGGAGACTCCCTTCATCCACCAGAATCGCTAGATCTACGAAAACTAGTCATGGAGCCTCAGCTTCGGGGTTGAAACTTTTTATTTTTATTTTTCAGAAAATGATAAGTAAAAATTTTTCCAGAAACGCAAACGACTAGAACTCTTCACGAGGACACGCAGGGAGACTTCCTTCGTCACCCAGAATCGCCAGATTTACGAAAACTCGTCATGGAGCCTCAGCTTCGGGGATGAAATTTTTATAACTTTTTTTTTTTTTAAAGTGGGTCAAAATTTTTCCAGAAACGCAAACGACTAGAACTCTTCACGAGGACACGCAGGGAGACTCCCTTCATCCACCAGAATCGCTCGATCTACGAAAACGCATCATGGAGCCTCAGCTTCGGGGATGAAATTTTTATAACTTTTTTTTTTTTTAAAGTGGGTCAAAATTTTTCCAGACACGCGATTGACTAGAACTCTTCACGAGGACACGCAGGGAGACTCCCTTCATCCACCAGAATCGCTAGATCTACGAAAACGCATCATGGAGCCTCAGCTTCGGGGATGAAATTTTTATAACTTTTTTTTTTTTTAAAGTGGGTCAAAATTTTTCCAGAAACGCAAACGACTAGAACTCTTCACGAGGACACGCAGGGAGACTCCCTTCATCCACCAGAATCGCCAGATTTACGAAAACTCGTCATGGAGCCTCAGCTTCGGGGATGAAATTTTTATAACTTTTTTTTTTTTTAAAGTGGGTCAAAATTTTTCCAGAAACGCAAACGACTAGAACTCTTCACGAGGACACGCAGGGAGACTCCCTTCATCCACCAGAATCGCTAGATCTACGAAAACGCATCATGGAGCCTCAGCTTCGGGGATGAAATTTTTATAACTTTTTTTTTTTTTAAAGTGGGTCAAAATTTTTCCAGAAACGCAAACGACTAGAACTCTTCACGAGGACACGCAGGGAGACTCCCTTCATCCACCAGAATCGCTAGATCTACGAAAACGCATCATGGAGCCTCAGCTTCGGGGATGAAATTTTCATAACTTTTTTTTTTTTTAAAGTGGGTCAAAATTTTTCCAGACACGCGATTGACTAGAACTCTTCACGAGGACACGCAGGGAGACTTCCTTCGTCACCCAGAATCGCCAGATTTACGAAAACTCGTCATGGAGCCTCAGCTTCGGGGATGAAATTTTTATAACTTTTTTTTTTTTTAAAGTGGGTCAAAATTTTTCCAGAAACGCAAACGACTAGAACTCTTCACGAGGACACGCAGGGAGAATCTCTTCATCCACCAGAATCGCTAGATCTACGAAAACGCATCATGGAGCCTCAGCTTCGGGGATGAAATTTTCATAACTTTTTTTTTTTTTAAAGTGGGTCAAAATTTTTCCAGAAACGCAAACGACTAGAACTCTTCACGAGGACACGCAGGGAGACTCCCTTCATCCACCAGAATCGCTAGATCTACGAAAACTAGTCATGGAGCCTCAGCTTCGGGGTTGAAACTTTTTATTTTTATTTTTCAGAAAATGATAAGTAAAAATTTTTCCAGAAACGCAAACGACTAGAACTCTTCACGAGGACACGCAGGGAGACTTCCTTCGTCACCCAGAATCGCCAGATTTACGAAAACTCGTCATGGAGCCTCAGCTTCGGGGATGAAATTTTTATAACTTTTTTTTTTTTAAAGTGGGTCAAAATTTTTCCAGAAACGCAAACGACTAGAACTCTTCACGAGGACACGCAGGGAGACTCCCTTCATCCACCAGAATCGCTAGATCTACGAAAACGCATCATGGAGCCTCAGCTTCGGGGATGAAATTTTTATAACTTTTTTTTTTTTTAAAGTGGGTCAAAATTTTTCCAGAAACGCAAACGACTAGAACTCTTCACGAAGACACGCAGGGAGACTTCCTTCGTCACCCAGAATCGCCAGATTTACGAAAACTCGTCATGGAGCCTCAGCTTCGGGGATGAAATTTTTATAACTTTTTTTTTTTTTGAAGTGGGTCAAAATTTTTCCAGAAACGCAAACGACTAGAACTCTTCACGAGGACACGCAGGGAGACTCCCTTCATCCACCAGAATCGCTAGATCTACGAAAACGCATCATGGAGCCTCAGCTTCGGGGATGAAATTTTTATAACTTTTTTTTTTTTTAAAGTGGGTCAAAATTTTTCCAGACACGCGATTGACTAGAACTCTTCACGAGGACATGCAGAGAGACTTCCTTCGTCACCCAGAATCGCCAGATTTACGAAAACGCATCATGGAGCCTCAGCTTCGGGGATGAAATTTTTATAACTTTTTTTTTTTTTAAAGTGGGTCAAAATTTTTCCAGAAACGCAAACGACTAGAACTCTTCACGAGGACACGCAGGGAGACTCCCTTCATCCACCAGAATCGCTAGATCTACGAAAACTAGTCATGGAGCCTCAGCTTCGGGGTTGAAACTTTTTATTTTTATTTTTCAGAAAATGATAAGTAAAAATTTTTCCAGAAACGCAAACGACTAGAACTCTTCACGAGGACACGCAGGGAGACTTCCTTCGTCACCCAGAATCGCCAGATTTACGAAAACTCGTCATGGAGCCTCAGCTTCGGGGATGAAATTTTTATAACTTTTTTTTTTTTTAAAGTGGGTCAAAATTTTTCCAGAAACGCAAACGACTAGAACTCTTCACGAGGACACGCAGGGAGACTCCCTTCATCCACCAGAATCGCTCGATCTACGAAAACGCATCATGGAGCCTCAGCTTCGGGGATGAAATTTTTATAACTTTTTTTTTTTTTAAAGTGGGTCAAAATTTTTCCAGACACGCGATTGACTAGAACTCTTCACGAGGACACGCAGGGAGACTTCCTTCGTCACCCAGAATCGCCAGATTTACGAAAACTCGTCATGGAGCCTCAGCTTCGGGGATGAAATTTTTATAACTTTTTTTTTTTTTAAAGTGGGTCAAAATTTTTCCAGAAACGCAAACGACTAGAACTCTTCACGAGGACACGCAGGGAGACTCCCTTCATCCACCAGAATCGCTAGATCTACGAAAACGCATCATGGAGCCTCAGCTTCGGGGATGAAATTTTTATAACTTTTTTTTTTTTTAAAGTGGGTCAAAATTTTTCCAGAAACGCAAACGACTAGAACTCTTCACGAGGACACGCAGGGAGACTCCCTTCATCCACCAGAATCGCTAGATCTACGAAAACTCGTCATGGAGCCTCAGCTTCGGGGATGAAATTTTTATAACTTTTTTTTTTTTTAAAGTGGGTCAAAATTTTTCCAGAAACGCAAACGACTAGAACTCTTCACGAGGACACGCAGGGAGACTCCCTTCATCCACCAGAATCGCTAGATCTACGAAAACGCATCATGGAGCCTCAGCTTCGGGGATGAAATTTTTATAACTTTTTTTTTTTTTAAAGTGGGTCAAAATTTTTCCAGAAACGCAAACGACTAGAACTCTTCACGAGGACACGCAGGGAGACTCCCTTCATCCACCAGAATCGCTAGATCTACGAAAACGCATCATGGAGCCTCAGCTTCGGGGATGAAATTTTCATAACTTTTTTTTTTTTTAAAGTGGGTCAAAATTTTTCCAGACACGCGATTGACTAGAACTCTTCACGAGGACACGCAGGGAGACTTCCTTCGTCACCCAGAATCGCCAGATTTACGAAAACTCGTCATGGAGCCTCAGCTTCGGGGATGAAATTTTTATAACTTTTTTTTTTTTTAAAGTGGGTCAAAATTTTTCCAGAAACGCAAACGACTAGAACTCTTCACGAGGACACGCAGGGAGAATCTCTTCATCCACCAGAATCGCTAGATCTACGAAAACGCATCATGGAGCCTCAGCTTCGGGGATGAAATTTTCATAACTTTTTTTTTTTTTAAAGTGGGTCAAAATTTTTCCAGAAACGCAAACGACTAGAACTCTTCACGAGGACACGCAGGGAGACTCCCTTCATCCACCAGAATCGCTAGATCTACGAAAACTAGTCATGGAGCCTCAGCTTCGGGGTTGAAACTTTTTATTTTTATTTTTCAGAAAATGATAAGTAAAAATTTTTCCAGAAACGCAAACGACTAGAACTCTTCACGAGGACACGCAGGGAGACTTCCTTCGTCACCCAGAATCGCCAGATTTACGAAAACTCGTCATGGAGCCTCAGCTTCGGGGATGAAATTTTTATAACTTTTTTTTTTTTTAAAGTGGGTCAAAATTTTTCCAGAAACGCAAACGACTAGAACTCTTCACGAGGACACGCAGGGAGACTCCCTTCATCCACCAGAATCGCTAGATCTACGAAAACGCATCATGGAGCCTCAGCTTCGGGGATGAAATTTTCATAACTTTTTTTTTTTTTAAAGTGGGTCAAAATTTTTCCAGACACGCGATTGACTAGAACTCTTCACGAGGACACGCAGGGAGACTTCCTTCGTCACCCAGAATCGCCAGATTTACGAAAACTCGTCATGGAGCCTCAGCTTCGGGGATGAAATTTTTATAACTTTTTTTTTTTTTAAAGTGGGTCAAAATTTTTCCAGAAACGCAAACGACTAGAACTCTTCACGAGGACACGCAGGGAGAATCTCTTCATCCACCAGAATCGCTAGATCTACGAAAACGCATCATGGAGCCTCAGCTTCGGGGATGAAATTTTCATAACTTTTTTTTTTTTTAAAGTGGGTCAAAATTTTTCCAGAAACGCAAACGACTAGAACTCTTCACGAGGACACGCAGGGAGACTCCCTTCATCCACCAGAATCGCTAGATCTACGAAAACTAGTCATGGAGCCTCAGCTTCGGGGTTGAAACTTTTTATTTTTATTTTTCAGAAAATGATAAGTAAAAATTTTTCCAGAAACGCAAACGACTAGAACTCTTCACGAGGACACGCAGGGAGACTTCCTTCGTCACCCAGAATCGCCAGATTTACGAAAACTCGTCATGGAGCCTCAGCTTCGGGGATGAAATTTTTATAACTTTTTTTTTTTTAAAGTGGGTCAAAATTTTTCCAGAAACGCAAACGACTAGAACTCTTCACGAGGACACGCAGGGAGACTCCCTTCATCCACCAGAATCGCTAGATCTACGAAAACGCATCATGGAGCCTCAGCTTCGGGGATGAAATTTTTATAACTTTTTTTTTTTTTAAAGTGGGTCAAAATTTTTCCAGAAACGCAAACGACTAGAACTCTTCACGAAGACACGCAGGGAGACTTCCTTCGTCACCCAGAATCGCCAGATTTACGAAAACTCGTCATGGAGCCTCAGCTTCGGGGATGAAATTTTTATAACTTTTTTTTTTTTTGAAGTGGGTCAAAATTTTTCCAGAAACGCAAACGACTAGAACTCTTCACGAGGACACGCAGGGAGACTCCCTTCATCCACCAGAATCGCTAGATCTACGAAAACGCATCATGGAGCCTCAGCTTCGGGGATGAAATTTTTATAACTTTTTTTTTTTTTAAAGTGGGTCAAAATTTTTCCAGACACGCGATTGACTAGAACTCTTCACGAGGACATGCAGAGAGACTTCCTTCGTCACCCAGAATCGCCAGATTTACGAAAACGCATCATGGAGCCTCAGCTTCGGGGATGAAATTTTTATAACTTTTTTTTTTTTTAAAGTGGGTCAAAATTTTTCCAGAAACGCAAACGACTAGAACTCTTCACGAGGACACGCAGGGAGACTCCCTTCATCCACCAGAATCGCTAGATCTACGAAAACTAGTCATGGAGCCTCAGCTTCGGGGTTGAAACTTTTTATTTTTATTTTTCAGAAAATGATAAGTAAAAATTTTTCCAGAAACGCAAACGACTAGAACTCTTCACGAGGACACGCAGGGAGACTTCCTTCGTCACCCAGAATCGCCAGATTTACGAAAACTCGTCATGGAGCCTCAGCTTCGGGGATGAAATTTTTATAACTTTTTTTTTTTTTAAAGTGGGTCAAAATTTTTCCAGAAACGCAAACGACTAGAACTCTTCACGAGGACACGCAGGGAGACTCCCTTCATCCACCAGAATCGCTCGATCTACGAAAACGCATCATGGAGCCTCAGCTTCGGGGATGAAATTTTTATAACTTTTTTTTTTTTTAAAGTGGGTCAAAATTTTTCCAGACACGCGATTGACTAGAACTCTTCACGAGGACACGCAGGGAGACTTCCTTCGTCACCCAGAATCGCCAGATTTACGAAAACTCGTCATGGAGCCTCAGCTTCGGGGATGAAATTTTTATAACTTTTTTTTTTTTTAAAGTGGGTCAAAATTTTTCCAGAAACGCAAACGACTAGAACTCTTCACGAGGACACGCAGGGAGACTCCCTTCATCCACCAGAATCGCTAGATCTACGAAAACGCATCATGGAGCCTCAGCTTCGGGGATGAAATTTTTATAACTTTTTTTTTTTTTAAAGTGGGTCAAAATTTTTCCAGAAACGCAAACGACTAGAACTCTTCACGAGGACACGCAGGGAGACTCCCTTCATCCACCAGAATCGCTCGATCTACGAAAACGCATCATGGAGCCTCAGCTTCGGGGATGAAATTTTTATTTATTTTTTTCCGAAAATGACGGGTGAAAATTTTTCCAGAAACGCAAACGACTAGAACTCTTCACGAGGAGACGCAGGGAGACTCCCTTCATCCACCAGAATCGCTAGATCTACGAAAACGCATCATGGAGCCTCAGCTTCGGGGATGAAATTTTTATAACTTTTTTTTTTTTTAAAGTGGGTCAAAATTTTTCCAGAAACGCAAACGACTAGAACTCTTCACGAGGACACGCAGGGAGACTCCCTTCATCCACCAGAATCGCTAGATCTACGAAAACTAGTCATGGAGCCTCAGCTTCGGGGTTGAAACTTTTTATTTTTATTTTTCAGAAAATGATAAGTAAAAATTTTTCCAGAAACGCAAACGACTAGAACTCTTCACGAGGACACGCAGGGAGACTTCCTTCGTCACCCAGAATCGCCAGATTTACGAAAACTCGTCATGGAGCCTCAGCTTCGGGGATGAAATTTTTATAACTTTTTTTTTTTTTAAAGTGGGTCAAAATTTTTCCAGAAACGCAAACGACTAGAACTCTTCACGAGGACACGCAGGGAGACTCCCTTCATCCACCAGAATCGCCAGATTTACGAAAACTCGTCATGGAGCCTCAGCTTCGGGGATGAAATTTTTATAACTTTTTTTTTTTAAAGTGGGTCAAAATTTTTCCAGAAACGCAAACGACTAGAACTCTTCACGAGGACACGCAGGGAGACTCCCTTCATCCACCAGAATCGCTAGATCTACGAAAACGCATCATGGAGCCTCAGCTTCGGGGATGAAATTTTTATAACTTTTTTTTTTTTAAAGTGGGTCAAAATTTTTCCAGAAACGCAAACGACTAGAACTCTTCACGAGGACACGCAGGGAGACTCCCTTCATCCACCAGAATCGCTAGATCTACGAAAACGCATCATGGAGCCTCAGCTTCGGGGATGAAATTTTTATAACTTTTTTTTTTCTTAAAGTGGGTCAAAATTTTTCCAGAAACGCAAACGACTAGAACTCTTCACGAGGACACGCAGGGAGACTCCCTTCATCCACCAGAATCGCTAGATCTACGAAAACGCATCATGGAGCCTCAGCTTCGGGGATGAAATTTTTATAACTTTTTTTTTTTTTTAAAGTGGGTCAAAATTTTTCCAGAAACGCAAACGACTAGAACTCTTCACGAGGACACGCAGGGAGACTCCCTTCATCCACCAGAATCGCTAGATCTACGAAAACGCATCATGGAGCCTCAGCTTCGGGGATGAAATTTTTATAACTTTTTTTTTTTTTAAAGTGGGTCAAAATTTTTCCAGAAACGCAAACGACTAGAACTCTTCACGAGGACACGCAGGGAGACTCCCTTCATCCACCAGAATCGCTAGATCTACGAAAACGCATCATGGAGCCTCAGCTTCGGGGATGAAATTTTTATAACTTTTTTTTTTTTTAAAGTGGGTCAAAATTTTTCCAGAAACGCAAACGACTAGAACTCTTCACGAGGACACGCAGGGAGACTCCCTTCATCCACCAGAATCGCCAGATTTACGAAAACTCGTCATGGAGCCTCAGCTTCGGGGATGAAATTTTTATAACTTTTTTTTTTTTTAAAGTGGGTCAAAATTTTTCCAGAAACGCAAACGACTAGAACTCTTCACGAGGACACGCAGGGAGACTCCCTTCATCCACCAGAATCGCTAGATCTACGAAAACGCATCATGGAGCCTCAGCTTCGGGGATGAAATTTTTATAACTTTTTTTTTTTTTAAAGTGGGTCAAAATTTTTCCAGAAACGCAAACGACTAGAACTCTTCACGAGGACACGCAGGGAGACTCCCTTCATCCACCAGAATCGCTAGATCTACGAAAACGCATCATGGAGCCTCAGCTTCGGGGATGAAATTTTTATAACTTTTTTTTTTTTTAAAGTGGGTCAAAATTTTTCCAGACACGCGATTGACTAGAACTCTTCACGAGGACATGCAGAGAGACTTCCTTCGTCACCCAGAATCGCCAGATTTACGAAAACGCATCATGGAGCCTCAGCTTCGGGGATGAAATTTTTATAACTTTTTTTTTTTTTAAAGTGGGTCAAAATTTTTCCAGAAACGCAAACGACTAGAACTCTTCACGAGGACACGCAGGGAGACTCCCTTCATCCACCAGAATCGCTAGATCTACGAAAACTAGTCATGGAGCCTCAGCTTCGGGGTTGAAACTTTTTATTTTTATTTTTCAGAAAATGATAAGTAAAAATTTTTCCAGAAACGCAAACGACTAGAACTCTTCACGAGGACACGCAGGGAGACTTCCTTCGTCACCCAGAATCGCCAGATTTACGAAAACTCGTCATGGAGCCTCAGCTTCGGGGATGAAATTTTTATAACTTTTTTTTTTTTTAAAGTGGGTCAAAATTTTTCCAGAAACGCAAACGACTAGAACTCTTCACGAGGACACGCAGGGAGACTCCCTTCATCCACCAGAATCGCTCGATCTACGAAAACGCATCATGGAGCCTCAGCTTCGGGGATGAAATTTTTATAACTTTTTTTTTTTTTAAAGTGGGTCAAAATTTTTCCAGACACGCGATTGACTAGAACTCTTCACGAGGACACGCAGGGAGACTCCCTTCATCCACCAGAATCGCTAGATCTACGAAAACGCATCATGGAGCCTCAGCTTCGGGGATGAAATTTTTATAACTTTTTTTTTTTTTAAAGTGGGTCAAAATTTTTCCAGAAACGCAAACGACTAGAACTCTTCACGAGGACACGCAGGGAGACTCCCTTCATCCACCAGAATCGCCAGATTTACGAAAACTCGTCATGGAGCCTCAGCTTCGGGGATGAAATTTTTATAACTTTTTTTTTTTTTAAAGTGGGTCAAAATTTTTCCAGAAACGCAAACGACTAGAACTCTTCACGAGGACACGCAGGGAGACTCCCTTCATCCACCAGAATCGCTAGATCTACGAAAACGCATCATGGAGCCTCAGCTTCGGGGATGAAATTTTTATAACTTTTTTTTTTTTTAAAGTGGGTCAAAATTTTTCCAGAAACGCAAACGACTAGAACTCTTCACGAGGACACGCAGGGAGACTCCCTTCATCCACCAGAATCGCTAGATCTACGAAAACGCATCATGGAGCCTCAGCTTCGGGGATGAAATTTTCATAACTTTTTTTTTTTTTAAAGTGGGTCAAAATTTTTCCAGACACGCGATTGACTAGAACTCTTCACGAGGACACGCAGGGAGACTTCCTTCGTCACCCAGAATCGCCAGATTTACGAAAACTCGTCATGGAGCCTCAGCTTCGGGGATGAAATTTTTATAACTTTTTTTTTTTTTAAAGTGGGTCAAAATTTTTCCAGAAACGCAAACGACTAGAACTCTTCACGAGGACACGCAGGGAGAATCTCTTCATCCACCAGAATCGCTAGATCTACGAAAACGCATCATGGAGCCTCAGCTTCGGGGATGAAATTTTCATAACTTTTTTTTTTTTTAAAGTGGGTCAAAATTTTTCCAGAAACGCAAACGACTAGAACTCTTCACGAGGACACGCAGGGAGACTCCCTTCATCCACCAGAATCGCTAGATCTACGAAAACTAGTCATGGAGCCTCAGCTTCGGGGTTGAAACTTTTTATTTTTATTTTTCAGAAAATGATAAGTAAAAATTTTTCCAGAAACGCAAACGACTAGAACTCTTCACGAGGACACGCAGGGAGACTTCCTTCGTCACCCAGAATCGCCAGATTTACGAAAACTCGTCATGGAGCCTCAGCTTCGGGGATGAAATTTTTATAACTTTTTTTTTTTTAAAGTGGGTCAAAATTTTTCCAGAAACGCAAACGACTAGAACTCTTCACGAGGACACGCAGGGAGACTCCCTTCATCCACCAGAATCGCTAGATCTACGAAAACGCATCATGGAGCCTCAGCTTCGGGGATGAAATTTTTATAACTTTTTTTTTTTTTAAAGTGGGTCAAAATTTTTCCAGAAACGCAAACGACTAGAACTCTTCACGAAGACACGCAGGGAGACTTCCTTCGTCACCCAGAATCGCCAGATTTACGAAAACTCGTCATGGAGCCTCAGCTTCGGGGATGAAATTTTTATAACTTTTTTTTTTTTTGAAGTGGGTCAAAATTTTTCCAGAAACGCAAACGACTAGAACTCTTCACGAGGACACGCAGGGAGACTCCCTTCATCCACCAGAATCGCTAGATCTACGAAAACGCATCATGGAGCCTCAGCTTCGGGGATGAAATTTTTATAACTTTTTTTTTTTTTAAAGTGGGTCAAAATTTTTCCAGACACGCGATTGACTAGAACTCTTCACGAGGACATGCAGAGAGACTTCCTTCGTCACCCAGAATCGCCAGATTTACGAAAACGCATCATGGAGCCTCAGCTTCGGGGATGAAATTTTTATAACTTTTTTTTTTTTTAAAGTGGGTCAAAATTTTTCCAGAAACGCAAACGACTAGAACTCTTCACGAGGACACGCAGGGAGACTCCCTTCATCCACCAGAATCGCTAGATCTACGAAAACTAGTCATGGAGCCTCAGCTTCGGGGTTGAAACTTTTTATTTTTATTTTTCAGAAAATGATAAGTAAAAATTTTTCCAGAAACGCAAACGACTAGAACTCTTCACGAGGACACGCAGGGAGACTTCCTTCGTCACCCAGAATCGCCAGATTTACGAAAACTCGTCATGGAGCCTCAGCTTCGGGGATGAAATTTTTATAACTTTTTTTTTTTTTAAAGTGGGTCAAAATTTTTCCAGAAACGCAAACGACTAGAACTCTTCACGAGGACACGCAGGGAGACTCCCTTCATCCACCAGAATCGCTCGATCTACGAAAACGCATCATGGAGCCTCAGCTTCGGGGATGAAATTTTTATAACTTTTTTTTTTTTTAAAGTGGGTCAAAATTTTTCCAGACACGCGATTGACTAGAACTCTTCACGAGGACACGCAGGGAGACTTCCTTCGTCACCCAGAATCGCCAGATTTACGAAAACTCGTCATGGAGCCTCAGCTTCGGGGATGAAATTTTTATAACTTTTTTTTTTTTTAAAGTGGGTCAAAATTTTTCCAGAAACGCAAACGACTAGAACTCTTCACGAGGACACGCAGGGAGACTCCCTTCATCCACCAGAATCGCTAGATCTACGAAAACGCATCATGGAGCCTCAGCTTCGGGGATGAAATTTTTATAACTTTTTTTTTTTTTAAAGTGGGTCAAAATTTTTCCAGAAACGCAAACGACTAGAACTCTTCACGAGGACACGCAGGGAGACTCCCTTCATCCACCAGAATCGCTAGATCTACGAAAACTCGTCATGGAGCCTCAGCTTCGGGGATGAAATTTTTATAACTTTTTTTTTTTTTAAAGTGGGTCAAAATTTTTCCAGAAACGCAAACGACTAGAACTCTTCACGAGGACACGCAGGGAGACTCCCTTCATCCACCAGAATCGCTAGATCTACGAAAACGCATCATGGAGCCTCAGCTTCGGGGATGAAATTTTTATAACTTTTTTTTTTTTTAAAGTGGGTCAAAATTTTTCCAGAAACGCAAACGACTAGAACTCTTCACGAGGACACGCAGGGAGACTCCCTTCATCCACCAGAATCGCCAGATTTACGAAAACTCGTCATGGAGCCTCAGCTTCGGGGATGAAATTTTTATAACTTTTTTTTTTTTTAAAGTGGGTCAAAATTTTTCCAGAAACGCAAACGACTAGAACTCTTCACGAGGACACGCAGGGAGACTCCCTTCATCCACCAGAATCGCTAGATCTACGAAAACGCATCATGGAGCCTCAGCTTCGGGGATGAAATTTTTATAACTTTTTTTTTTTTTAAAGTGGGTCAAAATTTTTCCAGACACGCGATTGACTAGAACTCTTCACGAGGACATGCAGAGAGACTTCCTTCGTCACCCAGAATCGCCAGATTTACGAAAACGCATCATGGAGCCTCAGCTTCGGGGATGAAATTTTTATAACTTTTTTTTTTTTTAAAGTGGGTCAAAATTTTTCCAGAAACGCAAACGACTAGAACTCTTCACGAGGACACGCAGGGAGACTCCCTTCATCCACCAGAATCGCTAGATCTACGAAAACTAGTCATGGAGCCTCAGCTTCGGGGTTGAAACTTTTTATTTTTATTTTTCAGAAAATGATAAGTAAAAATTTTTCCAGAAACGCAAACGACTAGAACTCTTCACGAGGACACGCAGGGAGACTTCCTTCGTCACCCAGAATCGCCAGATTTACGAAAACTCGTCATGGAGCCTCAGCTTCGGGGATGAAATTTTTATAACTTTTTTTTTTTTTAAAGTGGGTCAAAATTTTTCCAGAAACGCAAACGACTAGAACTCTTCACGAGGACACGCAGGGAGACTCCCTTCATCCACCAGAATCGCTCGATCTACGAAAACGCATCATGGAGCCTCAGCTTCGGGGATGAAATTTTTATAACTTTTTTTTTTTTTAAAGTGGGTCAAAATTTTTCCAGACACGCGATTGACTAGAACTCTTCACGAGGACACGCAGGGAGACTTCCTTCGTCACCCAGAATCGCCAGATTTACGAAAACTCGTCATGGAGCCTCAGCTTCGGGGATGAAATTTTTATAACTTTTTTTTTTTTTAAAGTGGGTCAAAATTTTTCCAGAAACGCAAACGACTAGAACTCTTCACGAGGACACGCAGGGAGACTCCCTTCATCCACCAGAATCGCTAGATCTACGAAAACGCATCATGGAGCCTCAGCTTCGGGGATGAAATTTTTATAACTTTTTTTTTTTTTAAAGTGGGTCAAAATTTTTCCAGAAACGCAAACGACTAGAACTCTTCACGAGGACACGCAGGGAGACTCCCTTCATCCACCAGAATCGCTAGATCTACGAAAACTCGTCATGGAGCCTCAGCTTCGGGGATGAAATTTTTATAACTTTTTTTTTTTTTAAAGTGGGTCAAAATTTTTCCAGAAACGCAAACGACTAGAACTCTTCACGAGGACACGCAGGGAGACTCCCTTCATCCACCAGAATCGCTAGATCTACGAAAACGCATCATGGAGCCTCAGCTTCGGGGATGAAATTTTTATAACTTTTTTTTTTTTTAAAGTGGGTCAAAATTTTTCCAGAAACGCAAACGACTAGAACTCTTCACGAGGACACGCAGGGAGACTCCCTTCATCCACCAGAATCGCTAGATCTACGAAAACGCATCATGGAGCCTCAGCTTCGGGGATGAAATTTTCATAACTTTTTTTTTTTTTAAAGTGGGTCAAAATTTTTCCAGACACGCGATTGACTAGAACTCTTCACGAGGACACGCAGGGAGACTTCCTTCGTCACCCAGAATCGCCAGATTTACGAAAACTCGTCATGGAGCCTCAGCTTCGGGGATGAAATTTTTATAACTTTTTTTTTTTTTAAAGTGGGTCAAAATTTTTCCAGAAACGCAAACGACTAGAACTCTTCACGAGGACACGCAGGGAGAATCTCTTCATCCACCAGAATCGCTAGATCTACGAAAACGCATCATGGAGCCTCAGCTTCGGGGATGAAATTTTCATAACTTTTTTTTTTTTTAAAGTGGGTCAAAATTTTTCCAGAAACGCAAACGACTAGAACTCTTCACGAGGACACGCAGGGAGACTCCCTTCATCCACCAGAATCGCTAGATCTACGAAAACTAGTCATGGAGCCTCAGCTTCGGGGTTGAAACTTTTTATTTTTATTTTTCAGAAAATGATAAGTAAAAATTTTTCCAGAAACGCAAACGACTAGAACTCTTCACGAGGACACGCAGGGAGACTTCCTTCGTCACCCAGAATCGCCAGATTTACGAAAACTCGTCATGGAGCCTCAGCTTCGGGGATGAAATTTTTATAACTTTTTTTTTTTTAAAGTGGGTCAAAATTTTTCCAGAAACGCAAACGACTAGAACTCTTCACGAGGACACGCAGGGAGACTCCCTTCATCCACCAGAATCGCTAGATCTACGAAAACGCATCATGGAGCCTCAGCTTCGGGGATGAAATTTTTATAACTTTTTTTTTTTTTAAAGTGGGTCAAAATTTTTCCAGAAACGCAAACGACTAGAACTCTTCACGAAGACACGCAGGGAGACTTCCTTCGTCACCCAGAATCGCCAGATTTACGAAAACTCGTCATGGAGCCTCAGCTTCGGGGATGAAATTTTTATAACTTTTTTTTTTTTTGAAGTGGGTCAAAATTTTTCCAGAAACGCAAACGACTAGAACTCTTCACGAGGACACGCAGGGAGACTCCCTTCATCCACCAGAATCGCTAGATCTACGAAAACGCATCATGGAGCCTCAGCTTCGGGGATGAAATTTTTATAACTTTTTTTTTTTTTAAAGTGGGTCAAAATTTTTCCAGACACGCGATTGACTAGAACTCTTCACGAGGACATGCAGAGAGACTTCCTTCGTCACCCAGAATCGCCAGATTTACGAAAACGCATCATGGAGCCTCAGCTTCGGGGATGAAATTTTTATAACTTTTTTTTTTTTTAAAGTGGGTCAAAATTTTTCCAGAAACGCAAACGACTAGAACTCTTCACGAGGACACGCAGGGAGACTCCCTTCATCCACCAGAATCGCTAGATCTACGAAAACTAGTCATGGAGCCTCAGCTTCGGGGTTGAAACTTTTTATTTTTATTTTTCAGAAAATGATAAGTAAAAATTTTTCCAGAAACGCAAACGACTAGAACTCTTCACGAGGACACGCAGGGAGACTTCCTTCGTCACCCAGAATCGCCAGATTTACGAAAACTCGTCATGGAGCCTCAGCTTCGGGGATGAAATTTTTATAACTTTTTTTTTTTTAAAGTGGGTCAAAATTTTTCCAGAAACGCAAACGACTAGAACTCTTCACGAGGACACGCAGGGAGACTCCCTTCATCCACCAGAATCGCTAGATCTACGAAAACGCATCATGGAGCCTCAGCTTCGGGGATGAAATTTTTATAACTTTTTTTTTTTTTAAAGTGGGTCAAAATTTTTCCAGAAACGCAAACGACTAGAACTCTTCACGAAGACACGCAGGGAGACTTCCTTCGTCACCCAGAATCGCCAGATTTACGAAAACTCGTCATGGAGCCTCAGCTTCGGGGATGAAATTTTTATAACTTTTTTTTTTTTTGAAGTGGGTCAAAATTTTTCCAGAAACGCAAACGACTAGAACTCTTCACGAGGACACGCAGGGAGACTCCCTTCATCCACCAGAATCGCTAGATCTACGAAAACGCATCATGGAGCCTCAGCTTCGGGGATGAAATTTTTATAACTTTTTTTTTTTTTAAAGTGGGTCAAAATTTTTCCAGACACGCGATTGACTAGAACTCTTCACGAGGACATGCAGAGAGACTTCCTTCGTCACCCAGAATCGCCAGATTTACGAAAACGCATCATGGAGCCTCAGCTTCGGGGATGAAATTTTTATAACTTTTTTTTTTTTTAAAGTGGGTCAAAATTTTTCCAGAAACGCAAACGACTAGAACTCTTCACGAGGACACGCAGGGAGACTCCCTTCATCCACCAGAATCGCTAGATCTACGAAAACTAGTCATGGAGCCTCAGCTTCGGGGTTGAAACTTTTTATTTTTATTTTTCAGAAAATGATAAGTAAAAATTTTTCCAGAAACGCAAACGACTAGAACTCTTCACGAGGACACGCAGGGAGACTTCCTTCGTCACCCAGAATCGCCAGATTTACGAAAACTCGTCATGGAGCCTCAGCTTCGGGGATGAAATTTTTATAACTTTTTTTTTTTTTAAAGTGGGTCAAAATTTTTCCAGAAACGCAAACGACTAGAACTCTTCACGAGGACACGCAGGGAGACTCCCTTCATCCACCAGAATCGCTCGATCTACGAAAACGCATCATGGAGCCTCAGCTTCGGGGATGAAATTTTTATAACTTTTTTTTTTTTTAAAGTGGGTCAAAATTTTTCCAGACACGCGATTGACTAGAACTCTTCACGAGGACACGCAGGGAGACTTCCTTCGTCACCCAGAATCGCCAGATTTACGAAAACTCGTCATGGAGCCTCAGCTTCGGGGATGAAATTTTTATAACTTTTTTTTTTTTTAAAGTGGGTCAAAATTTTTCCAGAAACGCAAACGACTAGAACTCTTCACGAGGACACGCAGAGAGACTCCCTTCATCCACCAGAATCGCTAGATCTACGAAAACGCATCATGGAGCCTCAGCTTCGGGGATGAAATTTTTATAACTTTTTTTTTTTTTAAAGTGGGTCAAAATTTTTCCAGAAACGCAAACGACTAGAACTCTTCACGAGGACACGCAGGGAGACTCCCTTCATCCACCAGAATCGCTAGATCTACGAAAACTCGTCATGGAGCCTCAGCTTCGGGGATGAAATTTTTATAACTTTTTTTTTTTTTAAAGTGGGTCAAAATTTTTCCAGAAACGCAAACGACTAGAACTCTTCACGAGGACACGCAGGGAGACTCCCTTCATCCACCAGAATCGCTAGATCTACGAAAACGCATCATGGAGCCTCAGCTTCGGGGATGAAATTTTTATAACTTTTTTTTTTTTTAAAGTGGGTCAAAATTTTTCCAGAAACGCAAACGACTAGAACTCTTCACGAGGACACGCAGGGAGACTCCCTTCATCCACCAGAATCGCTCGATCTACGAAAACGCATCATGGAGCCTCAGCTTCGGGGATGAAATTTTTATTTATTTTTTTCCGAAAATGACGGGTGAAAATTTTTCCAGAAACGCAAACGACTAGAACTCTTCACGAGGAGACGCAGGGAGACTCCCTTCATCCACCAGAATCGCTAGATCTACGAAAACGCATCATGGAGCCTCAGCTTCGGGGATGAAATTTTTATAACTTTTTTTTTTTTTAAAGTAGGTCAAAATTTTTCCAGACACGCGATTGACTAGAACTCTTCACGAGGACACGCAGGGAGACTTCCTTCGTCACCCAGAATCACCAGATTTACGAAAACTCGTCATGGAGCCTCAGCTTCGGGAGTGGAAGTCTATATTTTGCAGTTTCGCGACTGCAAACATGGTACGCAGTAACGAACCATGAATCTCAGCATTCCCAGCACGAAATTCAACAAAAAAAAGTTTATCGTTTCATTTAAATTCTTGTAACTTTAAATTCTTGTAAATGTTTGAAGAAAAGCTTCACGAGTCTGCGAACGTTGAAATGAGTTGTCATTTTTTAAATTGTCTCGTTAAGTGTGTAGAATCCAGGAACAAATATAAAAAAAAAGCTGAAACTCATCGTAATTAGTGTATTTCTTTATTAATGCATCAGACATTCGATATTTCGCAATACATCGATAATAATTTCTCGTGTACTAGATAAGGTTTGTTTATTTGGTTTTTGCATTGTTTGTCTTTTTCAAAACTGTCAACTTGCGTTTATATATCGATTAATACAAGATATGTGGAATAGTTGAAACTTGTGTTACATTTATGTCTCAAATCGTCAATATGTATATAGAAATCAACGAAGTGGATATATTTATATCGCCGAATGATAAATTCCAAGTTTTCTTCTGTGCTCTACTTTTTTCTCCTTCTCATTAAATTGATGTTTATTGTACGATGAATAAAAATCCTGTAACACGTTTCACTCGAACCTAAGAATGCTCGATATTTCGCGAAAAATATCGATCGAATACGCACGTCTCTTCTTGTCATAGACGAAGGCGTGTGACTTTTTATTTTTTTCGAAATTTCGGAAAATTTCAAGAAAAACGTGAACAGGATTCTCGCAATTCATCATGGTCTGTCACTTTCAAGGTCATACGTTATACACACATGCAAGATACATATGATCAAGTATACAATGAACGAAGATCGTAGAGATATGTTGGAACGATTCCAAATTGAACATTTTGTTTATTCGCATTTTTCGAACAATTGAGAAATTGATTTTTATCCCTTTCTTTGTCTGGCAGATACGCGAGACATGTTTCAATGCCATTTCGTTTATCCAACGAGTGTGTGTATTATTGTATTTTCAATGTTATTATTATTTTTTTATTCTAGGAGGATTAGCAGGAGGAAGGGTACCCTGTGAAAGAAGGGACAGGGATATGGTTATTGTCTAGATAATACGTACACATTGAATCGTGTGTATTTTACTCAATTACAGAGAAAATGGGAGAAAAAATATTGGAATAAAAAAACGAGCGTACACGTTTGGAGAAATTTTTTTGAAATACTGTTTTCGTTAAGTATGTAGAAGCGATTTGTTTTTTAATGAAAAGTATTTTTGATATCCATGCATATAATAAAATCCCAGGAAGATTGTAGTTGTAGAAGAAAATTGAAAGAATTTTTTAAATTTGACGAAACTGCTGTCGTCGAGCGTTTCATGCATTAACGATATTCGCATATAAAATCATTGAATATTATTCATTAGCAAATTCCACCGAGTAGTCAAATTTTCTGTCTTTTTCTTTCGACGAGCGAGTTGGCTCGTTTGACAAGGTGAATGGCGCGTTATTTATCTCTTGAAAAATTAATATTTCAAAAAATGTATATCGAGTGTATTTTGAGCTTCAAATAAGTCACATGGGAACATGCCCTAGTTAAGAAATTATCAATTCAAAGGAATCAAGTAGTCCGAGAATCGATCAAAAAATTCATCAATAATATTCGTTACAAAAATGTTTTCGTCAGAACATCGCTCGTTCGTTTTTACTGTTTTGTCAAAACGCACAGTCGCGTGTCTCCCACTCTCGCTCCTTCTAGCAAAGTTCGAGATCGTTTCGAGATCGTGTACTTTATAAGTAAATATCACAGAACAATATCAAAATTAAAATTCGTCTCGTGAAAAGTCAAGAGACACAAAAAACTCAACGTTTCGTTGAAAAAATTTGATCGTTCAACGTCAATGAATGACTGCCAAAATAATAATCTATGATCTACGTTATTTATCACTTTATGTTTCGTCTTATATTTATACATATCAACAATGGAATAATTAATAAATAATCATGTGAATAAATAAAGAAATAAATGAAGGAACCGATAAATATATTGAAGTTGTAAAAATTTAAATAAATTCAACGATTTATCATTATTATTGTTTCAAATTTGGTCGATAATTTTGCGATCGTATTATCATGCTGAATTCGTACAGTGTCTAGATTACTTCAACAATTAATTAATTATTAAATAACAATGGATAAGTAAATGCCATTTAGGCCAAGTTTCATCAACTTCACTGAAGAATCTTTCCTCTTTCTTGTTTTTCGAATAACACTGTTCGGCCCAACGAGTCAGAAGAACTTTAGTTCGTAGCATTTTTTAAAATCATCATCAACTCGATTTCTTCGGTAGGCTGTTTTCAAAAATGAGATTCAAAGTTTCAGATTCAAGATTCAGTTGCTTGAAAAAAACAACGATAAAAATAGTGAAAAGAAAGTTTTCAGCCGTTCGCGTTAGAATTTCGTTTCGTCTCTCACCTTAGTCAAGTTTATCGTCATATTTTTGGGTAAATTGATGGACCCACCACTTTGTCAGATTGAGATAAAAGTTGGGACCTTCGGGCTCGTAATCGAGATACGTGAACTCCTTGTTGCTCGCTGGTTTTGCTGGCTCTATTTGCGTTCCCTCGTGCCACTCGTTGAAAGACGTTATCGAGATCATTCGCGCTCCACTGTTCAAAGCACTTCTCCATCCTACCTCGTAATATTTTCCGTGTCTTCTGTGTCTCCGGTTTTCCGCGTTCCACGGTCGAACCTAATGCGTTAAAAACGAGAATAAATGAATTTCAGACCCTGTTCATTATTCTATTGATTATTCTGTTGATTCAATGATTTCTCTCATTAGATTGTCGTAGAAAAATAAAATTGAGGCGTTGCTATTAAAATAAAACAAAAAGAAAATGTGTTGAGAAGTTCGTTTCTTTACCTGAGTGTCGATGTATCCAGGCCCTAAGCTTGGTATGAACATGAGACCATTTTGCACCGCGAATTTATGCAAATCTTTCCAGTTTTTCCAAGAACTGCCAAAGCTGAATCCGTTAGTTGCAAAGTAAGTATAAAACCCATCGAAATGTGATTTTTTAATGTGATTACGATGCTGCGAATCGACCAGAAGTCCGATGTAAATGGCGTCGAGTTCGGTTCCACGGAGAGTCAAATTTCCACGCTCCGAGAGAAGCTCCCACCAAGCATTGGCCGGGAACACATAAGAGTCGTAAATATACAAAACTGGCAGTACCGCGCCGCTGTTTAAACACAAAAAAAAACATTGTATTTCCGAATGAATCGCTGGGACGATTGTTAATAATCAAGAAGAATTTTTTTACTCGTGATTCCTTTTGATTCTGTGAAGAGCCGGATGAGATCCGTACTGATTGAACAAATATCTTATGTTCTCCATCAAATTGATGGGGTTTCTGCCGTCGTAAGGCTCGACGTGTATAGCAACTTTGATGCTGTGTCTGTTGGCGATATCCAACAAATCAGGCATCACCGCGTCTGTATTTTCAGCGGAATTTGGCGGCGTCCAGGATACGACGACAACGCCTACACCGGCTTCTCTCAACTGGCTCATGTGAAGGTCGATTACCTGTAGAACGATTTTTCAATGAAACATTCAAGATCTCTCGACATTGAGTTTCGAATATTTCAATTTGTTTCCTCAACATTTTTATTGCGAATTTCACCTGAGGATCCAACGAGCTGTAACAGCCCAAACTGGGATAATAATTTGCTCCGATATCGCCGGGAGGTCGATGACTACCGTCGGGAAAAACTCTTTTGTCGTTTTTCTTCCAATTAGGCAAGTAATCGTGATTCCAGTGTTTCCAAAAACCATCGAAACTGGGAGATCTGTACCAGGCGTAATAAAATATATGGACGTTGTAATTGAGATCGACGACGCTTGTATTAGCAAGCAGCGGCAAAACTTTGTTCCTCATTTTGTGAGACATGCGAGCGACTTTGCTCAGAATTATGTTTTCCCTCATTTGAGCGTATTTCTTGTCGTTGATCTCTTTCTGGGCAGCTTCGTTGCGAGGAGTGCCGGCTTGATCGCCGCCAGCCACCGCTGTGCTCCATTCGACGGCAGCTGGGGTGACGGCGTGCGGTTGACATTTAACCGACTCTAACGGCGAGAGTTTCACTATTATGACAACGGCCATAAGAGTCGAGAGAACTAGGACCATCGTCGAGAGGTAGAAACATCTTCGCAATGACACCGTTGTCATTATGCTGCCGAACATATTCGCCGACTCTTTGTGAACGACCATCGTGATAAAAAATGATTTCGCACCTTTTAAATCCGAATGTCAGCAGAAAATACACGCTTCATCCAATCGATCATGATATATTTATTGCCTCAAAATCGTGACGTTTCGTTTTTCAACACATCGCTAATTTCGATCATCGCGATTTTCGTGCGAATTTAGTTTTTTTTATGGAAACTGCGAAATTATTTTAATGGAATGAAAAATAAGATGGAATGTGCGTCGATTCGGTGGTACTTGGTTATTCTCGATGGTGCATGTATATATATGAGGTATTAAAACAATGGGAAATCAATATAGGACGGCTGGGTGCACGAATAAAAAAATGAAAAAACAAAAGAGACTTTCGAATGCAGCGCGATGTTTTTATTTCGTGAATGTTTGGCTCTTTCGTTGTTATGTATTTACACGTATAAAATAACAATGTTTAGGGTCACCGGAGTTAATTTAGAGGAAAGATTTTGGCGATTTATTGAGCGAACGTGTGGGTGACAGATTTTTAAATTGTTGTTTCAATGACGAATTGATCCGGACGTGTATCTGTGCGCGTCCTCTCTCTCACTCTCACTAGTGTTTGACTGACTGCAGGCGAATTCACGAATTGTCGGCGCGGCGGTGTTTCACTGTTACACAGCACGATCGATCGTGTTACGCAAGTAGCAACTCGCAAAACTGTCACACACAACCAATTAGCAAATTAATTGTGACTTTAATACGCAACGCCGCAGAGAAACATCAAGCTTTTTCAATAAAATTCAACCGCAAGACTCATCGCACTGCGTCTACTTTATCGGCCAATCGTCACACTCCTCGGAACGTTCATTATGTAAAAACCACCCCCATTCCTCACAAACGGTCATATTACCGCTAAAACGACGTGCCCCATTGCTAATAAAATTACCGAACGTCATTTAAAATTTTTTAAATTTTTTGTTTGTTTTTATAGAATTTTTATTATCACAGAAACCATACAGATTCTCTTATCAGAAAATATATACATTTTTTTCGAAAAGTGTTTCGATATTTCGCAAAATTGAATTGCCGCCACTACAGGAGCGCCATCTATAGCCAAATAATTCAGTAACTGCATGCTTTGCTCTAGGGCTCTAGGATTGGTCTAGAATTTCGCTGCCTGATTGGCTCGATTTACCGCCTTTGAAATTCCGAATTCTTCTCATTTTCGAAAAATCGTGAACGCGAAAACAATTCATACGGTTAGGAGGTTTTAGAATGCGACAATTCCCGAAAGGTTTGGAAATCCGCCAAAATATTGTAGGTTTCCGGACGCTGTTCACACAATCCATCGATGATTGCGTATATATGCTTAGCAAATAGAGACGAAGCAGATCTTTATCATTTTAAAGAACACGACTCGAAGGATCGACATCGCGAGCATTGAAAAGTCAAGTTTTTAAGGGCCAAAGCGAATCAGGCTGCGTATCGATACCCGAGGTTTTGCAGATGTATATTATGGGGCACTTTTTAATTCGCCCCCCCCCCCCCCCCGCCCCTCTCTTCCCCGAAACATATTCGATTCAAATCGATTTTTAATGACCATGGGTCATTATAACCCGTGCACAAAACGTCTATATGCTTATGCTTAGGGGCAGGTGGTATAGTCAGACCGGTCAGAAACACCGTAGCAGTGAAGAATAAAATGCTTGCACGCCGAGGGCTAATAAATTGCTACGGAAATCCCAAGATAAGCGGCTTATCCTTTGTACCTGAACAGGGATCGTATGCGAACATCGCGAAGGCGTCGAAAGGAGCATACAGACAAGGCAGCGTCTTGTCGCCAAGTACTGTGCAAAAATGAATTATTTCCAAAGATATGTCGCGTCTGACATTTGCCGAACAAGCAGAGTATATATACTGCCGAATGAGGCAAAGGGTGGATGTAAACAAAACCCTTTGAATAATTTCCCGTCCAGTGAAAAAATGAGTCTGAACAATGTGCTGCTATCCTTTGTTCGGAAAACTTTGATAACTCCGCCGTTGGGATATCCAAGTAATTCTCAAGCTATAATAAAACAATAAAACCCAACAATTATTGAATTTATATTCGCCGAGTATTCGTAAACCACAGTGGCTCCAGAGCGGCCGGTCCGCCATTTTGGCATCGACCGCAGCGCCACACGCGGTAATATGTCTCGGTGTCGCGTTCGTCAGATCAGTCATTTCGGTAATGAAATGTGCAATTTGACCAGTTAAAGCGCGTCGTTCATTTTCGTCATTTCGAAAAACACGAGCTTTGGAGTAACGTGCAATTGTTGATCGGTTTATTTTATCGCGTTAAAAATATTGACTATATTAATCATCCGTAGCATAGTCGTTGAATTTTTCAAAACTATTTTCAATCGCATATAATAACATTCGGTGATCGGCGGTGTCGTATGTATTCGCGTAATCATAGGCATTTGGTACCATGAGAACTGAAAATCCCAAAACTCTGGGATTATAGCACAGTTTATAGAGCTATACGTATACACGTTGCTCTGTAGCGGTGTGACGTCACGAACGCCGTGTTTCCCGTTGCACACTGGGTAATGAATAGCCGCCATCTTGAATGGCATGCTCTTTTGCTACGAAGTGCGCGGCGACGATAAAATGCGATTATTCGTAGAGAGACAATTGTTGATAATCTCGTGAATTTGTTAATCGTGTTCCACAAGCGTACGTCGTGCTATCGTGCAACCGAAATCCTCGTACGATGGATGCGGTCAAAGCTTTTAACGCGGAGGTGAGTCCAACTTTTACATTTGTTATTTTTTTTTCTCTTGCTTTTTTTTGCGGGCAACTTTGGAGGTCATCGTCGTTGTTCTTTACTATCCGCGATACAACCAGGATGAAGAAATCTGTCTTTCTTTTCCCTTCCTCGATCCTCGTCGGAGCGTCGTCAAAAATTCTATTATTTCAGAGCTCAAATGATTAATAACAAAAGCCCGACGGAAAATGCGTCCCTCTCCTCCCCGTCGCCCAACTCTACGCTGAAACCTCAAATTTGTCAATGAAATTTCAACACACGAGCGTTTAGTGAATATTTTACATGCACGCGTTATTCAATGGGCAATCAGATTATCCCCCCACCCTCCTCTTGCTATTTTTCCGATTCTGTGTCGATCTTTTTACGTTTTTCCTTCCAAACGGAGGCAAAAATATCATTTTTTAACATGTTTCCAAAAATTATGCTCCTTCGCAGCTATCCGCTCTGTACGACGTCAAACCTCCGATATCCAAGGCCAAGATGAACTCGCTCACCAGGGGCGCCATCAAGGCCATCAAGTTCTACAAACACGTCGTACAAAGCGTAGAAAAATTCATACAGAAAGTGAGTATAAGTTTTTTTTTCATTTTACCGCTAAAATATCCATTTGCGACTTTTCTTTCTACAATTATCAATTAATTTCCTGTTGCAGTGCAAGCCGGAATACAAAGTTCCGGGCCTCTACGTCATAGACTCCATCGTGAGGCAATCTCGTCATCAATTCACCGTAGAAAAGGACGTGTTTGCGCCGCGTTTTGCCAAAAACATGCAGACAACGTTCCTCAACCTTTTGAAATGTCCTCCCGAGGATAAAAGCAAAGTCATCAGGGTGCTCAATCTGTGGCAGAAAAACGCTGTTTTTCAGCCGGACGTTATACAGCCGCTGTTTGATTTAGCCGATCCTAATCATCCCATTCACAAGGAACAATCTTTGAACAATACCAACGGTCAGGATTCTTTAGCTCTCTGGCAATAAACAAATTTTTGTTTTTTCTGATCCGGAGCTCGATGGATTTGACTGGTTTTTTTGTTTTTTATTGCAGGTGCCATCAACGCATCTTCCAGCAACAACATCAGTATGAATTCCATCACGAAAACGCCGCCAGGTGTGAAAGGAACTCCGAAGGAACAGAAACAATTTTCATCGGCCAAACAAATAGATCCAGCCTGGCTGGCCCAGACGAAACTGGAAGCGGCAAACATAAACGCGAATAAACTTTTGGTAAGAGGCTGGAAACGAGTCGTTGAAATTTCTCACTCCGTTGCCCGACACGCGGTACAAATCGATGACGCGCGTGGTTGAATAGTCTTTGTCTCTTTCTCTTCAGGGGCAATCTTCCACGACCCAAGTGGACGTTGCACTCCTCGATCAGCTTCAACACCTTCATCAACTTCTGTTAAAGAAACAAGAAGCTGCTGCCAACGAGTCCCAGAGTTCAGTCAAGTTCGACAAGAAATTGTTGGATTTCGACTACGGGGAAGAAGAGGACGACGATATTATGATCGCCAGTTCACCAGCTGCTGCAACTACTGCCATTAATCAGCACAATGCCGCGAGTGGGAGTCTCGAGAGCCTCGGACTTCTGCTCACTAATCCAGAAGTAATTGCGGTCGAATATTCTCCGCTAATTTTCTTCCTTCATCATTACTCAAACTTCTGTTTTCTTTCGAAGGTTCTGCGACAATTGCAAACACTGCAACAAACGATGCAGGGCGGAGCCGCAGTCACTCAGCACGAGATGGAGGAAAAAATGCGTAAATTGCAACAGATGAAACAGCAGGAGGAAGAGTTTGACAAACATCTGGCTCAGACAGTTCCCGTAAATATTTTCCTCATGCTTTAACCCTTCGAGTGCATACTGGGTCCTTTTGACCCCAACTCTGTATTTTCTGTCACCGATTGGTTGGCGTTTAATGGCAACGAATGTTTTGGCATTTAATTTTCGTTCTCGTAAAAAAAATTTATTTAGGGCCATAAAACATGGATAATTTACTACAAAAACCGTCTCAACAAAAATAAAAACAAAAAATGCACATTTGCCGGAATAAAACTATTTGAAAAACACCTTGGGTCAGAATGACCCAGTATGCACTCAAAGGGTTAATAATCCTCGAAAATTCCATGGATCAGTGAATAAAAATTTGTACAAAATTGCAGAATTTACCATTCGCATCCGAGTGTGATCTCAAGCCGTCAGACGTATTAAAACCGAGTCAACAAAACGCGTACGCGGTAAACACCGGTCCGGGAATGATGCAACAGGACATGAGTCAACCACCGCCCGGTTATCCTCCAGCTTTGCCTTACGTAACTCAACCAGCCTCGGCCCTACGTCCCGTTGTTCAAACTCTTCCGCAAAATCAAAAAAGCCCCTTGATCGACGAGAGAAACGACGAGCCAAGCAGACGCGACAGCAGTAGCGTGGAAATTGTTAATCTTGATCCTGCGAGATCGCAGAGCAGATCACCGGATCGTTTCAGACGGCACAGTCGCTCGAGATCGCCTCGTCATCGAGACAGAGATCGCGACAGGGACCGTGACAGGGACAGGAAATCGCGATCGAGGAGCAGATCGAGACGTCGAAGGTTTGCTTTGCATTTTTTTCACAAACTCTCACAATTTTTCTCTCCACAAAAAAGATAAATGAACAATGAGATTGATTTTTTTTTTCTTTCCCAAAGATCTCGATCGAGGGAGCGAGAACGTGACAGAAAACGCGACGATAGCCGTGAAAAAGTAACGGAAGAAGAACGCGAAAAGCAGAGGGAACGTAGAAAACGAGGATTGCCACCGATCGTCCGAGACAAATTGAGTGGTTAGTCCTTTTACTTCCATTTCCTTAAGCAGGTTGACTACACACAACAATGTTGCCATGTTATAAGCATATGAAAATTCTAAATGAATAGAATTTAATGAAATTTGGTGAGTATATTCTTTAGTATTAAATATGAATATACAAATTTTTTAAGATTTGTCTTCCACGTAGTTTTCGAGTAATTGAGCACTAGAGTTTTTTTTTATATCTTTTGCATATTGTAAACTCCAATTATTCGACAACTATGTAGACGGAAAATTTGAAAAAAATTGTGTCATCGTATTTGATGCCAAAGAATGTGATCACCAAATTTTATTAAATTCTTATATTGTCGTATGTAGCCAACCTCCTTAATGATTAGAATTTTTTTTACGATTTTTCTTCTACATAGTTTTCGAGTAATCGAGCACTACAGTTTACATGCATAAGCATAAGATTCGGATATATATAGATATATTTTTCGCACATTGTAAACTCTAATTATTCGACAACTATGTAGACGAAAAATTAGAAAAAAATTGCGACATCGTATTTGATGCTAAAGAATGTCATGACCAAATTTGATTAAATTCTTATCATATTGTCGTATGTAGCCAATGTCCTCATATTTTCTGCAATTTTTTCCCATTTTTCGAAATTCATCTAACGAATGAATCTCTATCCACCAGTGTGCAGTACGACGCTGTGGGTCGGTCACTTGTCCAAGCTCGTGCATCAAGAAGAATTGTCGGACACATTTGGCGAGCTCGGAGACATTGTCAGTATCGATTTAATATCGCCGCGTGGTTGTGCCTTCATATGCATGAATCGAAGACAAGACGCTTATCGGGCACTTACCAAACTTAAAAATCACAAAATGCAGGGAAAAGCAATAACGGTAATTCAACATTTTTTTTCATTCCCAGAAGACAAACCAAACGTTATCATAATTGATTTTAATCCATAAAACTTTATTTGTAGCTCGCTTGGGCACCAGGAAAAGGCGTCAAGGGTAAAGAATGGAAAGATTACTGGGAAGTTGAACTCGGTGTGAGTTACATACCGTGGAATAAATTGACCAACGTCACTGAACACGATCTCGAGTTGCTCGAAGAAGGAGGCATGATCGACGAGGATACTCTGCCTCCTCGATTGATAGGTAAATTTTTTATTTTTCATCCTGTTCGTGTGATTCTTTATGTTTCGTAAACAAACCTGCAAGTTCAATCTAGTTGCATGTTTAGCAAAATCGTGTGTAGCTTGAACCAACTTGCAATATGAAAATTTAGGCTGGACGTTAAATTCTACAAAAGAAGTGTGTTGTCTCTTATTGCATCGTGTCAGTTTTGGACAAAAACCCTCTGCAAAGTTTCCCATGATTGTTACCCTTCCTTTTGGCTTGTAAATCTTTTTATTCGATGCTCCAATTTCTAATTACGAGATTTATTCCCTCGCAGGAAAATTAAGACACAGTGGACACGAGAATAGCGGACACCAGCAAATATCGATGCAGCATTCGATCGGCGGAAGCGGTGCACCCATTCCTACCCTCACTGACGGAATCGTTAACGTCATGCAAGGAACCCCGGGTTCTCAACCTCAACAAGCACAACAAATGGTCGACACGAGTCAACCGCCACCGATACGTCCAACTAATTCGAGCGGTTTATTGCCACCGCCGCCGAATGCTCAACTTCCGCCGATGATGCCGCCTGGTTTCCCGATGCCACGTACGTCGATTTACTCCATGATTATTTTCATAATTCACTCGTTTTTCTTCCTCATTATTATTTTTAAGCAGGTTGGCTACGTACGACAATATGATAAGAATTTAATCAAATTTTGTGATAACATTCTTTAGCATCAAATACGATGACACAATTTTTTTCAGATTTTTCGTCTACACAGTTGTCAAATAATTGGAGTTTACAATATGCAAAAGATATACCTATATATATCTGAATCCTATGCTTATGCATGTAAACTCTAGTGCTCAATTATTCGAAAACTATGTAGAAGAAAAATCTTAAAAAATTTGTACATTCATATTTAATACTAAAGAATCTACTTACCAAATTTCATGAAATTCTAATCATTTCGAATTTTCCTATGCTTTTAACATGGCAACATTGATGTGTGTAGCCAACCTCCTTAAGATGATAGAGCAGTCGCTATCTCGCCACTGTGAGTGCGAGAGAGATAGCTGCAATTTTCGAAATTGAATATTTCCGACACGGTTTCACTAATAAAAAAGAAAGCCCCTGTTAGCGGATTTTTGCCATCGTTCCGCGTACGCTGACAGAGCCTTTTTTTTGATTAGTCAAACGATATCGAAGAATTTTAATTTCGATGATTAGAGGTGAGGTTCAGTGAATGATCCATCGTCTTAACTAATCATTATTTTCCACTTGGGAAAATTTGACATTTGATCGATATAATTAACTTTTGTATCGCTTGAAGCAGGTATGCTGGGTCCAATGGGCTTGCAAATGCCTCATGGATTGATGCCTAACGTTCCGATCGGTGTACCGCCACCCAATATGCAAGGTCTTCTCGGACCACCCGGCATGATGCCGCAAATGATGACACCTTCGGTTAATTCACCGTTTGGTGCTGGCGTTGGAGTTGGCCTTATTACTCAGATACCTTTACCGGCGCCTGCCGCACCTTCGGACAAATCCAACTCCACAGGTAACGGATTATCGATAAAATAAAAAATAGAGCGTTTTCTTGATCAACTCTTTGTAGGGACACTAAAATTAGGGGAAGTTCCTAGACACACATGGGTCTGGGGTGTTCTGGCGTTTTTAACTTGAAATCGTTTAAAAAATTTGAAAAAATTCAGGAAAGTAGTTTTGGATCTATAAAAGGCGAGCCTGCACCGGGTCATGGATAAAAATTCCTTTTTATTGTTGTTATTTAATGGTAATCTATACGAAAAACGAGAAATTCGCTGAATGGGCTGGACACCCCAGACCCATGTGTGTCTACGGTCGGTTAATGGCGATTCGTTTATTTCTTAATAGATATTTTGAAAAATGCTGGATATTCTTTTAAAAATGGAAATGGAATGATTTTCAGGGATGCCGCACAACGTGCCACCGATGGGAGTTCCACCGCCTACGAGCGACAACAATCTCGCGAATTTGCCAATGCTACGTCAGCCTCCTTTCGGCGTTGGGCCTCCTCCTCCGCCGATACCTATGCAGATAGCGCCGCAGCCGCAACAGCAGCCGCCGCAGCAGCAGCATCAACACCATTCGGACGATATGGACATGGATATGGACATGGACGACGCGATGCCTCAGAGTTCGATAAACGGTCCGAAGGACAAGCAGAATTTGAGCGACCAATTGTTAGCGGCGATCAGTAAAGGTCCGATCAATGATAACAGACTGAGCAACGATCGTGACTTTCGTGATCGTGATCGAGACCGCGATCGTGACAGTCGAGAGAGACGTGATCGAGACAGGAATTCCGATCGGAATTCTGAAGGGAACGATCGTGGACGCGATCGCGGACGTGGCCGAGATCGCGGTCGCGAAGTCAGACGGCGAGACGGACGCGATCGTGAACGCGATGAGAGGCGGGATCGCGATCGCAACAGTCGCGAACCCATAATGAGACATCCTGATGGCGGCGGTACCAGCAACTCCGGTTCCTCGTTGAGTCAAGAAGCGGAATCGAAGAAAGAACCGAAACAAAGTTTGGCCGATCGGTTGCGTCAACTGGCGGATGGCACTTTGCCGATCGACGATCGTATGGACAGGAATCACCGAGGTGACCGCAACGACCGCAGCATGGATCGTAACGAGCGATCATCGCAGCAGCCTTACGAAGATATATCCGCTCCACGAAGAGCCGGTGATCAGCCACCGTCGCTTATGGATTTGCCCAAGTTTCCTGCCGTACAAGATCGCCCTGATTTCGGACCCAGGGGTCCGGGTGGTCCTGACTTTCGGGGTGGGCCACCCGATCACCGAGATTTTCCGTCGCGCGGGCCTGGCGATCGTGACAGGGCAAACTTCGGACCGCGAGGAGGCCCAGGTGCTTCGCGCGGTGGACCAATGGATGATTTCCCTGATCCCCGGATACTCGGTGGCAGGTTTCCCGATGATTTCGACGGTAGACTCGGCCCGAATGGCCCGCGGCCTGAAGATTTCGATCCGCGCCTCGGTATGCCTCGGGAAGATTTCGACAGACCGGAAATTCGTGGTCGACACCCCGTGGACGATTACGATCACGAAAGATTCGAGTTTGAGATGCGTGCTCGTGGTGTTGACGGCGGCGGCGGTGGCGGTGGTGCTGGTGGTGCAGGAGGAGCTTTCGATCCAAGAATGCAAGACGCTTTTGATCCGCGCTCACACCCGGATCATCCTGAATTCGATCATCGACGACGAGAATTCTTCGGCGGCCCTATCGAGCCTGGATTCGGACCACCCATGATGGGAGGCCGAGGAGGACAGAGAGGCGGAGGAGGAGGAGGAGGAGGAGGAGGAGGCGGCGGCGGAGGAGGACAAATGGGACCGGAAGGCTTCGGTCCGAGAGGACCTGGAGGACCCATGGGACCTCGAGGTCACGGTAAGACACTCAAATTTTCATTGCACCAATCCAAACTCTCAAAAATTCTACAATATTCATTTTTTCCATATTTTTTTTCTATCAAGGCCCTCCACCGATGTTTCATCCCCGCGGAATGGGTCCCAGGGGCATGAGGCCAGGAATGCGACCGCCGTTCGGTCCGCGTGGACCTCTCCCGCCGTTCGACCCTCGCGAGGGTGACGCATTTTTCCGTCTTCCGTTCGATGATGTTCGCGGGCCACCAGGAGTCGGTCCTCCCCTGATGAGGCCACCGTTTCCTCCGCTGCCCGGACCTCCAATGGGCGGAGGCAACGCCGCGGAGCCGCCATGGAGAAATCAAGAAAACGGTCCACCTCCGGGCTCTTCTTCCTGGTCGATGGATTCCGGCAACGGTCACGACTCGGACGAGCATAGTCAGCAGCGTGAAGGTAACAATCACGTTGGACGAGATAATAATCAAAAAAGTATCCACAAGTCGCAAGACTCCAAAGCGAGCTCCAACGCTGAGAGACTCGAACGCGATAATCGCAATCGTAACAGAAAATCCCGTTGGGGCAACGTGAGCCCCCCGCCAGCTGATCACATCGACATAACAATGTCGGAGAACGATGCGGAGGACGACACCAAAATGCAGATGGACACGTCGATGGACGAGGCCAACGACAATGACATAACGCCACCCGGCGAGTCGGACGTTCGGGAAAATGCCGAAAGGATCGAGGACCGCTCGATCACTGAGAATCCATCGAACCCGATCGACGATTCCTACGAAGAAAAATCCCCTCAAAACGAGATTAATCATCACAACCAGGACATGGAAACTACCGCAACAGAGTCGATCGTGTCTCCTCCGATTGCCGTGAATACCGACGAAAAATGTGATTACGAGGAGAAGCGAACTTTCGAACAACAAGCTCCCGAAGAAAGTTTCACCCAAGTGCGCGAACAGGAACACCCGGTAGAAAAAGACGATTCCCCGAGGAGGAATCTCGTCGAAGAGACCGAGCAGCATCATCCCGTCGTCGAGGATCGTACACACGAAGAAAATATTTGTGAAAATGTGGATAAAACGATGATCGATAATGACAGTGACGAAACAACAACACTAGAACCAACAGCAACGAGCGATTCCAACGTATTACTAAGTAATAATGAGGATAAATGTGAGCCTACGGTGCCCGAAGAACGCCCAGATTGCCGAGAAGAGACTGCGGATGAGACGGTCCAAGAGTCGTCCTCCCTGTAACCTATCTGACGTTGGACATTTGAGAGTGACCAAAGTAAGACTAAGAGAATCTCTATTAAGAGATTCATTGTAATATACGAAAAACGAATTCCTCCCGTGGCGCCCGACCCCACCCCTTCGAAAATCTCGCCCTCTCAAAAACTCTTTCTCTCGCTCTCCCTCACTATTAATACGGTGTACATAAAAACTCGATGATAAAACTAAAAGAGGAAGAGTTTGAACGAGAAATTTTGGAATTGCGGCCCGTGGATAATGGTCTCTGGAGTGGTGAGGGAAACTTGGGGTCCAGTGAGTCTTAGAAAACAAAATATCTTTCCTTTCATTTTATTATATCACTCTCTTTCTTTTTCTCTTTTTCACTAACGATTATTCGAGATATTATTCGTTCGAGTCGCGTTTCAAGCCTCAGAGGGCCTTTTTTTTTGTTTACCTGACGTACGTGTCTGAGCCTAGATTCGCTGCTTAAACTCTGCTGTGATAGTGAACACAGGACCTAATATTTTACTCGCAGATGAAGTTCGAGACGTGTGTAACGACTTGATTAATTACAAATCTCTCCACCCCCGGAAATACATAAACACAGACACGCGCACCCTCGCCAAGCTAGATAACAAAATGAGAATGGTCTTTCCGAATCGGAATAATTATATGAAAACTTGGTCCATTCGCCAGTCAGGGTTAGACGGATAAAAACAAATCTAGAACACAATTGAATATAAAAAAAGAAAGAAACAAACGAAAAGAAAGAAAATAAGGAACAATCGACAACGTTAGAAATTGCAATCAAACATTGAGGGTACTATACGGCGTCAGTATTGTACCTGTTTAACTAATAATTAATAATTTATTGAATTGTACATAATTTTATATTTTTCTAGACGAAAGAAAAAAACAAACGAAAGAAACTAAAAAAATATACAAACGGATTAAAATAAAGAAAATATATTGTGCAGACAATTGCTCAATCAGAGATGAAGGAAATGAAGATAAAACAAAAGGGAAAATAAAAAACTTTATACACATTGTTTTTGACAAAAGATATCATTGCGTTGTCATTCGAAGTTTTTTCATTAAGCTCTCCCAAAGCAGATATTTAAATATAAAACAAATGGAGTGTCTATTTAAATATCGTGAATTCACAGCAAGATATTTGACCGACATTCGTACCAATGTCTCGTCATCTGCTCTCTCTCCACGAAAACGCTTTCGAGTATAATTTCGAACCCAAGATCAGCACGAAGCGATCGTTATTCTTTTGAAAAATTCTAACAGAGTAGGTCGATAGGGGAGTTGAAAATTTTGCCTGGGAGAAAGACTTGAAACCCTGTTCAAACGACGAATGTTGCTTCGTTTTTTTCTTTTCTCATTTTCTGCATTTTGTCATTGTCGCGGTATCGAAGAAACAGATAGAAAAAAATATGATTGAGCGATGGGTATTTTATTTTATTTTCTATTCAATCGTACATCTCGGTTCCTGTGTTCACGCACGCACGTTCTTGCACGCCGCAGCGTTGGAAGACTCGCGCTTGCGCTCAAACTGAGTGACAAGTGCAAGGTACTGTTCACTTATTAACATTTATAAATTAGAACGAAATCTAAAGAAAAATTCAATGAACCAAACAAACCAACTACGTCAAGCGACACCCAACTCGTTCCCATTCATTTTACACGTGTGTATATATCCCATGTATACATATATCTGTAAATATATGCCCACATATAAGTGTATATGTATATATATATTTACTCATATATACGAGTGTATGTGCATATACGTTTGTTTGAAAATTAAGAACTCTGAAAACCGCAACCCGCACCACTCCAAGGCACGAAGAGTCCGATAAACATTAGGAAAGGGATGAAACAAACCGATTCGTTTAAATTTATAGTTTCGCTAGGACCGTATTTTGTAAGAAAATAAAACAAAAACGAAAAAAGCCCTCATGGACAGGCCAGTTGAAAAAAAGAGCGAAATAATTATTATCTATATTTTTTCTTTCGTGTTAATCACTATCCAGAAATTACAAAAAGAAAAAGTCTTTAGTTGTAACTCTAGCGTTTTTTCTTTTTTTTAGAAGTCATCGGGAAAATTGCAACGCAAAAGTGTGAAACGAGGAAAAAGCAATAGAAGGAATTGTGTATGAGAAAATGAGGAAAGATTGATTAATTTAATGTTTGCTTATTTAGATGATCGTGTGAAACGATCATCGTTGATGATTCAAGGTCACGAAGAGTCAGAATCGATCGGAAATGCCCCGAATTATTTTTTTCGATCGAATTTCGACAGGCTCCGCTTTTTCGTAAATTAATTTCATTCGTTAACGTACTCGTAGGTTTCGTCGAATAAATGAGCCTTCAAAAACGTCAACTGTGTCTTCAACAGTTGAATTTTTTTTCACTCTTGTCGAATATTCGATTTCGAAATCTTATGGCAAAGATCGTCGGCTGTAGAAAAACTCGAAGCAAAAGTACCGGAGAAGGAGTGGTGCTTGGGACTAATCATTGCGTTATCCGGCACATATATTTAACCGTCAAACCAATTTCCTTAATTATTGCGATTTCCAGCGAAGCTCGATATTGTTAAACAAAAGCCAATCAAAAGTTGTATCAAGTTATTTACGCTGTCGGAGTAAGGGCTGGCGTTAATGCAAAAACGATTCGAGAATCGATGGAACACCAGCAGAGAGCATGCGAGATAACTTTTTTCCATTTGATTTCCTCGAGCCAAACTCGAGCCTCGAGTTTATTATAATTTATGAAATTTCCAATATTTAACCGGTTCCCGGTCGGATGCGAGCTTGAAATCATCTCGAATAATGTTGATTAAAGAAAAAAAAAAAAAAAAAAACCCAACCACGTATCATTGTTAAAATTGAACAAAGTATCCAAGTCTCACGAAAATTTGAAATGTGCCCTAATCATTCGTCAAAAACGGGGTCGGCAAGGAAGAGAAAAAATTTAAACACGGTATAATACGGGAGTAAAAATTACGGAATGTTAATACAGGTGTAGAGAGATTTTTTCGCACGTTAATAATCCCAATCAATAAAAACACTCGAGTCCGAAATGCTGTAACAAAAGTGAGGAATTTGAGAATGCTAATTACGTATTTTTACAGAGTGTAATGCGAATGCTTGCACTCGTGTCAAATATATAAATATATATATGTATACATATATATATACACACAGAACGTGGCATCCAAAAAAAAAAACATACACACATCGTTGATCAATGAGATTTGTAATTATTCGTAGGGTTACAAAAACCGTTGAGATTTAATTGGAGCAGAGGATATTCTCTCTATCCAACGTAAGATTGTACCGGGAGTCTGAAGATTTTGTTTGTCTTTTGAATTTTGAAGAAAACATGTAAGTCCAACGAGACCTCGAGTCGCGAAGCGAATAGAAAAGTCAAAAGCGTTCCAAATATTTGTAAACCTACAACTCTTTTGTAACTGCCGCTTGCAAGTTCGATGAAAACTTGATCTCGCGTTAACGAGTATTTTACAAATTTGTATTATTAACGAGAACCAAAAAAAAAAACAAGTAACAAAATGATGAGCGTATTTTTTACGAGTGCATTCGTTGACACTGTCAATTTTAACAATGTCACTATGTCATCGTGTTCTGTTAATCGATGAGGAAACGAGGGGCAAATTATCACGAACGCTTGGAGGGATAGAGAATATATTCGACGACAGATTTTTTGTTTTCTTTTCAATTTATTTCTCCATCACTACAATACCCCGAGGAAACGATTTCGTTATCAATTCGTTGGATACAATAATGATAATATTAATAGTATAATTATCATAGCATTATTATTATGCATAAATGAAGAACAAACATGTAATCCTTGACAAAGAAACGAGAATAAACATTTAAAAAGTAAGTGTAAAAAAATGCCTCGTGAGCGGATTTGATAATCTACCAAATTCCAAAAGCTTTTTTTTTTTGCCATAAGCACTTTACTTTTTTCTATCCTTTTGCTTCCATGAAAAGACACTGACAAAAAAAAGGAACACTGAAAACTCTGCCAGTCCGAATCGTGCACATGTTCGTGTACGTCCAGATTTTCGTTTGACAACTGTCTTCCGGAAAAAATGTTAGAAGCGAGCCTCGGGAAGAACGTTGTTATCCTTCGGATGAAGGATACCAAGTTTCAAGGAAGAAGATAAAATCGTGTGAAGCGGAAAAGTATCGAGGAACTCGTCTTGGCTCTGTAACAGTGACACATTATGACAACTACTACGAGTTTCATCAAAAGTCAGTTGAATTATTTCGCTCGAGCTGTTAAGTAACCTTCAAATTCTTGAAGGTTACTACAAATTCTAAGGTTTATTCTTTAAGGGTATGGATTAGTCGCATTTTTTTTTTCTTTTTGACAAATTTTATTTTTATGATTTCGAGGTGGACTGATCCGTACCGTTGATCTCGAAATATTTTCCAAACCGTGTGTTCGTTTCCTTCAGAATACAAAGTATTGGATAAAATTGGTGAGGGCTCGTTCTCGGAAGTATTGAAATGTCAGGATCGACAGAATGGTGCTCTCTACGCCGCGAAGCGTCTCAAGAGAATTTATCAAAAGTAACAAAAAATAATGATTCGCCAAGGTAAAAGTTCATTTTTCACAATTTCGTTTTTTTTTTTTCAATAATTTCAGTCTGAACGAAATGATGGAAAGTCCCGAAGTAATTGCAATGAGAAAAATAAGCCGGCATCCAAATATTCTGTACATGATCGAGTCGCATTAGTAAGCCACGAAAAAGTTATTCTTCATATTTGCGAATATGATGAGGATCTTTGTAACGTGATTGAATGATTTTACAGTGACGCAATGTCAGGCAAAGTGACGCTTGTCTTCGAACTCATGGACATGAGTCTTTACGATCTCGTTAAAGCGAGAAAAGGGTAAAGTTGCGAAGCAAGTTGAGCGTTTCAGAAAAAAGTCTTGACGATGCAAACAAAATTGAAAAATGTCGAAATTGAGTTATTAATTATTTACAGACGTATATTGACGGAGCAGAGAATCAAGCTCTTTTTGTACCAGCTGCTCAAAGGCTTGGAACACCTCCACAAACACGGTCTTTTCCATCGTGACATTAAACCTGAAAATATTCTACTCAAGGTTCGCGGAATTTTTTCAACGCCACATTTTCCTCGTTAATCATAAAAATAAAACGTTTTTGTCACGATGATTACGAGTTGCAGGGAGACATCGTTAAATTGGCCGATCTTGGGTCTATTCGCGGAATTTACAGCAGACCTCCGTATACCGAATATATCTCGACTCGTTGGTACCGTTCTCCAGAATGTTTGTTAACGACAGGTTTCTACGGACCAAAAATGGATGTGTGGGCGATCGGTTGCGTCTACTACGAACTATTAACGTTGGTTGCCTTGCAACAAAATAATTTTGTTCCCTTCGAATGAATTTATCAATCATCCCGATCTCGAATCATTCTTTTTAGTTTGAAGCCATTGTTTCCCGGCTCCAACGAAGTTGACCAACTGTCCAAGATCCATACAATCTTAGGAACACCGCACGCAAGGCTAGTGGCCAAATTTCGCAGACAGTAAGTCATTTTTCTTCGATCGAGAATTCTAACGTAACGTAACGAAATAAATAACGTTACCGTCGACTCTGAAGCAGCAAAGCCAGAAACTGCGAGTACTTTTTCCCGAACAAGGGAGGCACAGGTGTGTCAAATTTGTTGCCACACGTGTCGGAAAATGGTCGAGATGTATTGAAGCTCATGCTGGTTTACGATCCGGAAAATCGGAGTAACGTCAGGAGGCTGTTGGATCATCGTTACTTCAACGATTTGAGGGAAAAAGATTCTTCGCCGAGACACTCTAGTAGTTTGATAGTGCCAAATTCATCGCGGGAGAACGCCCAATGGAGAAATCCAGTTTTGTTGAGTTACATCACTTCGGAGAGGCGACGAAAATCGAAAGTAACCTGGAAAATAGAAATTTAATTATTTAGTCGATAGGAAAACTTTATGAGCGTTTAACTATATCGAACGGTGTAATTTGGGGGAAAAGGCTTCGAGGACGCGTCGTTCGAGCAAATCTTACGACGAGGACACGGATTCCAAAATCCCAAGAGTCGTTGCCTCTTCACCGTCGAATCGATGCAGAGTCTCAAGATTCGAGAAAAGCACCAACGCAACTGGGATCGAAGCGTCGCAACGAAAGCTCGACCGAGTTTGGCGGAACAACGGTGAAGCAACAACGGGAAACGAGTCGACGACGAAAATCCAATCGAACAACAAATTGCCACTGATAAATTGCAGCAAAATTAATTTGTCGCGAGAGAGCTCGAAAAGCTTGAACTGTCCGGCAAGAATCGCTTCGCTCTCGTCTCAAAAATCCTACGCTCGAATCATTCAATCGAATTCCAGAACGAGCTTTGCCCAGAAACGTGAAACTCCTTTCTGCAACAGGTTTACAATTTTCCAATAACATTTATTTCCCATTTCACCGAATGTGAAAAAATCAATTTAAATTGTTAAATCCATTAAGTAACGAAAAATAATTCTGACCGTTATTTTCCATTTCATGAAAGTTTCCTGCCGCAAATCGCGTTGAGATCAACCGGCAGGAGTTTCCATAGATTCCCCGTGGCCTCGACCGGTTCGGCTCCGAATCAAAATTTCCACGTAAAATGTTTTCCCTCGAACGTTGGTCTCCGACAGTCAAAACTGGCCACGATAAATGAGCAGCAGCAGCAAACTCTAAATTGCCTCGTAGCACAAGAAGTTTCGAATAAATCGCCACATACGAAGAGTCCTGCGAAAAAAATAGCAAAGCACGATCTGCCCCACGATCCGAGGCAAACACCTGCGAAAAAGCTCAAAACGTACGCGAGCAAAGCGAGCGTCAAGCGCGATAGGTAACGGAAAATCATTTTCGAATCTCCCACTCGATTTATACTTTTTTTTTTTTTTTTTTTTATTGTACACTAATATTTTCATTTTTTCCCCTGCAGAGTAACAAGAACGTGCGGAGCTTAAGCGACGTATTTTTAAAAACGAGACTGCGAGCCAACGAAACTTTTTCGTCTTGGCAAGTCAGAAAAAAAATGCACTGTATTTGTTATTTGCACGATTAAATTTCCAAATTTTGAAAAAAACGGACACAACAGATCTGAGGAATTTTCACAATTTATGTTCTCTTCATTTTTTTTCAAATAAATTTCCATAACGAATTGTTTGATACGGTCAATAAAGAAATTCAAAGGGTATGTATACGGCTTTACAGACGAGCATAAAACTATTCGATCGCCGGATAAATGTACAAAAAACATTCCTTCCGAAGCATTTTTAAACTCCGTGATCGCACGGACTATCAAACGTATAGACGAACTCTGTATACAAAGGTAGAAAAAATATATATAATTTTTTTGTTTAGAATTATACAAAAAGTTGGCCTTAACTTGAATGACCTTGAAATTTGTTAAGTAGTAGGCTCTCCGAAAAGCCCAACTTTCCATATAATCGTCAATCTTTTTCCCGCATTTTTATACAACGGTGCTGGCGCTCACGATAGTCATTGATTGTTTCTTTCGGCATAAAAACGAACAAAAATGGTTGGATCACTCAAATGATCGTGACGATAAAACTTGTTCCATTTTCTATTCGTATAGCAAACCTCGAAACGTTTGTCACTGTTGCAAAGTAACAATCAACTTTGATTTTTGAATTTCTTTCCATTTTACGAAAAAAAGAAAAATGATGTTTAAAAAAAATTGTTTTGGAAATATGCTCGTATTCGTATAAATGTCTCGTTATTTTCCCCTCCACCAACGTTGTTTTTCAAGAATTCGCGTAAAGTTTCGTCAAAGAAATGAAAGTTTCTGTTGCTTTCCTGAGCATGGCACGTGAGACAACTTCACCCTTTTTTCCACATCGCCGGTATTAATCCGACCCGCCGTTTCTTCTGTTGAGAGTCACTTTCAAACACCCTGGATTCGCTTCCGTAAATCTGTGAGTGAGAATAAAGGAAATTTCAATTCTTTCAATTATTTTCAATTACAAAGGTGTTAGGCGTTACTTTTCATTCACTGAAAATAACGAACGAGTTAGGGAATAATGGAAATCTACTTTCCGGCTTCTAGGAAACTCATGACAATTTTTAATGCCGATAAATTGGACGTTTGATTTATTTTTGTCGTTTACCTTATATTTTTGCTTATTAATTTCTTCGTCACGGCAGGTTTGATTCGGCCGAGTCTATTATTGCTTCGAGCGCCGTATCCTGTGATGACATAGAAAACCAGAGACCGCTTGGTGCTCCGGTTGAGTTTTTTCAGCTGATAATCGAGAAAAATGTCGACAGCTTCCAAAGCCTCGCGAACGAAAAGGTTGTGCAAGTCCAGAGTATCTTCACCGTTTTGCGTGAATGTTTGAGCCGATAAGAATTCCTCTGCCGCATTTGCGTGAGCGGCTTTTATATTCTCAGTGTGTAGTTTTACCTTCGAAGATCGCATTTCATAATTCGCATTAAGATCGAACTGTCTTTATTATTATTGAAATTGTTAAAGCATCGATGAGATTATTTAAATTTACCATTTGGGAGTAATAGGCCGCAACTTCCGGAAGTCCTTTTCTGTACGCTTCAGCAGCTTTGTTGTAATTTTCTATGCGCAAAGACGCCTGTGTCTGTGCTTCAACTCGCGATTCTCGGCCCCTCGCTATGGCATCCTGATAATGATATCTATCGGATTCCACGCTCGTTCGTATGTCCGGATTCGCTACTATCAGCGGGGTCGTCGAACTTGAGGAATTCTGAATAAAAATAAACGATATTATTGTTGTTTTCTTTAGTCTCGTGTTTAGTTATCAACAATGCGATTTATGCTGCAAAGAAACTTGCCTCTTCTTGTGTATCGAGATTTTTGCTTTCCTCGTGAACTCGTTCCAACAAACTCTGCTGCTTCTTGAGGCTATCGCTTTCGCTTATTGTCCGTCCAATATTCGCTTCTATTATTTCGCAAGTTTCTTTAAAATTACCTCCGTGAGCTTTGAGCAATTCGCTGAGCATATCTTTATCAAGATCCGGCAGTAGTTCGTACAGCATCTGTCTGGTCAGTCTGGATGCCATGTCGTTCGGTGTTTCCCGTGCTATGTTTTCTTTCTGAACAATTTGCAACTATTATTAGCATTTTTAAATTTTTATTCTGTTGCATTTTCAGTCGAAATATAATTACCAATTCGTTGTGATATTTCGCGAGCGCCATCTCCATGTTCATTATTTCTTCGAGATTCGGGACAACGGGCTCTTTCGCTTCAACAGATTCCTCGCGATCCACCGCTCTCGCCATTGCCTCGTCTATAATTATTTTTTCATTAAATTTCTGCTCGTATACAAAATGAAGGAAAGGAAAAATTTGCTGTTCGTTCAGCCGAACATTAAGGCGGTGTTATAGTCAGCCCACCTTTGGCCATTCTCTCGTCGAGCCGAGCGTGCAAAACTTTCATCTGATGGTCCATACTCTCGATCCAAAGCCCATACAGCTCATCGACCAATGATTTTTTTATTTTCATCACCGGTTTGAATTCATCCGGAAGTACAAAATCCGGATTGCCACACGTTTTTTCCAATTGATTTATAAAATCTCGTCCAAAATCCAATTCTATTGTTTCCGATGATTCTTCATCGCTACTCGTGCCAGCTGCGCCCGACGAACTCGAAGCAGCTCCGCTTACATCAAAACTTTGCGGGATTGGAGAACTTTTCTCAGTCAGAGCTTTGTTGTAAAATATTTCGAAAAGTTTATCCTCCTCGTCGTAACACTTGGTCGACCTGTCGCAGACATTTTCTCGGCCTCCATCCTGAACGCACTCGAGAGAAAAACTGCGTAAATCTTTGACTCGATTTCGACGGTTTTTCGGGCTGAAACTGTGCGATCTTTGATTCAGTTTTTCGTGATCGATTTTCGATAATTTAGGGCTGCCTTGTTTCTTGTAATTCTCGATTGTTAAATTGGGCTCATCGGCCAGTAACAAAACCTCGACGACCCAGTCAAAGTCACAATTGCACTGTTGTTCGTAAAATTTTTTGAGATCCTCGCTCGGATATTGAGGAAACATTTCGATCAAATCGTCCAATCGATTCGTCGAATCTTTTTCCTTCTCTAGATCATTGGGATCCGACTCTCCTGCGAGAATATCAATTTCACCAGTCATCGAACTCTTGTCGAACGTGACAACGTTCGATGTTCGATTCTCAATTGTTTCAGGAATCGGCGTACCTTCGTTTATCGATCTGCTTACTCCCCATAATTCGCGATACCCTGGCTCCGACGTTCCGCCCACGTAAGCGACGTTAAAATCGTAGAGCGTCGTCATTGTTTCTGCATCGGCCTTGACGATTTTTCTTTTATTTTCCACCGCAGGAATGACGGGGATTTTTGTACCGTCGATCGGAAAAGGGGATTCTTTCCACGATATGCTGTTCATGTTGTCAGTCAAAGTCTCTCCCGTTCGAAATGGATTCGTCGAATGATTTTTCGGTTTTGTTTCGTTCTCGGAGTCGTTGCTCGTTCCATCAAGATTATTGTGTCCTGGTGGTAAATCCACGACATCCAAATTTATCAAATTCGTTGTTTCTTGATTGGGCGATGATCCCAGAGTTTGCTCCTCGTCTTGTTCATTCGGCGCGGTATCCTCGTCGCTGTTTTTTGGATTGTCTTGATTCTCAGGAGGTAGAATATCAGTTGATGATTCTTGGGAAGTTACGGGATTTGGGCTTTTCAGCAAATTGAGTATCGCATCGAAAATCGTGATTTTCGGTACAGCACCATCGCTGTTTTCACTCTCAGTGGGTATAAGCTCTGGCTCACATTTGGATAATTCTTCGACAGTGCTGTCCGCTGGATTTTCAGCATTAAAGTCCCAATCAGTGGTTTTTACGTCAGTGTTTTCGGATAAAATTTCTTCAGCCACGTTTTCCTTTTTGGAAGCTTCGCCTTCGTCCTCATCCGAACAAATTTTGGCAATTGACTCGCTTCGTGGAATACAATCGACATTTTCAATTTTCGATAATTCCTCATTGTTCTCCAGTTTATTTTCATTCTCGGACATGCCAGGATCTGCCTTTTCAGCGGCCTCGTTGCTCGCTTTGCCTCTGAAGAGGCTCACGTAATGTCCGTGGCTGCTGTGCAATTTGAGACCTCCGTGAATAAGAGTAAAATCCCAACACTGTGACAAAACGTTGTTGTCGATTAGTTCGTTGCCCGATTCGTCGATGTTGATCGTGGTCGTTGAATGATTGAATTTTCTTTCGGAGCCAATGGCCCCGAGCGTCTGCTGACTACTGGGATCTTTGGGGTTACGATCGTTGTTCGTTTCGCATGGAGTGTCTTTCGCGATTGTATTGGAAGATGAAGATCCCGAGGACGATTCGTCGCGAACGCATTGTTCGAAACTCGCCCGATTCTCGTTGCCTCCATCGACTATTTCGAAACTGTCGTCATCGGAATCTTGCAATTCTTTGAGATAATCCTTGAAAACGCCGTCGGCGTAGGCAGACGACGCTTCTGGAAGATTCGTATCGCTGTAATCGTTGCTGCTCGGTTGAGCTGTATTGATCGAATACTGCTCAACGTTAGATGGTTTGTAACGAGTTTCGTCGATATTTTGCATACTCTCGATGTCATGGCTCGTCAATACGTAATTGTTTTTATGGTCGTTTCCCCAATTGGATTTAAGGTCGGCCATACAAGAAGAAGAAGGAGGCGGAGCTGGAGTTTTGCTTTTTTCTCGTTCTATTCGAAGAGAAGGATCGTTCTGTCGGGAATATTTGAGTCCAAATTTGTCGAGTAGCTTTTGGCCATTCGGTATAATCTCGAATTTTAAGGCTCTCTCACTGATTTTTGTTTTAGTCACGTTGTGGCTATTTTTCTCGGCGAGTTGTTTCGGATTTCGGGCCCAGGGTGTATTGGGCTCAAGGATTTCGACGATGTACCCGCTGTCGACGGCCAGAGCAGCGTATGGGCGCATCTCCCACGCTTCGATGTTTGTGTTGTCGACGATAATTGGAGTGAGTCCGTTCCTCATTGCTTTTGCGACTCTGGAGCGATTGAACGTATGAGCTTCCGAAAGTTTGCTCGGATCGAATTTGTAAACGCCACGACCAAGAGTGACGAAAAAATCGTCGGAACTGTACACGTGGGAAGCAGAGTTTCCACCGACCGTCGCTGCGACGAGACTTTTGGCTAAAGTTGTTTTTCCACTTCCGGGTAGACCTCTGAGTAAAATGAGAATTTTGTTACCTCGCGTGATCGCCGCTTTGATTCTAGCGAATGTCGCATCGTGGATGCTGCGTTGAGGACTCCTCGGAGGGGATGGAGTGCTTATCATGTGTATTTCCGGTTTGGTGCCACGAGGAGGTGCCTGCGTGGAGGGGGATAAAAACTGAGAGACGCTGCTTGTTATCGCGGATGTAAGATTAATCGTGTAGTCGCTTGTCTCGTCCTCTATCACGACATCGGCGTCGTCGTCCTCGTCCTCGTTGTCATCATCCGAGCTGCTCATCCCGTTCAAGCGGTATTGAACTTTCAGTCCACACAATGATTCCGACTCGTTTTTCCTCATGTTTGTTTTGTTGTCGAAACGAGCGACGTTTTGCTTTTTCTCTGATGAATTTTTCGACTCATCCGGACTACCAGATTTATCTGAACGCTGAAAATTTTCTTCTCTCGTATCAGTTCCACGGTTCACCGGCGAATTGGCCGCTTTTTTTGCTTTGCCGGGTGAAAGCGTTTTGCTCTTTACAGGATTATCCGGAAGGACGCGATGGGGAACCCTTTCCGGATGGATCGCGGTAGATAAAGAAGCACGTCCCGTTGCACCAGAAGCATAGGCACCTGCGGAAATCGCATCCGCCTCTGGAATGTCAGAACTTTCATTTTTCTCCTTCATTTTACCCGGAGATTTGCCGCTTTCGCCAAACTTCTCCCCGGAGGATTTCAGTTTTGCTATGTTCCCGCAAAAAGAATCCATTCGGTTTTTTGTTCCGCTCTTTCTCGGTTTACCCCACGTTTTCCCACGCGGAGCTTCCTCCCAAGTACTTTGTACGCTCCCTGAATCCTCTACGACTTTGTTCTCGTCGCTCTTCTTTGTTTCTTCTCTGCTCTCGAATACCGCAACGTTTTCCACTTTGAAAACCGAGTCGCACGACATCGGCAGATCTTCCACCGTTTCGCTGAGCGTTATGAGCCCCTCTATCGACGCTTGCACTAGAAAATAATTGTCCAATTCATATCCTTACTAAATCCACACACCACAGTGAAAAAAACTCTTTGATTACGTAAAAAAACTCACATTGCCAATTGCAATTTATAACCACAGAAAGAATAACTCCTGGTTCGAGAGTCGAGCCGAACATCTCGTAGAGTTTGTCTAGGATTTCTTGCTGTTCGTCTTTCATGTGTCTCTTGTTTCCGTTGGTCTTTGCCGAGGCTTTGGCCGACGCAGCCGAAGACACGGGCGGCCATTGATCGTTCGACGCCATTATTCAATTTGAAAATTATTACCGAACTTACATCGGCTTATCCTGAAAGAATTGCTGCAGAAAATTCACTTCGTAGAGTCGTTGATTCGTTATAATCTTAACAGTGAATCGACTATTAATAGATTTGAGCCTAGCACGTCTTATCTAACAGAAAAACTATAGCAACATCTGGCAGAACGAACAGGTATACACAATGCACAAAAAACAACTTTGTTCATTTGTTTTTTATGGAATACGGACATTAATCGTCTTATAATTATCGAAATGGTGAAATGAAACATCCAAATCGAAATGCATAGCTCGAGATCAAGATTCGGTCAAACGTACGTAGTAAATCGGAAATTCCGTGAGTATCACAACCCCCTCCCCAAAAATCTATCATTGAACGTATCGATCGATAAGTTAAAAGAAAGCGCCAATTTTTTGGGCTATTACTTCGAGGCAAAATAATTAACGATTGTTCGAATAAGAAAGAAAAGACTTTTGTTGAAACATGAGAAAAGAGATACTAAAAATCATAAATGCAAAGCAATTCAAAGCAATATTGCATCGGACATGTTTTCTTTTTGTTTTTCTTTCTACTCGTTCGTTCGCGAGGCTCGCCAAACATAAGCGAATGTCAAAACGTACGTAAAAGTGGTAGAATAAAAACAGAAGATGATAAATGTCTCACCGAACAACGATGCGTGCTGTTGTGTGTACAGTACGCTTTGAAAATCTTCACGGCAGCATTTGAGAATTTATTTCAAAAAAAGATAACAACAAGATGTTCGATCACGTATGTGTTTCACTTGTATGTTAACGTTATGAAAAAGAAAAATCCATCACAGTGATAACAGGGAGAAGTCTGTAGTCTGTTGTGTGGATTCACATGTGTATCAGAGAACATACACTCACACACATGGACAGACAAAATGGCGCTGAGGGTGAGGGAAGACTTTAGCAGTGAGGCCAACCGCCAACTCATTTGAAAAATGGTTTTTCAAAATTTGGTACGCCTCACCCAACCAGATCGTCTGATTTCACGGACGCACACACAACAACGACAGAGGAACGTCAGAGCTCGTATTTTTATTCATAAATTTGTGATTGTTTATCTCATAAATTTTTATCAAGTGAATCAAATAATGTCTGAATACGACCAAGTCAGGAGAGTGAAATTAACTCTGAAAGGCGAAAAACGCAAGTACGTAAAATAGAATAAACAATATACTTATTTATTCAGGTCTTATTCACGAACGTGTTTTTGAGGTTAGAACGATTGTTGTTTTCCGTTTATTTAGATCGAAGAAGAGGAAGCACAAGAAGGAAGGACGGGATGAAAAAACGCCAAATGTCCAAGACGATGATTCTGCGATTCATGGTACAGCATTTTTTTTCAACCATCGAAAAAGTCGTTCCTTAGGTTTTTCAACAAAAATTATCACATCTCTTCATCACCCAATTAAATAGCTCAAAGCGTATGTGTCGAAAATTATAATTCACCTCCAAAAACTACCCTCTATCTCTGCCTACCTGTACATACCGGGTCGATGAGACCCGATTGAACGCAATACTCGTGATTTCCACAAAACTGGGTCAATATTATTTTTTCTTCATTCAATTAAATGTCTAGGTGGTTGGTGGAAAGTGAATAACGTTTCTGAAATAACCGGAACTGTCGCAATACAATACGGTAGAGGAACTTATATAAAAGCGTTAGACAACGGATTATTTACTCTCGGAGCTCCGCACGACGAAGGAGAGGGTCCGTCCCCGGAAGAAATTCTCACGGCGTTTCCTGTCAACGAAACTAAAGTAGCCCTCAAATCCGGATATGGAAAATATGTGGGAGTCGATCAAAAAGGAGTTGTGATAGGAAGAAGCGACGCGGTCGGAGCTATGGAACAATGGGAACCAATTTTTGAAGTAATCTCACAAACGAGTCCATTTCTCTATTTTTAAAGCCATCCAAAGCTTTTTCTGTATCGTATGATTTTTGTTAGGACGGTAAATTGGCGATACTGAGTTCGACGAGTTGCTTCATTTCTATAACCGACCAAGACGACGTTGTTTGCAACAGCAAAACTGCTGGACAAAACGAATATTTGTCTATCAGAAGTATGATTCAAAGAGTGGACGATCCTGACAAAGACGTGCCCATTGACGAACGAGGATCACTCGACAACATAGAAGTCAATTACGTGTAAGTTTTTATGTTTTCAAAATCGTTGGACAAATCCCTGGGTCTTGCAAAATCTTGAAAAATAATCCATAAATAATAACGTTGGAATCTCGTTTATTTGCAGACGAAAATTCCAAAAATTCCAGGACAAGAAGTTGCGTATCAATCAAGGTGATCGCGGAGAATTAAAAAAGGCTAAAGTCGAGGGAAATCTTCACGAGACTCTTCTCGATAGAAGAAGCAAAATGAAAGCTGATCGTTACTGTAAATAAAATTAAGAAACATGGATAACAATGCGTTCTGCAATTTTTCATTGTATAATTTGAAAAAAAAAAAACAAACGCCCGGATCCGATTGACGTTTATCACGGAAATAATTGCTCATTCAGAAGGAGAAAAGTTGAATCTGTTTTTTTATTTCATTGTAGCTGCCACTTTTCTCCGTTTATTGCGATTGAAAAGTTACCAACTGGCTATTACACATTTTACACGTTTGTGCGAATTATAATTACCATTGATCGTTTTTCTGATTCCCTTGTGGAGGACCAAGAAAACAAAAGGGCGAGGGCGAGGAAAATAAAAATAAAAGATGTTACTGATTCGTATCTACAATTTTGATAGGTCGTGTTGTTTTTGTTTGTTTTCTTCACGTATCATCTAACGTTACATAAGCGTTACATCGTTAATAATAATCATAATATTTAATGATGTTTATTAAAATATTGCCTGCTACATCTCTTCAAGAATTTACACAACGATTGAAAAATCAAAGCCATTCATTATCATCGCATTGTACTTTCATAGAAAGAAATCGAACCTCTCGAGTTGAGAACTTTAAAGATATTGTTGGAACGAAGATAATATATCTATCCATCGCAGAATTGAACTATCAGTTAAATGTTAAGCTTTGTTTTCCATTGTATAATTGAGAAATAACGCATGAAAGAAAAAGGAAAAAAATGAGAAAAAAAGATCGATATGAATTGAGACAAGAATTTATTGAGTTAGGAAACTCAAAACCCTGAAGATTCACAATGTTCATAAGTTTTTCATTGACAATTGTGAATTTTGACAGCCTGGGCCAATCAACGACCCAGTTAGAGTTGTGTGTGTGTTTTTTTTCTTCAATCAAAGTCAATGCTCGATTAGACAATTTATTTTCTTATCTATGAGAGAATTTTCTGCAGGAATATTTTCTCTCGAACAACTATTCGTGTCTCATTCGGATAAAAAGCCCTCTTCCTCTTCCCGAGTCAACGAAAATTCTATTAATATAATATCAATGGTCCGACAAAGGTGATCTCTCTTTCTCGCGGTCTCTCTCTCTCTCTCTCTCTCTCTCTTTTTCTGTGTATTTACAGTCGCGGTCGGGAGGTAGTGGTTCATGTGTCTTGAATAACAGACGCTCGAAATATAATGGCGTTGCACATCCCAAGGAGAGCCAACGTTGTCACCATCGGTTCGCAATTTTCAGTATACGGATATCGTTCCGCGCGTTCTTGATTTTCATCAACTTTTATTGAATTATTATTATTTTGTCTCTATGTACGTAACGAAATTAAACTCGGATGAATTAATTATTATCATTAGACTATGATTATTATTATTATCCTTATTTCGTATTAGAGCCAGAGTCCGGCATCGGAAGAGAGATTCTTGTCAAGATCGCTCGACTATTTATATTAATAAAAAGATATGAAAAATTGTGTGAGCTGACCGGTCAAGGTTAAAACCGCCTTTACTAGAACAAAAAGACAAAGAAAATGATGCAAAATTCGGAACGATTTTCTTTTCTTTTCTCCTGGTTCTCGTAATGCAGTTTCACTAAATGAGTCCATTATCGTTTTCTATCTCTTACCCCAACTTTCTCTCGCAATCTTCCGATGTCAACGTTGAACTTGTCATATAATGTAATAATTACTGCGGGTTCCTTAAAAAAATGGAAAAAACCATCATACGAATCAACGTGTACTAATTCATTGGAATTTCAAACGCCAACATTTCAGTTTATCCATTTTTTTCTTTTTTCTGTATCGATATTTTTAGTTCATTTTTTTCTTTAGAATCAGGACACATTCAATGGTTAACAAATTGGGGTTCATCAGAAGGGACAATTTTTTAGTTTCTTTCTTTGTTTTTTGTTTTGTTTTCTTTCTTTCCATCGAATTTTTTCTTTCCGTTGTTTTTGCTTTTTGAATATTTAAAATGATGAATACTTATGACCAAGCGGACTTTAATTTTGATCAGTTTTTTCAGCTGCCCCGGACCTCCGTCGAAGACGCTCCTTCCCCTCGTTGTAATTTAAGCCATTCGACAAATTCATCAAGCATCACTGGCCCTGCAATTACCACAAAGAAATTATCAATGCTGCCTTAATTATTTATCACGCTAAAGAACGAACAAAATGAAAGGGTGAGTCGTTGAAACTTACACGCTCCGTCCAAATCGTAATTCGATAAATCGTGATTGATTGTTCGGGAAAACTCCAATATGTTGCACCACTGATCTTTGTTTATAACTTTATACTTGGACTGATCTAAAAATTGTGCAAATTGGGAAAATAATGGCCAATGCTTTCCTAATAGTAATTGTAACATTACTCGTGCAGTCTCCATGTCCATACTGCGCTGATCTTTGTCCTAGGGTTACAAGGAAAACATTCGAATTATATCAGAAAGTTTAGCTTTTAAAGAGACACTCTTGGCGACGAGAAAAATGAAAATAAACTTTTCAACTCACCCTAGCGAAATCGTAAGCGTATCGATAGACACCTTTGAACGTGTGTGGGTCATTCAACAGGTTTCTTAGGTATTCGAGCTTTTGTTGTACTTTATTTACGGAATCACACTGTAGCTCTGAGAGTCCTTTCAACCATTCGGTAAGTGTGAAAAAGCCCATTTGCCGGGCATTCATTCTGTAGGCGAGAACGAGCATTACAACGTTTTCCGGCTCGACACCAATGTCCTCGCAGAATTTTTCCATTCCCTCAGGTCCAAGAGTGTCCGGATCGTCCGGTATCGTGTATTCTCGAAACCAAGCGACACATCGCTTCTGCGAGAACGACGATGCGCTCGAGACATCCTCCGGTTTTGTGTGTCGCCTCGCGCTGAATCAAAAACATTCCCGATAACCAACGCTGCTTAATTCCCATTAAAAGCGATAAATATTCGTTGAATTTATTAAAAAAACGAATTTCCAACAATAGAAATGAAAAAATTTTGTAAATGGTGAATATATTTTAAAAACCTCTTGTCATCCATGCACCGTACTCAAGCCCGATAAATTCTCGTGGAGCTCACAACCAACGGAACGACAATTTACTGCACCCGACCGATTCAACGAATTTGTTAAATCGCAAATACAAAATTTATCGAAAAATAGCCAAAAATATGAAATTTATAAATTCGAATTTCCAAACATTGGATTCCTATCCGAATTTGTTCCGCACCGTTAACTTTTTCACCCTGTTACTTTGGTGGAAAACGGAATGGCAAGTAAAACAAGAAACGAAAAATGAATGAAGAAGAAAAAAAAAGAAAAAAAATCAACACTTGTTCGAGATGTTAGAAATTTGGACCGTCCCAAGTGGCAGGGAAGGGCAGACTAAATCTGTGGACAGTCTATTTTAGTGCTGTGCTCTCTTCCCCCTCCCTCCATCTCTCTCTCTCTCTCTCCTTTCCAAACGTATAACGTATCTCGTGGTAGGTGCATCCAAAGGAGAATAATCAAAACGTCTCAATGTTTTTCAAGTTCATTTTACCCCCACAATGCGTCCGCCTCATTGCGGCGAGACAAACAAAAAATTACGATCGTCTCTCAATCGTTTTTCTTTCCATTTAAATTAACTTTTCAAACCTGCGCCTATAAATATGAGAGCAAGTGCTTCCTGGACTCGAGTCACTTGTCAATTTTCATTCTATTTCGATAATCAAAAGGACATAATCATTGGTAATTGAGAAAATCTGAAAAGCATCACTCTCAACGGACCATGTTTTTGTATCTCCGTCTTTGTAAAATAAATAAAAGGGAACAAAAGTGTCGTGGATCATTTGTATTTACCCGGACGTGTGTCTGAGCCTTTTAGAGGGATGTCGAGGAACATTGTCCTCATTGGCACTAGGCGTCATGTCGGTAGAAGCGTGATGATGGTGGTGATGATGATGATGGTGATGATGATTTGTACTGGAGGGCGCTCTCCGCTTACTGCGAGGCATCCCTCCGCCTCCTACACCCAAAACTGCGGATTGGCCTCTGTCTTCTCTCACTTCGCTCGCTCTTCCGAACCTATTGACGTTGGAATTGCAAGTTCCTTGTATCGCGCTATTGTTCTCGCCCCAGAGAGTCTGAAATCACATGGAACAGGAGACAAGAGTGAAAGAAAATTCAAACTCACACGGTGGTCGTTATAACTTTGCACTGATTGATTTTGTTTTTTTTTCCGACTCCACGTGACGGAAATTTCAAAATTACGTGTTTGCCGTTAAAACGTTGCCATTGAATGATTTTTTTTTTTTTTAACTCGGGAACATCGACCGACAATGCGGCATCGATGCCACGAAAATAGGTGTTGAAAAAAAAAAAAAAAAAACAAAAGCTCAGTGAGATTGTGACAAACTAACCGCAGGAGCGTTCAAAAATTTACGCAAACTTGTCCCGTTTGGGGCTTTTGCACCGCGGGCACTGCTTCTGTCTCTGTTATCAGGAGGTTGCATTTTTAGTTATTGGCTTTTGTTGCAGGATTGTTGTTTGACTCTTCAAATTTTCTTCATTCCGAAATAATTCAATTTTAAGACCTAATGCTATTTAGTATGACTGACTGGATAATTTTGGCCGACAAATGAAGATCTCTGTGTCACTAGCGAAATTACGAAGGCAATAAAAGAAATTGGTCATTTGTGAGAAAAAAAAAGTTCAAGGGTTACAGAGAAGACAGATCGCGATCGTAGAGAGCAAGCGAAAGTGTCTTGATCCAAAATAACGAACGAATCAAAGTTTTGCGAGATGACGAAATACTTGGGGAAAAAATTACTTTGTATGTTTTGCTTACCGTGTAATTGCAACGATCGTTCCCGGACAAATTAAACAAACTCAGTTGATCAGTGATGTATCTTGTTTCTTGACGACTCGACTGCTCCTTCTCAGTCGTCTCGACGTTCGACAATATCGAGGTTAGGTTCATCAATACATCCCAAATATTCGACACTTTTTTCGTTCGTTTTTGTCTCACCCGCTCAATATTTAACTTATTTGTTTGTTTTCCGTGCGTTGCTTTGCTTCGGGAAGTCTTTCGTCGTAGCCTTGAAATTTTTATCACTTTTGTTTTTTTGATTATTCACAGATTTCGAGAAGAATACAAGAGATGTGATAGAAGCGCGACAGCGGCTACACAAACTGTAACATGGATTTTACAGTTGGAACGAGGAAGCGACGAGCACACAGCCTGACCGAGAAAATAACAGTGGAAAAAAAAGCGAAGATTACAGTATTATAGTTGCGTCTAAACGGGTGGGAGGGTGAGAAATAAGAAGGGGAAAACAAGTGATGTTCTCTCAAGCTCTAGTGGTGAATGAGACTCCGATTTTAAATACTAGCATTATTTATCTCTATCGCACACTCGCTGACTCGGTCAAACACTTGTTTTTTTCTCCTTTACCTCAATATTCCAAGTTGCTCCGATAGAGCGATGAAAAAATGTATCAAAAAATATGTTCCGATGATTGGCATGTACGATTTCGCATTGTTAGATAAGGAACTTGTATATTATACGTGTTTCAATATTGGAGGGATATCGTTCGCAAAGCACGCGAATTGAAACGCTACACCCTCTTCTCCCCTACCTTCTCGCGCTAGCTCTTTCTCTCTCGCGCTTCTGTCCGCAGTAATATCTTCAGAAAAATGCTAATTCGTGTATATCCTTCCCCAGATTATCAACTATTTTGATTCTTTTATTTTCCTAATAAAGCTATTTTGGAGGCTAGACCGAAAACGATTTTGCCCACGCTTACTTCGCGTGGCGAAACGTTACGGTGGTTACAATGCGGATTTGTAAATTTCCCGAGGGGGGGGAGAGGCGGAGAAAAAATATGATATATATGGTACGTGAGGAGGTGTATTTATTAATATAATCAGTGGATACGCCTGATACGCGGTCCTCTTTATCCTAATGCTTGTCACACTACCTAAAAATCTCCTTTGCGTTGCCAAACGTAAACGGCTAATTTGCGATTTGGCCACTCAGGAGCATCAACGCTGCGAAGCGCATAGGTTGCCGGCGGCAGTGGCGCCACGCGCGGGAACAAATTCAAAAGACTCTCCAATGGCCGGGATGTTAGATTACATACGGAAAATAAAAAAATAATCACCAAACACCCAATGTTTTATTATTTTTTTGAATTTTATTTTTTTTCATTTTTGTATAAATTATGATGTACATCTTGTTTGTTCGTTTTCTTTTATTTTTCGTCTGTTATTTCTACTACAGCTTGAAGCACATCAATATTACCCAAGAAGAACAATGATTTCTAATTCAACGTAAACCTCCTCATCAAAAGCCTTGAATTCTTCGACACAATGTGTGGCGTTTGTGAAGGTGAAAATTAATTTATTCACGATCGGTAAATAGTACAATTACAAATATCAAGTTCTCGATTTTTTCTCTTCAATTTTCCGAGAAAGAAAAAATCTTTAAACTCCGACACTTGCCAAAATTGCTTCACAATCGGTCAACTAACGTGATGAATGTTGTATTGAGATTAGAGAGAAAAAAAGGAAAAAACAACGAAGAAAACAAAGAGTAAAAAAAAATGTATCATTTCAACGGACAATCCGCAAAATATACAATTCTTTTCTGCAGTTTTAAATGTTACTTCAACTCCTAGGATAAATTTTAGGCTAACATTCGTTCTTCATTCATTTTGTACATACTTCGAACTCGGAACAATATTAAATTGTCGTATTTTCTTTTCTTTCTTTTTGTTTTTCAACATCTCTGAATCAGCGGACCATTCATTTTCATTATTCACAGAGACGAATAGCGAAGCGAGATGTAACTTTCGTTTTCTCAATATTATTAATTTTATTGTTATTATCAATATTATCATTATTGTTACTATTATAATTATTTATTAATATTCAATCAACGACAGTGACTATTGGAAGTAATTTGTAAAACGATGATGGTATAATCTACAATTAATCGTGTGAAAAAATTCTGATACAGGCCACTCTCGTTATACAATTACAAGTAAATGATCTTTTTTTTTTTTTTTATTGTTTTTTCACCTTTTCTTCTCATTTTTTTTTTGCAATTTTTTTTTTCGAAAGAAATTAAATAATACATCAGGGCACGGGCGAGGTTTGCTGAACGGCGAAGAATATCAATCGTTATTTTGTTTCACTTTGCCTTAGAAAAGAGGGGGAAAAACAAGATGTTGAGTATTGCTTTGCGATTGTGGTGTACGTTCAATGAGGTTCTTCATGTGCAACGAACGCTTTCAGCCAAATGTTTTTTTTCCGCCCATCGTGGAGCAACGACGATGTACCATCGTTTCAATTTTTTGCAGTACATGGTAATATATATCACACACTCACAAACTTTCTCTCTCTCTCTCTCTCTCTCTCTCTCTCTCTCTCTCTCTTGCTCGATCTCTTTCTCTCAATTTTTTGTAACTTTACAATTAGACGATTGTGAACGGTCTTAATTATCATATAGGTCTATGTAATAAAATTAACAATAAATTTCACTTATCGTATGAACCTCAAACGTTCGCGTGAAAGCTACTGCTAAGGATAAATACAAATATTGCGCTTAAATTCAATCAGTTTAGGTATGTACACACAATACACATTGTTCGGTCGATGATGAAGAAATGAATTTTAACGATGACCGTATACACTTACCCACGTCGCTGGAAGAGCTTCCCTATTCTTCTTTCTTATCTTCATTCTCTCGTTCATCCATTTCTTATCCGAAATATTTGTTTCATTCGCGCTTCCAGGACCTTCCCATCGACGAAGAAATACTTGTGCTTCTAGAATTCCCTTCGGACGATCAACTCCACAGATTTTTCCTGTTCATAAGCGTAACAAACGTTTATTATTCGTTACCGAAACTTCCGAGTATCATATTTTTTTCATTGATTGCTATTTTTTCTGCACTCACGTGGGTTTGATCGTTTTTCCTGTTGAATTAACCGGCAGCGCTGGTAATTTTCTCTTTTTGCCAGAACGACATTTTCTGACGTAGGCTTCGATGAGCTGAGCGATTTTTTTCGGATTAATCTCGCCCGTTTTATTGTGACATATCTGTAAAAAAATGAAAAAAGAATTTCGCTGGTTTGTTCTGATTTTTGGAATTGTCGATCGAGTGACTTATTTTTACGATGCTGACCTTCGGCACGGCTTTTCGCATTATATCTTTGTACTCCTCTTTCGTTACGTGCTTTTTCGTGTAGTGAGGCTTCAGCACCAGTTTAACTTCTTCAACGACCCTCTCTTGGCGATTCAGTTTCTTCAAGAACTGTTCAGACAACAGAAAAAACCGAGTATAAACAAAAGGAATTGAGCGAAGAGTCTTGAATGTTAATTTGTTAGGTAAAGAAGAAAAAAAAATTCGTGGCAACACAGACCTTGTCCTTGACCTGCATTTCCACCGCCGAACTCGGAAGATCATCCAAAATTTGTAGTTGATTCTCATCCATACGTACTCCAACTTTTGGATTCGTGGCTGTTTGATATCGCAAAAAAAATGAGTATATGGATCGAGCGACTACTACGAAATGAGATTTTGAGAAAATTGATAAGAAATACGAACATTTTTTGCTCCTCTTTTCTTTTTCCATGATTTTCTTGCTCCTTGGCTTGCTCGCTTTCATAGCGGGTGAACTGCCGAAAAGGGAATCAAACGCGTCCTTCTTTTCGTTTGGTTTGTTTTTGGCGGTGGAATTTTTATTGGAGCCCGGTAGGTTGATCGGAGAGGAATTGTGATTACCACCGCCACCGCCAGGACTCGGTGGATCAAAAATACCGTCGCTCAAGCTGGAGCCCGGCGAATACGGAGACGACATGTCGAGGATATTGTCATTGGTCATTTCCAGATTCGCATCGCTTCCGTTTTGGCCGACGGTGGAAAGATTTTTATTCTGTAAACTCTTTTGCATACGGATTGGCGTTGCTTTCGGGGCATTGGCAAATAAGTTTGGCAGTTGGGGCCTGTCAATGGCACGTTGTTTTACTTGCGTATTCGGTGAAATGCGATTCGCCTGAAAGTGACACAAAAGTAATGATTATTATTTTATTCTTTCGGAGTGAATGTTTGTGAAGTGAAAAAGGGAGAACGAACCTGCTGAACATTTCTCTGACCAATGATCGGCGTGCTGGCATTGAAAATAGCGCTTCGCTGTACAGCAGCCGCGACGGTTGCGAGAACAGGATTGATTGTTGCAAAAGGATTGATGGTCGATTGTGCATTTTGTTGATTCTGTTGTACCTTGGCCGGTGGGCTGTCCAAAACTTGAACAATTTCCGCCTGATTGTCGATGATAACAGGCGAGGTGTCACGATTGGGCGAGGCACGTTTGAGCGTGACCATTGATATGATTTTTGGTTTTTCCGTTGTTTGTTTATCGGTGTTTTGAACATCCTGCGTTTGGGTATTATCGTTTGCGGTCAAGTTTTCATTATCGCCCTCGTGTTTTCTCGGGGAATTGTTGCGTTGATTTCTATCCCGATCATCGTTCGAGGTGGCGTCCTGACTGGCAGTTGGGGTTGGAGATCGTGATTTGGTGGGATCGAAGGGATCGTAAGCATCGGGCGAAGTGGGCGGTGAGGACGGTGGTTCGGGCGGTGTGTTAGGACCTATTTTCAGTCTAAGTTCCAGTTCCTCTTGGGCTCTCATCTCCAGCTCTTCCTCGACTCTCTGATCGATCTCTTCCTGCTCTTCTTCCTCTTCTTCCTCCTCTTCCTCCTCCTCCTCCTCTTCTTCCTCTTCCTCGCCGCCTTGTTCCCTCTCGAGAAGAGGATTCATCATGGATGGCCGAAGATTGTTAGCTTTGTTACCGATGGAAAATTTGTTCTGTGGCTCGGGCGGAGTTTTCGGTCCTTGCGAGACGAACTGGTCGTGCTCGTGAGGAGTCGTCGGATGGGTGTGTTGTTCCGGAGTCGCTAATTCTGCGACTTGCTTGTCATCATCGTCACTAAGGACGATAACGTCACGCGGCGATGGTGTTTGCTCGCGGAAGGGTGACTGATCGAGATCGATGACCGCAACGGGCTTCTTCGTCGCTGCGATTTCAGCTGCTTTCGATTTTTTCTTTTTTTCTTTCTTGCCAACTTTCGGTGACTTGGCACGTTTGTCCTTGAGTCTGTCCTTTTTAGGTTTTTTGGCTGGCTCGCTCGATTGTATCGGTTCTCGCCTGCGTCGTTTACTCGTCCCCAGCAAGGGTATTGTTTCCGGCAATTCCGGCAAACCCGTTGGTAACGTTGTCTCATTTTCTTTATTGAAACAAACGCTCACGAGTATGTTGTCACCGCTGGCAAATACTTCCTTGGAGGGAGGCGGAGTTTTCGTTCTTTTTGTTTTTTTACGTCGCTCCGGTTCGCCGCCACGTGCTTTTTTACTCTCTTTTCGCTTTTCTTTCTTCTTCTTCTTAATGGCCTCTTTGTTGGTGAGGATTACAGTGAGATTTTTGGGAGGAACGTTCGGCCCGTCGAGTGCCGCTGGCGGCGACCACGTGGTCGCGTGCCCTGCCAAGTCTTCGTGTTGATTTACTATCGGCGAATTGGATCGCGACCAAGATGGTGTCCATTGAGCACTCCACGATTCACGATTAACATCTTTCTCTCGTGAAAAATTACGATCCCTATCCGTTGGCTTCTCACTCGGTGGATTCCAATTTCTGTTGCGATCCCGCTCTCTCGACAGCGAGCGATGCTTCGATCTAGATCTACTCTGCAATTTTCTCTTCGTGTGTTTCTTATCCCGTGACTTTGAGCTCAATCTTTTGGTCGGTGTTTTTGAACGAGAACGTTTGCGTATTCTTGAGCGACTACGTGATTTGTGTTTTCCTTTTGATTTATCTTTTCGCTTGTCGCGCGAGCGCGAACGATGCTTTCTCGACGAGGATCTACGGCGACGTCTGCCCGAGAGGGAACGTCTTCTGCGTCCCGGTGACTTGGAGCCGCGCCTTCGGGAAATCGAGCGCTTCTTCGAGAGCGATCGTCTCGGGGTGATCGAACGTTTGTTGCGTCTTGTTCGCGAAAGGGAGCGCCGCCGTGAGAGCGATCTTCGGCCTTTGGAAATTGATCTACGATCCCGGGACCACGAACGACGTTGACGCGACCTTGAACGCGACCTCGATCGCATTCTCGAGTAGGAACGTGAACGACGATCGCGCGAAATTATACTTCGCTGTCGCGACAAGCTGCGGGAGCGTGATTTGCTTCGCGAGTAATCTCTTACGTCGCGGCCGTACTCGTCCTTGCGGGGTCTCGCAGGTTTTTCCGCCACGATTTTTCTCACATCGTAACGCGGCAATTCTTTCCTTTTTTCTTTCTTCTTCGTCGTCGTTGCCGTCGCTGTCGCGGTCGTAGATTCTTTGAGCTTTTTCTTTGGTTTATTCTTGTCGCGATCCCGCGATCTCGAGCGTTTGTCCTTGTCCCGATATTGTCGATCCTTTGTGCTTTTTGATATTTTCTTCCACGCGACTTGATTCTCCGATGAAATATTCTCTTTGTTCTTCTCCGTCTCTTTGCTCTTTTCCTTCTTATCCTTTTTCCTCTTTCTCTTGGGATCCTCGTTGTCGGCGGACTTGTCGGCGGAATGTTTTTTCGACAACAATTTACCGTCCTCCGTAATTTCGCCCTCTTCCATCTCCTTCTCCTTTCGCAAACTCAGGAGCGTAAGCTCGTCCTCGAAGTTCATGGCCTCGTCGGTTTCGGAAATCGCTTCGGTACCGAGGCCAGCGTAGCCCACGGGTGTCCGGCAGACATCGAGGTCATCGTTCGAACGATCCTTCGGTGGTGTTATCGGCTCCAGACCACTCTCGAACGGAGACAAGGAGTTGGCGTTGTCTCGCTCTTTGATCGGCCTCTCGTCCTTGCAAGGCGTATAAGCTCCGTCCGATTCCCAGGCTTCGCGTTCCGCGTCGTCTTTTTCCTTCTCGTCCGAAATAGCGGCGACCGCGACTCCCTCCTTCTCGAGAGGGAAATTTTCCGTTTCATCGTCAACGTCGAAGGAGGAACTCGCACCAGCTCGAGCTTGATCCAAACTGCTGGAGCACGAATCTTTCGCTCGATCCTTTTTCGTTGCTTCTTCGTTCTCGCTGCTTCGATCCTCCGTGTCGCTCTGGCCACTTTGCGAGGATCTGTCGATTCGACTCGAGCGTTTTCGTAACTTGCGCATCTTCCTGATCCTGCTGGCGTCTTTATTATCCTCATCCTCGTCGCTACGATCTTCCGATCGCTTCTCATCGTCCTCGCTCTGCCGTCCACGAGCCAATGACCTCCACTGTCTCGTCGGTGTTTTTTCTTTATTCTCGATTGGACTCGATTCCCCAAGAATTTCTTGTTCCGGCTGTTGCTTCCTCGGAGACGAAGCGCTCGGTATACTTTCTGCTATCGAGATTATCGTGTCGGAACTCTTTTCCGTAAGATCTATCGTTGACATCGCCAAAGTGTCTTTCTCGGCCGCGGACTCGTCGGGAGGTTTTTTCTTGTCGCCTTCGTTCGTTGAAACTTCTGCTCCGGCGATTTGAGTTTCCGCTTTTTCTTGATCGTTCTCCGATTCTCTGTTGCTCGTGTCCATGCTGTTGGTCTTTTTATCCTTTTTATCGGAATTTTTATCGCGATCGTTGTCGGTCGTTTTAATATCGTTACTGTTTCTTCTGTCGGTATTGGCAACAGCCTCGTCATCCTCGCTCGGTTTTTCTTTCGTCCCGCACTTGGCGCTGTCGTCACTGATGCGAAAGATCTCGTCGTCCTTGTCCACCTCACGATCTTTCTTCGTACTATCGTCGACAGTCCGAGAGTTTTTTTTCTTTTCTTCGATTTCTTTTTCCTGCTCGATCGAAACTTGGATGTTCTCGTCGAGTTCGTCGTACAAATTGCTCAGTTTGTTGTTCAGTTTAAATTTATTGCCTATCTTGAAGGTTATCTTGCCTCTGGAGTCATTGGAGATTTTTTTTGGTGGTATGCGACTGAGCGTTTGTCTCTCTTTCCTGAGGGCTTCGACGTACGGATCGGTGGGCTCGGGAATATCAGCGAGATCGCAGCTTTGCACGTCCCCGACGATGACATCGTCGTCGTCGGGCATATCGGGCGGCATGGGCGGTGGCTCGAGGGGTCCGATCTGTTGAGACAATTCTTGTTCGGTATGCCGAGCGACGTCCATCGTTTCTGAAGAGTAGATTGAAAAATTGGGGCAATCCTGGGAGTCGTCGTCGTCGTCGTCGTCTTCCTCGTCAACGTCGTAAGCGGTTAGGCGCAAGAGCGGATTTACCGAGTTGTCGCGTCGGGAATTCTTGCCACCAGGAAACTCGGGCGGCCTGGGCGGTGGATTCAAGGCTCCGCTGCCGCTATCTCCGCCTCTCTTTTTCTTTTCTTTCTCGAGCTTTTCCCCGCCGTTTTTCTCGCGATCGCTGTCCTCGTTCGTGTCGCTGTCGGCGGCGAAAGGATCGTATTTGTCGTCGCGTTGTTCAGCACCGCGCGAGACACGTTCTTCTTTTGGTGTATCGTCGATCACGAGGTCTTGATCGCTGTCGTTGTCCTTGTCGCTTTTAGAATTGTCCTCGAAGTCGAGGAGACCGGACGGAGGCTCGGGAGGTGGTAAAAGCGCGATTGGGCAGTCCTCGTTGTTGTTGGCTGATTGCTGTTCCTCGTGAGTCTCAGTGTCGGATTTGTTGCCGGCCTCGATGTCGCAATAAATATCACAATCTTCGTCCTCGAGGCTGGGGCGCTCGGGAGTCGTTGAGTTGGCAGCGTTCGCGACGGCCTGAGCGGGGCCAGCTGCGAGAGAAGGTGGAGGCGGTTGTTGCAGTTGCGGAGGGAAATTAGTTGCTTCGCGATTCTCGTTTCGCGGTGGTGGGGTGTGAAAATCTTGATGAAAACTTGGCTCGGGCTGTGACGCGCCGGAAAGCGGAGGAGGTGGAGGCGGAGGCCTCGTGATGAGGGAACCTGGCATGTTGGGATGTATTCCAGGGGGTAATCCAGGCGGAGGTCCTGGCGGTGGACCGAGGCCTATTCTTGGAGCGGCGAAATGATTGTGATGGGCGAAGGCTGGTGGCGGTGGTCGTTCGTGATTATTATCCATAGGCGAAGAGAACATGGGCCTTTCTGACATCGGCGGCGGACGTAGTCGTTCCGGTCGAAAATGTTGAGGATTGCGATTTCTGAATGGCGGCGTACCGCCGAAAGGGGGCGCGCCACGAAATTCAAAATTTTGATTGTAATTCGCCGGTGGGCCGAATTCCCGATTTCCAAAGTTGTCCCGCGATCCCGTTCCGCCGTAACTGTGTCTTCCACCTCCGGCGTACGAATCGCGCCCACCGTAGCCGCCACCTTGATTGCTGCCTTGGCTATGACGCGAACCGTCCCGATAACCTCCTCGAAAATTGCCTCTGTTTCCGCCGCCTCCTCCTCCTCCTCCCCCGCCGCCGCTTCCACCACGTGGATTATTGTACATCGGAGCTTGGGTGATGTCATTGGGATTGACGCTCGACAAGTCCAGCGGCGTTTCACCGCTGGAAGGCGGCGTCGCGTCTTTCTTCTTCACCGGACTCTCGTTGTTGTTTACGCTGTGAGCATTTTCGCGATCCTTGGACGCGATCACCAGCGTCCCGTCAGCCTTTAGAGTAACGCCAGTCTTTTTTCGAGAATGCCACAATTCTTGGCTCTCGATAATTGTACCGATGAGATCAATTACCGAGGAACCACTCGTCGTCAACACATCGGAACCAGCGCCACCGACACCGCCACCCCCGCCACCATTACCCGTCGGATTTCCAATTCCTTTGAGAGCTACGCGACGTCGCGTCAACGACAACGCCGAACGACGATGAGTTCTGATTACCGCGCCATCTCCTGCCGATGCCCCGTCATCGAACTCTTCCTCCGATCTACGAACCACGAGAGAAAAAAAAAAACATACCAAATTATCAAGACTCACTTTTGAGCTCGAGCACGATCGAGGATTTTTAACCCTCGGTAGACGCACATGGGTCCGGATGGCCCATTCAGCGAAAGGATCGACTTTCTCGTTTTTCCTATCGATTACCATTGAATAACAATAATAAAAAAAAAAAAACTTTTATCCATCACCCAGTGCGGGCTCTCTTTCTATAGACCCAAAGCTACTTTCCTGAATTTTTTCACATTTTTTTAACGAGTCCAAGCGCAGTAGAAAGCGATAGGGCCCCCCAGACCCATGTGTGGCTAGGGACGTGCGCTAATTGTCTGCGGAGGTCGAAAGTATTGAAGAAAAAAATATTCACCCAGGCGGACTGTAGTTTAGGCCTAGCTCGTTGCCAAAGATGCTGACTTGAGCTATCCCTGCGCGGAATCTCGAGTCTATCAACTGGCCACGATCAGTCGGTTGCCTTCGAACTTTAATCGCAGGACCGGCAAGCTGCTGATGTCCGTTCGGCCTCATCATGCCCAAGGTATTTGCCAACCTTTTTTTCACCGTGTTCATAGCTGCTGCCATCGAGGAGACGGTACGAGCGCGCTTGACTTTTCGTTTCTGAATAAAATGAAAATATTTCAATGAAATAATTAGTCAGAAGTTGGAAGCTGCAAAGTGAGGAGTGTCACAAACATTTGAACAAAAGTTTCGAGGTCCAAGCTCATAAAATATCATCAAACTTGTCTGATTTGAGTCGCGAGCGTTTTTTCAAGAGCAAAATATTCTCGCAACGGAGTTAACCATTCCCTTCTTTCCGAAGCAACAAACAGCCCGAGATTATTTTAGCCGAGAAGCTTGCAAGAGAGTGAGAGAAAAAATAGCAAAACGTGAGAGGAGTTTGGATCGTGCAAGCTGAGATCTTCGCGTGAAAGAAGCAAGAAAAAAATCGATCTACTGAAGAATATGTTTTTATTGGTACAAATAGGAGAACAATCGGGTTTGTTACATAGACCAAAAAAAAAGTCAAAGGAATAAATTAATAAATACGATGCATGTGTAAATTGCTAGCAGCTTTAGAAAAGAAATAAAAACACAAGTGCCCAGCCAGCTAAGTGTGATGCGAATGTTTTTTTTTTGCCGAGATATGTGCGTGAGAGAGATGACGATAGAAAAGCTTCCTGGACCGTATAAAAAATTGTTAGTAATTTGGAGTGTTTTTATGAGCTTAGAGATTACTTTTCACCCTGGATTTCAATCACAAGTCCCGGTAGAGAAAAATTCTCATTGAATTTGATAGAGCGACCAACGAATGTCGCAACAATTTGATTTTCGTTTGTGTTAATTTTTTTTTAGTCTTGTTGCTTTCTTTTCTGTTTGTTTTGATTTGTTTGATGGATGTGTTATACCTTGCGCGATCTCTTGCCTCGTTTCTTCCGTCTCTTGGTGGATGTAGGCGCGACATTGACGTAAGTTACGATTTCACGTTCCTCTCCGTCGTCGTTGTACTCGCGTATACGTACTTGACGGACCATGCGCTCGTTTCGTACCGTAACTTTGCGCTTTTTTTTCTTGGTTTTGCGGCTTCCGGTCTTGGTCGAACGACCAGTACGCGACGAAGTTGGCATTTGTGAGTCTCCACTCGCTTCTCCGAACATCATTCTCGTTCGCGTTTCCGTACGACCGTTTTCCGAAATCGAATCCATACCCGAGGACGATGTCGACGGCTGCTCGGGATCGAAAGTTGCGCCCCCGTTACGAGAGGACTGACGAGCTTCCCGCGTACGATCACGATCCGCCCGAATATTCGCCCGTACGCGCTCCGTTTGACGAGTTCGCGGGATCATACGGTGTGGACCAAAATTTGATATTTCGTTTGGTATTCCCGTACGCGTACGACCGTAAGACAAACCGAGACCGCGAGCTTCAGCCATTAAATCCGATATTTCGTCGAGATCGATGTCAACCTGCAAACCATTTCCAACGAAAACGTTTTAACCAATCGAAATTGTCGACGGGCCAGTAAATCTGAAGGACAGAGAATTCTTACCACTTCCGCGTCGTCTTGACTGTTGCGAGAACAATCGGGGCAGTACCACTCGTCCATCGGCACTTCGTTCATCGGTGGATTTAGACACTCGAGATGATAACCGAGATCACAACCGTCGCAGAGCAACATACGATCCTCGCGATCACACTGACGGCAAACTTCGCAATATGTTGGATCTTCCTGGATCAGTTCCTCGGTGGTTGACTTCATCTCTACCGGAATCTGTCTCTTTACCTGCGATAAACGAATATTCTTTACGTTCTACTAGCCGATTAGTTTGTTTTGAAAATCCAAGTATTCTTCGATCATTTCTTACTTTGCCTCCGATTTTATCTCGAACATGAAGCGAAGTGAAAGTCTGTCGATCAACGGGACAGGTATTGATATTTTTGCTCCATTCCATGAGACAGAGAAGGCAGAAACAATGTTCGCAAGAAGAAGGCGTCGCGACTTCTTGTTTCCCAAAGGCCAAGAGGCAGATCGGACATTTTTCGGATTGTCCGTCGCTCGTGTCGGACTCGGCGCCAGCAGCGGTACCCGCCACGGCATTTTCTTCCACATTTTCCTTCTTCTCTTTTTTTCCTTTTTTCAAAGATTTCGCCGACCCGGAGCGTCGCTGCAGACGCTCCTCCTCCTCAGAATCGTCCGATGCGCTCTCCCAATCCGATTGCCATTCCGAGCTCGTAGTCCCTTCACCTGCGCACACCAAATTTTCGTTACTTTTCCCATTTCCAAAATTTCATCTCCTCGCTACGTGCCCGATCGAATTTCCCTCAAAACTCACCACTTCGAGAAGAGTCTCCGCTTTCCGAATCGCTGCTATAATTTCCCTCACTGTCCGTAACCACTCTCTGAAAATATTTCAACGTTAGCTCGTCGTTTTTCACGAAAAATATTTATTATTCGTTTTTAAAACGTTTCCAAGCGGCTCACATAATTTTTCCTACGAGTCACAGGTTTTGGCACTGCTTCGTCGTCGTCGGTGCTTTCCGGATCACTGACGACTCTCTGAAAATTCGAAATTGCGTTGAATTGCTTAATTTTCGCGATATCGAGTTATTTTCAATTTCCAAAATTGAGAAGCCCGAGTTTTCTTACAAAAACGCGGCGTTTCCTATGAGCTCTGACTACGCTGGGTCCTCCGCTACTGTCGCTGTCCGAAATGGCAAGCCGTCTCCTTTTAGGAGGCTGTGGTGGTAAATCTCCGTCACTGGACATTTCGATGCTTGGATAGAGTTCAACAATACACGAGTCGCATGTCTGAAAACAGTCTGTCAGGAAAGAAAGAAAAAAAAACATTGAAATACGATTTAGAATCGATGGGAGTGAAAAAGATGGTTGCGAGTTTCGAGCACGGCACTGCGAGGGCGAAAATTCGTCAGGAAAATAAAAAAATCGAAGTGTTTTTCGAGCAGAGAGAAATAACGAGATGGATTCGTGTTTTGTTTTGCGAATTTTTAATCGACGCGTTTGAGGCGATTCCTCGGGACATGGAAACTCGAGAAACGGGGAAAACTTGACAAGTGCATAAAAGGAGAACGAATTTCATAAACTTCAAACCCGAAATACATCGAGACTTTCATGCTGCTAACGAGCAATAAAGGACGCTCGAATTCGGAGACTTTCCGTCAGATTCGATCACGGATATCAGGGAAGAAAGTTTGGAAAATAATTGCGAGGATGAGCAGAACGAGGTTTATTCACGAAAAAGTAAAATATGACCAAGCGGAGAGCGTTGTACCAATTTATTTCGATAGAAGCTTGATGAGCCCTCGCGATCCGATCTCCTCGCCGCTGAGAAACACACAATTTTAAGGCACACATACACGAACACGAAAATACACACACGAAAAAAAATGAGAAAAAAAGGAATCAACGATAGATCAGCTTGCTGCTGGAAGAAACAGTCAAAGGACTTTGTCTCGGCTAGTTTGCGTACCTCAACGTCGTATTTTTCAATGACGCGAGAACAGAGTTTAACGTAAATAGCTTGGGTGGGAAAAAAAAATATTGACAGCCGAGGTTTTTTACGGGGGGTAACGCTTCCTCCTATCGCAAATCTGCGGACATCTTGGGACACCTCTCGTCGCCGACGCTAGTTGCGACGTTGCGCTATTTCACACCGTTCGCTCGTCTACGCTCTTTTTCTCTCTCTCTCTCTCTCTCTCTCTCTCTCTCTCCGTGACACTATCTCCGGCTTTCCAAAATGGTGAATGCACCCAAATGGAATCTTTTTTTTTCTTTCTCCCTACCCAATTTGATGAATCGTATGTTAGGAAAGTAACCTTTTCGAACGTGTATTTTATAACGCTCTATCGTAAATATTCGTGCTTCATGATGAGATTAATTACAGCGATAACCCGTGTTAGCGAATTATGAGACCATAGAGAGGGGATAGGAAAAAAGGAACAGGAAACGGAAGTCGATAAAGCGCGTATAATTGTCTTTAGCTTGACTCATTCCTGAGTTGGCGGGAGAAACGGTTCGATTCAAAAAGACTTTAAACGCTTTTCAATAAAATTTTCAATATTTTCAATAAAAAGAGAAACGTTTATCGAATTAAAGCGAGAGAATCGGTGAGAAGTGTCAACAAAAAACCGTCTGCATTCTGTTTTTCCATTTTATTGATACGAAAATATAAACGATTTCACTGCTCGTACATTTCAATCACTTTTTCAAATAACAAAATATTTAATTACTTTTATTACGTATCAGCAATATATTATAATCCTAATTCTTCTATGCAACATGAGGTTCTTTTAAGTTTGACGTATATAAAAAAAAAACAACGATATCATTAAAGGATCGATCTGTAATAAACAAAATTATATAGATGCTTTTGGTTGTGTCTCACGACACTCTCGTCCACAATTTTAACTTTTTAGTAATTCCGTAATTGGCTTTATTCAAATTGAAACGATTATTTGGTAAGATATTTGATCGATTTTTTTCTTCGAGTCAAATGAGTTTTCAACATTTATCAGCTCAGTTGGCTTATACGATCTCTCTCTGCTACAGGGGCGTACAAAAGTTTCGGGCCAATCCTATTATGGTCTCTTATGGCTATTTATGGCCCGAAACTTTTGTACGTCACTCTATATTCTCCAAGTTTCGGATGAGCTTCGTAGAATGAAGTTGATCAGTAGTTGTCGGAGTTAGAATACGACGTGACCGAGGACGGGGGCGAGGAGGCCATCGAGTCGACGGAGGATATCGAAGCATCAGGCGAATCGGAGGAACTGTGTTGTCTTAACGTTATTAATCGATGAGGTAGCGTAGAAAGATCGTCCGAAGTTTCAACATTCGAATCATTGCTTCGACTAGGAGAAGATGCATTTTGGCAGGATAAAGAAGATGATCCGTCTTGTCCCAAGGCTTCGAGGATATCTTCGAAATCAGAGGGAGTCGTATCCATCAGGGAACTTCCCGAGTCGTCCGAAGTAGAAGATGTGTCGTCGGGATCGTTTGCAGACTCGAACATCGGAAAATCGTGAACCGATGAATCGTAATCCAGTTCGGAATTGGAAAGGTCGAGATCCCATTCCGACGAGTTGGAAAATAATATCGCGAACGGGTTGTCCCCGTCACCGGCCTCATCCCCGGTATGGACTTCTGACGGAGTTCTCGTTGCGATCGGCATTTGCCGTAACTTTTTGCCACCATAATTCTGATGAACGTCGATCATATTGAAAGTCAAACGATCAACAGGACAAGTGTTCGAATGACCTGTCCATTTCACAATGCATTGCAGACAAAAAGAATGATCACACGTCGCTGGAACTGCCACTTCCTGTTCTTGGAACGGCAGCCAACAAATTGGGCAATGCTCGGCAGATTCGTCACTGTTTTCATCTTTCTTAACCTCCACCGCCGGACTTTCTACTACATCGTTTTCTGATGCTTTTTTAGACGTTTCTGACGAGCGCCGTGACTTCGAATCTCTCGAATTTTTCGCCTCTTTTTTCACGTTCGTTGGGGGACTCGCTTCTTTTGTTTTCTCCGCAGGCTTTTTGTCCACTTCTGCCAAGAATTTCAAGGATTAACGTATTACTATCACAAAACGACTTTATTTAGGATTCTTTCAAAATTTTCAATAAACGTTCTTGACACCAAAACTAACAGTTTTCTCCTATGAAGAAAAATTTTTCTGACGTTTAGAATTTGAGATATTTCATTTCCAATTTTTTATTTTTCCCATCTAAACGCGTGTAAATTGAAGTCGCATTTCTTTTGTTTTTTTCTTGCAACTTTTTAACGGAAACGTGACTTCAATTTACACGCGTTTAGATGGGAAAAATAAATAATTGGAAATGAAATATCTCAAATTCTAAACGTCAGAAAATTTTTCTTCATAGGAGAAAACTGTTAGTTTTGGTGACAAAAACGTTTCTACAAAATTTTGAAAGAACCCTAAATAAAGTCGTTTTTAGTATGCAAGATTATGCAATAGTTACCGCTTTTGGAAGAACCCGCTACTTCTGAATCGATGCTTTTGTCTCGGTCTTTTTTGTTCGTGTCGCCGATCGTTTTCTGTAAAAATTATTCAATATTATGCCAAAAAACACTTTTCCAGCTAATTCCTTAAAAATCTTCCCGTTTTCAAAGTTTTGAATCATTTCTCCGAATTCAGAATTTCAAGCAAAGTTGCGATTCGATCAAATGTTTCAAAATGTTATTTTCATCGTTACAACCACATTTTTCGATAAAAATATGAGTTACGCATTCTTTTTTTTTCCCCCACCAAAGAAGCTGAAACTTTTCTTTTTCTATGGAATATCAAGGACGAATGTTAACATGTGTGCCTGCCTTTTGCTTCGTTTTTTCACACTCACGCAGGTCATCGATCGCCTTAAGAGAGGAAATACGAGTTAATCACTGAGAAATCTGTGTAAATTTCTTTTAATAAATATTGAATAATTCTTACATTGACTCTCGGCTTCCTTCTTGGTTTCGTGGTCGAAACGGCGGCGTCGTCACTGCTGTCAGTGTCTATTATGCACAAGTGTCTACGTTTTTTTGACCTTGTCCTCGGCGGTTGCTTTCCGTTGTCGCCAGACATTTTCCCTGTGTTTCACTTTCTCAGATTTCCTGAACGATTTTGATACTCTGAAATTGGGAGAATGGCAGAAATTTCTATGTCAGTTGCAAAAATTTACGAACGAACGAGAAATAACGAGGAGTCGATGTGCTTTTGTATTTTAACAACGTTTCCGCCATCGGTTTTCGAGTGTAAAATTAATACGTAATGTGGTGTAATATTGTGGAAGACTGCAGATAGGTTAAGAAATTCAATCACGATTATCGACCAAATACCTTGATGATTCGCTAAAAAGTTGACATGAACCGCCGGTCGCAAGGTTTACAACATTAAACGATGTATCCTTTAATCTCTCATGGGTCTTTCGAATATACGATTCGACGATTACACGCCGACCATTATTACAATGACATGTGATGAAAACATTTTTTTTTCTCTTCGTCTTGTTCGCCTGGATGTTTGCGATAATCGATTATCGAAACGCTTTTATTTATTTTTTCATAATAAGTTATAATTCTATTTTGTTCACGAAAGTAGGGAAAGAAAAAGGAAAAAGTATGTGAACCGGAAATCGGAGTAGTTTACTTGACCACTGTTTTAGTTTTTATTCCAAGGTCTTCCCTAAAGATCCAATTGAAGCGTAATTCATAAAGATCCGAAAGAATTTTGATGAATTAATAAATCACTTGATTATGAAACAAGACATCGTTTGTTTATTGTGGTCTTCTTGATTTTCTTAATTCTAAGAAAACTAAATTTTTTGTTCAAAATGGACAGTCTCTATTGTTTTCCCGCTCCGACGATCTCGTCCGGAACTACATACGCGAGCGCCCATTTTGTTTGTGTTTCCTGGCGCGGCCACTGTTACGCTACTGTCTTTTGGAAGAGAACAACCTACCGCCATGGGACGTATGCACGCACCTGGGTAAGAATTTATTTATTTATCATTATTTAACGATAAACTATCCACCTAAAATTCCTTTCAACAAAACCATCATTTTTTTCTTCGCGTAATTAAACAATTATTCGTGGTTACACTTTGATTGAAATGGTGGTTGTCAACGTTATGTAGAACGTGGCTTCGAGCTCGCCATGCGTTCTTTGTATCTGATGTCGTCTTGCGCGAATTAGCACGCAAATCAATGTGCACCGACTGATTTGTTGCATTTTGTCCATCGATTATCACCCGATTATCAAACGAGCAATGATCGTTTCTGATCTTAATTTCTTTTTTGACGTTTTTCATCAACACCCCTCTCTAACCTCACTTTTCGCAGACTCCAACGTTTACGCCATAACTCTACAGTATAAACATTAAGATCATGGATCAGTCGTCTCGCATTTTCGAAATTAAAATTCTTCGATGTCGAGTGACTAATAAAAAAAAAAAGGCTCTGTTGGCGTTCGCAGGACGATGGCAAAAATGCGCTGACAGGGGCTTTTTTTTATTGGCGAAATCGTGTCGAAAATATTCAATTTGGAAAATTGCCGCTATCTCTCTCGCACTGCTCCATCATGTTAAGGGGATCTCGCTTTATTCTTCTATTCAATTTACAAATGTAACTTTGTTTTTCAGAAAGGGTATATCCCAGTCGGCGCTGCCGTACAGACGCAGCGTCCCCACTTGGCTGAAGCTCACACCGGATGACTGCAAAGACCTCATTTTCAAATTAGCTAAGAAGGGTCACACCCCCTCGCAAATTGGTAAGTCGATTCAACATTTCGAAAAATGTTGCTTCGTTCCTTTTTTTCTGCTCTTTCGAGACAATTCAAACATTACAATTTATTTTCCAGGCGTTGTGCTCCGTGATTCTCATGGAGTTGCCCAAGTCCGGTTCCGCACCGGAAACAAAATTCTCAGGATTGTGAAGAGCATGGGCCTCGCTCCAGATCTACCGGAGGATCTTTATTATTTGATCAAGAAGGCTGTTAAAATCCGCAAGCACTTGGAACGTAATCGCAAGGATACCGACAGTAAATTCCGCTTGATTCTTGTCGAATCAAGAATCCACAGACTTGGTCGGTACTACAAATCCAAGGGCTCTCTTGCGCCCAACTGGAAATACGAGAGTTCGACCGCGAGTGCTCTTGTCGCGTAAATCCATCATGCTTTATATTTACATTGTATCAATAAATAACAGATATTGATCCACTTGTATTTATTCGTTCGCGTATCGTCCTTAAAACGTTTTCCCCATTATTTTTTCTAAAATTACAGAAAAAAAGGAAATTCACAACTCAAAAGCCTATGAATTCTATCGATTTTTCAATAACTTTTCAAAAAAAATTCCACTCCGAACTTTGTCTACTAACATGCATAAAAATTCTCAGAATGTGAAAATTCAAACATATCGTGAATTTATTTAATTCGAAAAAATAACTTTTATTTAATTCTTGAAGGGTTTATGAGACAATCAATGATTCTCAACCTCCGTTGAAAATATATTTGCTACGCACGATCCGTTAGGTATTAATTCGTTTTATTTTACTACCAACAGTATTTAAAATGTATACAGTACGAATTAAATGACTTCCGGAAGAATTCGAGCTTGGATGACGGTCATCCAAGATGTAAAGTGCTGGGAAAATACCACATTGCCAAAAATTGCAATACAGAGTAAAAGAATATAGTGAATAATTGTGAGTTTTATCGTAAAGTTTGTTATAAAATGCATGAGAGTCAATCGTTGTCTTCGTAGTGTTGAGCCTTTTGCCATTTCGCTACCATGCTGGAGACTTCCTTCTGTTTTTTGCTGATGCCGAGTTTCGTCTGAAACAGTGAACGAAGAATTAATTGAAAATTCACATTCTCACTAACGAAATAGATTCGCCCGGCATTTTGGTACCTTCTTCTTTTTTCGTTCCTTTAAAACGGAGTCGGTGAGAATCGGCGGTTGTTCGACTTCAGCAGGTTGACCTTGAGGTATCGTCACTGGAATCGTTTCCACTGGTAACACTTGTTCAGTCTCGTGGTCGTTTCGGATTTTCTCGATCGATGCAATGTCGTTGTAGAACGAATCGATCGCCGAACCGAGAGTTTCCTTGTGACTTTTAATCGGTGGCTTCGCAATGACTTGGGTGTTTGCATACACTTGACTGTAATCGACCATAAATTGGACAGCATCTTGGCCCGTTAGTCTATTTGCAGCGGCTATCAAAGCCTGCTGTGGGCAGAAGAGTTTTTTTTTTCATTGCTTGATTAAAAAATTATTCGTGCTCGATTTTTTGGACAAGGAATTGACAAAAACTAAATTCGAATGTAACCCGTAGACACGACATCACCTCCGGGTTAACATACTCACCACATGGGTGCAAATTTGCACTTTGAGTTTTCAAAACGTTCTGTCTCATCGACATTTGTACGGAATGAAAACTCGTGGAGTAGATTTTAGGGGTAGCAAACTCTGGGCTATCGATTACAATGATTACAAAATCAAAAAATACAAGATTTCTTAAAAAAAAAATGGTAAAATTGACAAAAGAAATTTTGAAAATCTGTTTTTTGTTTGTTTTAACGCCATTTCAATACTCATTGAGGTTTCGACATTGAATTTGCGCCAAATTGAAACTAACGAGTCATATTTTCAGAAAAAAAATAATCCGGAATGATTATGAGGAAAGCCGCTGTGCCCCGCAGCCAAACGTTCTTGCCGCCTGAAGTTTTCGTGGGTACCCATGTAGTGGCTACGGGTTAATAATTTTTTTTTGTTTTCACCTTTTCCAACTTTTAACTATAAGCTGCCATTATTATGATATTAAATAGTTTTGTCGTCGCGTGAGTTGTTTCGATTTGGAAGGCTCTACTTTTTGGTTAGTAAAAACGAAGTAGATAATGGAAGGTCGACTAACGTTATGCAGATGTTGGTGATAAGTGGGATAATGCATAAGCTGTCCTTGCATAAGAGCGGTGTGATGACCGAGAATCGTTGGGTCACCGATCGTCGCTGCGTATATTGGGTTGGTTGTTTGCGGGGTCGCAGCTGTGTACAGCATCGTTGACTCGATGGAAGGCGCGCTGATAGCGAATGATATTTCTGGAGGATCGACTCCGGGTGGCAAAGGCTGACTACTCGGAGGATTTGGTACGGTTGGCGGATGAGGTGGCAACGGAGGTTGAGCTGATTTCGTTGGCGACGGTGGAAGCGGTGGATTTACCAAAGATTCCTTGGTCGAAATCACCTCATCGTCGCCGTTTCTCTCTGTAGAATTCAACGCTCAATTATATTTTCATTGTCTCCTCAATAAAGTTAAAATGTCATGTCTTTTTAAGAAAAAAATGGAGATTCACCTGAAATGCTTTTATCTCTTTTCGTTTCTGCAATTGTTGCCTGGATGCTGCCTCTTCGTTTCCTGCTCTTCTTGATGTCTTCCGTGTATATTCTCGGAGGAGGAGGAGGACTCGGATTAGATATTTGAGGCGGTGGCGGTACCGTGACTTCGTTAATTTTGTTGGTATCCAACAATTCCTCGCTGGAACGTTCGGTGTTTTCCATTGACGCTGATGTTATTAGCTGCACTTTGTCCGACTGGGATTCTGTCGTGAAAGAAAAAAATGTTTTTAACGAAAATTTGCAAATGTAAGGAATTGTTCATCTAAAAATTGAGTTTTTTTTGGTCAATTCAAATTTATATTTTGAGTTACCTATTATACATGGCTCTTCCTGTCCCTGGGGAGGTGGTGTCGTGCACAATTCCATTTCCTCGGTACCGCCAATAACGTCAGCCTCCGGATAAGTCCATTGAGCATCGCCGCTCGTCGAGTTTCGATAAAAGTAGCGTTTATGAGACCTAGAATCATCCCCCCCGAAAGAAACATAAAAAATGAGAATAAAGGGCATTGGCTGATTATCTTCAATGTCAAACTTTCGACATTGCTTCGTTTCCTTTTTTTTTTTAATTATTTTTATGTTGTTTCTTTTTCCATCGTCAACGTCTCAGTTATTTTGCGGAAAAATGGCTCCGTGTTTTTCTTTAAGTTGCGCTTTTTAACACTAGATAACGTAAACTATATTTTGCATCCCTACCTGTGTTGCGGTTGCGTTTTTTTTTTTTTTATTTTTCAAGATTCATTTCAAATAATTTGTGTAAGAAAAATGTAGCAACGGAGGACGGATCTTGTTCAATGCCAAAAACCGGCGATCGACAATAGGAATCATTTTTGAGACTTGTGTGACTCGATCGATCGAGCTCTTGCTTATTTAGCTTTTTATCGCTTTTATTTCTACAATTTTAATTCGCCCGCCTCTTGATTCCGATTGTCCATTTGAAAGATTCGTACGTTTTTAACGACGATCCTTTCGCACTTTTATGGCTTGTAGAATAAATTTAGGGACGTTGGGTATCGGGAAAGTCGAACATGTGAATCCACATATAAAAATTCATTGGTTTCTGTTTTTTTTTTGTTCGTGTTCCAGGATCCGCAACGACTGAAATCATTCTCGCTTCTCGAGAGACCTACAACAGCAAGACAAAGCATAAATCATGAAATTTCAACAAGTATCAAGGAATATTTATCTTTTACATACAAACCGTTCTTGCCCTTGCTCTTTTTTTTTTTTTTGCTTTTGCGAAGATTGCACCAAGATGAATCGTAAATTGAACGATTGTTCCTGCAGAAAGTGTATTTTGCGAAGCCGCAAAATATGAAAAAGTAATATCTTGCCTTTCGGGCAATCTTTTACGACGAATGTCCGGTGGAAAATGTTCGTTTCGTTCGTTTTGTTGCCAGCAATGTTTCGGAACGATGATGAAAATAGTCCATAACAATGTTACGACAAAATGCGAGTCAGAGTGATAAATAAATAAATAAATCAACGAAACATCTTCAACAACGTCACCCACTATGCACTTGTACTTGTTTCGACGACGGAAATATTTCTCTCGTGGTTCAATAGATCAAACGATAATAAAATGCGAAAAAAAATCGTATCGAGTTGGCGTTTCTGTTTTTTTTTTTTTTTTTTTTTCGATCTTTCTGCCTTTTTATTTTGTTGGGGATACCGTACCTATCCCATTGACAGTCCCATCCTGGTGGAGCAGCCGCTTCCTCCAAACGTTCCAACTCTCGCCCTGTACCCGTCAGCCAATTTTCCAGATAATTGTCATTGAGTTCGCGAGCTTCCCACGCCGCGATTAAAGTCTGCAAACAAAATTTTCGGCGCTTTAAATACGGTGATCATTAACCAGAGTTGTTCGGAATATTTTCGTCAAATTTTGACTTACTTGAAGTTGAATCGCCATGACCTGGACCGCCGAAGCGGGTTGACCACCTTCCGACAAAAATTTCAATTTTTCCATTATCGTCTCGGTTATTTTTCTGAGCTCGTTTATTTCCTCTTCTGTTTTTTCCTTCGTCACAATTTCTTCCACCTTCGGGACACTCGGCTCCACCGATTTTTCCGTTACCGGCGAATTCGTTTTTCGATCCGTTTGAACCACTGCGTTCTCCGTTTCACCTTGGCTTTCTGTCTCGTTCTCGATCGCTACCGACGTCGGTGGCGATCCCACTGGTTCCGGTTTACTTGGGTTTTCGGCTTCCGCGGTTCTGCTCTTGCTCGGTATCACTAGAAAAATAACGTACAAATAATTTCAGGTTATTTTTTTTTTTACATCCCATGATCATTCTCCAACTTTGTTATTTCAACTTTAAGAGCGTTTACGACAAATTTGGAATCGCCAAGTAGTGAAAAAAAAAATAAAAAATGAAAAAAATTCAGACTCACAGTCAGAATTAGTTTATTGAAAAAAAAACTCAGTTGCGTTTCTCAGAGAACTCAACCGCGTAGGAAAAAGTAAGTAACGGGAGCTTTACTCCAAATAGTCGTATTTTTTTAGTTTTTACGGCAGGAATGATTCAAAATTTGTAATAAAAAGCTTGTTGAGAAGATTTTATTTTTCAGAGGATTCTCGAAACCGTTTATATGGAAATACCCCGTGAATAGAACGAGGATGAGCGTACCATCGAATGCGATTCTTCGCTTTCTCTGGAAAGCTTTCGAGGGTGTTTCCAAGTTTTCCAAAAATATATTAGGCTTGGGAAGTTCATCCTCGAACCTGACGACTCTCGTTTCCTCTATGTTTCCGGTGTTGTGTGTTTCCTCAGGTTCGAGTTCTTCCTTCGCCTGTTTAGCCTCGTTGTTGGTGTTGTCGAGTTTATCGTTGCTCGCGGTATGATATTGAAATATTTTGACGCTCCCAGAGTCCGTGTATTTGGTTTCAATTTTTTTCACGGTCCCGTCTTGCGTGACGATCGTGGATGTGGCGTTTCCTGAGAAGTCGGCAATTGGAAAAAGAGGCTCTACGTTTAGTTTTTTTGGCGTTGTTTCGTCCTCGTTGTCCGAGTCATCCGCGTAACCGGGCACGAGGGAGAATTTCAATTCCTTGCTAGAATTCGAAGACTCTGCGTCATTCGTTATTTTCAGTGGTGCAGTTGATTTTTTATTATCGTGAGATATTTCGCTATCGGAAATGATAGAGGATCGCTCCTCGTCCGTGCTTTTTTTTCTCCTATTCCCTTCGTCCTCTTTCGTTCGCCATTTTTCACGCGCTCCATCGTTTCTGCTGGAATTCTCAGGCCCGTGGACCAGCGGCACGATCCCAGCTGGTAAGGAAGGTCCTATTTTTCCACCTTTTTCGTTACTATCCATTTTCTTACTGGCCGATACCAAATTTTTCGGAGTTTGACTCGTTGGCGGCTTTTCCTGCCTATTTTTCGTCGGCGAATCAGTCTCACTCATTTCCGATTCACTTCCGTCGCTCGGAAACGATGTTATCATCTCGATCTTCCTGCAAAAAATGTTTTTTCCACCGGAATTTCGGAAATCAGAATTTTTTCCAAAAGGAACGTGGAGAATTTTTATTCTCGATGTTTCTTACCCGTCGTCCGATTCTTCGTCCTTTCCCAACGAATCTTTCAATGTATTTGGCTCAGTTTTTAACGCCTGTTGCGAATTAGCCAAATAACTCACTTGTCTGTTTCGGTTTCTAGCCACTACCTCCTTCGGTATCATTCCTTCGGGGATATTGATTTGTGGCTGAGGATCTAAACCAGTTTTCAAGAACAAAACAAACGTCATTTCATTTATATCAAAGCAAAATTCCTTTCTTTTCCAGCTCTGCCCTTTTTGTTGATAATCCAAAGAAACTTACAAGTGTTTGCAGTAAAATTGACCCACTGAGTACTGTAGGAAGTACGATTGAGAGAATCTTGCTGATTTCTTTCTCTCAATAATCTTATTTCCTCTGGCACTTCCCACGTCACTTCGTTCGTTCGAACGTGCCAGTAATAAGGATAGCCCGTTGAATCATCGAAGCATTCCTGCCAGACTGTGTAACGAAAAAGTCGCTCAAGTTCAAATTAACTTCGTTTAATTAGCAGTAATTAAGATTCATGTTCGTTGCTCACTAAAGTAACTGAAAACTTGTAATTCAGCATAAAATAATTGCCGTCTACATCGCGCGGCGTTCCATATGCTTACGTGTAGAAGATTCACCCACAGGTACATGGGCCGGAGCTTTCTGAGGGTCTTGAGTCTCTGAATTTGGTTTTTTCTCTAAATTTTCTACTGCCGGAACTTCCGGAGCGATTAATTGTATTTCCTGAAAAATAAATGGAAACAAATTGTTTGCCGGATGGTTCAAAAAGACTTAATGTTACGAGAAAGGCTGACGATAACCTTGAGAAAATCATTGACTTTGTCGTCGAGCTTTTTCCCATCGTTCCTCGAGTCTTCCGTCTCGCTGTCGGAATTATATTGTTCCAAAATATTACTAAGTGGATTGCTAGGTCCTCCGTTCTGTTCGGAGTCGTCGGGAGGAAATTCATCGTATTTGTCTGCGCAAGGGGAAAAAGACGAGAGTCGGAATATTTATTTAATGGAATGTTACGAACGTGGCAAAGTTTAGGTGAATTTTTATAGAAATGTATTGATAAATACTTTGCCAACGCCTTCTCGGAGAATCGGACTGTTCACCGTTTATATCTAAAACTTGTCTTCTTTGGCGTCTCTTCATATTGTAAACAATGTGCGTGATTACGATAAAAGCATATTCGCTATTGAACGCGATATCGAGAGATATCAATGTTCGTTGAATTATGTGGATCGTCTTCTATCGCATCGATCGAATCATCAATAAAAGTTGATCAATTAAATCCCCTTGACGAATGATCGTTCAAAGATCTTGAAACAATTACGACGAAGTAGAATTCACGTGTTTCATAACCTCAAAATGTATCCGATTGTAAAAGAGCACGAAATCGCGAAAAGTAAAATAATCCCGAGCATCTATATACTGTCTAAAAAGCAAAAATTGTAACTTGACACAAAACACTTGGATCTTTGTTACGAGTATCCTAATTATTCGCGGTAATCATCTCATTAATAGGTCAAAACAAGTAACGTTTACTTTAATTCCGTAAATGACAGAAATTCTTTCGTACAGCTGTTCTTCGTGTGTACTTGCCGCGCATCCACACACGTATACAGATGCCAAAATATTTCTGACGGATAACTATACTTTGCCAGCTTCCTCTTCTTATCTTTTGAAAATATATCGATTCTTTTCCATGGACGAAACAAGATTAGAAAATATCCCGGAAGCATTTTTGCTTCCTCATAGAGGAAGCTATGTGACGCTGAAATTTTTTTTTCCCATTTTTCAATGTCAATGTGCTTGTCCCAAAACATCGAAAAGTCATATCTAGAAAAAATTTTCGGATGTGTGTGTGTGTGTGTATGTTCTGGCACTGTAAAATTCAAACGTTTATAACTCGAGAACTGAGAATTTTATCGGAATTGCTAGAAAAATACGAATTCTCCGGCATTTTGAAATGTCCAACAAAAGGGTGTAATCGATTTATCTTCCGCAAATTGCAAGATAAATTGTTAATTTTTTCTTATAAATAGAGTATCATAATAGGAAAGTTGGTATTGAATTTGGGAAATATCGGTTGAACGGTTTAAATTTTATGGGTTTTTTCTACATCGTTTCAAAAGTTGACGACTCGAAAAGAACTGCGAATACGAAATTGGAGTAAAGTTGTTACAGGGTGAAGGATTGTTTTGAATAATCAAAGTTTATGTTTACAGAGGTTTTTTATAGGATTCTAAATATGCTTTATTCCAATAGAAAGGCTCGTTTGTCGACTGATCTAACATCAGAGTTCGTACAGTATATGTAATACATACATATATATTTTTAAATAAACCCTAAAACGCCTATACCATAATAGAGTGTATGTATATATTCATTTATATATTAATTTCATTCAGTACACACTTTACGATAAGTTTCAGCTGTATTCAGACGGATTGTGATGACGAATAATAGCACCGCGTTAAGATTCTAATTACAATGTTTTTCGTACCTATATTGATTACTTTTATGAGACTCATGGAACATTTAGAAAAATTGTATTATTATGAATATTGTACGCAACTTTTTATTGTGCAATTATCAGTTGTTTTTTCTTTATTCCAGTGTTTCGTGCGACGTTATTGGATGAATGACATTTTATTGTTAATCTAAATTTGGCGTACTCGAGAGATTAACATTGAAATACTTTTTTTTTTCCCCTGAAATTCCAGTCTTTTCAACGATTTTTTTTTTTACCGACGAAAATATACAATTTGTTGAAAACTTTTACATCGATCCGAAGGTATGAAGCAGAATATATTTTTACACTCTTCGGCCTCGAGTTTGAGTTGAAGTGACTGCTCCGTACGATGAATACTTTTTGTTAAGTACTGGCAATAATAATAAATTGACGTTGAAAATTTGCAGTGATTCCACAGCTTAAGAAAAAAAAACGGCAGGGAGCTCGAATTTCAGGGAAAAAAAAATGAAAATTTGCCGGAAATAAAAATCGGTCAAACGGACAGAGAAATTCAGTTGAACATGATTTTCTACGCTATTGTACATTCTGGTGATTCAATCTTGTCTTTTTTTCCCTTTAATACACTCGTTTGAATATTTCTATTGATAAACGTATCACAGCGTGAATATATCAAGTGTCAAAGATCTAATACAAGTTGGCTGCAGTCTTGTAACACACTCGTGTGCTGAGCACTTATTTCCACAATTACACGATAATACTTTTTGCTTATAATTCCAAAAAATGTCGAATGTTTGTATTAGTTTCCATTAATTCGCATATTAAATATTTTTTTTCAGTTTGCTCATTCAAATTTCTCAATTCGATCATAAAATGTCACGTTTTATTAATTTTTAATGAGAATATGGAGGAAAAAATATCGACCAACTGCTGGCACGAGGACTAGCGTGTCGTTGAAATTTTACCCAAACCGTTATCACACTCGAGTCACATGCGAGTAAGGCATTTACTGAATAAGGCAGCCTTCAGCCTAGGAGACAGACATTCTCCGAGGGCCAATATTCCTTTCTTCTCATGAAACGTTCCCCCCACTTACGATATTACGAAGTTTTCACACTTTGTGTCCAATTGAAAAATGTCTCGTGCCATGTACGATTCAGATCCTCTTTGCAGAAATAAAAATAGTGCTTCTAATAATAAATTTGCATAAAAGCGCGCATTGATTTCTTCATAACAGTGTATATAGAATATTTTTATGCCTTTTGTTTAGTTGGATCACCATCGCACATATAAAAGTTTTGGAACTTGATCGGTGAACCGTGGATCATTGTCTTTTTTGCTTTCTACTTAGAGACTCTTTCTCGCATTTTTATACATTTTTTTCTCTCCAGCAGCATGGAAACAAATTCCGGGAGCCTTTGTTTGTTTTTTGTGTCAAAAACGTGCAAGATCAAGGAAATCACGCATACGGCGATATTATCGACATACTTTTTCTTTGATTATTTTTTTTTTTTCCTTAAATTAGACAACAAGACCGATAGTCGAATATTTGACAATTTTTCAAAATTGACATGAAATTATTTGAAAATGACATTATTTTCAAATTTGAACACTCTATTTCTCGATTACTTAAAACTTTGGTCTAGCTACCTCCGATCAATATGGCCATTAATGTCCAGTAAAAAATGGAAAAAGTCTCGTTTTTTCTAGTTTCTAAAAATAAACTCGGAAACGCAAATTTAATTTATCGAATCTTTGTTTTTGTAGCGCCTCTGTCTAGGCATTTGTTTTTTTTTTTTTTTTGAGTAAATAGAAAGAATTGGAAATTAATGACCATACTCGTCTACATTGTCTTTCTTTCGCTTCTCTAAACTCTATTCTCGTCTGTTTATCAGAGCGAACGTTCCGCTGCTTAAAACGTATCTCCACTTTTGGACGCAACTATTCGAGACTTTACACACACTCATATACGCTAGTGCGTAAGTAGGCAATGGTCCCAACTAAGTAATTAACGAGCGTGCAGATTCGGAGCTACGTTACTCGAACGAGATTCAATTGTGCTTGAAAACAATAATTATATATATATATATATAAATATTAAATTTCTAATATATCGCGAGTTTCATTTATTTATTTCTCTTTATCTCCTTCTCCGATGCTAAAAAATGAACATGTGCGCAAAATACTGTGTTCGCAAAATCAGGCGATGAAATAAATCGGTACACGATCGTGGCTCGGTTTGAGTTGATATTCTATCGCTTAATTGTTAAAAACGGGGGTTTTTTTAATCTCCGTGCTACTCCATGGCTGAAAAATAATTTTTCGCCGTTCGTCATGTCTGATTTTGCGTAATTATTGTCAGATTCAATCTGTGCTCCTTACTATTTCTTTTTGCATGAACAATCAACAAAAAAACATGGTGAATAGGTTAGAATTATAAAAAATCCTGAAAGTAAAGAGTTAAGCTGTATTGACCGAAGCCTCGTGACGTTTTCTCGTATTTTGAAGTATAAAATATAACTAACGATTGACTAGATTTGCCTTGAAGATGGAACGAATTTTATCGACCGAAGGGTCTTTGTCGTTTGGGAATGAATGCCCGAAGCGTCGTAATCACTGTATCGAGCACGAGCTCGTCGAATTTTGGGAATCGTCCATTGCTGCTGCTCGTCTTTTAATTCCCTCGAGATATACCTCGCGATTGAACAAACCAGCTGCCAGAGGAATTCTGAAAAGTTTGTCGAATTAATTATTGAACTTTGCTGCTTGGAAATCTTTGGAAATGGAACGAAAATTCTTTCCGAATGTTGTAATTTTCTCATTGAACAAAATAATCTCAAAAAATTGGGATTCTCTTGATAGTTGCGAGTTTTGCAAGGAATTTGGTTCGATTCTTGTCGAGGAAGGACGATCATTTGAAATATTTGAAAACTTACGTATCGATTCCGGGTCTGAGAGTAGTTTTGAAAACTCCCCAAACGGGTTTGTGATCGGAAGTGCATATGCTCGGGACAGAATCATAAATGAGGCACTCGATACTGGCATCTCTGTAGGACGAGCCTGTGCTCTCGTGGCTGACACGGCGAATATAGCCGCGAGAGTGAGTTTTGCCCTTGAAGAGAATGCGGTCAGTATAAGCGGGTGTGCGTTGTTTGCTGCTGGTATCAAAATTCTGAGTGCCGGGATCGTATTTGTAAGTCGGTGGAAAAGTGATGGGAGCTTCTTCGAAGCCGCGAAGAACGGCGCCCTCGTTCAAGGTCGAACGTAATTGATCGCTGCGGAGGTTAATCGGTGACTCTCGAGGGAAGCTCGTGTCGGAAATCCACTGTATGACCTGCTCGCGGGGTTGCGACAGGCGAAAGTTAAGATCGCCGCACCAGAAAACGCAGTCAAAATTTTGCGTGACGTCTTTGCTTTTGTGCCGGGTTGGTAAGTCTTTTGGTAATTCGAGATTTCTGACGATTCTCTTGATGTCGTTAACGCGTTCTTTGACCTTGTCCTGGTGAGCGGTCAAGTGAGCAGTTACGAAGAGAAAACTCGTGCCGAATATCATGAGCGCGAGAGCAACGGCGCCTTTGGTTCGAAAAGCGGTTCCCGGTCTTGTTGAGAAACTATCATCCTCCGGAACCGAACAAAACCAGATCAAGTCTCGACGTATAAAGAGCGCGAGGTGCAAAGTCCCGAGCCCGGTACTCGTGAGCAGAACGTGAGAGGGTCCGAGGGTTTCTTGCAACGCTGCTTCCCATTCGCCTCGTTCCGAGCACGATTCCTGCGTTCCAATTGCCAGCAAATCCGGAACGGTTTGTATGTCCGACGGCAGCATAAAATCGTTCAATTCCTTCGGTGGCGTTTGCCCGTTCATGTTCCACGTACCGACGAATATTCGGATTTCACGATTTGGTAATACTTTCTCGAGCTCGACCGGGCCCAGTAACGAGTTTGCTGCTACGCGGCCATGCAGGAAATTCCTGTGAGAAAGTAATTTTTCATTTTTTTTTTTTTCACCTCCCAAAGCATCAAAAATTTTGATAACAATTTTTTTTATTATTTTACCGTTCTCGAGCTTTTTGTGTTGGTATCAGATTGAGAACTTGAGCAGCCAGCAAAGCTCTTTTAGCGAGACTATCCATCGAAGCTCCGTCCGCTTGTCCCCCAGACTTGCTTTTCTTGGAGAGTGCATCGTGCGAAGTAGAACGTGGTTTCAGAGGAATTGGAGCACTTCGTATCGACTCGGGACTCGAGTGCCTCATGGAATTAGTCGGTGAGGTTCCTACGATGTTGTCGACCGATCGTCGGTGCAAAAGCCTGCGTCTCAATGACGAAGGTATATTTGGCGACGTAGAACCCGAAGACGAATTTTCTCCTGTACAGAAAAATTCATTGTTAGCTAAATTCTTAATGCAGCGAAATTGATCATTTTTCAAATATTTTCCACATTTTCAAGGGTCGAACATTTTTTGGTATCATTTCGCAATAAATCGCTTGGAGCTGAAATGGAAATAATTATCTTACAGCTCTCGATTACAATTTGACCTGCTTCATCGTGATTAATAGTAATTGACGTAATGACGATCAATTGAGTATCTCGTCACGTTTTTGGATTGCTCCAGGCGTACAAGGACTTAAGACAATTCTTCGCGAGGGTCGTATTACGACACTGGGTCACGTCACTGAGCCCAGTTTTACGATCGCTCTGTTCTTTCTTATAGAAAATCTTGCGATCATTATCGCGTTGAATAGCAATGAAGTCATAGATCGTTTCGTGAAGAAGTTTGCAGATACGTGTCAGGCTTTTAAAAAGGTCAAAATATTAATAATTCACGAGAGTCGAGAAAGGCATATATGGAGGTTTAGTGATTGTTGTTGGTGTCGTGTGCTTCGTTACACGTGTAGCAAAATTTTGAATAGAATGAAAAAAAAAAAACGAAACTAAAAATCGTCTCGCGTGTACCTTTTGCTTTGTTGCCTTTGGGTTTTTCATCCTTACGAAAACGTACGATGCTATAAACCTCATGGGGATCGTAGGACTGTCTCTCCATTTGTAAGAAAAAATAACTCATATATTTCCCCTTGGTAAAATACAATTCCCCATAATCTAATTCGTCGCGTTCAGCTAGAATGAAATCTTCGATGTCAGAGGAGTCGGATGCTGAGTCGGTTGTCCAATCCTCGCTGTCACTGTCGCTGGTGTCGCGTGTCTCGGTTCTTCGTAATCTTTTGACAAATTTTTTCGTGGCATCGATTCCTGGTGTGGAATTTATCGCATCGTGGAGTTGTCTGTCAATTTCTTGAAGAGTAATGACTGCGTTATCGGAGTAACTCCGATCATCGTTGTTTGTTTCCTCAATGAGTTTTCCTTCCATAAACAATTTTTTAGCTTCGTAATTCTTGTCGGAGGTTTCTCCGGAAATAGGAGACTCACATCGACCGGAAGTTCGTGCTTCTTCCGAATTTGGAGCAGACGAAAAAAATTTTTTTTCAGGATTTTCCACCAGTTTTGATGGTTTCTTGGTCGTGACATCTGTTGCGAGTTTTCTTGGCGACGCCACCGGCGTTTGACTGCGACTCCTCGACGTGCTCGAATTGTTATCCGTCCGATTGTCCCAATTATCTTCCCTCTGTTCCTCATCGTCTTCTTCCGCTTCCGACGAAGATTGGTTCCCCGACTCTTTTCTCTCCTTTCTCTTTCCAAAAGCGCTGGAGAATTTTTGCAAAAATGACTTTTTCTTTTTCTTCGGTGACTTCGACGACATTTTTACTTTCGTTTATTTAAACTTTATCGATTTTTCACGAGTTTTCGTACAAGACGAACAACCAAAAGGAAAGAAACGGTACTGCTTGAAAAAAAATATTGCCTCGCGAGCTCGCGACGTACGGAACGAGACTAAAGATCGAAAACAATTCGCCGTCGCTTACATAGCTCGTAGGAGCTCCTCACAGACCCACTCCCCCCTTCTCCCGTCTTCTTCATTTCTGTCCACATACTATCCTTATCCCCGCGCGCCCCTCTCCCAGCCGCCGTCACACACTCTCCAGTGAAATTCCTGCTCGGCCGATAATCTCCGCGTGCGTTCTGCTGCCTTTTCCTCGCTGCAGCAGCAACGAGGATCCGAAGGAGGGGTAACGTCGAAAAAGGCGTGGTCAAGGTCAAGTGCATCAATTCAAAATTCGCTTTTTCTGACGATGATGAAATTCGAAAAAGAAAAAAAACAAAAAAAAATTACGTTCGACAACGTCACGACGTTGAAAGTCAAGTTCTTCGAAATATTCACTCGTCCCACAAAATTCAATTTCTCACTTTTTCTATCATTTCAAATGCAACTTTTTTTTTTTTCTTTTTTTTTCTACCCGCGTGGGAAAATTTGCTTTTTAGTTTTATTCAACAATCACATGGAATATCGACGAGTTTCCCAGAACATATGTGAAGCCGTGGATGATAAATTGATCATTTGAATACAACTTTTCATTCATTATTCATTCACGTAATCTGAAATCCTGGCCTCTTATCACAAAGTACTAAGTGCCTAAGTGTTGTAAAGAAAAATTAGTGCCAGAAAAGATTAGATATCGTGTCGAGAAAATGCTTAAGGTATTACTATCACAAAACGACGTTATTTAGAGTTCTTTTAAAATTTTGTATAAACGTTCTCGGCATCAAAACTAACAGTTTTCTCGTGTGAAGAAAAATTTTCTGACGTTTAGAATTTGAGATATTTAATTTCCAATTATTTTTTTTTCCCATCTAAACGCGTGTAAATTCAAGTCGCGTTTCTTTTTTTTTTTTTTTTTCTTGCAACTTTTTAACGAAGCGTGATTTCAATTTACACGCGTTTAGATGGGAAAAATAAAAAATGGGAAATTAAATATCTCAAATTCTAAACGTCAGAAAATTTTTCTTCAGAGGAGAAAACTGTTAGTTTTGGTGCCAAGAACGTTTATACTAAATTTTGAAAGAATTCTAAATAAAGTCGTTTTGTGATAGTAATACGTTAATGGCTAATTATTTTTATTTTCAAATCTGTACGATTTTCCATAAACCTTTCATCGGATTTTGTGATTCGAACGACTCCAAACATATCGTATCGGATCGTTGTGATTACAAAACAGTTCATAGAAAAAAAAATTCTGTGAAATTACGAATTGGCGCCATTTCGGTGCAAAAGATATTTCTTTATTGTGCCTGTGTAAGAAAATGAGCGGATTTTTGGCCGATGCATATTTTCCAGCAATCGATTTTGACCAGCTGCTTTGGTTGGCATGTCAACGATTACAGAGTCGAAATATTTTCCGAATAAAAAACACCGACCGATCAAAATATTTCCGAGAAAAATAATCGATATAGATTGTGATCTGTGTCAACAATCATTCGTGGAGATACATTTCCCAATCCGAATTGGGCAACCCGAATGATTGAGGCGAATTTTTTTTTTTTTAACTTTTGAATGGATCCATCCAGGCCTACGAGACACGCTCAAAACATCGTCATCTCTCTGTGAGAACAATTTTGACGAGTATTTTTTTTTTTTTTAGAAAATATAGGAGAGGGGCGAGTCAGGACGTAATTACTGAAAGTAATTTTGTGGGAAAATGGTAAATCACCGAACAATTTAATTGCGATACCGTACACCACCAAACGATTTCGAAAAGATTTGTGGAAGAAAAAAAAATTGGTCTAGTTGACTCGTGTGGATGAACTGAGGGGAGGAATTTTCTCCATAGATTAAATTTTAACTAAACAAGAATGTAACTTATTGGTAAAATAAAATCGTTTGAGAAATTGCCTCGGAAAACGAAATGAAAAATCTAATGGCCAAGAAACTTTTGTCCAATGAGACAATTTTTGTTTTCCTTGAAAAGTTTCACCAGAAGTAATTTTTTTGTAGAAATCAATGGGCTCTAAAAACATTATTTGTCTGTTAATATCTCAGCGAGCGATAGATTATTTGAACAGAGGAAAAAGGTGTTAAGTAGCGTTACCTTCGTTACAAGCAGAGTTTCTAGACTGCTGGCCGTTTCTCTTGTTGCAGCAATCAGGGCAAAATTGTCTTCTCAGAAGAGGAGACATGCCTCCTTGTTCCACATGGACAGCGAGCTCGTGTCTACAATTCCCGTTGCTGGAATCAATCGACGGCTTTGTAGTCGATCCCGGGGAACCCAGTTCCGTAGGTGACAGTCTCTCGGCGGTTAAGCTCCTCGGAGGAGTCGCGCTTCTCTCGGTCATTGCGCAGCAAAGGGACAATTTGGTGCTGGTATTAGAAGCGTGGATCGAATGATCTACTTTGGAATCTTTGTCGCCGGTCTGGCTTTCTCTGTAAGGAACCTCCAAACAGCCGACTCTTGTTTTTTTGTTCATGAGCATTCGACAGAGTGATTTTTTTTTCTCTTTAGTTTTGGGCGATGATTCGGCTTGTAACAAATTCTTAGGGTCTCCTTGCTCCATTATAATGTAGGTTATGTTTATCGGTGATTTATTTTCTCTCTTTTGATAACTTGCATTTATATTTATTGCACGTTGGCGAGAGCTGAAGCGATTGGAGGAAAATTGAATGAAAAAATTCCATGAATTCCTCGTAAACCCGACACTGCTCTCATTTCTTATTATTTAGTGAGAGTTTTATTATCATTATTATTATTGTTGAGATTATTACGAGTGACTAGATTTGACGCGATCTTTGGTATTTTTGACGTAAGTCGCGATGTGTCAAATCGCTGTTGACGCGGCGTGTGCATTTTCTTTTTCAGGCCCGAAAATTGAATGTGATTTCTCGTTCAGTTGTGGAAGGTGAAGAAAAATCTTGCGAGACTTTGAAAATCATCGTCCCTGAGCGAGTTTTTGATTGTCATCTTTCAGAAGCGATGATAATTAACCTGCGGTAATTCGACACCGAAAAACACCCACACAACAACGCGACGAACTCGTGTAAAATAAATAGTGAGCTGTGTATTTACGTTATGGCCAAGAGATCATGACGAAATGACAGAGTCAAACAAAAAATGTCAACTCTCACACCAGCTTCCATTTTTTCGTATTAAAATGTTTATTGATAATAATTGACTCGATGAATGAATGATAGTAAGAGGACGAACGATCAAATGACTCGGACCGTCGAATGTTATTTGTTTGAACGTACGTTTCGGTCATCGTCACCCGCATTACCCACTATCGTCCGAGACATCGAGAGACAGCGGACGTTCAACCAAGGTTCAATCGTCCGCCATAATGCCCCGATGCCCCACTCTGCCGATAACCTCTACACCGACACAAAACCCACACTGAATCGCTGTGACGATTCTGCGCGGTATCGAAAAAACAACCTAGCGGACGATGCACGCACGCGGGCGCGTCTTTTGTAGAGATCGCACAACTTGCCAAGCATGACATGCCAAACTGTTTTGATCATATGCAATTATAAGGAAAATGAAATGTAATCAAAAACTGACTCGATACACATTCATTTTCGTTCTCAAGGACTAGGCGAGCGCTATTTGAATGATTGTTTTTTCGAACGTTGGCTGTCAAAATTTAGCAGACGAAAACGAGTTAATACGTGGCGCCATCTTGGAAAGAAGAAAGGGAAGTCGCGATGTTTCGAGGGGTTGCAAAGCGCGGCGCCACAGTCGTCCCGTTCATGACTAGGCTGTGTGCGTCACTCGGACAGCACTCCCGTAAGTATATAATATCGTACTTGTGTCATAAACGTGTATGTATATCTCGTGAAGATTCGCACACAGGATCTTTGATGACCCGTGCATGTGTATATATCTCATTGCCCAGAGAAATTGCGTCACAAGTGTGAGGATTCGTTTGTTTACATCGCGGAGAAATAAACTTTCAATAATCGTAAGATTGGCATTAGCGGAGGTTGAAAACAAACGTCGAGGGTTGGAAAAGCTTTGACCTGCGATTCCGTACATTGGGCGTCTCTTTTATCCTGTTTTCTTGACCGGCGTTCCGCGTATTGCAAAACTGACGTGGAAATACACGCGAAAAAATCTTTACGTTGGTTCGTGTTGCAAAGCGTTTTTCTCCATGGTCGTAAATGTTCCGAGGAGCGAATAAACGTTTGGTACTCGGGACAATATCAAAGTACTGAATGAAATATGGTGAAGAAGAATAACCCGTTGCTTTGCGAAGCGATTAATGTAAATTGGGGTGTCGAGATGACATTTTCGAGAAGGTTCGAGCCATCCGCGTCGTAAGAAAACGAAACAGCAGGTAGAGGAGAACGTCACGAGCCTGCAACATTAGTCTCTTCTTCGCGAGTGTGTGGAAGATATTTTTGTTTATGATGACGAGTGCTGCGTATTTATTTTTCTAGTGATAATAATAATGATAATTAATGAGGTGTGATGCTTATAACGAAATTTGAGAAAAGAGTGTCAACAGACGCATAATATGCGCGTATCGCACACGTGCTTGGAATGTCTAGTGAAAAAGTATCAACTATCGATGCAAAGTTTAGCTGGCATATAAAAATCATTATCAAAGTCGAACAAAATGCTTGACAATAATGACGTTCAACGGAAAACGCGAGTCTGAACAAAAGTATTACGGTAAGTTGTGTGTTTTTCGTTTATTTCCTTGCAGCTGAAAAGGTAAAACCGCTCGATTCCCGTCAGAGAATTCAAGATAAAGAAATTGGGTTAAGAAATAAAATGATAGGTTTGACGTCAACAGCAACGGACAATGCGAAATGAATACTAGTTTGGTACTTGAGTACCGCAGAAGTTGGTACTCGTTGACGCGAGTGTACACGCGAAATAGCGATTTCCCTAGATATTGGCGGTCTGGAAAAGGTGCGCCGTCTCGTCACCGCCGTATGCTACTGATTATAATAATTCCGATACAGCCATGTGGCGAAAAGTTGTGTCGATTATAAAGCAACATTTCGCAAGGCTACAAATCCGAATTAATTTCATAATTATTATATACTTTTCATGTAATCCGTTTTATTGGCGATAGAACGGGAGAAAAGAGGGCGATAAGGGCCAGCGCCCGTGTTCGCGAAGATATTGCTCGATCGTTGCCGATTGGCCACGAGTTGCGCCTTTGAATCGTCCCTTATTTTAATTTGAAAATTATTCGAACCGAACCGTCAGTTTTTATTGGATGATTGAAATTTGAATCAAATTGATAGGAAAGTAGTCAGTGTCCTTCGGGGTAAAGTATGGGAAAAGTAATGGAAAAAAGGAGTAAGAAAAAAAAAATAAAAGGTAAAAAGACACGGCACGCGGCGGGCGTGTAGGGCGCGGGAGCGCGGGCGCGTATTATCGTCAGCTTGGCATCGTCGCCAGAAGGTGTCGCGAGTTTCGCGCGTTCGGCAAATACACACGGCACACAGCGGGAGCGTAGCGTAGGCCACCATTGTTGAATGTCCTAGCTTTTGGTTTTGATGCACCGTGAGAGGGACGGGGATTTTTTTCCGTTGTTCAAAGAGGGAGAGAGAGAGAGAGAGAAAGAAAGAAAGAAGAAAAAGAAACAAAAGTAACTAAAAAGCAAAGGGGCAAAGAAAAAAAGGAAAATCGGACAATTACGGGGAAGGCGACAGAACGATTCGAAGGGGGTTATCGGGCGCGTCAAGGTTCGTACTAACATTTGCGTGTTGGAGATAAAACGATAATGCGATTTTTAAGGGATTTTTAAAGGAGGAAAAAAATGTTGGACGCTTGAGATATCGATAACTAGAGGTGGGCAAAAGAGGAAGAGGGGTGAAGGGGTCATGGTGGCGCGAGTCTGAGAGAGAGAGGGTAGGATATAGAGAGAAGGGCCAAGGGAGGATCGGAGCGATCGGAGAATCGCCGAAGCATAAGCGGTACGCGAAGGAACCTCTATCTATCCGTCTTTTTCTCGCTCTCTATGTCTCTATCTCTTTTTTCCACTATCCGTCTATCTGTCCGTCTCTATCTCACTCGCTCTGGTGAAATCGAGTGTGCCCATCGATTTGCGGGCGAAAGAAAGAGTCAATCGGTGAAACATAGCCCGTTGAAGGCTCGGAGGGTGTTGGTGCGTCCGAATTCCGTTTTGTTGTACTCGTGCCCAAGGTGTGTGTGATTTTGTGCGTGCCGGCAAACGCGTCTCTCAAATCCTCGATCTTTTCTCCTCCTTCTCTCTCACGCTCTCTTCCTCCACGATCTCCCTCTCTCTGCCCCTCGCTCGAACGTCTCAATTTTTTTCTTACTACTCTTCGCAAAAGAAAACATACGCACAAACGACTTTTGTGTCTAATTTTTCTTCCCTCCGATAGAATCAACGCGCCAAGTCAATTTTTTTTCTTTCTGTCTTCCCCGCGCGACACACCAAACATTCGGACCTTCGGAATCGAGCATATTTCTCGGTGAGATATCCGCATTCTCCCCGTGTGTACTCGACAAACTTTACGACAAGGCCTTATTTTCGTGAGTGATCCTAACAAGGCCCTCGATTTTCTCCGATTCGTTATCACGCGATCCCCTTCATTTCGATCCTTCCAACAGTGTCAAAAGTTGTTAGTTTTTCACGATCGTTTCGAACTTTAACTCCGTGGATGTGTCGCGACAAAATACTCTAAATTTCTCGTCATTCAGAGCCTCGTGTTTTATATTTTTCTACACGTGTCTAGATAAAATTTGTCAGACACTTTTCCTAACCCAAGCGTCAACGCAGCTCATGTTTATTCAGAAGCAACTAAATTCACTTTCCTCAGTGATCCCTGAATCAATTTTTCTATCTCTTCCTGTTGTTCCTACAACTATTAAACAGTTGTTGTTCAATTCGCAGAAGAAACAAGGAAAAGTATACAAGATTCGGACAGAAAGACGCAAGAGACGAGAAACTTGGATTACGCCAAAGCTTACATCGAGTATTGTCGCAGTTTGATCAACAATAGGGCCGACCTTGAGAACAATCTGGAACCCCAGCATGGTCTGACGCCTGGGAAGTTGGATTCTGCCCTGCGAAATGGTAAATTTAATTATCGACATTAAAAAATTGAGTAAAGGAATTAGTAGGAAAGTAGTTTGAAGAGATTTGAGGAAAATGTGAATAAAACTTGATGCACGCATGTTCAGGGCTCTCGGCATTGGGATACACGGCGGTACAGTGGGCGCTTCCGACGGACTGCGTCCATTGGGGATATCCGCAAGAGCCGTTGATACTATGTAACGACGCGTCGAGCGTGGATTGTAATTTGTACTGCGAAGAAACGTCCAAAGTGTTGAAGGATAAAGAGAAGAATTTGTTGAGCGGAGTGAGCGACTTTTACAAGAATCTCGAGACGGCTTATCGTACGGCAAAGTCTAATCGGCAGGGAGAAAAAGAAGGAGGAGGTGGAGGATCGTCGTCGTTGCAGGCTGATTATTTGTTGGGCAGCGGAAACATAGTTACGGATGTGCCAAAGGCACCGTTGTTGGATTGTTCGTACTGGGAGCGTGGTTATCCGAGTTTGATTTCACTGCCAAATAACGAGGAAGAAAAAGCTAAGCGAGCGGGTAAATCAGAGAAAGAAGTCTCGGTTCGCGAGAATTCTGAGAAAGTTAAAAGCGCAAAGGAAAAAGTTTTGACAGCCTCGAAATCGGATGTCAAAGGTCTGGAGCGAAGGGTGAAAAACGAGAGACGAACGAGCCTCGCTGCTGGACATTATTTGGGCTCAAACAATTGGCAAGATTCGGTCGACATGTCGGGACAATACCCCGGTCACAGTAGACCACCGGTGGGTACACCACCGCCTCAAAATGTTTGGAATCATTTGACAATGGCCCAGGGACAGGGGAAAAACAACGCTGCCAATCGTGGCAACGTTGGCGGAGCTGGAGGCGGCGGCGGGGGAGGCGGCGGAGGCGGAAGCGGAAGCGGCGTTCCGAGCAGCCACGATTCCCTGCAACGCTCCTACGAACGCGTACAATCCGATCTCTCCTATCTCCTGTCTGAAGTTTCCGGATTGAACATGCACGCGAGCGGCCTCTCAGGAGCGTCTCTCAATTCAGCCGGATTCTACACTCATCCCTCGATGGCGCGGGCTGCCTCGCATCTCACGTCTCAGCTGACACCCCAATTAGCACACACGCAAGCACCGCCAACCTGGCACACACCCACCGTACCTTCTAAGAGCGTCGCCGCACCGAACGCCCCGGGCAATCCTTTGTACAGCCTCCAGATGCTCGTTGACAATCGACAGAATCAAAATCAATACAGAAATTCACCGGGATCGCAAAACACTCTCGATCTATCGGCGACCTCCGAAATGGCGGAAAACTATTCTCGCATGACCCAAGAAATACCGATAAGCCTGACCGCTCGCAACGTCGACAAAGGCAGTCGCAACGGAAACATAATCTCACCGCCGATACCGCTCAACGGTGAAACCTCCTCCGACAGCGGCATCAGCTCTTCCGTACCAACTCCCAATTCTCTCGGCGAGCCCGTTTCCCTCTCGACCAAAGATCTCATCACACCCAAAATCACGGTTAAAAACTTTGAGAGCAATCTCAAGGGTGTCGCCAATTTACACGACAAAATCAAGGAAATGGGCGTTGACAATTTTGCACAAAAAGTCATTAATCTACCCCCGAGTGTTACCATCGAAAGAGTCATTACGGGGATGGATAAGAAGGACGTGGAGCCTCTTAAGATGAAGGATACCCTGAGCGTTATAGCTCAAGTGCCGAGGAACGTTTTGCCCGTTATCGTAAATCTAACCTCGAGAATGGACAAGGATGTGATCGACAGTCCGATGAGAGAATCCTCGTCCGAGCGGGAACGGAAAATAGAAGACAACGTGAGCGTGAGGTCACCTAAAAATATGGCGACTAAGCGGTCAGGGAAAAAGGGAGTTGACTCGTTGCTCGAGAAACTCGAAGGCGGCAACAAAAAGCTTGGAAGTACGGAAAACATAGGCTCTGTTATAGTGACTCCGCTGGAGGAGAAGGACAATTCTAGCGTTAAAAGTATGTCGCCGGATCGACAAAAATCTAAATCTCCCACGCGGGACGAGGACGTAGTTTCGCCCGCTTTCAGCAACGACGATTCCAACGATCAGACGAAGCAACAGCGTAGAAAACGAAAACTCGAGAAACCAGTCAGACTGAGCAAAGATTCGAAAACGGAGGTAGAGGATATGGAGCTCGAGCCGACAGAGCCACGTGAGCCAAGGGTACGCGAAAGTACAGTGGTCCACGAAGAGCCGGTCGTACGTTCACCCGCACCTAGCATAGTTGTACCCCTGGTTCGAGATCCCGAAGAAAGAATCGAGGATCGAACGAAAGATCGGCCGAAAGAGACCGAAGAGGAAGAGGAAGATGAGGAGGACGAGGAAGAGCCAGTTGTCGTCGTGCCAACTGCGGCGAATGACGAGCGAGTTAAATCGCCCGTGCCACCGCCACCCCCGCCGCCTCCGCCGCGAGAGGAGAACGAAAAGGTCTCGGAGAATCCAGCGGAAAGTACGAAAACGGAAGAAAACGAGCCGATCAAAAGGCGGAGAAGTAGCGAAGGACCAGGGCCGACGTGTCAACAACAAACACCGACGAGTCAACGAACGAGAAGAAAATCCAGCGACGACGCGATTGAATTTTCCAAAGTTACCAGTCCAAAGGGCGTCGGGGTCGCTAACTCGGCGAATCCTTTCAACGAAGTCGAATCGGAACTCGAGAAAATGTTCGCCGGTATTGTTGAGACCGACGACATTACCGGAGACGCCAAGGGCAACGAGACGAGGAAAGACTCGAGCGACACGAAAAATAAGAAAAAAACGGATAAAACGATGGACGTTGAAATGAAGGAGGAAGGCGACGAGGAGGATGACGAGGAGGAGGAGGAAGACGATGAGGACACCAAGTGTTCGAACGTCGAAACAACGAGGACGGACACAACGGATGTAACTTCGACGGTGCTGACGACGAAGCCGAGTCCGAGCAAGAAAGGAAAAAAGCCCAAAGCACGAGGTGGCAAGAGAAAAATCTCGAAATCTCGGGACTCTGCTGGGAGCAATCAAGATCTCATCGCGCCAAACAGCAATAGCAAAAAAAGAAAAGGCTCGAAAGTAACGAAAACAAAGATCGAGACACCGACGAAAAAAGCAAGAAACAAAATCACCAAAATTGTCGATGGACTGAGAGAAATCCCTTACGATTCGGGCTCGAACGCGAGCTCGATCAGATCGAGAGGCCCCGTTGTTCACGTCGAGGGACCCAGGGACAGTCCGCTCAGTGTACAAGTCGTCAATGCACCCAGAGAGGACGAGGAAGAAAAGAGCAAAGAAAAGAGGAAAAGCGTGGGAAATGGTAACGCCGGACGCAGCAAAAGACTCAGCCATCAAAATGATCTCGACTATCGAGGTGAGTTTGTAGTCAACGAAAATCCACACCATAACCGTAAACCATAAAAACTTGATAATACGTCTTCGTTTGTTGCTCAAGATTGCCTCGACGATTTCCCGACGTTAATTGCTCTCAAAGGCGAGAAATTTCCACTGATATGTCTTTGTTATCATTATTCAGGTAAAGTAAGCAGAGCCGGTCTGTTCAGCTCGACGTTATCGTCGCGATACGACGCCCACACGACTGATTCGACGTGGGTATGCGTTTTTTGCAAGCAAGGTCCGCACTCGGTTGTACCTGGTGATCCAGCTAGGCCTCATCCTAATTTAGCTGGGCCTCACATAGCCCCAGGCACTTATACGGTAATTTAGCAAGTTCACATTTTTTTCCCCTATTCCTTCGATTTTCCTTTCTTTTTGTTTTTTTTAATGATTGAAACGTTGCTGAGCGCCGAATTAATCGGATGGAATTTTATCGAAAGGTTCCCGCTGGTGTTCTGAGTGATCTTTTCGGTCCTTACCTGATCGGAAAGGAACGTCTCGAGGAGGGCATACTCTCAGCGGACGAGCAGGAAATAACGACGGAACAAAAGAAAGGCAGCAAGAACAAACGCAGTTTGAGGTACGCCGGACTCGCCGATCAATTCTCTGCCAAAATGGGCAAAAAGAAAAGAAACTCGGTCGAGTGCCCCGTCCCTGGGACACTCACGGGCATGACCCTTTTACCCGGCGATGAACAACGGTGGGAAGTTTGGCTACACGAACAATGTGCACTCTGGGCTGCTGGAGTTTATATGGCGGGTATGTTATCAGAAACACACAAAAATAATCCAGAATTATGTTCACAACACCAACAATTGCCAACAAATCGAAAAAAATTACGATTCCGATTAATATTCTAGAAACTCTGGACTGAGAGAATTGAAACTTCAAAATTATCGTTATAGAAGAAAAACTGGGCAAGATTTCGACCATTAGTCAATTTTCACTCCGCAGAGTGTAAATTTCCATGAAAATCAAGTCAAATTTCTTCTAAACGGAATAAAAAATTATTTTTTCATGTAAATTCACATTCGCCACAGTAAAAATCACTCAACATTAATCATTTTCACGTAATTTTAAAATTTTTGTTCTCTCCGTCTCTGAATTACAATCAACGGTTTATCGCGAGTAGGAATTGTTTGAAATTTAAAACTTCAAAATTATCGTTACAGAAGAAAAATTGGGCAAGATTTCGATCATTAGTTAATTTTCACTCCGCAGAATGTAAATTTCCATGAAAATGAGTCAAATTTTTCTAAATGGAATAAAAAATTATTTTTTCATATAAATTCACATTCGCCACAGTAAAAATCACTCAAGATTGATAATTTTCACGTAATTTTTAAATTTTCATTCTCTCCGTTTCTCAATTACAATCAACGGCTTATCGCGAGTAAGAATTGTTCGAAATCAATGCGTATGAATAAAATGATTTCCTTTCGGTCAGGAGGTCGTGTAACCGGTCTTCAGGAAGCAGTTTGGGATTCGACTAAATCAATTTGTGGTTCTTGTGGTTTGGCTGGTGCGAACATTGGCTGCGTGAAGCGTGGCTGCAAATCGGTAACGCATTATCCCTGCGCGCTTACGAGAGGTTGGCTGCTCGACACGAGCCAGTACATACCCAAGTGCAATTTGCATCGAGTTACGTGAGATAACGGTCTCGAGTCCGTGAGTGTTGAGAAAACGCGGATAAAGACGAGCATACCGTTGTGCCCTGAACGAGGCAAAGTATCTTCGGGTGACGAGATGAACGAAATTACGAGAAGGAACGAGAAGAACAAAACCGAACGGAACACAGCGGATCCACGGAGCTTTTTCCGAGAGAATCAAAATTTGACAACAAATGGTTAATGCGGGATGCCCTTTCCGAGTGGAAGAAACAACGACAGCATGAAAATCGTGGTTGGCGAACCGGCCAAGTTTCATTCATTCATTTCTAGCTTTTGAGAACAAAATCCGCGAGGATAAAAAAAACTGTGCGATAGCCTGGCAAAAACACACAAAAGTTTCCTCTACAATTTTCTGGTTTACATGATAAAAAAAAAAAAAAAAAAAAAACAGTTGCCCAAGAACAACGTTTTCCATGTTGAGTTCTTTCGAGCCAAAAAAACAAGGCCCTCGTGTGGTGGGGAGAACCGAAAATTTCGATCGAACCCGCCAACAAAAACCTGCCGGAATTTGGAGGCAAATTCTAGAAGCAAAAAAAAAACAAAACGCGAGAGATCCTTCGACGGTCAAAGTAGAGGGAACAAAACTGAAGAAAAGCATAAACGATGATTAAGACGGTGAAATTGAAAGCTTAGTTAGACTTTGAAAACAGAAAATACAAAAAAAATATTAACGGTGAAAAATTCAACTCGTTTATGAGCTATCCGTTGATTGGATTTATTGACTTTCTCGGCCTGTGGCCTTGCGACGGTGGCCTTTTTCGATTTAATACTTCAAATGAAGATACAGGTTTTTTCCAATCAAACGTCACACACTTGTAGATTAATGAAAATGAAACGCGGAAAATCGTAAAAAAAAGAACAAAAAAATTTTAAAAAACTTGAATATAAAGGAAAAAAAATAAGAAAAAAAAAAAAATTCTAGCTATTTATTTCGTTCGCATAAAAAAGAAATCGTCAAATACGAATTGGTAGCATGCGGAGAAACGTTTGAAAAACTGCGGGGCAGCGCGACTGATAACTTTTTATTCTCTTTCTCGTTTCGCCCAAAATATTTCAAGATTCCCACGACCTTTGCCTTTGCTTCTCCAACTCGTCCGAGCGAGAAAATATAGTTCAGAGCAAAGCTTTGTTTTTTACAGACGAGCTATTGGTCTTTATCGTGAATTTGCTGAAAGAAAATCGACGGTCGATTGAAACAACGGTAAAAAGCGAAGCTTCGATAAAAAAAAAAAAAATCAAATAAAAAGAAATGAAAAATAAAGACACACTTATACACAAACATACAGACACAGGTTTGTAAAGTTTCGAGGGACCCGTAGGTTTTACGACTTTAATCACCCATATATCTTCATCTCCTTTTTATATCGATGAAATTATTATTATTGTATAACAATTACGATTAATTGATCAAAGGCTTGGTGACGACTTATGCTTCGTGCGATTTTTACTTTCATCATGATTATTGTTACGAGTTTATTATTACTTTTCGTTTTTTAACGTCCGTTTTTTCAGTTATCGTTGAAGAATTATGTTTCTCCAAGAGAAAGTTGACGAACAAACCAGTGATCAACAGAGGCTGGGCGAGAAGAGACGCATGTGTAACTTACCGACCGAATTAATCACGACTTATTATTATACTCATTACGGTTATGAAACAAACAAACAAATACTGTCATTCATTTATATTATTATCCTTGTTGTTAGTATTATTATTATCATTATTACGGCCGTTGTCGTTTCTTCATCATCACAAAAAAACACGATTTATTATTATAATTCGCTAAATAATTCAAATATCTCTGCTGGAAGCTCGCGGTTCCTCATATTGAAATTACACGAAACGACTTCGGCTCGCCTCCTTTTTTTCTTTCTTAGTGTACATGTCGTGTAAAAGCAGACCAGAGAGTTTAACTAACGAGCGGAACGAAACAAAGTATAGAGGAAAACAATGGGAAACTTTGTATAAAAATAATATTACATAGAAAATAATGTAAATAACAATAACTGCGGTAGATAAACGATATATATATATATATATATTATTATTATATGTACGTTACTCTGACATAGCCATTCGAGAAGCGCCCTTCCTGTTTGACCCGAGAGTATGAGCGAACGCGAGAGAATTTTCGAAAAAGACGATAAATTAGATGGTGCGAGTTGTTTGCTTAAAAAACATGAAGAAAACCGTGAGCGGTCGTTTAAAAATCGATAGTTTTTCAATATTAGCTTTTAGCCTACGAAACTCGGAAAATCACGGAACAAAAAAAAAGGAAAATTGTACATAGTCTGCGTCGTGAAGAAAAAGTGAGGAAAAAAGGAGATAAAAATATAGAAGCGCGACGGGCGTCGTGTGAACGAATCAGAAAAAAATCCTAAGCCTTTTTCGTTCGGATGCATAATGATGATGTTTCGGAAGATGAAAAATATATAATTGACGCTTCCGTGACGATCGATGCTCGTGAAATCTGCTTTCCGTTTTTTTTTTCGCGTTCTTTCTCTAAAAGAGAAAAATCGAACAGTGTTAGCGATTCCAATTTCTCCTGAATCGAGCAAAATCGAGCATGTAGCCACAAAAAGCTTTTCAAATATTTTGACAATTATTTGAGGATGAACAAACGATACACGGACAGACGGACACACACACGTACACCCACGGTTCGCGTACAACGGAAACGCTTACAAATCTACGGTCTTGCGAGAAACGGGAGGAGTGAATAAGAATGAAGGAACTCAAAATAATATTAAAAAAAAAAAAAAACCCGAACAACAAGAAGCAGAAGCAAACGGAGAAGCCAGAAAAATTATATCGTCGGGGTTGTAGAGAGGAGAAGGAAAAACCTGTAATTTAATAAAATGTAAAGAAAGAAATTAATGATTAATTGTGATACGAAATGTGGTAAAAGTTGAGGGAGAAGGCGAGAAAAAAGAAGAAACGATGAATGCGGAAAAAAGGTAGTTGCTGGTGAAAGGATTCTTCCATTTCGTGTGCTTGTGCGTGTGCGTGTGTGTGTGGGTGAGTGTAATTAAATTGTTGGAGTTTTGCAACTAGATAAATATCCCGACTCTGCTAAAGATTCGAATCGAACGTTCAACTTTTTTTCCTCCCCAAGATTCGTACGAAAATTTTCGTACGAGAAATATAACTTTCCCTTGTTCGTTTGCTCCGCTAGGGAAGAACCGATAGAGCGAGAGGAGCGTAAAAAAAATCATCTTGTATTATATAAAAAAAACAAAAGCTAAAGAAAACAAACGAAACAAAAAAAAATGAATAAATAAAAGAAAAACCATTTATCTGTAAATTGCCAATCGAGAATCGTAGTCTTGTGGGACAACAACAACAACAAAAACCTAAAGAACGTAAAATAAAACGAGAAAAACGTTCTTATAGCGAGCAGAGAGGAGAAAAAAAAATCGAGTATAAAGACAGAGCCTAAGCAATTTGTATAAAATATAAAGATGAAAATAATAATAATATTAATAATGATAATAATAATAATAAAGAAAATAAAACATAGAAATCTGTAAAATATAACGCGAATGTCGAGAGAAATTTTGGCGTACGTCTAGAACTATGATAAACAATGTAACGGAAGGTGATGATGATAATAGCGCAAGAGAAAATGAAAAATTTGCGAGAGAAATTATAACCGAATCTAACATCGAGGAAAATTCGAGACAAATTTTTACTCTGAACGACAAATTTCAATCTTGCATATACGTCGTATAATTTTTCGTTTTTTTTTTTTTTCACGTGTTACGGTTGTCGATTTAATCTTTTTCTCTCTTCTATACATTTTTTTCTTCTCGTGTCTCCATCAACCTGATTCGACTTTTCGAAGCGTGAATTTTCCATTCATGTATATTATAATGCAGAAGAAATTTGAAGAAAAAAAAATCCCATTATCGAGAGACCATTCATTAGGATTTAATGCATTTTTTGTGACCTGGTTATATATTAATTATATTAATCGTTATTAGGAATGATATCAGTTTCATTGTCTATTTAATTATGTGAGATAATCGAGAATATCAGTGGATTGTAATTCGGAATCGATATAATAATACGATAAGCATACATCTTTGTGTAATATAAATATAATGAATTAATAAAAACACGATATAAGTCGCAGCATTATTTACGTTATTGAAGAAAAAGGAATAACAATTGTTATTATACAAATTCTTGGTCACATGCTTCTTTTCGTAGCATGTCGAGATATTTGAGGATTTTCTTTTTTTGTTACGGTTTTACGGCAGCCCGGCACTTTCAAGCAGCCATGATTTTTTTTTGTGATTCTAGCGCCACCCACGATCATGCAGTCACCTCGGGTTTTCGAAATTAAAATTCTTCGATGTCGTTTGACTAATAAAAAAAAAGCTCTGTCAGCGTACGCAGGACGATGGCAAAAATCCGCTGACAGGGGCTTTCTTCTATCGGTGAAACCGTGTCGGAAATATTCATTTTTGAAAATTGCAGCTATCTCTCTCGCAACCACATTGCGAGAAAGCGACTGCTCCATCATAAGAAAATCCGCTATTTGTACTCGATCCAAAGGATGCAAGCCTTTTACTGGCCAGTCTCCGGCTCCGGCACAACAACCGTAGTTACTAATTTGGCCGCATGCGCTCCCATCCAACAACGTTCTCTTCCTTCTTTGCCCCTTCCACAACTGCTTACTGCACTCCGCTTGTCAGTCGCTCGTGAACCACTGCGCAAGGAGGATGTGGGTGCGCGTTCAAAGTGCTTTAACTCGCGCTTCACAATACAATTACCAGCGTCACAAGTGAACGTGTTATTTGTCGAAATAGGTTTTTTAAATCTTGTAGGATTTTGAAAACAAAAGGTGACGGATGACAGATCGGTGATAAATAATGCGGAGGGCGACGAAATGGGTAATTTAGCGACTGTGATAAGTTTCGGTGTTGCATTGATGCCCTATCTCGTGGATTATGTGTGGGCCCAGCAGGAAGTTGTCAGAGGTAAGGAAAATCAAAACACACCGACTCTATGAAGTATACAGTGAAAGTTGTCGATAAACGAGTCTAACGAGTTTCGTTTACACATCTCACAGTCGACGTAACGTTTCCTCGTCGTTTTACCTCCCTCACTATTCAAATTTTCACAAGTTTTACGAGATTCATACATCATTTCAATTTTAAATCAACTCCATAATGCTAGAACGAAATAATATTACTATTTCGTAACCGGTCCTGTTTACTTTATTCGCGAAATGACGGAACGGCAAGTGGCGCTCCAACAGGTGTCAATTTCACGTGACTCAACGTGCACCAACGAATTTCTTTCATTCCCAAATGAAAAAAATACTTCGTATGTATTCGATAAATTCTAATTTCGTCTCCGTTGAACGGAGAAATTTGCAATTCGATAAATAGCAAAACATTGCTATTTGTTTTATTAGTTTATTGCTTTTTATTTTTTATCGAATATCTACGCCGTTCAAACTCGAATGACATGAAAAATTACCGGTTTACGTGACTTCCAACAACGGGATAACCCACTGATCCTAGTTTAAAGTCGGTTAGTCTTGATTCGCAATATTGAGAGGGAAAAGGTTTTCCGAAACAGGAATGTTAATCTCTGCGATTCCATCGCCTCTCAGTCGATTGTTTTCTTTTGTTGTTTCAGGTTATGTTTTACCTTTCAAAATTCTGTCGTCTTTCTGAAAGATTCATCCACGATATTCTCTTATTTCGCAAAGTACAAACTATTTATTTACGACGACACAATAATTTTTTAAACCTAAACCATCGTGGTTTTCTATTTTTTTTCTTTTTGCTTCCTCATTTTTTCGTCGGTGACAGGCTCGGATAGCGATGTGAGAATAATTGTAAAAGGAAGAATATGGAATTAAGTAGGCCGGTTGTTGTGTGCATAGAGCTCACCCGCGTTGATTCTTATCCGAACAAACCGGTAAGTTTGTTCGACTAACTCGAGATTCTGCATTCTTAAACTTTACGATTAATTCCTGCGAGCTAAATTTATTCGATTACGATAAACTCTCGTACGATGCATTATTCTGCAGTAAAGTTGAATTACGAATGAGAAAATGAACATGTCGATTCTACCGGAAGTCGTGAATGGTAAACGAAGTTTAAATCCAACTTCAAAGATTTTCTGCTTTTTTGATAGAGATTCAAGGGTTGGAAGAACTTTCTCATGCTTTTTTTTCTCAATGCCGCACTCTCTGGAGCATAACTTCGAGAAAAAAACGTTATTTACAAATATAGTAAACCTGTAGGAATGATTTGTGGGATATTTAGAATGGAATAAAAAATCGTCAACATCGTTGCCATCGATGGCTGTGCTGCTCGGGCTCAACAAAAAACGTCCAATCATATACCCTCGTATAAATTCATGTCGTAAAGTTTGTCGAGCTAACTCTCACTCGCAGTCCAAGCGCCTTTTCCTGCGCTCGTGAACGATCTCTCTATTCTTTGGCTATATTCGCGTGCTGAGGTAAAAGTCTGGATTCTAAATGTTTTCGTGTTGAACAGGTGTCGTCGTCCAAGTGGCCGACAATACGACAAAGCATGAGAACCTTTTGTGTACATTTTAACCGAGCACGTTTTTTTATCTTATACTTTTGCAATTGTTGCTTTCCTTTTCCATCTAGTTTTACGTCCAGTCTTTCTTGTCGAAGGAAGTTGTTTCGCTATGTCGTGCTCAATAGACCGTGTTTTGTTAAATATTTTGAAATAATTGCTAATTGATATGCTGGTACGATCGATACACGATATTTTCTTTTCACAAATTAATGATTGACAGCAATATCGTAATAAAGGAAATTACATTTTTATATTAAATTACACATTTCAATGACTCTCGATTGACACGGCAGTCGTCAGCTGTTTTTCGTGCTCGAACCTCTCATTTCTTTTGTAACCAATTTTGCCCAACGTAATTCGTGTAATTGGCCCTTCCTTGACACACTGGGTCATTTTGACCCGGAGCCATTTTCGTATATTTTCAAAGATTGTCAACATTTATTCACCAAAATTAACGATTAAACTAAAAAATGTAAATAATCGGAAAAATTATGATTTTTTAAGAAAAATCTCGAATTTTTGAAAATCAAAAATTCTAACAAAGTTTTTCGACTTTTTCAGTTTACATTGTTCGATTTTTTCAATGCACGCATGTTAAGCATCGTTTATCGGGAAAATGGAAATCGTTCCGGGTCAAATTGACCCCTAAAAATAGTTAAAAAACTTCAATGTGTGGGTTTCGATCCCGGAATTTAGTCCAACGATGTTTTTTGTTGTTGTGATATTTTTCAACTCGTACGATTACTCATCGGAATGGAAAACACGAGTTATTGGAAAATGAGTGTACGAAGATCGAGTGATAATCGAATACAAAGTGTGTTTGAATTACCGGTCGGCCCTGACCGAGGTATAATGTTGGGCCGGGAGTTTCATTTTGCTTCGTTCTTTATTTTTCTTATTCCACATGGAAACTCACGCCTGGAATATCGTGTGTTAACCGTAGCGATGTGGAGAGACGACGACGAGAAGCGCTAAGCGACAGCAGCATGTCTCGAGTTTCAAGCCATTCCGTTCAACACATATTCTGTTTATTGAAACGCAAGAAAAAAAAAAAACAAATTTTTTGACTAATTAAGGGAGGAATATCGTCGTGGACAAGACGAGATAAAAAAAAAAAAAACTTGAAATATTTTTATTGATCGAACATTGACCGGAGAGAATTCTCGTTTCCTCCTGACCCTCGCATTTCATGCTTCGTAGTACTACTCTTCCTACCTTTCTACACTCGTTACGTCATCCTGACGGGGTTTGATAAACGACCGCATCCTGCGAGAGAATACAACGAGCCCTACATACACGCAATTTTCTCCTCTCTCTCTCTCTCTCTCTCTCTCTCTCTCTCTCTCTCTCTCGTAGCAAGTCTTTCCCATGAGTAATTTCACTGCACCCTGTCGCTCAGCAGCACAACAAAAAGTTTATCCCGAAACTCGCGTTTCTACCCCTTCGCTTCCTCATAGAGGAAGCTATCTGACTGTGAAAATTTTTTTTTTTTCCAGTTTTCAATGTCAATGTGCTTAAAATGTCTCAAAACATCGACAAATCATATCTAGAAAAAATGTCCGGATGTGTGTGTGTGTGTATGGCACTGTAAAATTGAAATCTTCATAACTCGAGAACGGTTTGAGCTACAGGGCTCCCGTTTTGCACAGATGTTGATCTACACAAGCTCTTGATTCTCTAAGAATTTTGTTGGAATCGCTAGAAAAAATACGAATTCTACGGCATTTAGAAATTTTCAAAAAAAGGGTGTCGACGCTCTAACTTCCGCAAATTTTAAGATTTATTACTATTTTTTTTTTTTATAGTTGGTATTGAATTTCGGGAATATCGGTCGAACGGTTTAAATTTTATGATTTTTCGAATTTTTTCTCTATTATTGTTTTTTTAATGAAAAATAAAAGAATTTTTTTTTCTCTCCTTCTGTGGGAATTTATTTATCTGTACCCTCGGACTCTCTGTGAACGGGCTAGGGTTGCTACAGCACTCTGGGACGTTACGTCCCAAGCACACTAACCTTTACCTACCTACCTGTTTTTCTACCCATGCCTCATTCGTTATAATGCCAAGAGTTTTAGCTCTCAACGTTCTTACGTTCGTTATACCCACGTATATTTGTATATACCGTTCCTTCGACGAATCCGTACGTTTCTCTCTCGCTCTCTTTCCCTCCGTGTGACCTCTCTCACAGCCACTTGTTTCGTCCGTCTCTCGCAACAACACGACGCAAACCAGAATCCTAGCTCACCGCGCGTTCGACTATAAAACTCTCCCATGCAGACCGGATTCGTTTCACTCCACGATTATTCATTTCTGAATAATAACAAGATTGACCACGTAAATGAAAGTCTCTTCCTTCCTACTTCGTAACCATTCTCCCCTTATTTTCGTGAGTAAGCCACAATCTTTTGCCACAATATCCTTACGCAACTTTTAACTTTATTCATCCTCCTGACAAGCCCCCAAAACTTGTTTTTATTCAGATCCAATTAAATAATCGCTCGATCTTCTTACATATATCCAAACTCTCGTCATTTCATTATCAATTTTTACAAATTCATTCCGTAACTGCGAAAATCATTCAAATATGGAAATTACTTTTCCAGCGAACTTTATTTTATTTTATCCATAAAGTTTAAAAAATTGTGAGTTTCCAGAAAACGAAAAAACACAATGCAAAAGAAATTCTGTTTTTTTTTTTTATAGGATTCGTTCTAGAAATTCTTTAAAATCTTGATGGAATTAATTTTTGACAAATCCCTTGCGATTCCAATAAATTGTAGAAATTAAAAAAAAATTAAAAAATTCGTAGAAGTTTTTGCAAAGTCGTAAAAATTGAAAAGTAAGCAAAAACGTTTATAAAACTTAAAAAAACAGTTTCTCCGTCGAGTAATTCGAGTTGCAACTGTCAGCAGATTTCTCGGTTTTTCAAAACAAGTGTCAATGTCAAGAAATAATTAAATCGAATTTTCAAGATTCCATTTTTTCAAGAATACGAATTTTTCAATATTGTAAAAATTTTGAGCATCAATCTCTCGAAACCCAACGATTTTCCTTCCCCAAAAAGTGACGGCGCAGGTCGCCAATTCGTCGGGTTATACTGAATAGAAAGGAAATTGGAATTCTTAAAGATTTCAAAGCCATTCGTTCCCCTCGGAATCCCGGAAGAGAGAGAGAGAGTCTGCCAATGCGACATTCCTTGCCACACTGTTAACCTAGGATTCGGAAGTTCACGCGAACGACGGATGACACGGTTGTTACATGGGACACCCTGTATAGATATGTGTAAGGTCGAGTAGTAGAATAATTCCTCGGCCCGGATTTACAGTTATGCAGCATGTATAGATAGAACATGCATGTTCGCTGGTTCAAGTGGCGTGGAACATTGTGTGTGCGATATCCGATTATAGAGTCTGTAAACTATGCTACGAGAACGATGAAAGGATCCAGATTCGCTCGGGAAATCCATTATAGCAGCGACTTTGGATAATATGCAGATGAATATAGCGTGAAATTCCGTTTCCCTGGCAGTGAGAATATCGGGCAATTAATCCTCTCTCCGAGAACACTCGCGGTGTAACGAGATAATTTTAAGAATTCTATTATCATTACTTTAACCAGCTTAAGGGTTGAAATAAAAAATGATGAGAAAATTCTGAAAATTTAGTATATTTTTGTACGAAGTATTTAAGAGGTCGTGTAAAAATTTCACGACGATTAGGAAGCTCCTTATTATTAAAAAATTAACATTTTGTTAAGAATAATTTAAAAAAAAAATAAAATACAAAAAATATTTATTAATAAACTTCATTTTGTTTCCGTTGCTTTCATTATATTGTAGATATTGAAAAATTGAGAGGTCAAAAAAAAAACTTACAACATTTAATTTATTAATGTTAATCGTCCAATAACGAGCTTCCTAATCGTCGTGAAATTTTTACACGATCTCTTAAATGATTCATACAAAAACATACCAAATTTTCAGAAATTTCTTATCATTTGCGATTTGGAACTCAACATCTTTAAAACACTTGAAAAAATACATTGTTGTCGGGGGGAATCGAACCCGGGTCGCCTGGTTGAGAGCCGGGCACGTTACCACTGTGCCACTGCCTCGCTTTTTGTCTCTGCTATATAACAAATGTGTATTCGGGCGACGTAGGCGAATTAGAATAGTTGCCAATATCCGGAGATGCGTGGATGAGTTTATGCAGATGCATTATTATCCATTTTGGAGCAGCAAGCTGCTCGCATCTCCTCTCGCCCAACTGCGCGGGCTCTTTCATTATCTTCTCGTGAGGTTATGAGGCGAGCAGCTTGAGAGTATACTCACATCCGCTGTGACAAAACGTAATATCTCCATCTATTTCAATTCACGTTAAGCTTCTATCGCAATGGTGCACGTTCCCGTGCTCTCGTACAATCCTAAATGTGTCTCTGTATATGTAACTCTTTGTACCGGAGTAGCACGTAACAAGGCCGGACGTGAATAGTTCACAAGACTCGTTGCATACACGCCGCTCGTGTATCGCACTTTGGCAAAGTGTCTCCTCTCGTCTCCGAGCGATTACACGCTATTTCACTTTGACGACCTGGCATAATGGAAAAAAAAACGAAAAAACAAAATGTGAGGAAAAAAAAAACATCGCGAGCGCACCAAACCGTTGGAAGAAATTTCACGACCGTGAATCTTGTTTTTCTTCTTTTTTTATTTCCTCTTTACACTCTCGGCGTCGTACCTTTTGCCATGAATACAATGTTCGACTCAAATTGCTGTTCCAGATAAAGTTTAATTGATCGTGGGCACGTGCTTAATTAAACGACCACACACACACACACACGCACCAAGTGTTTGAAACCCGCGAGCCTTACAGTTACGAAAGTATCCTACTTTCTAAATATTATTAAATTTTTCGTTATTACTGCAATCGCGTTTCGTTGCCTCCGATTATTCATTTTAATAGCCAACTCAAAATCATGTCAAATAATCATTCGGACTTCGAGAGGATTTGTATTAATACGTTATTGCGCAATTATGAAAAACGAACGATCACCCAGCTAGAGGAAACCGCAAGAGAATCAAAACAACGTACAAAAGAAAATTATATTTTGCATCGTTGGGATACAACGAAAAAATTATTTTTTATTCATTATTTTGATAATTGAGGCATTTTTTTTTTGGTAAATTCGCTTTTTGAATGGCAAAGGAGGTTTCTCCACTATTTTTGACGAATCCTGTGTAAAAATATTTCGCTCTGCTTCAAAAAATAATCAGTTCTCGTTGCATTTTAACAATTGGAACTTCAACATCGTCAAAAGAAAAGCACGACTTTATTTAGGATTCTTTCAAAATTTTGTATAAACGTTCTCGGCACCAAAACTAACAGTTTTCTCCTCTGACGAAAAATTTTCTGACGTTTAGAATTCGAGATATTTAATTTTCCATTTTTTATTTTTTCCATCTAAACGCGTGTAAATTGAAGTTACGTTTCGTTAAAAAGTTGCAAGAAAAAAAAACAAAAGAAACGCGACTTGAATTTACACGCGTTTAGATGGAAAAAATAAAAAATGGGAAATGGAATATCTCAAATTCTAAGAGTCAGAAATTTGTATTCAGAGGAGAAAACTGTTAGTTTTGGTGCCAAGAACGTTTGTACAAAATTTTCAAATAATCCTAAATAAAGTAGTTTTGTGATAGTAATACGTTAATGCCTTTGCATCTGTGTCTTTATAGAAGAATAAGGTGCAGTCGAGGCTGCACTTTCTCGTCGCTTTGCCAGGTTCTCTTCTCCTACCATAGTGCACCCCACAGACTCATATATATCGTTTATCTGTGTACGTAGAAAATCCCGTAACGAGTTGCACTGTTTGGCTTCTTCGTGTACGCACCAGAAAATCTTTTCATCGTTGAAAAGTCATCGTTTCGTCGCTTTTTCTCTCTTCTCTGCCACGGACACACGTGGACATCGATTTTTCGGAGACTTCGCGATATTTTTATCATTTTCTCCTTTTTTTCTTCGTTCACATCGATTCTCCATAAACAATGAGCTCTGTTGAACGTTTTTTCATACGGAATCGAGACTGTGTGCGTATAAATGAATTCATTCGGTGGAATAAGCCGCGCAACATAAATGGAATAATCATCTGACGTAATTTTCGTTCGAAGACCATCAGCTGAGTGATATAACGCACAGTTCTTCAATTATGCTCGTGACGTCAACTTACCCATGCAATGTGCGTGATGATGGATCGTTATGCCTATTCGTAAAATATCTCGGACGAACGGTTGTTCGCAGTGAAGAAAAGAGACAAAGACAGAAAAAAAAGTAAAAAAACAAAGAAATGAAAAAAATTTGATTAAAATCGTTGATTGGATTGACAACGTCGAAGAAACGGAATTAACGTACCGGGAACAGTGACGTGTGAATATGCAGAAGCAAGCATTCTCGAAGTAGCATCTGTCCGACTCAGGCGCTCCGCCCACCAATTGTTCTCGTTAATTTTTCGTTAAAACTCGAGCAGCACGTCTCTGGGCATTTCTCTCGTTTCTCGTCGAGTATCTAATTCACGAGAGCCAGCCAAGTTCACGACGGAGTCGAGCCACTCGTCACGGAGTCTCTAAACATCTCTAAATATCTGTAAATAAAGGAGGAGAGAGACACGCAACGAAAAATTCTTTGTGTGACCGAAATTTACCGTTTTTCGGGAGCGTATAGACACGCCGAGAAAATCGCTCGTTAAAAACGAGTTTCTCGAGCCTCTCGATCATGCTCAATAAATACAATCATTTTTCCACCAATCATCCTCGTTTTTTTTTTCTCATTTGCGCGTTACGATATTTCTTTCCCTTCGTTATAAATCTCACGGTAAAATAGTCTCTACTTTTTTTTTTTTATTTATCGCTCTTTCCCGGAAGCTCTCATCATCGCGCCTGATGAATTTTGTATTTTTATCGCTCCTCTCATTGTTATTATCGTTACTGTAATACTCGGCTCGCTCGTATACACCGAACGATTGCTTTTCAAACTGCTGTATGGAATTGTCAGGGACATCGGGTCGTTGCGGTAAATTGTTACCTCGTCATGTTCCATGACCGAGAAGACGATAACAGCATCTTCTCGTCGGATTCTCTTGGTTTTTTTACCTTTAGTACGACGATCGAGAGACTCTCAACTATGGAGAAAAACGTTTGAACCAACCGTTACTTTTCGTTGTTGACTATCTTGCCTTTTGTTTCGTGTCTTCTCATTAATTTCTCGGCCAAGCTCGAAATTTCATATTTGCACATCATATTGAATGACAAATTGTTTTCCGGTCTCTCGAAAAACTGCAGATTTCACTAATGCGGAGAAATAACTTGGATTTTTATCGAATACTCGGTTTAAAAAGTTTTAAAAAAAATTTCAGAATGTTCAAACTTTGATTTTACGAAAATCGCTAGAACTTTTTTTTTTTTTTACACATTGGCGCTTGAGCTACCGCTCATTATTTTCGTTTTCGAATTATCTTTGAATTGGTAATTAGCAATTTTTCATTTATCATCATTTTTTAGGTGCTTGTGAACTTTGAAAGTGGAAAATATGGCGAAAAATGTGATTTTTTTATTCGGATTCCCAAAAAACGAAAAATTATCGGAAAGCAATATACAGCCTGAAACTTATTCCGATTCGTGAGCTCCATTCCTGTGAAAGATTCATCAAAATTTGTTCCGTGGTTTTTGCGTGAAAAGAGTACGAACACAGTTTTGTGTTAAATTCAGATTTTGCTTCGAGTCGAAAAAAAAATGGATTTTTGCATTTTTTGCAAAAGGGTGAAATTTTATTTCCGTTTTTACGTCGAGAGTAATCTCAGGCTCTGTTGCCATAATGGCACACTCGATCCACGTTTATCCCCGCCGAGCTGAATGCGCTTCCTCTTCCGGGGACTGTGAACGATCGCAAAAGACATCGCAGGTCCTCGCTTTCCTCTCACTCTCTCTTTCGAGCTTTTCGCTTTGTTGGCTATCTTCCGCGGGCGACTTCCGGTGTACGATCCGCTGCAAGATTGCGTTGCTGTTTATCGAAACTGCACGACGTTTCTCTCGAGATATTTATATATTACTTGGCACACTCTTCGTGCTTGCTTGTTTCTCGTAGAAATAGTGAAGAGATTCGAGCTTCGTGATAGCCAGATAGAGAAGAGAATGCGCGCACGATGTGCTCGGATGGCGGCGTCGTAGACTCGCCGAGCATAACGCTATAACGCTACAACTCGTTCGCGTGTGCAACGCAAACTCAGCGAAATCGGAGCGCGCCTACAGCACAAAGAAGAGCCAACTACTCTTCTCGTGTATTCGGAGACTCGCGAGAACAACCGCGGCAGTTGCAAACCATATTGCGTCAAACGTAACTGTAATCAACCAGACTTTGTAATATCTCTTTCCTCGTTTTTTCTTCATCATCGCGTTGTCATCTCTCTGGCGAGAAAAATCATTCGATTGAGCTTGCTCATCGCAATTAAGGATGTTGATTACTTATGAGACTTGTTAATGTTGATCGTTCAATAAATAGCTTTTGGATTATCGTGAAATTTGTACACGACCTCCTATAGTAAAAACATACCAAATTTTAAGAATTCTACACTGAAAAAAAAATTTTGTTGGAAAAGATCGATTTTTGTTGTTTCGATACGTTCGACTAAACGTTTTGTTTGAATAATACCAAAAATTGTGTAATTGCAGCAAGAAATATTCTGGAAAGTCTCGTCGGAAGCAAATTTTTGTCGTACCGATCGTAAATTTCGCTGACGATTCCGTTAGAAACCAAATATATTTTCAAAATAACGAAAATTTTGAAATTATACAAAAATATTTAGTTTATCGTGTTGAACAAAATATCGACGATTTTTAACGAAATTTCAAATAAACAAAATTGAACAGCTCTTGAATAGCTTTTCATTTATTGACGTAAGAAAAATTTCAATAGATTCCTCTATCCACTGAAAGAAACTTTTTGGTTTTTGTTATTTTCGGCAATCCGAACCGGGGATTTCGAACTCTCCGCCATCTTTTTTTGAGGATCTCGTGGAGATCATCTACAGGATCAGTGTCAATCAATATTTTTGAAAAAGAAAATACCAATGTAAAGTCAGAAGCTACGACTACATTTACTTTCCACTACACATGATGGTCGAATGAAATGCCTTTTGAGAAAAAAATCGTGAAGAAAACCACCTTTTTCGGCCTTGCAACCCCTTAAAATAATCAATATTCGTATTTAATAAATATTTGCAATCAATATTCGAGGCGATTAAACTGACATTATTTTTTCCATAAAAAAATTACTGTTGAAATGCCAGTCGGTGACCTTCGTGAAAGAAAAGGACGATGTTGAAGTTTGCATCGTAGGAACGCAACGAGAACTCATTATTTTTTTAAGCAGAGCGCAAAATTTTCATACACTATTTGTGAAAAATAGGAGGGCAGACTTCTTTGAAATTCGAAAATCGAAGTGACTGAAAAAAAAATGTGAAAAAGTTCAGTAATTATAAAAATAATGATTAAGAGATAAATTTTCGTTGTTTTCCAACGATGCAAACTTCAGTATATCGTTAAAATTCATGGTATCAACGTTTTTTTATTTCCACGCACGAATGAGTTTGAGAGATCGAAGAAAAAGAGTCCTCTTTTGGAGAGAGTCTCGCGCGATGCGTATACGCGCGCGGTTATACGAACGTTTATGACTGCCTCGGCAACGTACGTAATTGGGTTGTATTGTGACCGAGAAAGTCTCGGTGTCTTGTCCGTCGTGACCCTCTGAGCTGAAATGCCAGTTTGATCGAGTCACCCGAGGGGGATCATTCGTCGTATATATTTCCATATTGTGTGTTGGTTGGATTGAAATAAATGAAATTTATTGAGCAATCCTGTGCAGTTAATGGCTGAAGGTGAATTTGATTGATTCGTTAGGTCGATGTTCATCGAAGCAGCCGTTTGATTTTTCGTCCCGCTTGGGCAATGGCCATAGAGAGTTTTCTCAATGTGAGCCTTCGAGGAAAAAAAATAAAAGGAAAATAAAAAAATAAAAATCTAATCTTGCTAAACTCTCACGTGCGCTACGTTTGAACTATAAAATCGCAGCGACCTCGTGGGTTCGAGACTCACGGCACAGGCCACCACAAAATAACAGACACACCGACAGCGCAGTGTTCTCAACCTGGTGAATGTTTTATTAAGAGAATTTTATGCTCGAGTAAAAAGAGCTTACCGCGCGCGCGCTTCGAGGGGCATTTTATACATACACATTTGTAGAATGACATACAACGAGCACGAACGAGAGAGCGAGCTTGTATAAAGACTGAGCGGAGTTTACTCGAGACACAGATAATCGTGAAACCGGCAGCCGCATTCCTCGTGCACTTGGGAGTCGAGCAAGAGAATAGTCTTAATTTTATTTGTGCCTCTCCCACTCTTTCCTCGATCGTTCATTCATTCATTTCCGTTTCGTTAACGCATCGAGCTACGCAGCCGGCGACAATGTTGATTAATTGAAAGAAAAATAAAGGAGCGAGATAATGGAATGAGCAACGCCGTTTGAATCATTTTCGTTGATGTATTATTCCCCCCCGTTGAATGCCTCTCGAATGTGCGATAAGAAAATGAACGTGCTTGCCGCAATCGAGATATACAAATTCAACGTGTAGTCACGCTCTCATCGAATTAACTTTCGACTCTCTATACACTCGTCTTTACAGGACTCTGCAGTTTACAACGTTGGGATTCAACGAAAAATATATCTTCTATTAAGGAGGTTCGCTACATACGACAATATGATAAGAATTTCATCAAATTTCGTGATAAAATTCTTTAGCATCAAATACGATGACACAATTTCTTTCTAATTTTTCGTCTACATAGTTGTCGAATAATTCGAGTTTACAATATGCAAAATATATATCTATATATATCTGAATGCTATGCTTATGCGTATAAACTCTAGTGTCGAATAACTCGAAAACTATGTAGAAGAAAAATCTTAAAAAATTTGTATATTCATATTTAATGCTAAAGAATATACTCACCAAATTTCATGAAATTCTAATCATTAAGGAGGTTGGCTACATACGACAATATGATAAGAATTTAATCAAATTTCGTGATAAAATTCTTTAGCATCAAATACGATGACACAATTTCTTTCTAATTTTTCGTCTACATAGTTGTCGAATAATTCGAGTTTACAATATGCAAAATATATATCTATATATATCTGAATGCTATGCTTATGCGTGTAAACTCTGGTGTCGAATAACTCGAAAACTATGTAGAAGAAAAATCTTAAAAAATTTGTATATTCATATTTAATGCTAAAGAATATACTCACCAAATTTCATGAAATTCTAATAATTTCGAATTTTCCTATGCTTTTAACATGGCAACATTGTTGTGTGTAGCCAACCTCCTTAATTATTTATTGAATTTTGAAAATGATGGCAATTTTTCGTGTCGATTGAGTTTTTGGCTCGAAAAGAGAATCGTTTTATCGTCCGGACGAAATATTGGATAATAATTATGAGCTCTGCTGATATAAAGAAAAAACGCAATTTCGTTGCATTCCAACGATGCAAACTTCATCATCATCGTCTTTACCTACACCAAGAATCCCCATGGGAATTACTCCATCTTTCCACCAAGTTTCGTCTGCTCTCCTGATTTCTCAACCCAGATGTTACTCTCCCCGTTACATCTCGTTAAATCCTGAAACATCTGGTTGCCCTGCTGTGCTCACGATGTGGGAGACTTGCTTTTCTTAGTAGCCCTGATGTCACTAAATTTACGCTCTCTCAATAAACCAACCAATTTCATTTACTCTCCACCCTCATTCCAGATTTTTCTGAACTCGAGTCTCACAACGAGCTCGAGAACGATTCTGATCTTTAATTTCTCATTAAATTTTCCTCGTAATAACAAAATTTAATTGTTCGAGCTTGTTATTTTCATTTTTTCATAAGAAAAAAAATCCTGGACGATTAAGTTGTGCTCGCCAAGAATTTGAGAGAGAAAACTCCATAAAACGGAACAAAAGTTTCCACCAACAATCAAAAGCTTTTTTTACTACAAATATCTGCAGCCTCGTGCGTGGAGGTCGAAGGTTGAGGGGTCAAAACCTTGAGTCATACAAAAGTCAATTTTTATCGAGCACTTTCTACAGCTCGATTTATCGTTCCCAATTGTTTATTATTTTGTAACGAATCGAGCTGAATTGACTGATTTCCAATTTTCGACTGAAAATTTTATTTAAATCTCACAAATTTTTGCTTCATCGTCGTTTCCCTCGTTACCTTCGATCTGAATCGTACCAACAAAGTCAGATTTACTCAATGGAATTCTTATAAAATTTGAAAACAAGTTCCCTATCGATGTCTCGCTTCAAAAACGAACTTAATTTATTTTTTTTATTTACAGAATGCGTCGAGAACGAGGGGGGTTGTTTGAGATGCCGAGGAGAGTATTGCGCGAGATGTGCGATCCTTCTGCATCGAGGTAGATGCGTGGACGCGTGCCCCTCCGGTCACACCGCCGACTGGTCAACGAGGGACGAATACATGGGTCGTATCTGCAGAGAAACTGGCTATATGTTTGGTTTGTCCGGTAGCCAAGTTGCGATCCTCGTCGGTGTTGTTTCCGGCGCGACAATATGCATTTTTATAATTCTTTGCGGGGCGATTGTCGTCCATCAACGTAAAAAGAAAGCGGCGAAAATGGTTCGGCAGTTCGAGGACAGGTTTGCTTTTCTCTTTTTTTTAATTCTTTTTTTTTTTTATTATTATTATTTTTTTTTTTTTATCGCTGTTCAATGGCCTTAATATTTATTGGAAAATAAATTATTGACAATAAAAGTTTTGCTTGGACTCTTTTCGTAGCGCCGAACGACGAGAATTTCTCAAGCATCTTGGAACACTGCGCGGCGAGGGTCACACGTTTCTCGCGATGCTAAACGACACGAGGAGACAAGTACGGGAATTGTATTACTCCGGGAACAACGGCGACGGTGCCGTTGGTATACAAGCCTACAGACCCGTACTTCGTGACTTGGCGAGAATATTGGTTCTTGTTAATAGAAAAGACGAAGACATTTATTTGCCTCCAGAAGACTGGCAGAGACTCCTCGCATGGGCGGAACGTCTTCTACGAAGATATAAAAAACACAGCTCACCGGAAGTGAGTATCCAACTTTAAATCGCCTTTATTTTTATACGACAAATCATTTCTCTATTTCTCTCTCTCTCTCTCTCTCTTTCTTGTTTTTTTACATGCTAGTCCGTCAAAGACTTGGGTGAGTTGACGATTGAATCTGTCATCGCTGCTCTTTTCGTATTTTATCAATTTTTATTTCATTTTTAACTCTGTGACGTTTGCAAGAAATATTGTCAATGAAAAAGTTGAATTTTAATATACGAACACGATTTATTATCCATTTTTATGATTTTTTCAATCTCACTGGGTCATTTTGACCCGGACTCATTTTTTGACATTAATTTTCCATCAAAATTTACCATCTTTTGATTTTGAAATATGTATCGAGTTTTTATGAGCAAATCCCCGGTCCTTAAAGTCAAAAATATTGAAAACTGAAAAAATGATGATTTTTTGTAGTGGGATTCTAATTTTGAAAAAATTGAAATTTTTTGATCATTAGAAAAGATTTTTCGAGCACGATTTATTTGGTTTTGGAATAAATTGTTTTTATTTTTGTAAGCAGGTTGCTCAATTGGTGACGTTTCTCCAGCAGCCAACAAGCGCGAGCCAATTGTCACAGAAGCAGCAGCAGCAACAGAGCCAACAACAACCGCAACAACAATCGGGGAAACCGATTGCGATAACCCAGCCTTTCGAGATGCGGTCGACACCAACGAATCTGACGACATTCCAAGCGAATGCACCGCTAACGACCTTCCAAGCGAGCGACAAATCGAGCACTAGTCGGGCTAGTTCGAGCCTCGGCTACACCAAGGACAACGGAAGTCCGATTGGCTCGAGTCTCGGGCAAAACAGCTGCAGCATTTATAACGAAAAACTGAGCCCTTCGGGCTCGACCATTGGACAAACGACGCCGCTCGTTTATCCCAGTCCAAAAAGACATAGTCATCATCACCATTCCCATCATCACCATCTCCTCCATCATCTCAATCAACCGGTTGAATCCCATCTTCAGGAATTGGCCATTTCAGCTTTTAATCATAATTACAACAATGGAAACAACTCCGAAGACATAAACGTTGGTTCGAGCGAAGCACGATCGAGCGTTCTCGACAGCGAGCTCAATCCTCAGTGGGAATTTCGCAGCTCCATCGACGAAGCAAGTTACACGATCCTCAACGATTGGACTCCTGGCCGAGACTGCCTTATCGACGATTTTACCATTTTAGGATTTCGTCCCCAGGACGAAATAACGACCGAACTGTGAATTTTTTATTCCCTCGACAAAATAAAAAGAGTGAGAGTGACTCAGATGCCAAATGACCGAGGGAACTTTCCCTTCTGTCGCACGTTCGTCCCTTGGATTCCTCACTTATCGTTGCGCCCAGCGCCTCCGCCTGCCGAGGAAGTCTCATCGATAAACTCTCTGTTTCCCCACAACGAATGCACTAGTCAGCATTCCTATTCGTATCGATGAAACGAATAAGTGCATCAATTGGTTTCTTACGAATTTACGCGTTGCCTCAACGCCAATTCTGAGCTCGAACTTTATTTATCGACACTCCCCCAGTGCAGGATTGTTGTGCTCGTGTAATATTTTTTCATTCGTATCATTTTTACACTTGAAAAATATACCCCAACGATTTTCTACAGTCGTTTGTACAAATCTATGTAAATAATCGCTGCTATAAAAACACAAAATGATTTCGTTTTAGTGTCTACGAAGAGAAGGATAATATATAGAAATATATATATAAATGTATAATACTTACGATATCTCAAAACTGGAAAAAAAACGATCTGCCGAATTCGTGAAATTTCATCCCGCAATCATTTTTCATGTGGACGTTCATTTGGATTTTTATTCCTGCATCGATCTGCAAATTCCTGAAAAATCCTCATCCCAATCGACACCAATTGCTGGAAACAACAAATTTTTATAAATATTAATGATAATATTTATTATTTGGCTTCTGTGGAATATTGCGGAAGAAAAATATTTTTAGAATAAGCTGTCAATTGCATTCCGTCGCGTCGACTGCCGTTTATCAGAATAATGTAATTTTTACGGTATGAATAAAAAAAAAATTATTTCATACTGCGGTTTATATAATTAATTAACTTAATTACGATTCAACAGGTCAAAATTTTGTTCGTCACAACCGGCTAATGACGACTGGGTCGCTTGTGCGATTCAAATAATCGCGCGCCTTTACTGCCGCGAGTGTGTGAAAACCTGCGTTGCGCGTGCTCCACCGGAAGCTGCGCGCGCATCGATCGTCGAGTCTGCTCTCGCGTTCCGTCGTCGTATTTAAGATGAAAATGCAACGAAAAGGAGGATTCTAGCGGTTGAAACGATCGGCTGAAGATTTTTTTCTCCCAAGGTTTAGTCGTTACGATGATATTGGCATGATTTGATAGCGATGGAATAGATGATTGATAACGGGGATGAGGTTCGGTAGACGCGTAATATCGTGGCGGGGCGGGTCGCGGCTGCGAGGGGCGCCATGACAGTCGTGTATTATCCTCCTCATAAAAGCGCGAGTCCTCCCGTCGTGTGAGTGCGTGCGTGTGCGTAATTGTGTGACGAGTGGAGGAAACTTGGTCCCGTCGTGCGGAGAGGTGTTGGAAAATATTCGAGCTATACTTGGTTGTTTGCGCTTGAAAAATAGCCTCAAACTCTTTTTTCAACGAAAGGATAAATGTTGTGATCGGTGATAGTACGAGCGCGGGTTAAACATACGGTGGGCGGTTAACGTGGCCATTATTGCTGAGACTGGATCGAGGCGCTTGGTGGCGAAAGTAGCGGTGTGGTGGGACGTCTCGAAAAAGAGAAAGATAGAGCGATAGATAGAAAAAGATAACGCGAGTGGTGGTCGCGAGGCCGAAGCGGAGAGCGCGTCCGTCCCCCCGCCGTCTTTTACAATCGGGACGCAAAACGGTCGCGGACGATATAGAGGAAGTTGAGGGAAAAATAAAAACGGCGTGCAACGAGGCTAAAAAGAAGAAGAAGAAGAAGAAGGAATAGAGGAGCGAGAACGATGCCCGAAAGCCCCGAGGGGAATCTAGTACCACGTGAGTCTTTCGTTTTAACGAATATATACTCGTAACAGTATTCCTTTTTTCCTTTCGTTGTTTTTTTTTTTTTTGTTTTTTTTTTGTTCTCTTCCTGCACTATCGGCCATTTGGTCAACTCCCAATCATCTGTCTTGGCATTTATCATATATACAGGTATATCGTCAAGATACGTTGGTACGCGCGGGGGGATATATGGATCTGTACAAATCTCTCTCTATATGTTTGTACATGTGTATTTATATATTTATGTAGATGTACATCGTGCATATACATGTATATACTTGAGCCGTTATTGCCTCCCACCGCCGCCGCCGCCGCCCCTCCCTTTCCCCGCGTCGCCACCGTCCATCTTGTTGGCCCCTTGTCCTCGTTCCACGAGTCCCAATAATTGACGCGTCATATAGTACGTACCCATATCCGCACATATCCCGAACCATTTTTCGCCTTATTTTTCTTGTATTTACGTTCGTCTCATTAGCCATCATTCATATCATATTCGAATCTCAACTAACCGCGAAAATATCCTAATAAAACATTGATAACCCTGCTCGAACGATAAGCTCATTTTTGCACTACCAATTCCGTACGGTTTGTCGCCTCGTCTTCTCTTCTCAACCGTACTTCGCTGTGCTGCTGCTGTTCTATGTGAAAGAGAGGCCTTTGTCGCCGTTGGATCGCGCTTATTCGATGACTCACCCTTTCCCGCTCTCGGAGTAATTAAACTTTTTAAAAACATCGTTTCTATTGGAAAAATAAAAATAAATTAAAAAATCGCGTTTATTCGTGAATGAGCCCCTGCGAATCGAGTGATGATAAAAAATAAAAGAATCGTCGTTTGTGAAATTTCAACATAAACTGTGTGTCCCAAACTTAAGATGGAGTTTTGCCGCCTTTTTGGTTAAACCCGATTATTCTCGTGCAGCGATTACCCAGTTACGTAGAATTTTTACCACTCGGGAATCTACCGCTTCATCTTTTTTTTCGCTATTTTTGAGGTTAGATCGCGTTTTTCCTCGTCAATTTTTTTTTTCTCACTCTCGTGGATGATTGCTGCTCCCATCGCTCCCTCCAACTTCCGCGCAACCATTTTTCCTGGACTTTCGTTTAAACAAACAAATTCGATTGTTGCAGAATGAAAAAAATGAAAATCGCACAAGGAGATTGAACGCGGGAGAATTTTTCTCACTGCGTCTCGACAAAGATGAACAGCGAACAGCATGCTTTGCCGGCCACTACGCAGGCGCAGCAAGAGGTAAAGTCCCTTCCGGTTAATTCTTTCTTCCGCTCCTTATTTTTTCTTCTATTATTATTGTTTACCTCTTTTTACGTTCCTAACTCGGGCCGCACTCCGAAACAACCTTGCGGCATGAAAATTTTTCATTCACAATGAAACGCGGCTTGAAATTATTGCTAGAAAATAAAGAAAAAAGTGATGCTCATTTCGGTTTCGGTGTGCGCGCTCGATGGGCTAATCACCAAACTACAAATGCGCAGTTTGAAGCAAAGTCATTTGAGTCGTTTGCGATACATTGGCTGGAAACGGAATGTTTGACTCGAAATAAAAAAAATCTTGAATATTTTGTTTTTTTGTTTTATTGCTTTTGAAAATATTCTTTGAAACGATTGTTGAAAACTTAAATTTCTGCGTGGCCTTTTGATTATTTGTAATTTTGGCCAAAAACATTAACGAGTGGTTTTTGTTGAGAGTTTCCCATGTTTCTATTGCTGTTAAAAATAATGAAGTAGATGTGACTTTGCTGGTATATTTTTAACGAATTTGCAGTATCTCCTAGATTGAGAGTTTCGTAGTAGCTTGTGCTTTTTGATCCTTGCACCTAAAAGTTGATCCTTGGACCTTGTGATCCTGCCCGAGTAATTATTGCCGCTAGAAGTTAGTCCCACAGGTACGCACAATAATGCGACTTGGAGAACTCAAGTTTGTAAAGCATTTTCAACGATATTCGCATTTGTCGATTGGAGCTTAGCCACACGTGTCAACAGCTTGCTGAATGTTGATGTTGTACAAGAAGAGAAAAAGAGTTTGAACAGGACAAATAGATGAGAGAAAACATGTGTTTATGTATATTTTGGGTGGATGGTGAAAACTGTAAAGAATTGTGATCCTTGGTATCAGGCGAACTTAGCTAGTAGCACCAGTCAAGGACAATTAGCGAGTTCCCAGCAGCAAGGTTCGACGTCGGACGCGCGAGTAGGTACAGCAGCAGTAGCGTTAGCCTCTTCGGTAGCCAAGTATTGGGTCTTGACGGGTTTGTTTCCCGGGCCGCTGCCCCAGGTTTCGGTCTATCATACGCAGCAACAAAATTCTGCTGGTTCTCCGAGGAGCGTCGAGGTACAGATACAAAACAAAGAAGTGGTGGCAACTTCGACGGCTTCCCACGAAATGGCACTCGCCGCTGGGGGTGCGGGCCATCAGAGCGATAACGCTCATAGACATCATCAAAACGCAACGATTAACAATTCGGCAACGAGCAACAACAACAACAACAACAACAACCATACTAGCAACATTGTTCATGCCTCGTTGCAACAAAGTCCCCAGGTTTGTTGCACGCATTTTTCTTGCACGTCATCGTTTAATAACTATTTTAAATATTCTCCAGTTTCCGCTGTGCCTGCATATTGCATCCTGTAGTTTTGCTGCGATTCCCTTCTCTCGTATAAACCGCATTTTGCTATTGTACCTTTGTTGAATTAATAATTTATTCAGAGAGTGTAAATAATCGACTCTATCGATCGGGCATAAGCATCTCCAGTCAATGTATCTCGCGATAGCAATGAGAAATCATCACAGGCGATACTGAATATTGTGCCTTTTTTCTTTTCCCTCTGTTTTCTTCTCCTCTATTTGGAAAAACAAACAAAAAAGATTGCAGTCTCGCTGCCGGGCCTGAATCTAGACGGGACTCACATACAGGCGAGTCATTTGCAGGCTGCTCATGCACAGATGCAGCAACAGATGCAGTCCCAACAGCAGCAGCTGCATCAACAGCAGCAGCAGCAGCAACAACAACAACAACAACAACAGCAGCAGCAGCAGCAACAACAGCAACAGCAACAACAACAGTCACAACAACAGGCCCATCACCAGATGCAAAGCCATCAAAACCCACAAAACAATGTACCAAATTCGCAGAATCAGAACGCTCAACGCGACGAAAACAAAGTCAAGGACGAGGGTGGTAGCTGCACCACCGAACGTTGCAGCGACAATCAAGTCCATTGTCAAGTTCAGTGCGACCTTCAACTTCAACAGCCACAAGACTTGCAACAAAGCATCATGCAACAACAACAGCAACAACAAATCGGCGTTAGCATAAGTGGCAATGCTGGCAATGACAATGGAAATTCTACCAAACCCGAGAAAGAAAAAGAATTACGTCAACTGAACATGGCGCAGTAAGTTTAGAAAAGCGACTTTTATTCACTCGAAACTTTTTTCCATTGGCAACTCGTCGCCAATCATTCTGTTTCATCTTTTCACAGATTTCAAGTCCCGGATCTCAAACCCGGTGGCCACATGATGGACGTGAGAACAGCCGATGGATCGGTAGTGAAAATCAGCGCCGCCAACGAACAAGACCTCGCTAAAAGTCTTGGCGTCGAAATGGTCCAAAACATGTACAAGGTCAACGTCGAGGATATCAACCAGCTGCTCGCTTATCACGAAGTCTTTGGGAAACTTCAAAGCGAAATTGCGGCCGGTACGACTCTCGTCGGTGGCACCGTACCCACTCAGACCGTTACGACCATACAGAATGGAACGCCGATCGTTCAACAAGTGCAACTCAACAAATTTGACATCAAAACTAGCGACGGCGAAGCGACACCTGGACCGAGCGCCTCTCCCGTTTCCGTTGGCAGTCACGCTTGCGAAGTTTGCGGCAAAATATTCCAATTTCGCTATCAACTCATCGTTCATCGCAGATATCATACCGAACGCAAACCCTTCACGTGTCAGGTTATTATCACGTTTCATCGTTATTCCATTTTTTTCCCTTCGATCTAAACTCGAATATTATTTAACCCTGGAACGGTAACCTCATTTTTTTTACCTTTTCCGGTAACCTGGGGTCACAAATGACCCCAATTTTGAAAAATTTATATCTCCGGTAAAAATTGACGAAAAGGCTTCAACTTGGGCTCATTTTTTTCGTTTTTTAATGCCGGATCACGTGAGCCTAGGGCGATTTTGCTTGTAGTCAAAAAATTAGTAAAAATGCGAGAAAGGGCGCGGGATTTAAAGTCGCCTGGGGTCGTTTTTGACCCCAGGTCACCGTTCTTGGGTTAATAATCCAGCGAATTGGATCTGATTTCAACGAGACGTTTTTATTCGTTGCAGGTGTGCGGCAAAGCGTTCTCAAACGCAAACGACCTCACTCGTCACGGTAAATGTCACTTGGGCGGCTCGATGTTTACGTGCGCAGTGTGTTTCCACGTATTTGCAAACGCGCCTTCTCTCGAGCGTCACATGAAACGTCACGCCACCGACAAACCGTACAATTGCACTGTTTGTGGCAAGAGTTTCGCGCGGAAAGAGCACCTCGACAACCACACGCGTTGTCACACCGGCGAAACACCGTACAGGCAAGCAAAAATTAAAATCAACGAGAGAAAAAACGAATCAAAATGCCGTTTTCGAATTCTTTACTCAAATTTACTTTTCCTCCTTTCTCCAGGTGTCAATATTGCGCCAAAACTTTCACCCGCAAAGAACACATGGTTAATCATGTCCGCAAACACACCGGGGAAACTCCTCATCGCTGTGACATTTGCAAAAAGAGCTTCACTCGGAAGGAACACTTTATGAACCACGTCATGTGGCACACTGGCGAAACACCTCATCATTGTCAAGTTTGCGGCAAAAAATACACTCGCAAAGAACATCTCGCCAATCATATGCGATCGCACACTAATGATACGCCTTTCCGCTGTGAAATATGCGGTAAGTTTCTTATATTTTTCCATCAAATCCTTGGACCTACAATTGTCGAAAAAAAGTCGTCGAATTTCGTTGATTCTAACGGCTGCGAGGGTTTTGGGGAAAAAAAAATACAATGAAAATCTGACGAAACATTAATTTGGGTACAGTTTTCGAAATTTATTGTTGCAATTACGAAAAAAAAAAGAATCGCCAACCAATTAGACATACAAACTTATCAGTCATATCGTTTTCTTTCGCGAGAAAAAATGATCGAAGCGAATTCGAATTTGAAACGCGAAATTCTGACGCGTGAAGATTTCATACCGAAGCTTCCGTGCGGACAAATGCGAGGGGACGCGAGCGATGAAATAAAATACACGAGAATTGATCGCGCATCGCGTTCGCGACCCCCCTTCGTTTCCGGGAGAGTGGGTGGGGGTGCGACATACAGCGTTCTCCAGGTCGCGCGCGCATTCCTTTGCAAAAGCTCCGACCTCCGCCGCATAACCTGTGAATTCGCATTTGCTTTGTTAAAGCTACGAATTTGAACTTACGTTCAAACACTGCCCTTGAAACGCTTGAAATCGCATGTTTCTTTGGACTTGGAAAAGTAAAATAAATATAAAATATAAAATAGTGAGAAAAAAACCTGCGGGCTACTGCGAAATTGGAGTTTATGTTTAAAAATGTTTTCGGGTTCGCGAAAAAAATTATTTTCTCGTTAGGGACAATGATGAATGGCTTTTTTTTATGAATTCATGCGTTCAGGATGCAAACCTCGCTTACTCGCTTCTCGTGTACGCGCGGTCATTGTCCGTCGCTGTTAATTTGTGAACAGGGCGAACGTTCTAATGACTCACGAGGACGTTGCATTTAATTTGTACATAAATCTTCACACTTCGTTGGGCGGAACCGGAAGTCACTTTTTTAATATCCTGCAAGCAATTTTCGTTAAAGAATCGTTTATTCTTACTACTGAATTATTTAGAGTTTTTTTTTGTGGTCAAAATACAACGAGGAGTTGAATCGATTATTATTTCTGCGACATTGTTGATGTGTTGCTGTTTAGAGGCGATCGAAGCGTGCGCGCGGTTGACCCGTTAACAAATTTGCACCTACTCTCGATGAACATTCTCGCAGCCGGAAAAGAGAGAATTGTCGGAGAAAGCGCGTAGATAATAAAAACGCAATGGATTTTCCTGTTTAAACACTTTTACCCATGTGCTTGTACGATAATTACACGGACGTTCGTGTATCACGAAGCCACCGAGCCGTCACCGACGAATAAAATTTTTTTATTCTTATGAATTTATTCGCCGCCAAGACTGAGAGAGCTAGGGAATGAATTTTCATCAAAATTGAGCTATTTTAAGGTCCAGTACATCCCTGCAAGGAACCTTACTCGAGAGGGGCATGGAATTTGCCGATTTTCATGATTTTTGGCACAACCAATCCATTTTTTACTTTTTTATCATTCCAAAAAGAATTAAATTAATAAATATAAAAAATGAGAAATTGACAGTACGAAAAATTGTGCTGCTGGTGGATGGAATTTTTTTTTTCTCTTTTTTTTCGATTAAAATGAAAGGCTGGAAGAGAAATAATGGAAATATTTGTTGAATGAAATCAGGCAAGTCGTTTACAAGGAAGGAGCACTTCACGAATCACATAATGTGGCACACCGGCGAGACGCCGCATCGCTGTGATTTCTGCTCGAAGACATTCACCCGAAAGGAGCATCTACTGAACCACGTACGCCAGCACACGGGTGAGTCACCACACCGATGCGGCTTCTGCTCCAAATCGTTCACCAGAAAGGAACACCTTGTTAACCACATCCGCCAACACACAGGTGAGAGCGGTTGGCAGATGTTCACTTCACGGGCAACCAAAAAAATCTTACTCGTTTCTTCAAATAATTTTATTTATTTATTTATCTATTTGTTCATTCGCTTTTTTTCATCGGTGCCTTGTCCCGACGCCACTTTTCGTGGTATCGATAATGTTTCACGAGACAAAAACGAATGTGGGAACAATTGTTTCAGAACAATAGAAGCAAACGTTATTCCTCTCGATTTCTTTGACAACTGCTTTAATTCATTAACTTTCATCAATCTCATGCCAATCTTTTGAATCGTAAAAAAAAAGTGACATTTACAAAAAAAAAGACAAATTTAAAAACTCTTCGTACTAACCTTCTCGTCGCAGCGTTTCTCGTCGCTTTTTCATCTCTCATTGATACCATCGCACTGCCTGAAAAACACCGCTCTCATAAAATGCTTCATGGGGATCTTCTCAAATTTCATTGTTTTTCTGTTCCATTTACGTTTTTCGTTTATTTTCGTTTTATTATTTCAATTTTTTTGGTGCCAATGAAAATTCGCGCCATTCTCTATCCATCGTGCCATCTGCATTCATCTTTTCGCAAAACTCGAATCAGCTGTGTGTTACATCCTCATGAAACTTTAGACCTTTGAGAAAAAAAAAATGACAAAAAATTAAAGAAAATCTAAAAAAAAAAAAGAAAAAAAAGAGGAACGAATCACGAACGCGAATAAATGGCACATTGAATTTTTCGCCACGTGTTTCGTACGATCTATAGAAAAAAGAAAAAAAAATACATTGCTCAAGATGATTTTGACCTTGGATGAGGGAAACACGGATATTGCAATAGAGCATTTTTGTTTTTTCAATAATTTTTATCTCCAATCTCGAGGTTGGCTTGTCGGAAAGAATAAAATGGTGAATAGAATTTGGAAAGTGAAAAAAATGGAGAAATGAATGATGTAGATCGGGGAATACGGTTGAACAATTTGAGGCGTCGTTCGTTTGCAACGTCCGTGGATCGCATCCGGCAAAACTCGCCTTGTGCAGGTTAATCCCCACGTCTGTATGACGAGTGATAACGATAAATCAGCAAAAATAAAAGGAATTGAATGAGAAAAAAAAAGAAAGAATTAGAGTTAAAAATAAAAATGAGAAAAACGAAACAATATTGTTGAATGGAAATACACAGGTGAAACACCCTTCCGCTGTCAATACTGTCCGAAAGCGTTTACGCGGAAGGACCACCTGGTTAACCACGTCAGGCAGCACACGGGTGAGTCACCGCACAAGTGCCAGTATTGCACCAAATCGTTCACGCGGAAGGAACATTTGACAAATCACGTGCGTCAACACACAGGCGAATCGCCACACCGATGCCACTTCTGCTCCAAGTCATTTACGCGAAAGGAACACTTGACGAATCACGTGAGAATCCACACCGGGGAATCTCCCCACAGATGTGAATTTTGTCAGAGGACCTTCACCAGGAAGGAACACCTCAATAATCATCTCCGTCAGCATACCGGAGATTCCTCTCATTGTTGTAACGTGTGCAACAAACCATTCACGAGAAAGGTCGGTTTTACAACAAGAAACTTTTGTCTCTGAGCTTTTCTCTGCTATTTTCTCTTCAACTTTCTATCTTGATCCTTTTTTCTTCTCATTTCAGGAACATCTCGTTAATCACATGAGATGTCACACGGGCGAACGTCCCTTCGTCTGTACCGAATGCGGCAAGAGTTTTCCGCTCAAGGGAAATCTTCTCTTCCACATGCGTTCGCACAACAAGGGCAGCAACGCCGAAAGACCGTTCAGATGCGATCTTTGCCCGAAGGACTTCATGTGCAAGGGACATCTCGTTTCTCACAGGCGTTCCCATTCGGACGAGAGACCGCACAGTTGTCCGGATTGCGGAAAAACTTTTGTCGAGAAGGGAAATATGTTGCGACACTTGAGGAAACACGCCGCTGAAGGAGCGCCTACGCAAGTTACAACCGCCTCTGCCATTTCGCAGCCGGGTGTACTGCCGATACCAGCGGCGGCTGTACTCGTCGGACATCCTCTTGCACCGCCAGCACCGCCCGTTGTCCCACAGCACACTGTAGTCGTCCCAACACCACCGGGAGTTCTCGCTTCTTACTGAAACAATATTTCACCTCAATATTTCATTTCCGAAACGAACCCGGTTCGACCTCTGGAATCCACCAAATGAGCGACACCTCGGGGAACTTTTGTACGAAATCCAAAAAAGGATAAAAGAAAACTCGGACCAGCCGTCGAAAAAACTTTCTCATCACGATTCATCAGTTTATTTTCGCACTGCTCCGAGAGTTTTCGTCGAACGTCGAGCGTGATTCTTCACGATTTATTCTCTTATCTCACGATGCAAACTAAAATTCACCATCGTGGATCGCGCTAAATCCACTGAAACAAACAAAGTGACATAAATGAAAGACAAATCCAAAATAACTTGAAATTTAATTGCTAAATGTATCACGGGCACGGTATAATATAAAGGGTGCGATTGGAATATATTATATAACGGTAATTCTACGCGTGAACTAACAAATTTACGTTGAAGCCGATCGTATCCTCGTGGAGAATGGGAGGAGGAGGAAGAATATTGAATTTAACTAATCGTGTATTTCTACGCGTTAATACAAAAACAAATCTATTTTAATCATTTTTTCTAATCGACACGCGAAACGTTTCTGGAAAAACACGACGCTGAGAGCGCAAAACAAGGAGAGCAAATGGAAATCAATGAGTTACGAAAAGAAAGAAACCTCAGCAAATTGAAGCAAGAAATGAAACTCCCTGCTTCGAAAAGTTTTACTGATATCGATATCTAGCTACACAAACACACAAACACGAAATGTTTTGTTTGTTTTAACCATTTTATACACGATTTGGGAATCGCTGTGAAATGTAGATACTTATAATATTATATAAAAATAAAAAATAGGTAGCAATTGTGGAATTTTTTCGTAGGAACGATAAAGAAAAATAAAATGAAAAAAAAAAAAAACGTCGCGTCTTGTGTAGAAATTTTAGACGTAAAAAAAAACAGAATGAGAGAAACATCCGAGTGCAATATTGGCTTGATCGCTTCTGCCGAGCAGTATAACGCGCTTTTCGAACGAAACTAGAGTCAAAAAACTTCTTGACCGAAATCGACAAAATTTTCAAAGCAAAAAATAAAACGTTGACATCGTAAAGCTTCAGATGAAATTCTACCATTTTGAATCGCGATTTTTCAAACACTAGCGCTCTTTCGATGAAATAAAAAAAGAATTAACACGAAAACGCGCCAAATTATTTCCGCCAAAACTCTCTCCGGCGGTAGTTTCTTTCATGCAACTAATAAAAAAAAAAACGAAATAATTGTTTAAAACCAGAAAACTTGCTTAGGCAAGAACAACAGGAGAGAAAAAACACTAACACGAAAATTGTGCACCGTTCATAGAAGAGCAAATATAGGGCCATGTATTTCGTATTTAGATATTAAGAGGAAGAAGAAAAATATATATATATGAACGAAGTTGTGATTGGGAAGGCAGACGAGATAAGTTTGCAATCCCTTGTTTAGCGATTTTTAATCTCGAGCTTGCAGCGGTCGATACTCTCATCTACCGAGTGTACGATATTTTTCATTTTTGTCTTTCCGTTTTCTTTTTCTTTCTTCGCTGTATTGTATAAAGGGTTATTATTATTATTATTCAAAAAGCTTGAGTGCAAAACAAACACAATGTGTGAAAAGGAACGAGTAGTATTGTCGAGCCCGGCAGGAGCGCGCACACACACACACACAGAACATTTGGTACGAAGATTTAAAAAAAAACAAAAACACAACAGAAATAATTGAGAAACTGAAGGAAATACGGCGTCAAAATAAATGTGAATTCTCGACGCTACTTAGAGAACTAGACTCGTATATTAACATTTTACGAATACATAAGAATGTTCGGGCGATCTATATATATACATACATACATATATATATATATATATATGAAGTTCGCACTTTTTTCGAGAAACCTTGAAGACAAATTGCGAATTGATCGCAAACTGTCGAAAGGAGAAAAAAACTTGAGGACAAAATGAAAAAAAAAACAGATTCACACTGAAAAAACGGCTGACGAAAATATATAAATTATATATATTGATATATATGAATATATAATGAAACGAGGAGGGAAAAATAATATGCAAGAGCGCAAACTTATATATACGATATGTATATGTATATATATTATGCATATGAAAGGATGATGCGTTTGAACGCAAGAAACCGTGTGAACCGAGAACTTTTTTGTTTTTTGTTTCTCGTCAACCGAGACATACATAACGGGATGAATGAGAGCGATAGAAAAAAGATAAGATTCAAGAAAAGATGAAAAAGAAAATGAAAAAAAAAAAAAAAGAAAAAAAAAAACAGAGTAGAAGTACGAAAATCATCCCAGATGAAAAAAAAGTCCTCTCCGAGTCATCGTAGCATTAGTAATCGATACTAATCCTTTTTCTCCTCCCAACCCTCGCTCCTTCACCCTCAACGGACATTTGTCTCTTACCCATATTTCCTACGACCACCCCCAACCCTCTTTTTCCCAACTCCCACAATCTCCTATCGACTAGAAATTACTATTAAGAATGACATTAACAAGGAAAAAAAAAACGAATAGAGATAATGTTTATATGAATTATTATTATAATTAATAATATGAATACGTTTTTGAGGCGTAAAAACAAGAGTTGGTTTATTGCTTTTTAGAAGAGACAAAATGAGTTTGAGTTTTATGCTTGTTCGGATTATGATCGAGAGTTTGGATAAAGACGAGCAAGAGAGAGAGAGAGAGAGAGAGAGCGAGAAATGGGTGACAAGCTGAAATCAAATCCAAACTTAATATTCCTTGCGAGCCAAGCAGCTTCGATCATTCGGCACATTGACTGTGAAATCAATCGCGAATTACTCGAAAAAAAAAAAAAACATTCACAGCTACTCGGCTTGAAAGGAAACAGGGTGATGGAATTAAAAAAAAAAAACATTATTATAAAAAACGAAAAAAGAACAGATTCAAAATATGATTTATCTTTAGATAGAAGAAAAAATATGTATAGAATTTTATTATGCACCATTGTAATATTATGTATCCCAGTTGTGACACAATATACACTGGTGTTATGTTAAATGTGACAACTTCGTGGAAAATTAGAGAATTCTTTTTTATTTCCCGATCATTTCCTTTCTGATCCGGAGGATTTTTTCTCTTCGTTAGATCGATGCAGTCGTAAGAATAATTATTCTTCCGAGAGTTTTCGTTGCCTCGTTGAAGTTCAAAAACTAATAATAAAAATTCAATCCCATATGGTTTTGATTCGTATGAGAAAAATAACTAAAATGAATACAATCGACGTTCGAGCGATTCGATACCTTTGGATATTTTTATTAAAATATACATTTCATCCAAAATACAAAAGAAAAGGAGGAAAGAAAGAGAAAAAAATTGTCATATGTACAATATGTTTTTTTGCTCGAAGTTTTTGTGGGTTTTATGGTAGCATTGCAGTTCGTTCGTGATTCTTTTTTCATCGTTAATTGAGGTGAGATATACGAGTTATAATCATGAGATTTTGGAACGGGAAAGGGAACGATTCCTATCGTATTAATGATTTTAATAAAAATAATAATATAAGTAATCGTAATAACAATAATCGCAGGTATAATTATTTATACATAATATTTAACTAAAGTGTGTCAACATCGATCAGGGGAAACGTAGGAGATTTGCCATTTCAAATGTGCGTTGAAAGGTGAAGAGTCTGGGATTCATTCCCGATATTTGCAATTTTCATATTGAGAGAATTCTTCATGCAGTCGATCGAGCTGTCATTTCAAAGCATTCTTTATCATTTTTTGTTGACTTTTTCATTCGCACGCAAAACGATTCATAAAAATGAATGAAAGATTGCTCGATCGATTTCTTATTCCCAGGCGCATACATATAATGGTTACCCCCTTCAGGTGTCCCTCCACTAAAATGAAGCATCCCGGTGACATAAAAATAATGAGAAAGACCGTTGGGAGTGAGATTTTCAACGAGGGTTGAGAAAATTACGAAAAGTATTATTTTCCAATATTTTTGATATTTACTGATATGACGATTTGTTTGTGTCCCTTCAAATTGTTTTATAATTACCGCCCCTTTGGCGATTTGAAAATTGATATATAGACATTTGTTCATCAGTATTTTGTGTACTCGATGTTAAGGCGAAAGAGGTCCGAGCTTTTTTTTTTTAGCTCGAAGCCTGATTTACATTTTCTAAAATTATTTGTGAAATTTCTCTTTCCGAAAGTTAGCCGATGCAGTCATAGTTACACCTTTCATCCGATTGAAATTTCAGTGTATCGATATGAGATGAAAGTCTATGAGAAAGAAATAAACAATTCTAATAGAAACATTTGGAAGATCGTTTGCAAATAAGATTACAGTGTTTCAATAGTTATGGTGTTTTTCGTACTTTATAATGAAAAGATGTGACAAAAAAAAATTGACCTATATATTAAAACGTGATTTCTTTTGAAATATTAATTCTGAAAACGTTTCATTCGCAACGTACGGTTCAAGGCGATCCTTAAAATTTTACAATCCTTGTTTCAAATAGACTTTCCTCTGATATTTTGTCGTTTGTTTCTTCATCTTGGATTATTAAATTAAAGCTAGTTTACACGTGTTACAATGGTTGATCCTATTTAACGAAGGGATCAACGGAACCCGACCGTTGTCCCTTAATCTATAGCCTAGTTTTAATTGAAGGTTTTCGTTTTCTGCCTATGTATAGTCAGTGTATGTTTTTTGTTTTATTGTTTTTCTCCCTCTCTCTCTCTCTTTCTCTTTCGCTCTCTCTCTCTCTCTCTGTTTCTTGTTGATTTTTTTGTCTCATCCTCCAACTGCCCGTGTTTCGTTAAACTATTTACAACAATTCTAGTCTTGCCTATAAATAAATCGCAGATTCCGCGAGCCTTTATTAATTCGTCTCGCGGTCATGTGCGACCAACGAATTGCAACTGGAAACGAGCTCCTGCTTTTCGTTAATTTACTTTTTTGTGTTATTGATGCATATATATTTATACACGCCGGGCTTAAAATATCCAGGGTCTTGATATGCTCGAGCCAGAGATGATTAGCCAACTCCAACGAATAATAAATTAAATAATTTCTTTTCTTCTTTTTCATAGCGAAATTTGTTACTTTATCTTGTTTCTCCCATTTTTGTTTGTTCTCACGCTGTTCCCTTACAACCGAACAGGATCATTGTCGAAATGTTACTGATATGAGGGATTAATTGACTCTTGTCTACGTACAGTCCGACAATTTGTTCAAATAAAATAATAATCATTGATGATAAAAATAAAATGTTCTACTCATAGAACGTCCGAGGCCGAGATAAATCGTTCGAACTGCACAGCCGAGCATAACGTTGCAACACTAGGCCGAGAAATGTTTTCCTCTTTCATAATTTTTCCTTTTTCGATTATCTTTTTGCCCCAATTTTTGTCCAACGATTATAATTTTCTTTCTCCTCTCGTTTTTTTTTTTTCTTCAATAATTCAACGATTAAGGCAATTCGGGGATATGCATGTGTTTGCCTACCAACTATCTCAAGATATGGATTTCAATGTGTTCTCAGTGGAGACTCCTCCGTCGAAAAGCCCGAAGCGAGCCTCCGTTTTTTGTTCCTATATGCCTTTGTATTTTCGTGAGAAATTTCCTTTTTTTTTCATCTCTGAGTCTCACGATAGTCCGGGCATATTATTCGACCGCAAAGCCGCAAGTTTCCTCCACCGCTTGAGTAAGCTTGTCGAGCATTTTTTGATAATTTGGATAACTCTGGGGAATATCGATTCTGTTGAAACAAGTATGAGCCTTGGGTAAATTTTCGCTCGGTGCATCGACCGCGTGGATCGTAAAGAGACGCGGTCCTGCGGATCCTGTAGATCCTGCAATAAAAAATAAACACGAAATAAATAATAACTCTCTCTTCTCCAATGGCAAGTAGACGCAGAGAAATTTAACGACGATTCTCACCCTGCAGAGCCTTGAAACCTTGAAGAGGAACCCTCGAGCTCCCCGTCACAAATTGCAACAATCTCGCTCTCATTTCTTCCCCGTATGATTCGACGATTTGCCAAAACCATTTAACGACCGGTGTTTCCGGTGTGCAATGTTTGAGCCTCGTATGAAGTTTCCAATCGTTTATATCGATTTGTCCGAGTCCGCCGATGACGAGCTCCAGTTCGCGCTCATCAAACGGTCTCAGTAATTGCGGAGGGATTAATTCGTGGAAGCCTTTTTGCAGGGCAAGAAATTGTTGTTCGATGCCTCTCATGAACCGATAATTAACGTAAAGCTTTACGTATTCCCTCTTGTTTTCCTCGGTAACGGTGATCTCCTTTCCCCCAGGTTTGAGCTCGTGATTTCTCAACACGCCGAAACTACTGTGCTCCACCGCAAAAGCCGCCTCCAAAACGCCGTCTATACTATTTTCCAGCATCCACGTCAGGCTCCTGTGTAATTCAGGATCGACGCCTTCGATATCGCTCAAAGTGATTGCTTTGTTGAGCAACATTTTGTAGAAAGGCGTTGTGAAACCTCCGTCGATGTGATGACCATGAAATACTGCGATACCAATAATTCTACCGGCGAAATGAAAGTACGACAGATGCTCAGGATTTATTCCCGAGTCCGGGTTAATCTGCAGAGTGTAATTGTCGTCCCGGGAATATTGGAAGAGTCCGTATTGGGGATTCAACATCTCGTGGGACAAAAGATACAGCCATTCTCTGGCTGGCCCACCATAATCGAGACCCTCCTCACCGCGGAATTTCACCATGAGTCGTTTTCTCATATCCTTCGGGCGCATCTTCATGATCAGCCTGTAAGATTCTTCGAATATTTCGTTTCTCGTAACCTCGAGACGACAATGACCGCTCTGTGGTTGCAAAGCGTTTAGTTCGGCTCTCAAACATTTTAATTTAGCGACGAGATCTCTTTTGTATTTCGGCAACAATTCGCTCTCCATGAGTTCCTTGGGTAAGTCGGACACGGTTTGTGCGACTACGGCGGGAGTCGTAGTGGTGTTGGTCGTCGTCGTGGTTGTTGTTGTCGTCGTGGTATTTGTCGTGGTTGCGGTTTGACTCGTTTCTGTCGTCGGTGAATTATTGTTGCTTGTGGGAGCAGTCGTTCTCGCTGGAGTTTGATTGGTCGTAGGTGATGGACTATTTTCCACGGGCGTCGTTTGCTCGCTTCTGCCGCTCGTGTTCGCCTGGTTGGTTTGTCCGTTGCTAAGGTTGTTCTGTCTTTTCAGTATATTGCTAATTATCTGGCTGGATAATCGCGGATCTGTGAATTGGGTGGTTCGGTTGTTGTGATCGACGAAATAAACGCGACCGCTGGCTGTTTGTCGCATTTCCCATCCGCTTGGTAACGGGCCGAGCTCATTTGCCAATTCGTTGGCAGGCAAATCACGGGGTATCCGTGGATCGTGCCAGGTTGATGCTCCGCTGGGCACGTGATAAAAATAAACCTGTCCCTGCTGCGTCTGACGCATTTCGTAACCACGCGGCAAATCCGAAGGTTGATGCGCTTCGATGCGTCTCTCGGACAAGCCACCGTTGCGATTCCTGTTCGTTCGACCTGGTCGCCTCGGTTGCCCCATGTTTTGTCTTCCGTTTGGCGTTTGGTTCGCATTTTGTTCGTCGTTGTTGCGGGAAGCTCGACGTTCTCTGAGTACGTTCGACGCGGCTGACGTCGATGACGAGGTTCCGTTGGGTGGAGGAGTTTGTCGTTGGTTCGATTGATTCTGCTGCTGTTGCTGCGTTGGTGTGTTTCTCGGTGTATTCTGCGTCGAGCTTTCTCTACTTGGAGTTCTGCTCGGCGTTCGACTCGGCGTTCCATCCACATTCCACGTATCCTGTTGTCGTCTGTGAGGTGGACTGTCCGACTGGGTCGTGGGTGGTGTACCGCTACCGCTCGGAGAAGTCGGCTCCGAGACCGGAGGAGCTGGAGGCTCAGGTGTCGTCGGTATTATCGCGTTCATCGGTCTGATCAACAAACCAAAACAACTGAATTCCATTGCACGTTCTAACTAAGTAATAAAACTTCTAGATGAATTATTTTTACCGAGAATTTGGACGGATCCATTGTGTGCTCTTGGTATAATGATTCACGTAATAAAGACGACCGCTCTGGGTCCTTCTCTCTTCCCATCCGTCCGGTAAATCAGTTGGACAGCTAAGATCACCGAGAACATCGACCACAGCGTTATGACCAACCGTGTTGCTAACAGCTCCGTTGTGACCGTCCCGCGATAAGAGCGAAACTACTATTTGACCCTTGACTACGTCAGTGTCGTCCATGTGCGCTTTGCACAGATCGAGACGTTGATCTAATCAACCAGACATTAATCACACAATTCGCATCTTTCAATCTTCAATTCTATCCAACAAAACTACAAAATTTCTTACAGCCAGTGTCTTTGAGCCTCTGTATCGTGGTGCAAACTATCCTGACGCATCCCAAAAATCCACCTCCCTGCTTCTTGTGAACTTTTCTGTGATTCCACACTGATATCGTGATACCATCGTTTTTTCCGATGTACCTGCAACTCAAATTTATTCCATAAGTCTTTCTCTTTCCTTTTGCACATTTTGCACAGTCTTTTTCGTTAAAAAACCCCATACAAATTTTTACTCCAATTTCCATTTTATCCCGACAACCAGATGCCAAAATCATTCGACGAGTCATCGGGAATATGAGTTTTCTAACCATAAACATCGACAATATTCTGTATCCAATGTCCTTCGCCATTTCCATCAAAGGAACTATGACTCGGAACCAGGTGCCGTTGGCAAGAAAAATAATAATAATAATCTCCATAGAAATAGAGTCGTACTCACAAATCATAGTGTTGATTCCATTTAGGATCGAGGGTGGCTGTGCAGGTGTCCGTACTGTGGCACTGTCCCGAGCCATCTACGGTGATTTTGGCAAAAGGATCAGGGAGTCCTGAACAGCAGTAAAACAAAAATGCTCTCTAAAAAATTTTGTCCTACCGAGAACTTTGTCAAATGTTTTAATCCGTCGTTAGAGTACTTACGGAACAAGTCCTTTCTGGCTAGATTTCGGGCGCACAGGACTGTAAACATAATGGATTGCATTATTGCTTGGAATTATCGACGAAACAATTGCGAGTCAAATTTGATAATTGATGCCGCGCCGCGGCCTCGCAGGCCGAACTATTAAGATTTGTAGAAAAGTTTCACTCATGGGGGGGGCAAGAAGAGGGAGAAGAATAGAGAACGAGAAAATTGTTGATGTTAACTTGGTAATTGAGAATTTTTGAGGCTTCGGACAAACCGAAATTTGTTTCCACCCAACGGCATGTAACAATGAAATGATTAAAGAAAAATTAAAAGTTTAGAGTACATTGATGGGGGTATGGTGTTGAAGAGGGAGTGTTAATTGGAGTATATTGTGAATAAGGGAGAGTGAGAGAGACGTAAAATTGATGAGAATTAAGCAAGTAGACGAGATGATTTAAAAATGCTTCAGACTCCCGGATCGCGTTCTCTCGGTGGGGTCTGCCGCGAGAGAGCGAGAGAGACGGGCCGAATTGTCTCGTAATACTATGACAGGGAGAAAAATTGCCATAACCCTGCAGGACTGCAGATTCAAACGTATACGTATACACGCAATAGGAAGCACGCATGCAGACACGCACACATAAACAGGCATTTGGCCAGTTTAGCCAACCGAGACGTCGCTCTCGACGCTTTCGAGGACATTTGTTCATTTATACGTTATTACACAGCTTTAATAGAATCACGGTGGAGGGAAAAAGAAAAAATGTCATTGCAATAGATCGAATGATCAAGGCCATATTGGTTTGAATCAGAGCTGTAAACTTCATTCGGGAAATTAGTACGAGCTGAAAATCATCGAGTTTCGCTCGAATTCACTTGACGACGGTCGCCCAACGGAGAGCTGACGAAAGAGAGCAGCAAAAAAAACCAACTTTCACGCTCGCGGCATACGGCTCCACAGCCGTTTTTTTTTTTATTTCTTCTCACACGAAACCAGGCAATTGATAAACTCACTCGTAAGACGGATCTTCGTCGCCCCGTTCCTCCTGCTACCGCCGGGATTCGACATTTTTCACGCACATTTAACGCCCCGCACCGAACATCGGCTACTTTTAATTGGTAAATAAAACTCTGGCTAACCCCGGAGTTGAGCCGCGGCCCCCGCATCACACGAATACACACACACCTTCTCTTTCCTTGCTTCAATGCTTCGAGTACCCCTGTACACGCACACACCACACACCACTCTCGTCGTCGAATGCGTTTTGCACTGCTTCGAGAAATATCGCGAGTTTTCATTCGATCTTGTTTGTTGCGTGTTTCGATATATCGAAAAAAGTTCCATATAATCCCGAGAGATGGCGCGCGAGACTACCGAAACGCGTGCTGACATCTGCCGAGCAATGACAATCGAAAATTTCAAGTGCGAAAGAAATCTCATAGATGATGCTGTGGCATGAAAAAAATGTCATTCATGATTTTACGAATTCGAACGAAAATAATTTATCTCTGCCTCGGAAATATTCACTCCGTTGAAATAAACGAAGTACAATCGAAATATCTATTGCTTGACCATTGAAATGCGTCGCCGACATTTTTAGAACGATACCGGAGGATTGTGAAAATGGACGAATCATCAGTTAATGTCTAACGATAATTTAAAAAATTGAATCATCTTTTGAGCAGCCATGACAGTGATTATTTATCTCAGCTGCGCGAAGGGCGTTCGTAGTAGACAAAGGGCCATTGTTCTTTCGTTGAAATGAGTGGAATCCCATAAAATAACGTTTTTTACGTCAATTTTATTGATTGTTTCAAGGCACATACGATAATTAGATGCACCCGACACTTATACAGATTTACTCGAGCACGAAATTTTGTGAATAAAAAACACGAACGTGAAAACTGTCTCTGTGAATGTACACAGAGGCGTTTTTGTTCTGTATTCGATGAAATATACTATTTTAATAAACCCTAAATTATGACACTTGACACGAAGTGATACCAAAGTGACGGGTAATGAAATAAAAAAAGATTAACCATATAGTGTTCGGTTTTAGTACAAAAATAGCCAATTATTACGTAGGTCGACGTTTTCTCCCGCTTTTTCCACTCAGATGATGGGCGGACGTACATCTCCTGTCGGCGTCGACGGGAACACTCCATTTTTTTCGGTCTTGAACGTGAAATTGTGAAAATTGGGACTTTTGTTCAATTACATGAAACATATATATATATCTTTATGAATATGTGTACGAGTATTATTTCGGCAATAACAAAACTTAAGCCGGAGGTCACGCGTTATGGTACATGACGAGTATCTCGCCGTAGTTTGTACTCTTGTTGAACTTTCGTGAACAGACGACGTAAAATCGTGCAAAACTTTTTAACTTTCTCGTCATCAAATGGATATTTGTTCGATATTTTTTTTTTCAATCGGAGAAATAAAAGTTTTGCGTCGAACTGATGAAAGGAAAATAAAAGATTTCCGTTGATTTTGTCGTTGGAAAAAAAAGTCTGTACACACGAAACGTTGAAATTTCCTCTGCTCGGAATGTGGCGATGGTGATATGACTCGATGTCTCTTTTTTCATACCATAAAATAGCGAACGAACGCCGACTGAGCCTCTCGTTTTCTCTCAAATACATTAACGTTAATTACATCTAAGGTGAACATGTTTCGAAGGGGGACACTAAAAAAAAGGAAAGAGGGAAATTATGCTTCGCCTCTGAATGTGAGAAAAGCGTCGACGAGGAAAAATGCGCCCTCGAAAATGCACAACGATCCTTTAGCGAGGCCAGTGTCGCGGAACGAATCGCTGTGTACAATATGCTGGAAAGTGTCGATGACCATGGCGCCAGTAGCGACGAAGAGGGCGCAACCGATCAGACTGAAAAATAAATCCTGCGAGAAAGAAAGAAAGCAGATTTATTAAAAAACGAACAAAACCTGAATTTTAACCCTTCGAGTACACACTGGGTCATTTTGACCCGAAATTTTTTTTTTTCATTGATCGTTTGGGCGTTCAATTTTTGTTTTCGCGTGAAAAAATAAATTTAGGGACATAAAATGTGGTCAATTTACTACAAAAATACAATTTAACGATTTGAAAAACGCCTCGGGTCAAATTGACCCAGTATACACTTATAAGAGGTGCGCACTCGATTTTTCGAAACCTCGTAGAAAGAGCATAAACTTACAACGCGACGGTTGACCGGTGTCCCCATAACGCCACCAGCGAATAATCCAACAAGGATAATGAGATATCCTCCGATAGTTCCGTTGGTGATCATCGCTTCATAAACCGCCCCGGCATTGAACGAGCGATAATGGAGCCCGATTATGATGCAGACGAGAATCTACGTCGCGCGCAACAAAAACAAAGAAGTTATAGACGAATTATTCAGTATTGTAAAGAAGAAAGCTCAATCGATCATTGTTGGGGACGATTTGAATGAAGAAACAAATGTATACGTGATACGGATACGTGGATCGTATTAATATTTTATAGGATCGTAGATCGACCCACTAAACTCATTTCTCTAGCTCAGCCTTAAATGTTTGCGATTTTCTATACCAAACGTTCTCCATACACACACACACACACACACACACACACACACACTCACAACCACATTCGTACCATACTGTAACAATCATGTGCGAATTATGTACGTTTGTGAACGACGTGACACACACGCGTTGCTTCACATTATTAGGCTGTGTATTGTACTCTTGAGTGTATCGACTTGGCTATAGAGAGACGAACGTGACCAGGGCGATAAGAAATGTTGGTCGTTACACCCGCGTTGATCTACTTGCTAACTCGTTCTATTTTCATCTGCAAAATTAATTCTAAATTCTTGACTTTTAAAATAGTCCAAGAAATGATGTTGATTCTTTTGCATTAATTTTTACGTCAATAATTCACTGATCGATCGCTGTGATGGATAATGGAAACTCTTCTCGTTACTGTGACTGATTTGCCTCCGTTCTATGAATGAAGTCATGACGAGCTGGTTGCAGGTTTATTAATATCAAAATGACGAGTTTGTCCAGTGTGGACTGCGTGGGAAATAAAACGTTAACGTCATTTCGCAATTCTCGAGGATCAGGAATCCTTGGAGCAAAGTGTCATCACAGCAAATCAATCTTCGTCGTTTTTCCGATAACTTTTCTTTGAAATAAAAATGAAAATCTTATTGAAAATTTAATATTTTTTGGATTCAAGGCTATGGAACGATTTATGGGGTGAAAATTTCTAATGGAGGGCCTTCAATCGACATTCTTATGGGGAATTCTGTTGGAGTTTTATTGACAACAATGATTATTCACAGCGAATTAATCTTCGTCGTTTTTCGATAACTTTTCTTTGAGATAAAAATGAAATTTTTTTTGAAAATTTGATATTTTTTGGATTCCAGGCTATAGAACGATTTTTGGTATGAAAATTTGTTATGGAGGCTTCTTATGGGTTGGAGTTTTATCGACTGAAATTATTCAATATTCCTTCGTACCCAGTCACGATCTCTCTGGAGCAAATTCTTTAAACTAGTTCAACTGATTAGAATATTAAAAATTCACAAAGACAATTCTTGAAGCATTGATGGCGTGGCTGTGCTCGAAAAATAAAGATTTATGTACTTTTGAAATGAAATCTTGTGTGTGTGTGCGCGAAGTGAAACGGAAACTCGCCCACGCCCGTTTTGAAGAGCGCAATAGTAAATGTGACTTCCGCCTTTCTCGCGAGAGAGTGACGAATCGTGGCGAATCGTTTATGAGGCTTGTGTCATAATTCCGAGCAATTTTTCCCTCCATCCAACACTAATTTATCGCGAAATGTGTATGAAGCTTCGTTATCAACTTTGCAGACAAGATTCGTAATTGCAAATTTTTTGTTTCAATTAAAATCAAATTTTTAAAAATTATCGTGACAATTTCGCGGAGAAGAATTGATGGAAGGAAAAAATTAGTGATGCTCGATAAGCCCGTTCGAGACGCTATGAACGATTTGTTATCGAGGGATCATCGAAGGTCAAGCGGTATGAGGCGATCGTCTGAAAATAAACTTTTGTCCCATGCTGATTCACGCGCTGATTGGAAAGCCAGAATAATCGTAATTTTGTGAAAAAAGCATTACGAAGTTGTTGGGTAAGCAAAATTAGAAATTCGAAAAAAAAATATTTATTTCGAAATTTTTCGAAATTTGAATACAAAATGAAAGTTACACCGTCGGCGCGGTCACACGTGCTAGAAATTCGATCAAGCGCCCCGCTATAGCAAATGTGACACGATACGCGATGAGTCGTCGACCAGTGCGCGCGATAAAATATTATTTTGTGTCTCACTCGAAACATCGGCTCGACACAAAGGACGTTACGACGAGGTTGAAAAATCAGTAAAAAAAATGACACTTACAAGCTCCAGGAACTTGATGATCGCGAGCCTCGTGACGTTTACCATTTTGTATGCTGTTTGGTATTCCTGAAAGAAACAAATAACCTGAAATGAGCTGGACGCAGTTTTTCCCGAATCAACGGTAAAAAAAAAAAACAAAAAAAAACGAAAAAACCACGTGGCATTTTGTAAAAACACGATGCACGAGAATTGGGACAGGCAGATGAAAAACACGGTGGTCAGTGCTGTTTGTGTGAATATCCGCGTGAGCTGGGTCAGTGGAACGACGACATTGAATTCGCGCGGGTCACGAATGACCAAAGATGGGTTATGTTTGCCGGACAGGATTCTTCAGAGTCGGTGCAAAATGATAGTTTGTCGGTTTGATTGAAAAATGTCTTTAGAACGCGTTCGAAAAGGCTTGAAAATTGGATCGTTCTGGGTGATCAGGGTTTCGCAGACCGCAGGGAATCAAGAGTTTGTAATTCACTCAGCGATGAGGGTAATTTTTCCGAGAGAGAACAAAAATCTCGGAACAACCACGCCCCACAAAAATTCAAAATACACAATGCCTCGATGCGTGTTCGAAAAAGCTTGACCCACTTTTTTACGGGATGCGAGAAGTAATTTTAGCCTAACGCATATAAAATCCTTCCCCCTTTCGAAAATATAAGCGCCGAGAGATGAGGGAAGAAGCGAGCAAGAAAGAGAGAGAAAGACCGGATGTTCGTCGTATCCCTCTGTTTCGATGTTTTCATTACGGACCCACACACACACATGGGAAACATATTTCAAACATCGAAAAACAATTAAGAATCAATTTATAGATTCATCAATTTCGAAATAACGATCATTTTTCATTCTTTTTATTTCATCAGAACAAAAGTCGTTTATTCGCCTTAGAACGTCCTATAGAATGTGTTTGTGTTTGTACGAGGGCCATGTGTATATATAAGTCACTCCCGGCTTCTGATTCCTTCTTCTCTCGATCGTCCCCGTTCATGCCCCGCCACGACGTCCAAGTATTTTCTACTTTATTTACTTCGCTCCTTCCTCTCGGAGTCTATCGCGATTTTACGCTTACCAACGCAAAAAGCACAGAGAACACTACTGTGCTGCGAACTCTCGTGTTCTACGAAGAGCACGAAAACACGTGTTTACCCGAGCTTTGGGGCGAAGCAAGCTCGAAAGATAAAAATCATGAATATTAACGTCCGCGAAACTTTTTATTCTTTTTTTTCAAAAATGAACTGAAAATATTATTTCAATCATCGAGGAGGTTTTTTTTTTTTACTTTTTTTTTGGTTATCCACCGATTTTCAGTGCCTCTGCGGTCGTATGGCGTGAGAATTTAATCCCCATGACTTCACATGAGCTACTCGATGGTCTCTAGTGTAATTAGTCTCGAATGAATGTAAAGCATTCAGGCTTTCAAGAGTACATGTGCGTGTGTGTATTTTGCTCATGAGGATTAAACACGAAGGCTTTTTTCGATTTGGGTGCGCCGGAAACTCGAGGGTGGATTATCGTAACATCAGTAGGCTTTTTCAACGCTCCATATTTTTTTTCCTATCGAGTCTAGAAGTCTCTCGAAACTCTCGAGTCAATCCGATAGATAATTCAGGATCATTCCGTTTGAGTACAATTTGGGGTTTCGAGAAATGAAAACGAATAAAAAGCAAACCGTAGGATTGAGAAAAAAAGATTCAAATGACAAATACAATTGAAAACTTTTTTTCATCATGAGAAAACATAAAAACTCGTGGATGGAATGTCGAACGACATCATATCGAGACTAAGAATCAACACTGCGTAGAAGAGCGTGAATGGCAAGTTAAATTGACGAATTATGACTTCGACGTGACATTTCCTTTGTGGACGATTGAAATCTGTGATGAACGGAAATTAAAAAATTGACCTTGGCATTTGAATCTTTATAGCTTGTCCATAAAAAATTATGTTTTATTTACGGGACGAAAAACATGAATTCAACGGTTCGAAAGCGTGGGAATGCTCGTGGTTCAGCGTCGTGACGCCTAACGCATGAAGCGAAGACCGAATTTTTCGTAAATCGATTAAAGTTGAATTAATTATATTTGTGTTTTAAGGCATGAAGAAAAATGAGTGTATTTTCGTTGGGGGGAGCGAAAAAAATGATAAATAAACAGCAACTTACGGTTCAATGCAGTCGAAATGTAAAAAAGAAGCGTGTGTTTTGATGCGCGAGAGGCGTCTGTGTTTAGCCCGAAAGGATGGTCCGATGTTGCCCGAACGAGCGCACGAATGAGACTGATGCTCGCTCAAAAAGCGGCAGGTGGAAAACAACTCTGCAGCGGTACGCTGCGTCTGTATCGTACGAGGGAGAGTTCTTTGTAAACTTATAGATATATACTTTGTCAACGATATGATTTGGTCATAATGAAAAAACAACTAGAAAACTCGTCCCTTTTAAATAGGTTTCTGCTTAGTTTTGAAAAATAAAAGCTCAATCAAAACAACGCTGCAGCTTTTATTGTTCTTGATACGAAACGGGGGAAAGGTTCGAAGTGTCATTGAAGAATTTTTAGTTTCGAAATCAACATTGAAAGCTTTCTGACATCATTTCTGATCGAACGACGAGTGACGTCACGCACCATTATTACGCGCGTTCTCTCGCTCCTTTCCCTTTCCGGAGTGTCCGCGCGTCTTCGCACATTGTTTGCGCAGATTGAAGAAATTCGCCTCTCCTCCGTGTGCATATTACACATTCCCTCCCACCCCGGCAATTTATTCTCGAATACTTAGCAAAAAGGCCACGCGTGTTATTATGTCATTCTCCAAAATAAAATATAGGACGATGACGAACAATCCTGAAGTTGCATTCCTCGACGCAGTATGATTAATTAACAATCGCATCCATACAATCAGAATAATGCATCACGTTTTTCTCGCCCCATTTATTAATCATCCTCATTATTATTCGTCATTTGATAAAATACAGAACAACGAAGAAAAAACAATAATTATTTGATGTGCACGACTTGGAATTCGTGGATGGGTTTGCGCGATTCCCGATCTCGAATGTATCGCCAACAATCGACGCAGAAGCAATAAAGAATCGTTGGCACGGTTTCAAAATCCTGAAATAGAGCACAAAAATATAAACAAACCGAATAAGTGATAGAAATTGAACTTATCGACTGTCGGTAATTTATCGACGTGCGAACAAATCGACCGTGTCGCTGTTCGACGTTGGTTGGAAAAATAACTTGTGGATGGCGCCACGGTGATGCGACGAGAAAAAAGAGGGAAAAGGCTCACATCAACCCAAATCGTAAAGTAAATATTCCGTAGTCCCTCGGGTCAACCCTTGATCGCTTAATAATTTTTACCGTTTCTTCGGCGTCCGATAGTTTCTTTTTAAGCAAATCCCACGGTGGAATTTTTTCCAAATCGTCAGATTCGGCGGAATCTCGTTTGGTCGAGGTTCCGGGTCTTTGTTCCGTGGTTGCAGCACGAGAGCTCGATTCCCCCGCTGCAAAGTCACCGCGTCTTTCTTTTTTACGCTTTATAATTGGGAAAAATGGTTTTTTTTCAAAGTTTTTGTAAAAGTTAAGTGGATCACGCGCGTAGTTACCCATTGCCAACAGTCGAACGCGAGCCAAAAGTGTATCAGATAAAATAACATGACCAGGATCGAAATGATGCACATGGAAAAATTGTGCAGAAACACCGGATGGTCCGTCAATTCGGCGTCCGATATTTTTTCAAGGTTAATGTATGTCTCCGCGTGTCTCATTTCGACTATTCCAGCCAACATCATCATGATTATTCCCGCTGCACAACCAGTGAGTGTCTCTTAAATAATAAAAATATACACAGATCTGTTGATTCTCGTAATTGATTCAACGATCCAATAAAAATCATTTTTCTGGCAACTGGTGAGACGGTCGATCACCCCGAAAGACGAAACTCGAAAACATCAATAAAAATCTATTTCAATCTCACCATTTCGATCAACGGGCGAAAATTGCGATAAGTTAACCACAAAATACCCAAAGCCAGACTGATAACCATGCAGATTGGGTAGACGAAAAAAACTGGATTTCTCCCTTCCGGAAGATCCGGTACTTCGGGATCCTTTTCCTTCATTCTTGCATTGATAGCGTGATGAACGAAATGGAATATTTCGATCTGGAGGAGGATGATCTTTTCGTGTTTTTTCGATAAAATATAATAATGAATTTTACAAAACTGACTCGTTGATTTTCACCCTCTGGGCCACAGTGGAACTTGGCTATAATTTAGAGAGCCAGAAATCGAGATTTTCAAGGTCCTTGGTACATCGATAAATGTGAAGTGTGAACAAACTTTCAGTTTGAATTCGTAAGCAGCACGTGAAGAAAATTTATGGCCCAGAGGTTTGATTGACTGTTTTAATCGAATAGAAAGGAATTCAACCCACATTCGTATTAAGGCATTGCTATCACAAAACGACTTTATTTAGTATTCTTTCAAAATTTAGTATAAACGTTCTTGGCACCAAAACTAACAGTTTTCTCCTGTAAAGAAAAATTTTCTGACGTTTAGAATTTGAGATATTTAATTTCCAATTTTTTATTTTCCCATCTAAACGCGTGTAAATTGAAGTCGCGTTTCTTTTGTTTTTTTCTTGCACCTTTTTAACGAAACGTGACTTCAATTTACACGCGTTTAGATGGGAAAAATAAAAAAATTGGAAATTAAATATCTCAAATTCTAAACGTCAGAAAATTTTTCTTCACAGGAGAAAACTATTAGTTTTGGTGCCGAGAACGTTTATACTAAATTTTCAAAGAATCCTAAATAAAGTAGTTTTGTGATGGTAATACGTTAACCCAATTAAAAATGCGTTTCGAAGCTTCAACAAATATGAAAAAGTGGGTTACACGAATGTTTGTATCGAGTTTCTGGAAATAAAATTAGGTAAACGAATAACTATGCTCTGTCATGCATTCGTAAATGACTTTAAACTCCAACACCAGAAGGAGATGATTTGATAGGACGATCCGGATGACGAGTTTCGTTCTCAAGACTCAGTAACACAATTTATTATATTTCTTTCGTTTTTCTTTGTAATTATTATGTAATTCGAGATCTGGTGGTCCGACACAGATTTTTATCGTTGTCGAGGCTGCGAGATGATGTTTTACTAGCTCCCCCTCTCTCTCTCACTCTCTCGCTCCTTCAGTTTGTATTCGAGGGAAGGAACGAGGTATTTGATTACACAGAATGACAGAGAGACAGCTTTTGCTCTACAGGTGACCTACTTTACGATTATAACAACAATAATTACAAAAATAACGTAAACCATCAAATCCATGACAATAAATACGAAAAAAATGTAAAAAAAATCAAACTATTGATTTTTATAATTCCGTGATTTAAAATCGTGTCAGAAAATAATGAAAAAAATTGTTTTCGACTAAAAATTGTGGTCGAGAGTGAAAACGGTATTCGTTGATAATTACGAAGATTTGGCAATTATTTTCGAGGCTGCGATTAGTCACGATTCGAATATAATTAATGAAATAAATTTGAGAATAACTTACGAATTGAATAAAATTCATAACCGCATGAACGACGTGTGACAGATTGGGATTTCTCTCGAATTTGAGTAAATCACGGTAGTGAATACTGCTGAGTTGAGCAATTTCTTGAAGCTTGCGAACTTCGATTTCTCTCTCGTCGATATCGTGTTCCATTTTTTGCTTTCCTTTGCTCGGCATTTTCGCCATTAGTCAGGAGCGTTTTTCAGATTCTTCTCGATCGTGTGAGGTTATTCTTAGTGTTTTTTTTTTTAACAAAGGAATTTGTGCGCAAGTTTGTTGACATTTGTCGACGATATTTTATCACAATTATTTATAACTACGTGGCGGCTAAATAATCGGAGGATAATTCCATTTTCGAGACACGAAATCGAATAAATAAGAGAAAAATATGAAATAAACATCGAGAGAGAAGATGCGCTTGTATATATGCATGCGGATGTGTATCTCGCTCTCCGTCTCGGCGCCAAGAGATTCTCTTATTTCCTGGCGTCGTCGTCGTCGTCTTCTTCTTCTTCTTCTTCTTCTTCTTCTTCTTCGTTCACGACGTCGGTGTCTCCTCACCGTTGCATCTACACACTCACACCAATGTTGCCAAGCACTGGCGCTCTCGCCTTTACCTCTCTCGCGTCTTCTTCTCGTCGATGCGCTTGATGGAGCCTTTCTCCATCTCCTCTCGTTGCTGATGCTGCTGAATTATCTATTCGCACGTATTTATATATATGTGTATAAGTATATATTGTAACAAACTGGAGTTGCTGGTCGGCCTTCGCGCTTCGTGTGTAAGAATCGACGGAGAAAAATCTTATTCGAGAACTCCAGCAGATTTAATTCTTTCTTACTCGCACTTTAATACATTTTTCATAGCTGAACACACCGTCGCGTACACCGTTCGTTTTATTCATTTAAAAAAATAGAAAAAAAAATATGCTGAAGTCCACTCCATTAATAACGTCTGGATAACTTGCCGAAAAAAAAAAAAAAACACACACACATCTGACAACAAATATTTACTCTTCGCGAATTCGAGCTCGTAATTACTTGTTTCTGCAACTTTATATTTATTTTTCTCTTTGTTGGAGTGTGCCTTGATAGTTGGAACAAAAAAAAACATGAAGAATCGTCAAGCGTCGATGGCACCCAACGATGGATATAAATAAATGGGCGAATTTTATTTTTTTTCGAGGATAAACATTTTTTTTTCCAGTGAACGGCGATGAATATGGGGATGGGAATTTTTTCGCGAACGCGGGAACCTTCGCAAAGGGTGATAGAATTTTTTCGAAATTTTTCATTGGCTCGTTTTTGTTTGAAAAATTGTTAAAATGGTTGATTGTTAATTTTCGAATTTCGGGGCTTTGTTGCTAATTGGTGGATGTGGAAGGAGCAAGTATCGCGTTCAGAGTCAATTCCGTGGGCAATTTATGGCTCAAGGAGTTACTCTCAGGTCCCAACAGGACTCTCAAGCCCTCGTGCATCTTCCCCTTGCTCCATCTCTCTCAAACTCCCGACAAATAGTCGATGCGACTGATCCGTACCCTGGATGCATAATTTAGACGAAACAGTATATTCAGTTTTCCATTTTTCTCACGCCGTGTCCTCGTAAATTCACGTCGTCCTCGCTCGGGCCAGGACGTGCTCGTGAATTCCCTTTTAAAAATCCTTGGCTCATGCATGGAAATTTTTTGGGAAAAAACGCACGTTTCCACGTGCCTGGAGAATGAATTATTTAACAAAGGTACACGCGAGCGAAAAGAAATCACTAAATTCTTCGAAAGGTTGGAACTCTTCTGAAAAGTTAAATAAAATCTATATAATCGTGGAAATAAGAATTTTGTGCGTAATACACGAGACGCCTGCGATCGTTAACCCACTTATGACACAGCGCCCGCGCCTTCTCTTCATAATCAGCGCATTTTAACCGACACTTTATTCTCGAAATATCAAACTGTTTAATATTTGCTTGTTCCCATCGCACAGAGAGAACGAGAGAAAAGCTTTGAAACTTTGAACCACTTAACGTGCCCTGGCGCACCATGGGGAGCAAATACTTAAAAGAGCTTACAGAGTTTTCCATATTTTCCGACCCAAAACTCCAAATAAACCAAATTTGTAACCGAGGGAGTGAGAAAAAGAATGAATAATTGATCCCATACCCTAAGCGAGCCCCGAACAGGCACCATGAAAAAAGGTGGGAAAGCAGAAAATTGCAGACCTAAAGTTGTTGTACTTAAGGTGATCTAGTAATCGCGTGAGTACGAGAGAGAAAACCAAAAAGTAGATACCCATTGTTCTCAGAGACTATTCATATCTTGAGAAAAAGAAAAGTTACAACTTCTTCTCTGGTGAAATGGGAACAACGTGTAACTAATATTTTTCTTGAAACATTCAGTCCCTCCAACGAAAACGTCTAGTGGGATTTTTACCGACCGAGCAAGTGATAGAGCACCTTAAGGAGGGTGGCTACACACAACAATATTGTCATGTTAAAAGCACAGGAAAATTCGAAATGATTAGAATTTAATGAAATTTGGTGAGTATATTCTTTAGCATTAAATATGAATATACACATTTTTTAAGATTTTTCTTCTACATAGTTTTCGAGTTATTCGACACTAGAGTTTACATGCATAAGCATAGGATTCAGATATATATAGATATATATTTTGCATATTTTAAACTCCAATAATTCGACAACTATGTAGACGAAAAATTAGAAAAAAATTGTGTCATCGTATTTGATGCTAAAGAATTTTATCACCAAATTTGATTAAATTTTTATCATATTGTCGTATGTAGCCAACCTCCTTAAGGATAAGATCGAGGCGATTGATCGGTCGGTCACGTCACGCGTGAGTACACGAGAAAGAAAGTAGAAAATACCAGATTCACGTATTTCTCTGATAGAGACAATTGACAATTCGAGAAAAGCATCAGAAGAAACACCTTAAAAAAAAGAGCAAGATGAAAAAAGTGTGTAGCACGGTTTTAACACCGAGACTGATGATGGTTCGCCTCAAAAGGACCTCGCAACCCAAAAAATTAAAAACAGATTATACGCAATGGATTAGATCATTAGAACCCTAAATGGCATTGGCTAATTAGCAACCACGGTGTGGGACTTGCAGAAAGACATTTACAGTTTAGAAAGATCGTTTGCTCTGATTCCGAGTGTGTTATAAAAAATAATAATAATTACTGTAGCAACGTACGAAGTAGCGAGAGTTAGTAGTAAATCAGACAGAGCCTTCCGTTGTTGGATTATTTTAATTGATTCGTTCGTACACATATATTTCATAACGTCTCGAAGAATTCCTCGGAGGTTTTATGAGAGCAATGATGATGTTACAAATGTCGTCTTGAAGCGTTGTAATACGAACACAAACACTTTATACATCAAGAAATTTCCGGCTAATGTCCAGAGAGTACGATTTTATAGCTTATTCCTTCGGAAAAAAATGTGCATCGGTATTTAAGGACGTCGTATGGCGACGGTCAAATCTAAATTTTTCTTTTCATTTTTTCTTACATAAAAAATGGCTTGCGAACCTAAGTTGATTAAAAAAAGTTGTTACAAATTGACTAAAGAACGACATACTCTAAATCCAAGATTGTCCGACGTAATCTGTATTTGTTATACAATAAACAAAATTTCGAAAAAATTTTACGAGCGATTTTTTTGAAAAACTAAATAAAGCTTCTTCGATGTTACATAAAAGTTTATGCAAAGTTTTAAGAGGCTTCACCATTTAGAATTCGAAATATTTAATGTTAAAAATTGCAACTTTTAACACACGCTCTTATGAGAAACTACTGAAAATTGTGATTTTTATAAATAAATATCTCGACTTGTACATGGTGAAAGCTCTTAAAATTGCGCGAGCTATTAGATGTCACTATTCTCTTTGTGTGGTGCAAATTTAAAAGAATTCTATCGACAGAAAATTAAGCATACAACGTCCTTAAGTAAACAGTTATTTATTTATTTGCCTCACATTTTCTCTCGTGGCAGAATGAATGGCAGGGCGAAAAGGTGTTTGTGTGCCAATTGTTATCCCTTTTATTACCGATCCTTATTAATCCTAATCCTTTATTATTCTCCACGACTGTGCGGTGGACGTTCGTTCGTCCTTTTTGGCAGAAAAGCCAATAATAATAAAACGAGCATGTCCCTGGTTGACAAGTGTCGTGTTCTTTCGCGTGAGTCAGACGTAAATTCCAACGCCCTTAATCTCGTACCTCGAATTACGTTCCCCAACTTTCTATATGCAGTAATTTATTCCGAGTATCACGGAACGGGGAAACCTGCTTAACATTTGATCGTTTCGTTAAAAGAATTTTCCTCGTCATCGTAAAATGACTGGACGATTTTTAAATTTTTATTACAAAGCGTTAAATTCAATTAGCGCTTTTCAATCATGTAGAAAGACGCTACGTTTTCAATGGATTTTTATCTTCCCGATGCTGGGACCTTTCGAGTAATTAATTAAGGAAGAAGCGACAGGTAAAGCTCGTTGGAAATTTTTCACGCAATCTCATAACTCCGCATGGGCAGCGACAAAAACTAATCATCATAATATAATCCCAGATCTTCTTGGTAGGTGTTGCAAGACGGATATTACGATCTCTGGTAAATATGATTAATCGCCTGCTCCTTGGATCTCTCGAGTTATTATTTCTCTACGCAGCAAAAATCCCCATTTTAATTAAACTCTATTCTCCAATTTTTTTCCCCATTTGAAATTCTCTCTTTCGAACGTGGCTGCTCTGTTTCGTTTTATAATAATCGAAACGCCAGAGATTTACGGTTCGACTAACGGTTCACACGATTTGGAGTAAGGAAAATTCTGTGAGATACCGAGACAAAAAACTTCGGAAAGAGGCAAAAGAAAATAATGACACGAATCGTAAGATTATTCATTGGAGAGCCTTGTCCGAACGATTGCGATCGTGAGAACCAAAAAAAAAAAAACAAAAACTGTTATGATTCTCGGTGCAATTAATCAAAATCGAAAAATCATTTCCAGCCTCTAGTTCGAATTATTATTAAGCAACTGGTTGAAAGAAATCGGAATTATTTCTCCGAGTAATTATCCCGATGTTTGTTGGAGCTCAACCAAAAGTCTCGATCCTGCTGTGCGGAATCTCGAACGAGAAAAAAAAAAACAGATTTGTATGAAAAGTCGTCATCAATTACTAAGCTGCTTGAGCAAATATCCAAGGGACAATGATTTCTCGCCGACTATCTCTCTTTCTCAGTGTCTGGTGGGTGGAGGACCAAACGAGGCAACAGCTGTGTGTCTTGGCTAATCTGCAGCGAATGCATCCCCGAAAGTCATTTCTCGCGTTCGTATTTACTGTATTGTCGAAAAGGGAGAAAGAAAGGAGGAAAGAGATACGTGCCTGGAGTTGGTTCAGTTGTGCTTTGAATGGAGCTCTTTATGAATGCCGAGAGGTTCTTTCGCGCCTCTCCAGCACGCGGGGACATATATATATATATATATATATACATAAGTAAAATAATACATACGTTATACATAGTATATTGCAGTTGCTCTCGTAAACATATGCTCTCGTTTTATCGTTCGTGTTTATTCTCGCCTCTCTGCACACGCCGGTCCCTCTGCTGTTGGGTCTCTCTCGTTGGTGTTTTGTTTTTTCTTAACCCCTTGAAACTCCTCTCGCTCTTCCCTAGTCCCATTAAAAATCTGTGCCACACGCAAGCCCTTGTGGATGCGAAGCAGAAAATGAAAGAAAAACACAAAACAAAATCCGACATCTTAATCCAGTGCTTTTTATTTAAATCTTCTAGTTCCCAATGTGAAAACAAAATTTTGTTGTAAAAGATGGATATTTTGTTCGATACGTTCAATTTTTTTGAATAATCGCAAAAATTGTGTCATTGCAGCAAGAAATATTCTGGAAAGTCTCTTCGGTAGAAAATTTTTGTTGTTCCAATCGTAAATTTTGCTGACGATTCCCGTTAGAAACCAAATATACTGCCAAAATAACGAAAATTTTGAAATTATCAAAAAATATTTGGTTTACCGTGTTTAACGAAATATCGACGATTTTGAAAAAAATCTCATTTCCAGTTCAATTGCGTTTCGAGCGCCTGATGACACACACGATCGATTGAATCTTTTTGCTGTCGATTTATTTTTCGTTCTTGCTTGCTCTTGAAACATTGAAAAAGCCATTGAGGCGTGCGTGCATCAAAAAGAAAACTTTATCATCTTCGTTTCTCGAAGGCGCCGGGGGATTAAAAAGTTTTTAAGAGCCCAAGCCAACTTACCGGCGTGTTGGGTGGCAATAAATTCCCATCGACTTTTTCAACTCTTCCACTCACTCGCTCTCTCTTTCTCTCGAACTCGTGGACCCAGCAAGGGAGAGACTGATGGCGCAAACCTTTTAGCCAAACTAATGCATCAAACACCCTCGCCCTTCCCTCCCTCCTCTCTCTCTCTCTCTCTCTCGTGTTAACTGTATAAAATGGACAAAGTGGGAAGAGACTGAATGCATGTACATGTGATGCGAGAGATACACAGGAGCCTGGGGATCCTCATTTGCGGTTTCTACGGGTCATTCCGTTCAGAGTCAAAAAGTTATAGCTCGTTCGTATCGCATAAAGTTTTACTTTCTCCAGTAGACGTCCAGGAGTCTCTGAACGAATCGGGCTCGATGAAACGGCCCTTTCTCCTTGGAAACCCACGAAACGAGATGATGCTGAAATTAGCATCGTTTTGGAATGCAACGAAATTCTGTTTTTTTTTTTTTTCTTTAATAGAACTCGTAATTATTATTTAATATTTGGTCTGGACAATAAAACGATCCTCCCTTGCAACCCAAAAACTCAATCGACACGAAAAATTGGCACAATTTCCAAAATTCCACAAATAATTAATAGATCAAATATTTTTATTTATTTATTTTATTTTTCGTTGAATATCAACGTGTTGCAAACTTCAGAGTCGTCGAAACGAGTCGATTTCGTTGATCACGATAATTCAAAATTGTTTTTTTCTCGTTTTCGAAACTTTTCACAATCTTTTTCGTAAAAAAACCGCTATCGATGCTCTCGAAGAAGCTTTTTCATTAAACAGGAAAACCAAGTAATTGTTTGCTTCAGCCTAGGGTTCAGGGCGAAGGAGAAGACTCCAAGGTCCTCCGGGTCAATGAATAATACGTTGCGCAACTCCTGCAACGTTTTCGGAAAGCTTTGGGCTAAAAGTTTGAAGAGCCACGCATCAAATAGTCCATACACAATGATAAATATAGATATATTGGGGAGAGAAAAGGAAAAGAGGGGCGCGGAGGGTTGTGTATATGGTCCGAAGCCGATTTCGAGCGTCACGTACGCACTTGTGTACCGGTTGTTGTCCAATCTTTATGCTGCACGTCCGGATGTGTGTCCCACCGTCGAACTACGACGAAGCAACAGCAGGATTCATTATCGGAAGTACCCATTGGTTCCTCGCACTCGTAAACACCCCTCGCCCAGCAAGCCTGGTGAATCTATATACAGTTGTATTCAAAATGTTTTCGAAACGGCCAAACATCGCGTAATCGTGATGATCGCTGTAGAAAAAAAAAGAAAAATCAAAAAATTTCTTTTATCTCGAAAAGTTGGTTGGGCTTGACGTTTCGGACAAAAGGAAAGCTTCGGAGCCGCGCGCGACGTATAATTTAATCCTGCAAGGATTACGGGGTTATTCTCTTGTCTCCTGGGAGTTAATCCTCCCCGAGGATTTCTCCTGAAAAGTTGAGTTATCTCAGCTTAAAATTTCTTCTCTTATCCGCAAGTATTCTTCCTGCGCGACACAGGCTTTTGCACAGCGAGGAAACAAAAAGAGTTGTGACTCGACCTGTACGTACGAGGCGTCACGATTCGGTCGTCGCACCTGTAAGGGTCACGTACGCGCGTGATATATAAATATATCTATACGGATGAACGTATACTACGGAGAAAGAGTGGGGGCATCTTTGGTATACGCGCGCGGTCTCTCTCGACAGCAGAGGGGTAGGGGGGGGGGGGGGCGTCTCATCCATTTAGCACGAGATGTAATTAACCAAAAGTGAGGGTGGGTGTTTTCCGGTGGGCACATATATACGGGTTCCGCTGTTTCGCCCTCGGGCTTCGATAAACATTACGAAAACTGCAAGGGTTGCATAATAAAACGCCATCTGTCGAGTTCCTGGGCTGCTCGCTCAGTTCCAGGCGATGGAATTATGAAAATAGAAAAAAAAATCGTTTCAAATATTCTGCAAAGCCAAAAAGAAAATGAAGCTGAAAAAAAAGTGGCAGAGACGACAAAGCTTGTGCGCATAAATTAGATTTTCGTTTCGGGAGAGACGAGAGCGAGAGAATGCAAAGCTGTGGCCGATCCTTTTTGTTATACCTCTGCATATGAATAACCGCATTAGGACTGTGCGCAACTTTATTCGCTTGGCAAATACGCCCCGCGCCATTTTGGTAGACGTTCTTACACGTCTTTCTCTGTGTGTGGCTGAATAATACTGTTGAGAAATTTAATAGAATAATAAATGTAGTCTGGAGTTGTGGTTGCTAAGCTTGTAGAGAGAAGAACGACAGTAGCAGTCACTATGCGACTTTGTGCATATTGCTTTACTCGAGTTTGGCTTACCCGTATGATTAAAACGCGATCCAATTAAGCAAGTTGGCTACATACGACAATATGATAAGAATTTAATCAAATTTGGTGATAAAATTCTTTAGCATCAAATACGATGACACTATTTTTTTCTAATTTTTCGTCTACATAGTTGCCGAATAATTGGAGTTTACAATATGCAAAAGATATACCTATATATATATATATCTGAATCCTATGCTCATGCATGTAAACTCTAGTGTTGAATTATTCGAAAACTATGTAGAAGAAAAATCTTTAAAAATTTGTATATTCATATTTAATGCTAAAGAATATACTCACCAAATTTCATGAAATTCTAATCATTAAGGAGCTTGGCTACATACGACAATATGATAAGAATTTAATAAAATTTGGTGATAAAATTCTTTAGCATCAAATACGATGACACAATTTTTTTCTAATTTTTCGTCTACATAGTTGTCGAATTATTGGAGTTTACAATATGCAAAATATATACCTATATATATCTGAATCCTATGCTTATGCATGTAAACTCTAGTGTTGAATTACTCGAAAACTATGTAGAAGAAAAATCTTAAAAAATTTGTATATTCATATTTAATGCTAAAGAATATACTCACAAAATTTCATCAAATTCTAATCATTTCGAATTTTCCTATGCTTTTAATATGGCAACGTTGTTGTGTGTAGCCACCCTCCTTAACTTCCCCCGCGCACAGTCAAAGACACTGCCCATCAATTCCTCTCGTATCGCTCAAAAACACTAGCTAATTATTTCACAATTAATCATCATGGCAAACAAACAAAACAATTCTAAGAAAAATATTCATTTTTCGTATATATGTTTGACGACATCGTTGCATAGAAATCTCGTGAATTGTGATCCGCAAGGACCATACGGGAAATAGGAATAGATCCCATTCTCTATGTAGCTTCTCTCCCTTTTTCTCTCTCTCTCTCTCTCTCTTCCTCCGACTCTGTCTCTTCTCGGTGTTCACTATGCGATAACACAATTAGTCTCTGTCACGTCATGCGCGACACGTGATAAGGGACATTGGCTGATGTCTCTCTTATTATTCGTTTGGAACAACTCGTACGCTGCAAACGTACCGATAATAGTGCATCGCTGAAACGTGCAGTAATATCGCAACCACGTGGCTTCGTAATTCAAAGCAAAAGCAACATGCATAGTTTTACATACACATATGTATATACATCCGCCACGAGCGAGCGCTCTCGTCAGCATAATTCCACAGACGGAAGATTCCCACGAGCCTATACAGCGATGTGTGTACATATTTACACATATATTTGTAAATACGTTGTTGGGATCGCGGGGTGAAAGACCAAGAGGCTTAATTCGAATTTTATTGACTCTTCAGATTCACTCGAATCTTATTCGTATTTTGTGCGTCTGTGTGTTTTTCACATTATTTTTTAAGGTATTACTATCACAAAACGACTTTATTTAGGGATTTTTCAAAATTTTCCACAAACGTTCTTGGCACCAAAACTAACAGTTTTCTCCGGCGAAGAAAAATTTTCTGACGTTTAGAATTTGAGATATTTAATTTCCCATTTTTTAATTTTTTCCATCTAAACGCATGTAAATTGAAGTCACGTTTCTTTTGTTTTTTTTTCTTGCGCTTTTTAACGAATGTACGGATTAAAAACTTGTGGGGTACTTTTTAGGGGTAGCAAATCCTGGGCTATCGATTACGATGATTAGAAAATCGAAAAATACAAGACTTCTTAAAAAAAAATGGTCAAACTCACAAAAGAAATTTTGAAAATCTGTTTTTTTTTTGTTTTAACGCCATTTCAATGCTAATTGAAGTATTGACATTTAATTTGCGCGGAATTGAAGATTACGAGTCATATTTTAAGAAAAAAAATAATTCGGAATGGTTGTGAGGAAAGCCGCTGGGTCACGCAGACAAAAGTTCTCGTCGCCTGAAGTTTTCGTCAGTGCAAATTTGCACCCATATGGTGCTTACGGGTTTAATGTAGAAAAAAAAAAATCACTTATTTCGGAGCTAGAAACGTCGAGGGAGTTTGAATGAGAAAATAGTGCGATTAGGGGTTTGCAAGAATTTTCGAGACAAGGGTCTCGTGCGTTGTTTTACGAAGGCTCGATGTAGGCCGAACCCTCTTGTTTCTATTCGTGTGTATAGCGCCACCCCAGGCACGCGTATTTTACACCCGAGAACCTAAACGAGAGATAGTACTTGGGTTAATGGTGTATGCATGGTGTTCCTTGGACCAGAGGACAGAGAGCGCGCGGTCTATCAGCTTGTGAAACCCTTGGTCAGATGGTGCGTGGACCAGGGACACGAGGATACATTTTGTCCACGCGTAAATACAAACCTCGAGGCAGCTCTTTCTTTCGCTTGATTTATTCGCCATTTGCCGCAGGAGAAAGTACAAACAACCTCCGGGATTTCCTGCTGTCCCACTCTTTCCATAATTCAAATTAATCTTCGTCGCAGTTGAGGCATCAGGTGTGGCGCGTTCCCCAACCCTATAAGAAACAAGCCCGACACTTTTTTTTTATATTTCTAACGAAATAACGTGAATCGTACATCCTTGGAATAATTTCCCTCGTGAAAGCAGATCGCAATGATACGTCTCGACGTTTCGAAGCAAAGCAAAATAAACAACTCCGCTTTGTGTCCCATCCCGACAGCGCGCCCGTTGTGCCGTGCCGACAATCGTGCTTATGAATCCTCTTTCCAAAAGCATTTGTTTCCGACTGCTAACGGCAAGTGGATTTGTTGGGTTTAGGAGGGAGAGAGAGAGAGAGAGAAAGGCAGAGGGGAAAGAGAAACAGAGACACTGAAGTTGAAGCGCCTTGGGCGTGCGATTTCTGTAGGTATAGAGAGGTGTGCCATGAGGGGGAAAGACGAGATCGAGAGGGAGGAAGAGAAGGAACCGAACGTGTTCGGTGAGGGCGCTGAGGGAAGGAAAACAAGAGACAGAGAGAGAGAGAGAGAGAGAGAGAGAGAGGGAAAGGGAGGGGAACCCCAGTAATGTTACGAGCAAACCAGAAAATATATATATATATACACATATATGTATATATTTAAGTGTACCTACAAAAGTCTATACGTGTATACGAAGGATATATCTATAGATATACGAATGTAGGCTTAGAGGTACGAGAAACCGCACAGGCCATAGGAGCATCAGCGGCAGCGGCAGCGCAGCTCGACTGACTGCCGGGGGACTCCACGAGAACCCAAACGAGACGAAGATCGTCAGTAGCAACTCGACGCCCGCATCGAACGGAAAGCGAGTTCCCGCGTGCATTTAAAAAGAGAAAAACACACACCAATTATAATATTTTTCTTTCGTGACAAAAAGCAATGTTTCATTAACAAACAAATGAAACTTATAATTGGGCTCGAGGTTTTAGCTCGTTAAAAGTTTTCCTTTCGGACGAGAAAACATTTGAGGAAAAAAGCAGTGAAAATTCGCGTGGAATTGCGCACGTCTGCAATTTTTTCGAGTCACCAATGTTTTCGTTTCTCTTCCTGTCCACGTTGTGTTTTTTGTGAAACAAAAATGTGACATTTATCGGTACGTGAACCGTCGGAGAAAACGAATACAATTTCGAAACAGCACACGCTTTTATTTTCTACAACAAAAAACTTGGAATATTCTCCGAAAGTTTAATTCAGTTTCGTTCTCGTTGTTGTTGCTCTGCTTCCTTTGGCAGCTTGCACCCACACGAGACACAGAGAATCTCGATCCGACGTTATTTTCTGAATCGACGATACTCACAAACTGTACCGGAAGTGCTCCCATCTCTTGACTTTTGTATATTTGTATGTAACACTTGGATGAGTATAAATATACGAAAGATTACAGAGGCAGATACTTGGACGTGTGTCTATATGTGATGGTCTGAAGTGTACGAGTACCGTGCCGGAACGTAATACACACCGAAGCACACACAGCACACACAAAGTTCACGGAACCGCGAAACAAGCGTGCACAACAGTAAAAGAATAAAAAGTTGGAAGCGTGGATAAAAAAAAAAAAAAAAATGGTATCGCGTTGATAGAAATTAACAGAAGTTGAGAAAAAAGAATTTTGTCAAGAATAAATTGGGGGATTTGATCAAACGTTTGATATTTTGTCTGGTAACCGGAAGTGGAAAAGATCGAATAGAAATCGAGAGAAAAATGAAGATTCGCGAGAGTGTCAAGTCGCCCGAGACCTGAGAAAACGACAACAATATTTTCAACATATTTATACGCAAGTCGACATGACAGCTGTCGAGAATTTGTCATGGTGGTAACATCGACGACGACGATGACGATGCTGATAATAATAATGTCGAGATTTACGATAATGAGGGAGGAAATGGCGGCTCGAAACGAATGATCCCAAAAGAGATCGTTCCTACTGTTACTATTATTACAGCAGTGAGTGTGCGATAAATCGTGGGGACCGTTCGGGGTTTGACGTTTGTCCTCCTGGGACAGTCGATATTTTTTTCAACCGTAAACGAGAATTCAACGAAGAATTTAAAACTTGACGTTCTCTCGAAAGAAGAAAGGAAACGTCATCGCGGTGGTGACACTTTGATACGCGAAAATCGTGTCGCGTGTTTTGTAAATACGAACAAGTAATAACAGGAAATAAATAAACGAAACAATTCAGCACTTCCAAATTGTTATCGACGTCTAATTCCTCGTCATTTTCATAAACATCTTCCACTTGCAAGTGCTTCCGTGTTAGTGTGTTTACGCGCGTAGAAAGTGAATAGAAAAGCGAACCGTGCTCCCTTTTGTCAATGAATTCATAAAAATATCAAATTCAACGAGGGAAAGAGTGTCACGTGTACTCACCTTTAAGGCATTGGCGAATACGACTTGGCATTTGCATAGGATAAAACCATCGAAAAACGATACATCTCCGAAATCTTTTCCGGTTGTTTTTTTTTCGTCATCATGATTCTCGACGGTGAGTAAGCAACTTTAGGAATTAATTATAAACAATGTATACTGCATAGCGAACGTTGAGGCTCTTTGCGATTAAATGTCAATGATAAATTCTTCAAATTATTCCTGAATCTTCGAGCCAGCGAATATCCTTCTGTTCCTCATCATTTGACAATTTACCTTTCAACCTTCTCTCAATGGGACATTATTCTTCGATATACGAAATAAATGCTCAAGGTCGAACGAAAGTCCATCAGCCCAAAATCGAGAGAACAAAAAATCGCGAGTAATATAAAGAAATTGATTAATGAATGATTTTTTCGTATTTCCAAATATTCGCATTATCACTTTTCGAGCAATCACCGAACACCGACTAACGATTTCGGAAAATTTGATATCGCGATATTGTCATCGTGTGGTAACGTCCGATTACGCGTGAGCACGTTTGCTTACACATTGCTTTAAAGTTTCGAGAATTGTCGAATGTTTGCCAGGCCAAAATACACGTTGAGAATTTTTTGAACAAATAAAAATTGAGCTGCCACATGTTTCGAGGTGAACGAATGATAAGAAATGAATAATTGCGTGAATTATTGGCAAATAATTCGTAAGGTACAAGACGATCTATCGTGTTGATTGAAATTTCTTCAAACGTAAAATTTCGACGTACCTGGTCAATGGGGCTTTCTAAAACATACCTGATCGGTAATTGCAGGGATTCGTAATACCCTTTGCGAGTGAGTCAGAGATATATGGGAAAACAAGAGAAGAGAGTGCGAGAGAAAAGAAAAACTCGAGGTCTATCGTCCTTTTCTCGTCGTCGACGAAGAGGGTTATAAAATTCACCGTTATAGACACACACCAGCCCAACCAGCTTGACCGACACTTGATTTCCTTTTTTCCGTTGGTCGTACTCTTGTTTCAACAATGACGATATTTTTTTCGTCGTCTCGTTTCTGGAAAGAACGAATTCATATTCGTAGCTGGCAGCTGGCCAAATGTCGTGGGAATTATGGGAAAAACATTCAGCATCGTATTCTGTTTATTTGTTTAATTAAACGGATTAAAATAATTGCTTCGTCGAGGGGTTGATTACCATCGGACTTTACGAGAATCGCACGAACACGGAATGAGAAAATTCATGAAAATTTTAACCCTCTGGTCAATCAATGAGTCTTTTTGTTTGCCAAGAGCAATATCCCTGTTATGCTATTGTTATTATTATTAGTCGAAATGCAGGGGTCGTTGTATCGACGATTAGATTCTTCGGTATATATCGTGGACATGCACGAATCGAGGGGTCGGGGTTGGTGACCAATTCATCCCCATCAAAAGCAATCGGCCTCGGTATCGTCCGAGCAGGGCATTCCCTCTTTTCCCTGGTTCTGTCTTTTGCCTCGGACGAGTTAATAGTTTATTTCGAACGTTGGCAAAGCCAATCGGGATGTTGATTGGCCACGTCGGTTTCCGGTTCGCTCGCGAAAACCTCAAACATATATCCCAACTCTGAGAGATTAAGGATTTTGTGTCGGGATCGACGTTCCAAAGAGTCCATGTCCGAGACACAAACATCACATGGTTTCGTATCATCTCGATGGTTTTCTTTTGTCCAACTTTTGTGACGTTCGTTTCATTCACACGCACGATCATTCATCGACGTATGGATCGAATAGCGTAGCCAAGCAAAGCCTCGATGTCTCATTTCCTTCTCTTAAGGTATTACTATCACGAAACTACTTTATTTAGGAATTTTTCAAAATTTTCTATAAACGTTCTTGGCACCAAAACTAACAGTTTTCTCCTATGGGGAAAAATTTTCTGACGTTTAGAATTTGAGATATTTAATTTTCCATTTTTTTTCCCATCTAAACGCGTGTAAATTGAAGTCACGTTTCGTTAAAAAGTTGCAAGAAAAAAAAACAAAAGAAACGCGACTTCAATCTACACGCGTTTAGATGGGAAAAAAAAATGGGAAATCAAATATCTCGAATTCTAAACGTCAGAAAATTTTTCTTCATAGAAGAAAACTGTTAGTTTTGTTGCCAAAAATGTTTATACAAAATTTTGTAAGATCTCTAAATAAAGAAAAAAAAAGAATTTTTTTTTTCATAATTTCTCCATTTTTTTTTCTAATAATTCGCTCTTTAAGATTTCTATTCCGATCGATTCGGTAGAAGATGAATAATTCCGAAAATGAATGATACTAAAGTTTGGCTTGTTGGGATTAAGCGAAAAATTAATTTTTTATTCATTATTTTGATAATTGATCAACTTTTTCCAATTTTTTTTTGTAAATTTGGTTTTCGAATAGCAAAAAAGTCTGGCTCACTATTTTTGACATGAAATTTTAAGCTGTACATTGAAATATAATCAGTTTTCGTTGCATCTCGACGATGCGAACTTCAACATCAGGAGAATGATCCATCGACCCTGCTCGATCGTAATTGAATGAGCAGCTGCAAATTAATCAAAGTACTCTGTATGAATTTCATATCAGGATTTGAGGTTTCTACGATGATTAGCCAATCATATTCGGTTGGGTTAATCGCTTCAAAGCCGAACGTGAGAATTCATATCACGCGTGTGTTTGTGCTCAACCAGCGTTAAATTAATGCCCAAAGTTTAGAGCTATTAATCGGCTGTAGGAACACGATGCAAATGCATGAGAATGCGAAAAGCGTTTCAAGCCAGGCGAAAACGAAAAATACTTTTCATCAATTTTCCACTATGAATTTATTTATTTCTTTTCCATTAAAACGTTGGGTCAACGAGTCTAATATCCACTGAAGCATTTCTCGGTAGCCGACTGACAATCGCAGTACATTTATATGGGTAAATATCGTCATTAGGGCTACGAACGTAATGCTAGTGCGGATTAAGATCAAAGAAACGTTTTATAGGTAATGATGACTCTTCCCCTTCGTCTCTTGACGCAGAATGCAGGGCAAAATGATTCCAGCAAACATTAACATCGTTACTTTTATTTCTAACACTTATTATTATTACATGCACACTTACAGGCGAATAAACACAATTAAATGGACTTTGAAATTTACGCATCTCGTATATTTCCTCTTTGGAATGAGTCGCAGTCGCGTTGCAGGTGGACAAAACGTTAACAACTTTGGAATTACTCATTAATTATCATTTTTTCTTTTTTTTTTCCGTCGCATTATTTCTATATCCGGCCACGTAGTGCGGCGACATTTAGAATCCCATAGAAAAATGACTCGGGGGTATAGAAACGAAGAAACTTGATGGAACGATTGGGAGAGTCGATTTTTAAGCGTTTGACTCGTTCGTTGCAACTCGCGCGAGAGAAAAACGAAAGTTTTTTTAATATCGATAATGATTTTTCCGATCAATTCGTCGTGGAATTCTGTTTGATTGGGCGCTTGGTCGTACGTATGAACAAAAGATCAAGGTCAAAAGACAGATGAGAAAGAAAATGAGGTACCGAGCCGCAAAAGTGAACCGAAAAGAGAAAGATTACCAGCAGCTTTAACGTATATCTATATGCAGAGAAAGAGAGAGAGAGAGAGAGAGGAGAGGAGAGGAATATGTGGGTCTGTGTGTGTGTGCGTGTGGGACACTCGATATTCGATTCTCTATAGACTATGCGAGGCTGTTGGACGAAAGTTATAATACGTGTTCGATCGGTTCTCTCAAGTGGGTCGACCGTGACACTTTTTTTCACTCCTCTGTCTTTCGTGTCGCGTCTCGTTTTTTTCCATTTTTTTTTTTCTTTAAATCTATTTTTTGTCGTTTATTTATATCTTTCGTTTTAACTGATACAATGAAAAAGTTTAATCGATACGTAAGAGGCGACACGCGATACGTTGCAAGAAAATATTAAAATTCGTTTCTCTTTTGTCCGACTCATCCCCAATCGCTTCACCGTTTTTTCTCTCGCATGGAAAGGTCCATGTGCGTATGAGATAACGACAACGGTCTTTGAATTTCCTATGCGAAAAGAATCAAGTGCACAGCCCAGGGAGCCCCGAGAGAAAGAGTGGGACAGAGCAACACACGTAAATAGCGAATGGGAAAGGAAAAGGGTCGATAATTGCATCAGTAGTTTCAATCCTTTGAACGGTGGAGCATAACGCCGAACGACTGTCCTCCACCGCTTCAACATACGTCTATATGTATATATACGAATGCATGCTCTCTCGACAGTTTTGCTTCTCGTTATACACACATAGGCCATCCATTGCTCGGGATGCTCTGCGGTGACCGATTCAATCAAGCCCTCGACTCTCTCGTTCTACGTTTCTTTTTTCTCATCTCTCCTCTTTGCTTTCTCTCTTTCTCTCTCTCTCTCTCTCTCTCTCTCTGCCCAAGCCAGTGCTGCGATTGCAAAGCTCTCCACGAAACGTACACGTCCACATGGATAAACGAGCTTTGATAGGAAAAAAGATGGAGAATCCCTCGAGTATAGTTTTTGCTTCATTTTTGTCCTCCTTTACGCGAATGACGAGTTAAATGGACAGTGGAAAAAAAAAAAAAAAAATAGTGAAACTAAAATAAAACGTGAACGTAGCTCGATTTGCCAATTTCAACCATTTCCAGCTTTTGCCTCGCTTCAGCATCTGCTGTACGTGAAAATGTGCAAATTTTACCCTCACCATTTTAAGGTATTACTATCACGAACGAACTCCATTTGGGGTTCTTTCAAAATTTTGTATAAACGTTCTTGGCATCAAAACTAACAGTTTTCTCCTATGAAGAAAAATTTTCTGACGTTTAGAATTCGAGATATTTAATTTCCAATTTTTTTATTTTTCCCATCTAAACGCGTGTAAATTGAAGTCACGTTTCGTTAAAAATTTGCAAGAAAAAAAAAAACGAAAGAAACGCGACTTGAATTTACACGCGTTTGCGAATGGGAAAAATAAAAAAATTGGAAATGAAATATCTCGAATTCTAAACGTCAGAAAATTTTTTTTCAAAGGAGAAAACTGTTAATTTTGTCGCCAAGAACGTTTGTACAAAATTTTGAAAGAATCCTAAATAAAGTCGTTTTGTGATAGTTTATGGAGATTTCGCAAATTAAACGAAAGAATGGACTTTGAATTACGACAGGCTGCACTTTATTCTCTCGTTGAATTATAGAAATTTGGATTTAGGGAGCAAAGCGATCTGAGGCAATGCTATATACGAAAATTGTAAAAAAAAAAGTTTGATTACAGTATTCTTGGTGAATTATATACACACAACGTATATATATGTCATCCGTGCTCGGTAGGTCGAGGATTACGGTACATTCTGTTAATTGGACGCGGTTATAACGCTCCGGACAATGGTCCAACGTCTACATATATATATATTTCGTTTATTCGCTTAGCTCAGCACGAAAAAGTCTCTCTGGAAAAAACCCCATTGAAATAAAACGTTTTTTCATTGAATTGAGTCGCCTAGGAATTGTTTTTTTTGGTTAATCGACTTTGACGTCACGAACGAATGAAAAAATATAGTAATCGAGTGCGTGGGCGCCCGATTAATTTGCGTCTTCAGATTTGCGTCACAAGATTTTGGCACCCGAGAAAAAAATAAATTTATATCCCATTGCGAAACTTCTTGTTACGATCTTTTTTTTCGTGCCACCTGTTTCTTCCTCCATGGGGTTATACGTGAGAGCCAATAAGTTGCGCAACGCTTGCCAGGATTTCCGGTCAGCCGATCCAATGTCTACGACTCTCGGTAAATATTTCTTTATGCATACACACACGTTGAATAAATGTGCATGTGTCGTGCATGTGTGACGAGACAATTCATACTGTATTCAAAGGGTCCTCCTGTCTCTACACTCATCAACCATTCGGTTTGACTCGCTATATTCTCCTCCTTACGTCACTGCACCCATCCCCACGAGTCATTGTCAATTCTCTATGGGTCAATCGGAAAGCCATATCAATGAATTAGCGTACCAGCAGCTTACTGTCCCATTCAGATATTCGAAAGGATGTGTGAAGTTGGTCTTCGACATTGGAGCAACGAGGCGAACTAATTGTAAGAGTTTGGCTCGCTGTTCTTTTTTTGAAGGGCTGCTCTTTAATCCACCGAGTGCACACCTCGTATATATAAGTGCATCTTGGGTCAATCTGACCCAAGGGGTTTTTCAAATTGTGTACATATTCCTGAATTTATTTTTTTTACGATAACGGAAATTAAATGCCGAAATGCCATTTAATGCGAAACTATCGGTGACTAAAAATTGTTGGGGTCAAAATGACCCAGTATACACTCGAGGGGATTAAATTCGAAATCACTGAATCACGGTTCATCGAAAGGGCAATTTTCACTCGATTTTTATCTACTTTGATGGAAAGTGGTTAATTTTCTTGCGACAATTTTTAACTCAACTTTTTAGACCTCAACTCAAGGAAAAAGTTGTATTTTCCTGGACTCTGGACAGTGGATGACATTGAGTCACGAAACGAGAAACTCTGCTTTCCTAATGTGCTGTGACTATTTTTTTTTTCGAGAAATGAAATCACTGATACGCTGCAGTGTCATAACGACCACAATTTTCGATAATTTTAAATTCACTTCTACGACATTGAAGTTTGCATCGTTGGAGTTTAACGAATAAATATTTAATGCACTCATCGTTTTTTAGATTTTTGAAATCGCCTCAATTTTTTTTTTTTTTTACATTCAGTTTTTCCTTTGCGAATAATTGTCATGGACGGACACTGCATGCAAATATTTGCATCTGCTTTTAAAAAAATAGGATAAAATAATCAATTCTGTCGAGTTCCAACGTGTGGGTTATCGTCTCGTGAGAATTCTTGACTCGACTCTCCGGACACCTTGTGTACGCAGACGTGCGAAAGAAGTATACTTCTCAAGACTCCTTATAGCGAAAGGCAGTGAGTCACGAGTGCAGAAACTCTGTCGCAGCCCTAGCAGGAGATGTTCGCTCTGATCGAGATTTGCTCTTTCGTGATGCGTCCTGGGTTACACCTGGTGGGTGCGAGTAATCCGTTAGGACTGGTACCCTCTTTCCAAGTGGGTTACGACAGCGAGAACTTGGTACATGGACGACTTGCGAATATCCAGATATTTCGAGGGCAGCAATTAAATTAACGTCGCGGGTGACGAGGTTTTAGAAAAACAAAAACGAAACAAAATGAAAAATTGCAGAATTGATTCGTGGTTGGAAAGAATTTTCATTGCAGTTCTTGGATCGTTGCACAATTCAGCGGAATTTGGACGAATCGATTTCTATATCGAAACGAAACACGTTGCCAATCAACGAAAAAAAAATTCTTCACACTGCACAGACAACTATACGTATAGATTTTTGTGTCTCGGTGTGCGCAGACGAAGATATATTCAATCGTCTTTTCCAGTACGTACTTCAAAGTGGGACAGCGTGCAGTGTGTGTTGTGGGTCAGTGCCAAACCTTGGACGAACGCAGAACCACGCGATGTGTATATTTCTATACATATATATATTTATTTTCGTATATGAAATGCATCTCGTTTTGCAGAGAGGATAAAAAATGCATTAAAAATGTTGAGCAAATTGTAAGCAGTGAAAAAGCCAATTCTCCCTTTGCCTCATTCTCTCCTTCGGGCTTTTTGCTCGCATACTTGAAGCTAATTAAATTTTCCATTATTATATTCCGCTCACGAGATAGATTCGCAAGGTTCAACTGCATAAGGTCGTGTTTTATGCCCTTCGTTCGCGTTCAACGATAAACCGAATGAATTATTCATTTGTTGACACACGTTTCTGTTGGCCTACGAACATTCGTACAAACTTTTCAATCTCTCTGTGTTTGTTGTTTTCATTGTTTTTACCATGTTTCGTATTCACCCGACGATAAGTTCAAATGAAAACAAAAGAAATTTGTCTCAATCGGGAATTTATATCGAAACCAGTTTTTGAAACGTTCGAACCACTCAATCCCAAACGACTGCGCCATCATTTTTCACACACTCAATATAATTATCGAAAATACTATGAAAATAGCGACCAAAATGATTTTCATCGAGATTATGATGTTGATGATACGGTGGCCTTAGGCTGTCGGTCACTGACACTGTTTCACAACTCCGTGTGCCCGAGACTCCCGAGCCTCGTGTATATGTACGAGGCTGCGTATTGTATACGCGGTCACAGTGTCCCGGGACAACACGTGACCGCATCACCTTTTCTTTGAAGTTACACGAGTTGCTATATTATACAAAAAAAAAAAAAAAATGAAGAAAAAAAACACGATCGTGATAGTCTGGTTTGTCGAGTCTTTCCATTTATGCATAAATCCATGTATTTCGTTTTTTTTTCTTCACGGAATAATTCATGTGAAATGAAAAACTGATTGAGAGAATTCTTAATTCGATTCGTCATTATTTTCGGGATAAAAATTCTCGTAAAGTGCTTTTTAAATTTTTTATTCGTTCTCGTGTCTCCGGAGGAAAATAAATCGTGAGCCAAATATAGTTTTTCGAGTTTTCTTCGATTTTGGAACGAATTTTTGTCATTTTCGTGAGGTGGTGTTCGAAATTTTGAGGAATTATGCTTTTCGGCTGGGAAATGGAGCGTATGCACTTTGCTGATAAAAAAGTGGGATTCGATCGTTAAAATTGGCCGTTTAATTCCCCTCCCCGAGTAAACGATCATTAATTAACGATTTCGTCGAACCGATTAATATATATGCTCTGGGTAAAATAACCATACGTGCTCCCGATGTATAAAAACGTTAAAACGCGTTCGCAGCCACTCGTGGCAATTTCAACCTCAGATTATGTGTTTTTTCTTGCCGGTAATTCCCGGTTTCATCGTACACTCAAAAAAGTTTCATTCTCGTATCAAGGTGAATATCCCATTAAAAAAAAAAAAAAAAAAAAAAAAAAAACACTTTTAACGACGAGCAGCGATGATGATCGAAGAAAACGTTTCGTATTTCGTTCACTCGATTAGCCGATTTTAACGAATTTGTCAACTTGATCGATCTTCCGTGATGGAAATTTCTCTCTGCTCGATTTTGATGAAGAAATGAGATTTTTAATCATTTCATTCCCCGAAGAAAATTAGCCACAGGATATCGTTAAATTAATTTCATTATTCGCAGCTAATTCTCAGTTGAACCGAATTTTCTCGAGACTTCGTTAATTGACTACGAGGCTCGCGGCGTCGCCTCGATAATTACTAATTAAAATCCCTCGGAGATGGCCTCCGAACGAGAGAGACCGAGAGATGAGCGAAGGATCGAAAAAATAGATTAACCAGATACGTCTATTCGACGGTGTACGTACAAGTACGAAAAGTACATAACACACGCCCGTGTATTATGTGCGGCAAGTGTCGAGGTGGGAAAAAAAGTCTTTCGTCCAGCTGACGTAGAGGTCTGCCCCGAAGGGTTAACAATCGGGTCAATTCGAGTTAAACCAGTTAGGAACGTTCGAACACGAAGAATAAATAGTCGTAGACTCTGCTCGTGTCACTGCGAACTCGTTGTATCTCGTATTAAGGACGCTTCGATTATTTTATCTTAAGGACGTTGTATGCTAAATTTTCTATCGATGGAATTCCTTCAAATTTGCACCACACAAAGGGAATTGTGATATCTAACAGCTCGCGCAATTTTAAGAGCTTTCACCATGTACAAGTCGAGATATTTATTTATAAAAATCACAATTTTCAGTAGTTTCTCATAAGAGCGTGTGTTAAAAGTTGCAACTTTCAACATTAAATATTTCGATTTCTAAATGGTGAAGCCTCTTAAAACTTTGCATAAACTTTTATGTAACATCGAAGAAGCTTTATTCAGTTTTTCAAAAAAATCGCTCGTAAAATTTTTTCGAAATTTTGTTTATTGTATAACAAATACAGAATACCTCGGACAATCTTGGATTTAGACTATGTCGTTCTTCAGTCAATTCGTAACAACTTTTCTTAATCAACTTAGGTTCGCAACCCATTTTGTATGTAAGAAAAAAATGAAAACAAAAATTTAGATTTGACCGTCGCCATACAACGTCCTTAAATTAAAATGAGTTTCGAGCCACGAAAGAAAAATCACAAACATTTCAATCGCCCAAACTTTAAAATCGAAATCTCAAGATTCTTGGACGACGTTTCATGGGAAATGGAATCAAACGATTCTATAATCTCGACGATTGAACCTTCGCAATAAATTCGAGAGTTTTTTAATAAGAAAATGAATAAAAAAAAAAAAACACTGAGACTTTCATTTGAATTCGTAATAATAAATGGCCAAGATATCAATTACATTGTGGCGAGTCTGCGCTGTTTCGCGTATCGATCGACCTCGAGAACCAATAAAAATTTAACAAAGGATAGAATCGCTTAAAATTAATAATAAATTTCAAGCGTCTCGAGAATATTGTGAGTGAACGCGAGGAAAACGGTTTGCGGGACGTTTGCTGGACGTTGAGTGTGCCTTATGTTTCTTCTCTCGTCGATTAAGCACGCAAACACAGAGCTCCTCGAGCACATAGCTATGTATATAAATATATAAAGAAAGAAGAAGAGAAAGAGAGCTTATAAATGTTTTTTGGCGAAAGGCCAAAACTTAACGCGCAGACAGTTGGGCGGATAAACTTTTCTGCTCCTCGCCGACAGTGTGAAAAGACGCGCAATACTCGTCCATCGAAAACACACTTTTTTCTACCGGGTGTCCCTCAGAGTGTGCCGAAAAGTTCAATACCTCGCGAAAACGAGGTGTGAAAATTTTTCTTTCCATTTTCGGGACGCCCGTGAACTTACAATCGTTCTAATAGCGATGACGTTGCAAAATACAATGAAAAAGAAAAAAGCAAATAAAATTCCTTGTTCCTGGATGAGACGCAGCTCGAATAATATTTACTTTGTGATCGATCTGCACTCTCACGCCCTCATGTACTTGAGAAAAGAAACCAGATCCATGAAATTATTTCACCGCGTGTGTTATTAATCACGGAAGAAACAAACGCTTGAAAATATAAATCGAAAAGTTTGCTTCTCTAAACTGCGCCTCGTCTCTTTATTCGCAGTTTAAATACTCCACAGGCTCTCGCGGGAAAGAATACGATCGTTAAATTGATTCACAACTTCCGGTGGAATTACTTTTTACATTCGCGTGATTATCGGTATCATTAATATTTTTTTCATGGTCAATTCTTCACGCTCCATTTTATAAACATTCGTCTGTCCGAATGGACAGATTCCGAGAAACAAAAAACTCACGGAATTAAATTACGACATTTGGAGAGAAAAAACATACGAGCACTCACCCATTTGCCATTTTCATTTCGACGCAGAAAAAAATGTTTTCCGTGCGAAGAATTTATAACCATCGAACCGGAAGGACGAAGAGAGATCGAAAAACATTGAAAATTAGATTTTGCATAATAACTTTGAAAATTACCTCATCGTTCCATGTTTCGTTACATACGTCGTGGAGATTTGATAACGGGGACCGGAAGTGCCTCTGTTGTTATCGTTATTTCTATGTCGAGCATAAAATATGAATAAATAAATTTACGCATGTATATGACAGTCGCGAGATTATTTATCGTCACTGCGTCCCGTTACATCCGTTCGTTTCGAAGACTTTCAACAATCTCATCGAAAAAAAAATCTTTCGTTAAAAATTCTGTAAGTTTTTGAACGATTTCCATCTCCTCGTTTTTTGCTGGATTTTTCGAGGACAAAATTGATTCGCGATTTTGAAAAAACAGCAGCTGTTCTTGGCTGTGGTTGGCGCTATGAAATTCTGCAAAAATGCGTGAGCATTATCAACGTTTAGAAAAAAAAAAAAACCATAATGGCAGAGCTCGAAGGAGAGAACATAAAAAGAATAACAATTCTCACAGTCTGAAAGTTTCCCTCGTACTCAAGGACCTTTCCTCCCAAGAGTGTGTGTAAAATCCACTTGTTCCCTAGCATTATGTGCTCGTAGAAAAATATTGTTGCTGCTTCACAAAGCGCAGTGTGCGAACGTGTATACACACGGGAGAGAAGCAAGTGGAGAAAAAAAAAAAAAAAAAAAAAACGGCGTAAAAGAAAAAAAGGAATGGGCGCGATAGATAGCGCGTTGCGAGAGACTCGATCGAGCTGTATCAGAGCGTGTCCGAGGGAGTTGCATGTGCTGCGCCTCGACATTTTTTTCCATCTCTCGATTCCTTCTTTTCCCGCGATCCATATGGTTTTCGAAAAAAATTTCCACCGTGTGTCGAAATGACTGTGAAGAGTATTCGGGAGGAAAAAAAAGGGTTGGCAAGGGCTGAACTTTGCATGAAAACTCCAAACAGCCAGAGTCGATTTTTTAAAACTTTGAAAAATTTTGTTTTTATTTATTCGCAGAGGAAAATCAATAAATCAGAGAGAAAAAAGAAACTTATCGTTGCGCGCGAATAACTCGGAGAATAGAGAATTCGTAAAATGTCGCGGGTCTTCGCGCGAAGGCTCGACACAGAGATATAGAGGCTCGTGCGGTGAAAGGCGCCAGAGAGTGTAACATGCACATTAGGTGGCTCACCTGAGCAACGATGCTGTTGTTTTTCTGCCCACAATTTAACCATGAATCCAAACGTTATTAACATTACAATTCCAACATACACAAACATGCTTGAGCACTGTGTGCACTGGAAATGAAATTTTGTTAAAAATCGTCGAATATTTTGTTGAATACGATAAACTAAATATTTTTGGATAATTGCAAAATTTTCGTTGTTTTGGCAGTATATTTGCTTTCTAACGGAATGGTCAGCGAAATTTACGAGAGGAACGACAAAAATTAGCTTCCGAAGAGACTTTCTAAAATATTTCTTGCTGCAATGTCACAATTTTTGGGATTATTCAAAAAAAAACGTTTAGTCGAACGTATCGAACAAAATATTCATCTTTTTCAACAAAATTTTGTTTTCAGTGTGTATGAGGATTCGTGGACACAACACATTCCTGTGTATTACGAGTGCAATATCGTGCAAGCGAAAAAAAAAAACAAAAATAACAACGTTGGAATAACTTTTTTTTACTGACAAAAAATGTACGATCGAAAAATTGGAAATGTTTTTAGCGAGGCTCTCAATTTGGATGCCTCGGTCTTGGACATTTTTTTGAAAAGGTCTACGAACCTTTTGGAAAGTGTAAAAAAAAAAAGGCAGCAAAAGTCGATGGTCAAGTATTTTTTTTCTCGGGGCAGTGAACAAATTCTCTTTTCCAAAGAACAAGCAAGACAGGAGTTTTTAAGCCGTTTACAGCTCAGCAGGCAAGAATGTTTTTTGTTGAGAGGTCTAACCGATCCACAGGAGAACGAACTGAGGGCTGACCGTCCCGTCTCTTTCCATCTCCCTCTCCTTCGTTATTCATTCACGAATATATATATATATATATATATCTATGTTTCACTTTGGCTCACCTTCGTTCCACATTTACCGATTGCCCTTCTCCTCCCCCGCGCGCGATATACATTTACCGCATCACTCTCCCTCTCTCAGTGTCATTAAGATATTAAGGATGCTGCGAGCAGTTCCAAAGAGAAACAAAAAAAAAAAAAATGAGAAAATTTCGTAGAATCGTTTACTTAAAAACGATGATTCGAAGAACCCGGAGCTGGCTCCGAACTTTTCATAGTTTCAAGGTCTTTTTAAAAAATAATAAATTTATAGAGAGAGCACGAAAAAAAAAAAACGTCAAAACGCTAAAAATAACGAAATTCGAATGAATTTCATTAAAAAAAACTCAATTATTGTTCCGCGGCCGTTTTAAAACTCTCGGTTGCGCATGGAAATGTAAGCAACTTAGAAAAAGCGAGAGAAATAGCATCCGATGGAGATTGTGCATCGAGGAGGAGATCGCAAGAAAGAGAAAATGGTATTTCTCAAGAGAAAAGGAAAGGGGGAGGATAAGCGAGAGTGACCATGAAGAAATGAGGAAAAAACGAGAAGTCAGTGGACTGTGTAACTACTCGGATCTTCCAGATGGACTAAAGAAAAAGGAAGAGCGAGAGAGAGAGAGAGAGGTTTAAAAGTTGGTTGGACTGAGGCTTGAGTGAACTTGTCGATTTCGAGGCCAAGGGTTGCTCGTTCTTTCTAAATTTACGCAGTCACATTTCTACACAAAGTTAGCCATTTTCTGAGTGGCTCTCGGTGTGTTCCCTGGTCCTTGGAGGACGTGTGTGATCGTCGGCGAGGCAGGTCGATAAATAAACGAATATAGATGCTCAAATATAAATACAAACTCGACTTATAAAGCGATCGATACGGTTGAAGGGAGTAACAGAAAAAAAAAAAAATTTTACTTCTAAACATAGCAAGGGAGACGGATTTAGAAAATCGAGTTTGTCCCCAGAGCAAGCTTTCGTCACAACACACGCATGCACACAGACCCATGAATATATTTCCATAACACGGAGGTATGCACATGGATATTCCCTGGGAGAAATGTCTCCTGAACGTCCCATTTCTCTTCTTTCTCTTTTATCTTTCGTTTAATCTCCCTTTTTCTGTCTGGCTCGTTGTTATTTTTGATAATATCCTTTCCTCTATTTTTTTATATTATTTTTCCACGAGGTTGATCTAATGGGACGATAGTATATCAACGAAAAAGTGGATATGAGAGTAGGATGGGTGGATCATCCCTCAGGAGCCTCATCTCTTAATCTGCCAAGACTCCCAGGCTCTTTCCTTCAACTTTGTGTGTGCTTTTTTTTTTACTTTTTTTCCTCCATCTTCTTCTTGTTCGTTCATCTGCCCTCTTTTACGAGTCCTCCGTGGCACTATATAAAAGTCGTTGACTCCATTTCTTTCCGTTACCTTTTTTTCTACGCGGGCCAGTATTTCTGTATGTATAACTAAAGCCATTATGTCTCACCAGCGAGATTATAAATATAACGTCGAAGGGCAATGGGGCTGAAAAAAATACAACAGGAACAATGCTGGACCGTATAGAATTCGACGATAGTTTTTTTCCTCAATTTTTGCCAGAAATTTATCAGGTTTACTGGCTTTTCGATATTTCTTTTTGGCTCACTTATTTTTTTGTTTTTTAATGTTTTTTTTTTGGATCGCAACGAAACCTCCGGTCTACATAGTATCAATGGAAATATATACGCGTATTTATTTTTATTTGGATTTGAATTTACGACACGACTCACCTTAATCCTGTTGGTTATGTTGTCCCGAAATTCATTCGTTCTACCATTGCGATAAAAGTTTTCATCCTTTCCTTTATTTTTTCAAACAAAAATTGACACTTTTTTCTTACTTTTTTCCAATGTACTCAAAGGCTATCCCTTTTTTCCTTTCTCCCTCTGACGCTATCTTCCCCCGGAAGTTTATGCTCCGAACTACGATTTCTTTTCGTGTAAAAACTTTTCCTTTCGTTATTATCGCGTGTGTCTCTCTAAATGTCTCGGAATGGTCGTTAGCCACGAGAGATCGTCGAAGGTCCCTTTCGCTCGATAGATTCTTACACAAAACTCATCTTTCCTTTATCCCTGTTGCGCTCGTTATTTCCTCGCGACCAGCACCAGAGACTCCGAGTGCTTCTGTTCGTTTTTTTTACTTTATTTTTTTTCCTCTTATTATTCCGTCTTATCGCGGATACTGCGAGTAAGCAATCAACGTTACTTTTCGAGGTCTCGATCCCAAGCAGAAAAAAAATCGGAATAATTTCAAAAAAAAAAATTGTGGTTTCCAATTTTTTTTGTTATTCGGAAAATCGTTTGCAAATAAACCGAAAAATAAGGCGAATCGGCGATTTTTCCTTAAAAATTAATTTTTGCTCGATCGTCAAATTTTTTCGGCCTCACGGTCCAACGGATCGTTCGAAAAAAATTGTACCATTTTGAAAAATATAAAAAATTGGAAATATTTCGTTAAGCGCTTCGTTTTGCCTCGCTGGGGAGTTGGATTTTTCTTTTTAAAGTGTAATACTTCGTTTTTCTTTTATCTCGTTGTATTTTGTCAAAGTAAAAAATAAAAAATAATATTATGGAGTAAAATTTGTCGTATGGGAAAATATGACGAGACCGAAAACTGTAAATCCTTAAAAAAAAAAAAAATGCTGCGATGATTGTGAGTGAGCTGAAAATTGTGTTAACCCGCAAAAGACAAACTCGATTCTCGTAACCAGGAGAAAATCTTGGCATCCACATTACATGACCCATACACGATATTCTCGTCTCTTTCTTTCTCTCTCTCACTCTTTCACTCGAGCGAAATTATTCACCGGATTCTCGGCGCGCGGACTCTCGTTCTTTATGCCGCTCACACTTCCTCATTCGCAAGTCCAAATCGTACTGGTTACGTTTGTGTGTCTGTATCTATAATTACGTCCGTATGCGATACTTATTAGTGTGTTCGTAGGAAATGGCAAATTTGAGAAGAAAAAAAAAATGTTTTTTTTTTTAATTATCTTTTTATTTCGTATTTATTTTCCTCGTTGCTTCATTCGAATTTGCCTGCTTGACCGCGTCGTTTCTACAGATACTCGTATAACCACACGCGAAAGTAATTAGGACCCTTATCGCGAAAGGAGAAAGTTTCTCTCGCCCAGTAAGATCGCCAATGACGCAGGTGACGTCTTCGTCGACCAGTCATACAAAATTTTCGTTCGTGTGGACGTGGCTCAATATTTCCTTCGAATTTTCATTCGAACTCTTCCAGCATTCGTAATGCACGAGTCGCCTAGAAAATTCATGTAAATGGAGATATGGAGCGCAGAAAAAAACAGAAAGATAAGAAAAGTTGATATCGGTGCTGAATTACCGATTAAATATTTCTACAATGTCGAACGATTCGATAAACTTTGATAGGCTTGTGAATACAGTGACGAATGGGCATACAGATTTTTCAATCTGCAGCTAATTTTTCGGATCGATTCAATTTGAATTTTATGATTTTACTAGCCGCTGGCCTGCGGGCCTGGCCATGCAGCACATCCAGTTGACGGTAAAGGGTGCAGCTAGCTTGATATGAAAATTTGAACCTTACTTGCCACTCAGTGACAAAAATTGTTATAAAAAATGAACTACTGAATATTTCGGCTTGAAAATTGTTGTAGAACTTTATTGAAAGTTTTTTTCAAAAGATTGTTTACTTTATACAGCCAAAAATTTAATTCAAGTACGCTAAAAAAAATGCTAAAACCAATAAAAATGGAAAAATGACTATTTTCCTTACCAGGCCTGGGGTAGTTTGTACCCCAAGGTGGCAAGTAAGGGTTGAAAAAAAAAAAAAATTCAAAATCTTCAAACTTTGATTTTACGAAAATCGCTATAGCTTCTTTTTTTTCACAAACTGGCAATCCAGCTACCGTTCATTATCTTCGTTTTCGAATTATCTTTGAATTGGTAATTAGCGATATTTTTATTTATTGTCATTTTTTAGTTGCTTGTGAATTTTGAAAGAGGAAAACATGACGAAAAATGTGATTTTTTGGTTCGGATACCCAAAAAAAAATAAAGTATCGGAATGCAGTAGAGCCTAAAACCTTTTCTGATTCATGAGCTTCATTTCTGTGAAAGATTCATCGAAATTGTTCAGTGGTTTTTGCGCAAAAAGCGCACAACACACAATTCTGTAGTTTTCTATACGCGGAGAATCCTTCCGAGAAATTTTAGCAAAGACATAGTAATTTTTAATTCACATTCTATCGAAAATCGCGAAAGTTTTGACATTTTTCGCCCAATTTCAGATGAAAAATTACTATGTATTTGCTAAAATTTCTCAGAGGGACGATGAGGTACCAAGAAACTATGGTGGCATAATAATTTTTTATATAATGTTCTCTCCGTGTTGAATGTAATGATTGAGAATAACTTTGTCGAACGAATGATGAGGATGAATTTGATTTTTTCAGAACAGTGACCGATGTTTGGTTTCGAGTGCCCAAGTACCAGGACGTAGCTGCCGGACGTTAAGGATTCAAGGAATCGGTGCAGAGACGTCGAAAACTCGAGGGAAATATGTTGCGAGAAAAAGAGGGAAGAAAAATGAGGATTGGACAAAGAGTCTGCAGACGAAGGAACGAGATTCTGATGATGGTGTTGCTGGGGATCGTGACGTTTGGTAAAGCATTGGAGGCTGCACCTACGACGTTGGATTTCCAATCGAGAAGAGAAGAGAAAGAGCAGAAGGAAGAAACGTTGATGGAAAATTTGCCATTGAGGAATCGGCAAAGCACGGAAGTTGGTAATCCGAGCGAATTGGCTTGGCAGGCTTGGTTGTTAGTAGATGGAAATACGAATCCACAGACTTCCGGTGTTTTGGATTCAGCGAGTTTGTTGCGTCGTATAACGCCCAAGAGTATATTTATTGCTCCGGCATTGACCGCATGTGCGGAGGGTTATCAGGCTGACACGATGAACAGATGCGTCAAGGACGTGAGCATCGACAGCGAAGCGCACAGAGGATTTTTGGTCGAGCGTTTAAACGCCATTTTCGCGCATGCAGCAAAACCGCAATTTTCGGTTGCATCCTCATCCTCATCGTCGTCGTCGTCGTCGTCGTCGTCGTCGTCGTCAGCGACTGGTCCGTTGCAACTCAACATCCCACTTTTGATGCCAACGTTACCGAAACAAACTTTCGACGGCGAAGCGAAACCCGCGTCGATAGAGACCGAGGATGACGAAGAAAGCACAAAGGACGAAGGATCCTTGAATATTTCGCCACTTTTTAATCGTGACAACGTTTCGCAGGACGCAATAGTCACTGTTTACGAGCTGGACGAGCCACCGATGGTCGAAGAGTCGTTGATTGCCTCCCAAAACAAAAGCGACCTCAGTATCGATAAACATTCCGCATCGATCAATCGAACGGATCAGCTGCCAGGAAAAAAGGATAAAAATTCAAGTCCCGAAGAGATTTTCTCGTCCAGCGACTCGAGCGACGCTTCACAAAGAAACGAGGATCCGGAAAACGCGGACGAAAAGAGCGAGGTTTCCTCTTCCCCCACCGTCGTTCTTCTTTTGTCTCCAACGAATCATCCGTCGTCTCCAGTTTCTGGCAACAATGACGTGATCGTGCCACACGACTCGAGTCTCGGTAAAGTGATAATAAAAATGGAAAACGTTACGGGTAACGTGACCGGTAAGGAAATAATAAGGGTAAGCGTAGCGGAAAGTCTGCCTCCCTCATCGGCGACGATCAGGACAACGATAAAAAGTCCGGAAGCCGAAGAAGATACGACCGCATATCCAACCAACACCGAATCCTCTTTCATCATTATTTCCAACGAGAAAAAAGACTCGATCGATGATTCTTACGACGAAAATATTCCTGGGGTCGAATCGACCGAGATTTACGACGAACTCGAGGACGAAAATTACGACGAGTCGACGGAATTCGACGACGAAATATTAAAACACAGCGAGGCTGGCTTGGCAGTGACGTTAACAAGCATTCGGGAAAAATCCAGCCCTAAAACCTCGACTCCTCGAGTCACGACCGTACCGAGCACGAGTGACGAGAAAACGCGGTCAAAAGAGAGCAGCAAAATATCGAGCGAAGTCAGCATCAATCCTGACTTTGTACGTGAAACCACTCTCGTCGATTTCAATCCAACGAAATTGCAAATTTCTTCGACGTCGATCAGCACCACAGAAAACTCGACGATCAATACCCAAGAAACAACAACTCCGCTGCCTCAGGTTTCCAAAGAGCTCCCCGAAACTCCGGCTGCATCGATGGACAATCCCAAGAACGATAAACGCGACGGTCACGTATCGGGTGTGCATGGATTTTTCAAAGATTCCATCGAACACGAGGAAATTCGTGACAAGCCAAAATATTCCCAAGTTAATTTCACTGTAAATGCTAATTCCAACCTCGATTCGAACCTCCACACCGATTCGTCGATCGTATCAAACGCGAACAACATTTCCGACTCGAATCCAAGGCCATCGAATAATTCCAACGATGATAAAAACCAAAAATCGAGTCTCACTATCGATGCGATGGAGAGCGATCATTCGGAGGAAGAGAAACCCGATGATTCGGTCAACCCGGTGCGTGGAATTGAGGAAGCACTCGAAGATTCACTTCCGGTCGATTCCCCGTCGACCGAGAAACCAGAGAACGCTGAAACGATGGTTGCAGCATCGACGAACGTCGCAGGGTCGATAATATCTCGTGAGAAAGTAAAATTCACCCAAACAAATAACGAAAGAGGCGGCGGCGGCCAGCCTTTCAGATTCTCCGAAGACGAGAAAACAACGACGCAAAAACCAATAAAAATTATTTCCGGATTATCGAGACCCGAAGGAATTTATGATTACGAGATTCCTTCCGGGGTTAAGCCGCCTAATCGATCGAACAATAACGACAAGATCGAGGAAGATGCACCGCCGATAATACGCACGATAGACGAGCAACGATATAATCGACCGGAAGTTAATTACCAATTGCCGTCTGTCAGCAGTAATTCGGAAATATTTTTTCCCTCTTCCCACCAGCGAGACGAAGGTTACGTGAGATTTCCAAATAACGAGAACAGAGATAATAATCCCGTGAGATTTCCTTCGGACGAGGCGAACAGTATCTCGAACGAGTACAAAGAGAGAAATCGTCGTCCGTACCCAAAACACGAACAAGGACAAACATACAAGCCTGGAGAACAGGAAAACACAAGAACGAATTTGTTGCCGGATCTCAATGGAAAAGAGTCGTACTGGTGGTTACCGAGCGAGTGGCGTAACGACCGCCAGCACCAAATTCAACCAGAACAATCGGCAGAGACGTTTCCCCAGAGATTTCGAACTGGGAATATCGAGCAACGACCGAGAGATCGAGCGCCGATGTTATTGAGATTTTGGACAAAGATGCCCCTCGTCAGAGATCCAAGTTTGGCTTATCCAACGCGTTCCGAATCGGCGGACCAATTCCGTCAACTGGACGAATTGAAATCTAGCATACCATCGCGCGGTCAAATGAGAAGAGTTAATTATTACAGGGGTGTAACGAGGCGCGATACCGACGGAGTATTCTCAAGGAACAAACCCTTGATCGACGGTTAAATAAGAAAGTTGGAAAAGAAAAAAAACCAGCAGCCTTTCGATTATCCATTTAATCGGAGATCCGTTTGTTTTTTTTTTTTGTTTCACTTCTTCCGCAATAAAGAAATGCCTGTGTACGCTTTATGCTGCAGGAATCAAAGTCCCGCGACACTCCGAGGTCGAAGAAATTCTGTTGGGCTTTGAAAGAATAATCGTAAGCCAAAAATACACAACCAGTGAGCTGTTTAATCAACGCGAGTCTCCACAGCGAGAAAACACGAATTTTCTCTTTTCCCTCAGAGTCTTTCTGCTCGAAGGAATTTTTATTATTGTGTATTGAGAAAAGCGCGTTGATTGTTTTGGCAACAAAGAGGCTAATAAACACGCGGTCAAGTTGATCGACGGTGCGATAACGTTTTTCTTGCGCGTACGGGCTCGAACAAGAGAAAAAATGGACACGAAAGTGCCGCAAGATAAAAAAGAGAATCAAAGAATTACGCCCACCAACAATATTTACGTGAGAAGGTTCAAGGGCAATATTTGCTCAGCGGAGAGTCTGCGAGAGCCTAAAACTTTGTACTTGTTTTTATCTTCCGAGGTAATCATATGAAAAAATATCCCACAAACCTCCCTGAGGGATATTTTCTTCTTTTTAAAGTTCGGAAAGAATGATCGAGTATCATATGGAAACTTGTATTTGAATATGCCAAAATTAGGCTTGTCACGTGTAACGATTATCGTCACTGTTGTCTTTCCATCATCGAATTAACGAGCGTGATGAATTTCCTGCATAATATGTTATCGTTATGTATTTATGCAAATATATCGATAAGCGATACGCACTGATAACAAAATAATCGTATAAACACATCTATAGATATATATTTAAACGAGGAAAAATATTAAAAGGCAATTCACAGTAATATAATGTCGTGAAACGTGTGTCGATCTCGCCTCACCGAGTATCCGTTATTTAAACACAAGGATCTTAACGAATCGTGGCAAAGTAGTATCGTGGATAACAGACTGATAATGATGTATTATTAAAAGAATATATAAACATATATTCTTATTTATAACGTGAAACTAACGACAGATCAACTTTTACACTTTAGAGATTTCCACCTTCGGCCAAGTCTCGCAATTTCGCGAAATCGATCCGAGAATATTACTGACGAAAAACTTATTGGCAACTTTTGACAAATTTCGCTATTAAAAAAAAAAAAAAACAAATCAAACAATCTCTTGATGAAGAAATTTCTCGTAAATTACGTGAAGCACGTATCAACGAGAAGAAAATCATTTGGAAAACAAAAAAAAAGCTCTAAGCGGCGAGAACAGTATCGAGCATTATGACATTGCGGCCAGTAAATGTTACCAGCCTCTTTATCCTCTTACAATAGTCGCTGTCCCTTCATTGTGTCAAAGAAAAATTCGAGCCCGGAAAAGTTTTGTAAAAAAAAAAAAAACACATTCTTGGCGCTTTATTTGGAAAATTGAATAATAATCAGTCATTCTCATCTTTCTATCCGACATGATATCGTGCAAATTGTGTTTTCAATGCTCATACTTAACGAGAAATCAATGATTACCAACTTAATGTCAATTCGTGTAAATATTGTATAACGTTTATATCAATGATATTTGTATATAAATATAATAACGTAGTTAATACGGCGTGAGTTTAACTTTAAGGCCTCTAACTCCACAAGAATCATGTAACTGTGTCGAAATTTATTATATATCTCATATATATGTATTATATATAAACACAAAAACGAAATATTATTTATAGCTGAATCGATCACCGAACAAAATAACTCTGAATACATTTATGTATATCTCGTTGTGTAAATGTCAATCCCGTATGTATGTATGTGTGCGTGAGGTTATTAATATTGTAAAATGGGAAGAACGTAAAGGAACGAAGAGAGATACACCAATGTCGCAATACCAAACGATTCTGTGTTTTTATTTAATTTTTTTTCACCCCTCCTCTCTCTTAGCAACATGGATTAACTAGCGATTGGAAATATTTACAAGAGCGACGACGCGTGATATTTTTAGCTGGTTTTCAAGCCTTTGAATCCACGGGCCAGCAGAAATTTTTCTGTCGACTCGTCTCTCGTCGCCCTGGGCTTCACTATTTTGACGTTTTTGTAAAAAGACGCTAGATCTTTTTCAAATTGATTGGCAAGATTACCGTCCCATACCTTGGTTATGAAACCACCGTCTGTTCTGGTTATTCCAAGCGCAAATTTGAGCGCCGTGTAGGCCAGCTTCATTATATTTTCATGATCCATTTCTCTGACTCCTGTCGCGTTCGGCGCCATGTCGGACATTACAAAATCTGCGAGTTTACCTTGTAAAGCCGCCAATACTTGCTCTTGTGCTTTCACGCTCGTGAAATCCATGTTTCCTAGGACCGTGGCTCCTTCGATCGGATGAATCGGTAGCCTGTCGATAGAAACCACCGTTCCTCTTTTCTCTTCGTCGCAATCTCTGCCATCGGCATTTGTGTTTTTCACTGCAACTTGAGTCCAACTTCCTGGAGCTGCTCCGCAATCAACCACTGTCATTCCTGGCTTCAGGACACCGAACCTCTCGTTTATTTCGATCAATTTAAAAGCACTTCGACATCGATAATTTTCTTGCTTTGCTTTTTCCACGTAAGGATCTCGGAGCTGCCTCGTCAACCAATGCTGCGAACTTGGTTTCTTTCCTTTCAAATTTGTTGGTTTTTCGCGCAACAGCATCGAGCATGTGCGGATACCACGAGTTCGAATTGATTCACAAATATTCATCGTTTACTGGTTTTATTTTCTGTTGATGGAACGTTAGGAAATAGTAGATTTTTGGAGGTTAGGCCGGCAGTAACATCGAGAGAATTGCTACTCACCACGGGCTGCTTTATGTTCGATCTCGTTTTCAGAGTCTTGAATTGTTGTCAATACTTCAAGTGTCAAGTTATTTACAGTTGTTGATGGTGTAAACATCAGAATAACACGGTACCAGGTCAAACACGAGTGAAGCCGGGCTCGGCCATGTTGGAGAACGTACTACGTGAAACAATCATCGACTCAACTGTTTCGTCAATGTTGTGGCGGGTGATGGATTTGAATAATCCTTCATTATTTATTGCCAAGCTAAATAATCCAGTAATTAGTTGATTTTTCGTCTAATTAGTTGAATTTGATTATCCTGATCTTGTATGCTATGTTATTATGATATTACGGCGTTGACTCCGTTCGATAATTATCGACTTTATTCGCATAAACTTCATCTCGTTATATTCTGCCGCGAAGGAAAACTTTTTCTCCATTTATAAGAAACGTCAGACGAAATATCTCGATAATTATGACGGAATAAATGAGACGGGAAACGGTAATTTTCCTGGTGGTAGGTCAGTTATCAGTGGATTGACGTATCAGCTGATTCAAAGTTTAACCCCCGCTAACCTCAAAACAGACACATCGCAGCTTTCCCCCCGCGGCCCCCTAATTTTCTACGAGTAAAGAGAGTATTGCTCTGTACGCGACATGCGCGAGAATGGTGACGGTTCGCCACGAAGAAACTGGCGATCCATGCGAATATTTCATTAGCCGGTTTATATTTTAAAACCGTAACAAATACAAATCTCGACACATTGTGCAATTACGTGTATTCGTAAAGCGTACTCACGAATGCTTCTACGTCGTGTTATTCAAGATGAATTTGACAGCGGGCAATCCGCATGGTAATGGGCTCTTGTACGCCGGTTTTAATCAAGATCAAGGTAATTGGAATCTCTTTTTCTTCACAAATCTCGCCTTATTCGCACTGATACAATGAATGGAATTTTGTTTATCGATCATCTGTTCGAAATCTACGATTCCAACAAAGTAAATATTGACGTTGGCTATCGATCGAATCTCTACCGAATTTTATTTAACAATACGTTTTTCCGACCTCCTTAAATCATTTTTATCAACTTATAAGCACAAACGAGTTTATACAATCCACAGCCTTCATGGATAAGTACCCATCCATTAAAAATCTCTCTACCTCTGTCATTTTCTCTCGTGTTTTGTTTATCCTAACCTTACTTTTTGCCCAGAGTTTGCTTCGAAAATATTTCCTTGAACATATTGTACGAGCATTTGTCCATACGACTTTATTATTATCATTGAAATCGATGTTTTCTTTGCTTCCATATTTTAAGGATGTTTTGCCTGTGGTATGGAAAATGGCTACAGGGTTTACAACTGCGATCCCCTGAAAGAAAAAGAAAGGCACGACTTTAGCGAGGGCGGGCTCGGCTATGTAGAAATGTTATTTAGGTGTAATTATCTGGCGCTTGTCGGCGGAGGCGTGAAACCCATATATCCAGCGAATAGAGGTAATTATCACGTTTCCTGCGATTTCTTCGTGTCGCTCAATAATCTAATCATTTTCTCGGATTTCTAGTTATAATATGGGACGACTTGAAAAAAATGCCTGCGATCACTTTAGAATTCAACGCACCGGTAAAGGGAGTCAAACTGAGAAGGGACAGGATAGTAGCGATTCTGGAAGGCGTCATTAAAGTTTATACATTCACTCAGAATCCTCAACAGTTACATGTTTTTGAGACAAATCCAAATCCAAGAGGCTTGTGCGTTTTATGCCCCAACAGCAATAATTCTCTCCTGGCCTTCCCTGGACGCAGAAATGGTCATGTCCAAGGTAACCATTGACGCAATTCCAACTCGCATATTCGTCCAAAAGTTTTTTACTCCAAATTGCACCATTTTTGTTTGTCAATTCAGTCATAGATCTTGCTAATACGGAAAAACAGCCTTTGAACATCGAGGCCCACGAAACTCCACTGTCGTGTATAGCCCTCAACCTCCAAGGGACAAGACTGGCAACCACCTCAGAAAAAGGCACTCTGATAAGAGTTTTCGACACGCAGAGCGGCGCGATGATCAACGAATTGCGAAGAGGCGCCAATCAAGCTAATATCTATTGGTGATTAACGATGGAATTTTAAACTCTTCAATATTAAGCAGAACTCAATGCCATAACTCCACATTTCACTTGATTCCAGTATAAATTTCAATCACGACTCGACATGGCTGTGCGTCGCTAGCGACCACGGTACTGTCCATGTTTTTGCGGTCGAGGATCAAAAATTGAATCGTCAATCCAGCCTCGCCTCAGCAACTTTTCTGCCAAAGTACTTTAGCTCGAGCTGGAGTTTCTGCAAATTTCAAGTTCCCAGTGGCCCACAGTGCATGTGCGCATTTGGCGCGGATAATAATAGTATTATAGGTAAATAGAACAAACAAATTATAGGTAATGCTTCTTCACATTTACGTTTTCTTAACGTACTGTAGCCTCGCCACAGTTTATTCTCAAAAACTTGGAAATCACCAGCGGAATAATCGAATAGTCTCTACGAATTCAGGATCGTGAACATTTTTGAAACTTTGCCGGGGATTTTGTAATATTGTTGAGAATTTTGGGTCAAAGTTTTCTCAAGTTCTGTGGAAAAATGCTTTGGCGATGCTACTATCTTGATACGTTCGTCAGGGTGATGAGAAAGAATTGAAATTTTATGTATATCGGTTTCGATTTTCGTGTGTTCAAAGTGATATGCGCGGACGGTAGCTACTACAAGTTTGTATTTAACAACAAAGGTGAATGTACGAGAGACTTTTACGCCCAATTTCTCGAAATGACGGACGACCGGATGTGACCAATCGAGGTTACGGAACGAGATGCCGCAGATCCTTAAGGCCGAGTACATGGACTGAAAATAAAGAAATTAACATTATCAAGAAAATTACGAAATTACGCTGCGAGATCTCGAATAAACGGCGAGGAGTTCGTCGCGAGGTCCAATTATTAGGAAACATTTTTTTAATGCCAATTTTCGTTCTCCACCGAACGGATTCGGACAATGCGGAATCGGAGTTAGTCTCGCAAACGTCCAGAAAAATAGATACTCCAAAATCTCTCATTTTTCGACGTCCTCGTCCTTCCAATTCACGATCGCATCCTTCGAGCTTTTCCGACTCGAAAAACCTTCACACCGAAGCTCTCGACCGCCCGACGCCTTTTTCTCATCAACAACATAAAGAACGAGCTTTACACCTCCCCATGCTTCAAGCATGGGGAGGTGTGCTATATTTTGGATTTCGCGCCTCCTTTGAGAGAGAATACGCGTGGGAATAGTAATAAGTAGACGGTGGTTCGAGGTGATGAATGTTTTAAGAAGAAATTTGTCAGCGAGATATTGGAGTTGGTAGCGCAGAGGAGGTTTGCACGATTCGGCAAGAACAATATTATTGGGGGTTGAATTACGAAAACCGAGGGATAGTCTTAAGGTAAAGGAGCAGTCACCTCGAATTTTCGAAATGAAAATTCTCCGTTGTCGTTTGACTAATCAGAAAAAGGCTCTGTCAGCGGACGCGGGACGATGGCAAAAATCCGCTGACATGGGCTTTTTTTGATTAGTAGAACCGTATCGATAATATTGAATTTCGAAAATTGCAACTATCTCTCTCGCACTCACGTGGCGAGAAAGCAACTGCTCCATCACCTTAAGCCTGCGCGCTCTCTGAGTTGAACACTTCAGTGTTCCAACGGACGAGAAACCTCCCGCCACCTACGAATAAGTTCCCGAACTTCATTGACGCAACGGTGCGTACATAACAATACTACATGGGGCGATCTTGAGAACGGTCTTGAGACTCGACTGTGAATACCGCCCTTTAACTTTCTCCTTAACCTCAAAAGTTACTGAATTTCCTTGAGCGTTTGTTTACATTCCACAATGCTGATCGAGCAGGTTAATCATTGTTAATTTTTTCATGCAAAAACTCGTCGGTTTGCATTAAACAATCTCGAAACCACAGGTTCCAGCCTCGGCTCGATATATTCCGAACTTCATAACCGAAGAGGAGGAACGAGATATTATAAAACGAGTCAATGATTCACCCCAACCCAAGTGGACGCAACTGAGTCATCGGAGACTCCAAAATTGGGGAGGAATACCCCATCCTAAGGGCATGATTGCTGAACAGATACCGAGTGTATGAAATTCCACGAAATTCTCTCAAGATAGCTACAAACTTCCGGGAGTAAATTTTTTCACTTCCGAAATAACGGAGACAATTTTTCGAAAGTTCTCGTACTATTTTGAGCCTCTGATGCCCATAGAAAAAAAACTCATTGCGATAACTTTGACCTTGGACTTTTAATAACGCATTATAAAGTCAAGGTCATGACGAGGCTTATTTTCCCACATGAAGATCAAAGTTTGTGCTCTCATAGGATCTTTTTTTCTTTTTGTTTCTTCTTCTTCAGTGGCTCCAAACTTACATCAACAAAATAGCAAAGCTCAATGTTTTTGACAGCAAAAAATTACCGAATCACGTATTGATTAACGAATATTTACCAGGTCAAGGAATAATGGTAAGATTTTGTATTTATGGTTGGCTCGAGAATACTCATAAATTATAATGAAAAATATGGTCCTTGTTTGGACAGGGACATTCGGATGGACCTCTTTTCCATCCGGTAGTGACAACGATCAGTTGCGGATCCCACACGCTTCTAGAATTCGTCAAACGTTTGGAAACGGATGATGTAAGATTCCCTGAAATCACAAAAAAAACGAGACTGTTAAAAAATACCCAAGAAAGATTCTTTTTCAGGAGAACAGAAAAGCGACCGAGCCAGAATTCAGTTTTCTACTGGAACCTAGAAGCCTTTTGATCTTGGAGGAAAATCTTTATCACGATTATTTGCATTCGATAGCGGAGCGTCACGCGGACGTCATCTCTTGTCAACAGATACGAAATTTAAACCTGTGCTCGGGAAATTACCAAAATGGAAATGTTCTCGAACGAGGAACCAGACTCTCTCTGACTGTTAGACACGTGCCAAAGACTAGCAAAATTAAAATCAAGTTAGGGAGATGATCGATTAAATATTAGGAAACTTTGTGTCAAATTTTCAATGTAAAAAAGTTTTTCAGCCATCGGAGTTTTGTGAAAATGGAATGAGAAAGTGCGAAGAAAATAAAAATAAAAAATGGAAAAATGTTGGAGAAAATACCTTGGTGTTATTCAACCATTTTGGGGGACATGGCTGTATCGTTTTCCTCATAATTCTCTAGACTAACATCCATAATCTCTTCGTCGGATTCGTCCAACATTCCTTGCAACGAGTGGATGGAGGATATGAGAACGTGAAATTGTTTTCTTCGCATGGTGAGTTTATGTTCCAGTTGTTCAGATTTTTCTTTAAGGCTATCCAGCTCCTGACGGAGCGTCGCCAGCTTCAAATTAGTTTCTTGTCTGTCTGGCTGTTCGTTTATAACTTTTGCCAGGACATCGTATTCTATTCTATTTTTACGTATTTGTTTTGCTTCCTGCAGTTCATTTTTTGTTAAATCTATATCTTTGACGGCTTCTTTGATTTCGACGTCGATTTGATCGGACATTATTTCATAATTTTTGAGCTCTTCGTCGCTCATTGTTGACACGAAACGCGATTTCCTCTGGGCGAACTCGCACTGTGCCAATTGAGACAACATTCGCTCGTGAGTGTTGTGATCTGGCTCCGAAATTATTGACCATTTTACAAAAGTTTTGAGCAATACGTTTATTCTACGATCGTCACCCGTGCCATCCCCGTCTATCAGTAATCTTCTCCTTATCACTTCCTCTGTTAAATAGAATGCTCAATTATAATACGATTAACGCGAAACGATACACGTTTTTTGATGAAAAAATTACGATTTTATCAACTTACCGTCAGACATCGTTTCCGCGCGCAACGTTTTTCAATTTATTTTTACACAAAAAGCTTAATAATTGTTATTCGTTTCTCCTCATATTATAACCTCGAAATTTTTGTACTCGACGCGCGCTTGCAAACCTATATATACGAATTCGTGTTTTTATTTTTATTAGGTTAGGTTTGCATTGGAGCGAAAAACTCACTACCTTCGAGTCAACCGTGCCCCTGAGGATCGATTAATGAAAAACTAATCACTAACGTGCTTTGCAATTACGCTACCAATGATTACCATATGGCCACCTAACAATATAAATGATAACAAAAAAACTGCTGATCAGAAACCGCCTTTTGGATTTCGTTCGCTTGATCGCTAAAACGATTTCGAGACCTCAAATCCATCAATTTTTCAGTACTTGATAAATTTTGAAAATTTGAATTTATCGTTTTGGCGTCGAGCAAACTTTATCGATATAGTAGCGAAAAATAGCACCGCCGCGTGCGTATGGCCAGCTGGAAGTAGGGCTTATCATCAGTGCTAATTAATCATAATCGTTTATTTACAAGATCACCGGCCTGCATGGCGTATGAATCTACAACTTTTTTTGTTTATTTGTAATTCTAAATGCATTAAAATCGATTAATCGAGCGATATTTCCTGATAGTGGATGTTCGCGGAAATTTCTTTGGGTCGAAACGTTGCGATTGGTCGTAATTCTAGCAGGAATTTCGAGGAACCAATGGCAAGCGATGCAGAAAGCTTTTGACGATGATAAGTAACAACATGTAACAAGTCCGAATACGGTACTCTGGATGGGGTATCAAGTTTACCTCTCCTCCTTAAGCCGGCACTCATTAAACCCTCCCGACAGTCCCGACCCTGTGTGTAAGACGCAGAGAGACGCTCCATGCAATTTCTACTTGCAATCCAGTCGACGTGTCGCGCGACCACAGTGTCGGGCTGAATTTCACCGAGTGGAGATTGCAGCGTCGCAGTGCCGGGACTTCATAGTGCCTCCAAAAAAAAATTTTTTTTTTGTTTTTCGACCGACTATAAAGAACAAAGAGTTATATCATGTTTATCGACGATGTTATTTACGTTGGGTTATTACTTGTTAGTGTGGGGGTTGGATCGTTCTTTCGTGAAATAAAAAACCCAGTCACAAAGCAGTGGGTGAGCACCGCTTTGGGTCTGACGATAAGTTTTATTGTTTCTGGACGTCACGTGGCTCACCCTTTAATTTGTACCTTGGTCAACGCAGTCATTCTAACACAATGCCCGACGCGGTAATTTGATGAACTAATTATCAGCAATTATGAACCAAAATACTATTTTCAAATTATTTCACAATTCATTTATAAACAAGATGCACAATGCTCAAATCTTTCTCCATCAGGAAGCTATCTTTTTCATTTTGGCTTTGAATCTGCCCTCATGAGGAAGCTATATTTTTAATTTTGGCTTCCTCATAGAGGAAGCTTTGAGCATTGTACATTTTGAGCATCTTGAGGAAGCAATTTACAGCTTTTTTTCTATTTGCATTTAAATTATATAATTTTGACAACTTTTCTAGAAAGTAAAGAGAAAGTACAGACTTATACACAATATTTTACAAAATTTGCACAAATTAAAGCGATTGGACGATTTTTCAAAAATCTCGGATTTTCGTAAATTCAAAAGATCACAAAATTTAAACCGTTCGACAGATATTCCCCAAATTCAATACCAATCTTCCTATCACGATACTCTATTTAAAAAAAAAAAAAAATTAGTAATAAATCTTAAAATTTGTGGAAATTAGAGCGTCGACACCCTTTTTTTGAAAATTTCAAAATGCCGTAGAATTCGTATTTTTCCTAGCGATTCCAACAAAATTCTTAGAGAATGAAGAGCTTTGTGTAGATCAACATCTGTGCAAAACGGGAGCCCTGTAGCTCAAACCGTTCTCGAGTTATGAACGTTTGAATTTTACAGTGCCATAACACAAACACACACACACACATCCGGACATTTTTTCTACATATGATTTTTCGATGTTTTGGAATATTTTAAGCACATTGACATTAAAAACTGGAAAAAAAAAATTTTCACCGTCACATAACCTCCTCTATGAGGAAGCAAAATTATATTCTTTTAAGCATTCAAAACAAAAATTCAAATTTCTCGATGTTTTTATTTTTATTTTTATTTTTTTCAAGATTCAGAGAAATTTTGAATGACCGATTATTATTTTGCAGGAAACGACACGTGGCAACTTTTTTCTTCTCATTCTTCTATCTCCTCGTCGTATTTCGATTGGCGAGCTGGTTTGGGCTTCCAGATGCACCAGCGCACACGAATCTCATACAAATGTTGCTTACACTCAGACTGGTTGGTCTCGGTTTTGAAATCGAGGCTGCTAAGCGCGAATCCAATGAAAAATCCGAAAGTTGTAAAGCTTTACTAAATATTTCCTTCCTCGATATTTTCCATTATGGTTTTAGCTACATGGGACTTTTGACCGGTGAGTACGAACTTTTTAAAAAATTTACATCTGAACTATTCAACACGGCTGGCCACAAACGCTTTACCAAAGCAAAATCGTTTTGCAATTAAGATTCGCGTATGCTTCTACATAATCGAACTCGTGTTTAATTAATCGGGAGCCCACTCCACGAGGGTGTCCACTCAACAATTTAGAGTCCAAACTCGTGAAAAAAAAAAAAAAAAAAAAACGAAAAAAGAATCGTCGTCGCGTTGCAACGATGCAAATTTTGACCCCATCGTGCAAAAAATGGTAGCGCATTGTCCACAATTTCTTGACCTCGTCCATGTTTTTTCTTCCAGGGCCATATTACCGATACCGTACTTACTGGGATTGTGTAAACCGGCCATTCAGCAAATACGCAAATTGCTGGAAAGCCACGGAAGATAAATTAAAATTAATCGGATTGTTGGTAGTTCTGCACCTCATCTCGGGATATCTGTTCCCTACAAACGTACGAATTGCCAAGTTTTTTCTTTGATATTTTTTCCTCAAGGGGAGGTATCAATGGAAGTCGAAAAATTTGAAACTTTGGTCGATTATTTCCGCCAAAATTAAAAAAAAAAAAAAAAAAAAAAAAAAATGAAAACAAAAATGTACTTTTACTCATTACGAATTTTTTTTTGTTTCATTTTTCGCGAGATCGAAAAATACCCCGCTCCTTAAGGTATTACTGTCACGAAACGACTTTACTTGGGGTTCTTTCAAAAATTTGTATAAACGTTCTTGGCACCAAAACTAAGAGTTTTCTTGAATGAAGAACAATTTTCTGATGTTTAGAATTTGACATATTTAATTTCCAATTTTTTATTTTTCTTATCTAAACGTGTGTATACTGAAGTCGCGTTACTTTTTTTTTCTTGCAACTTTTTAATGAAACGTGACTCCAATTTACATGCGTTTAGATGGGAAAAATAGACAATTGGAAATTAAATATTCAAATTCTAAACGTCAGAAAATTTTTCTTCATAAGCATACGTTAAATTGAGGCTCTGGTTAATTTTTTTTCTCGCTTTTTCTTTCCTTCCAGTACGTTCTCACGGATGAATTCCGCGCTCGATCTTTCTTGTACCGATTCTGGTACACCTATCCGACGTTTTTTACGTTCAGAATGCGTATTTTTGCTGGTATGGCGTTGTCCGAGTGTGTTTGTCAAATGGCAGGATTGGGAGCTTATCCGACAAGTTGCGAAACGGTGTCTGGAAATGGTCCACGCAATTACGAAGCTGCTGAGGCGCTGTAAGTTTTTACAAACTTGAAAATTCTCCAGAAAATTCGTTTCAACTGAAAATGTAACAAAAAAAAATCGGATAGAAGTGGAAAACGATTTTTTTTCGTTTTTCCTCACGTCGCAATGATTAAACAATTTTTTAGAGCTGCTGACGAGGATAATCTCAAGGCACAAACGATAGACTTCGAGACGATACGCAACATCGACGTAATCGGTGTCGAGACTTCTTATCAAGTTAGAAAAACTATGAAAATGTGGAACACGACCGTACAGTATTGGATGGCAGTCTACGTTTACAAACAATTCCCAAGCAAAGTATTGAGAACACCAGTGACCTTGATACTTTCTTCACTTTGGCACGGCTACTCGATCGGATATCACATTTGCATCGTTTCCGTAACCGGTTATTTACCTTTCGAAGACATTTACATGAGGTTTTATAATCAGATGAAAGACGACAGTTTGGTGAGTACCGACAAAATTCAAGGTCGTAGTGAACGATTCCAAGGTCATTGCGATTATCTTGTATTTTTCCCAATGTTTCAGGGTAAAAAAGTATTTTGTGCCGTTCTTTTCTTCATTCGAGTTTCATGGATGTCATATTTGGGTCTCGGTTTTCAAATATTGACGTTCAGCGAGGTGTACCGATTTTACCGAGATCTCTACTGGGTCGGCCACGTATTCGTCGGCGTCATGTGGATCGTTGGACGATTATTGAAACCTTTTTTGATCCCGAGGAAAGATAAAGCACAAGAGATCGTGGAAGAACGTAAAGTTCAGTGAATCCTTGGGTCTAACGCGATCTATCAAAACAAGGGGAACTTTTTTGTTGTTTTTTTTTTTCAGACCGAGAACGTGCCATTTTTCCGACTGAATTGAACTTTCGGAATTTATTGTGTTCGAGCTCGAATGTCGGAGCTGGAAATGAATAATTTCTTACGCTTTGATCAAATTTTTGAAAAATTCCATGTTCAATTCAGACTACCACCGAAGATTCGAGTCTTTTTTCATTCTCGAAATATTAATCAAGTCCCTGTAGTTACGTAAAGCCTAGACCCGGGTCCGGACGACCTCAGCTCCTTCGGACTATTGCCAAGTTTGTAGTAATGATATTAAGGCTTGAAAAATATGTCAATTTTCAAGTTTTTTTTTTTATGGTTAAATACCATTAAAAAAAAAAAAACTTGCCACACTTCTGTGCAATTACGTACTTGCCACCATGGGGTAGATTTGTACCCCAGTGACAAAAATTGTTATAAAAAATGAACTACTGAATATTTCGACTGGAATATTGTTGTAGAACATATTGAAAGCTTTTTTAAAAAAATTGCTTACTTTTGGAGCCAAAAATTGAATTTAAGTACACTAAAAAAAAATGCTAAAACCAACAAAAGTGGAAAAATGACTATTTTCCTTAATAGGCCTGGGGTAGTTTGTACCCCAAGGTGGCAAGTGACTTGTTTGTTCATGGAGAACAAAAGTATATACAGATTGCAAAAAATCATGAATTTGTGTGGGGGGTACTAAAGACCCGAATTATACAAAGTGTTGATCGAGCCTAAAGACTTGTAATTTCCAGAAAACTTTTACTTGTTATTCTCCTGTGGATAGTGAACGTTTAATAAAAAAATAAGATTTTTTACGTTCGCGGTTATTCAATGTTATTGTTTGTTTGTTTGTTTTTTTTTTTACGAATATTTAAGAAAAATTATGTCTTCGAGCATGTTGAATATTACGAAAAATGTAAAATATACGTAAATTCAAAATGAATGGCCTTTCTGTACGAATATCGACGACTACGATTGTAACGGTTTGTCTCGACGACTCGAAATCTTGTGTCACGTTCGACCGATGCTAGAATGAAAAAAAAAAAAATACACACACACGCAATAAAGTAATATTTTGTTATGAATTTATTGCATTTTTTCTTCATATAAATTTCATTTTTGATGGAATTTCATTTTAGTCAATTTTCAGCGTTTTTCCAAGCCAGTCTTGACCCTCCTGTATTTCTAAGCATATAAACGCATCCACAGAAATTGCTGCATGATCTTGAGCAGTAATTAACCAAGAAAGAAAAAATACGCTAAAAAAACATCAGAGTGGTGGTTGGCAAAAGAAATGAACTGTGCGATCCCCCACATGTCCACGAGTCTGGGAAGAAGACGTAAAAAGAATTTTTTTCGTTAAAAATGAAAAAATACTTTCCTTACCTTTTCGATACTTACGCCTGCGATCACAATGTTGCGGCTGTGAAACAACAAACAATTAATTCCGCAAAAAGTGACGTAACTTCGCGATATCTTTCGATCTTGCATCGTTGCGCAGCGATAAGAACGAATTTGAACAAAAAATCAGCCAAAAAACAATTTTTAACGAAGATAAACTGACGCGCGAAAGAAATCTCGTTTTTTCCCTCGAGTGGAGGCAAAGGTCGCAAAGAGATAAAAGATAACTGTATTTGCAGCGGCGGACGATGAGACAAAATTGCCCCTTGGAACCGGCGGATGAAGCTCTGCGGACTAGGGAAAAAAAAGAATAGAAAAAAAAAGAAAAACCCGAGGACTATGCACGCGGCATTGTTTGGCTCTGGTAACGCGCGACAGCTTTGTGATCGCGTCAAGGTGCGTTTTGTAAGTCTCGAAGCACTCGCGGTCTTTTGAGAACCCGAAGCACACCCGTCGCGGTTGCCCAAGAGTCTCCGGATCATGAATTGATTCGAGATTTGATTCGAGAGAAAAGCATGCATCCCTGATGAATTTTTACACGCGTGTTCCCTGTCTGTGTCGCGATCGTCAATAAAACTGACAAATTAAAGATTTTTGTGTACCGACCACGATTTGCAATTGTCGTTATCGTTTTTTTTTTTTTTTTTGTTACGTAGAAATTGTCGACCGCGTGATGTCTCGGCGCCAATGATCAATGTGAGTCTGTGCCGGTTTCACAGCTTTTCCGACGTTTCCCTCTCGCACACGATCATCGCCTCCTTCCTTTTTCAACATCTGTCGATTTTTTTTCTAGTGTCTTTCTCGATCTCTTTTTTTTCTCTCTCTCGTTCGATCTCGTTTTTTTTTCTCTTCCGCATCGACGAACGTTAAGATCCGCTTAATCTCGTCTCCACGACACCACCCCCCATGGCCCAACACACAGAGCTTCGCGCGAACCTGCTTTTTTCACCAGACCAGAACACCAACAGCGCATCGTATACTGCAAACTGCATAGAGCCCCTGGCAAACATCCGCTTTACTCTGCTTACTCTCAGCTACCCCCATCATCCGCTACCAACCGCCACGCCACTCCATAACACCGCCTGTGGCACCATAAAATTCATAGTCTTTAGTTACGTCGGCGTTATCATAATCACATCCGTGTGTAGATTGGGTTTTGCGCTTATTCGTGAAACACAGTAATTTTACGTTTTCTTTTTTTTTTTTTTCATACAAGATTCAAGGTTCGTTGGGGAATTTTCATTCATCGTTAGATGTTGTCACGATATGAGAAAAATGAAAAAAGGTTTTTTCAATTCAGCGAATACAAGAATTTCGTTAATTGACAATTGTCAAAGTTTTGGATGCAGAGAATAAACTTTACGATATTCTATTTTCATTTTTATAAAAAAAAAAAAGTCTTTTTTCAAATATATTTGACAAACTGAATTTCTTTTCTTTTCAAGTTCAAAGGTTGATGAATTTAAAAAATGGTCGTCCAACGATGCAAACTTAAATGCTATGGTTTTAGTGGGAAACACAAAAAGTTTTAATAAAAATTTGTGATGATAATAATTGCGGAATATTGTCAACACAATTGACTGGGCCAATGTACATCGTTGTACAATTCATGGGGGAAAAAGGAACAAAAATAATGAGCACCTTTGAATTGAGGGAGATTCGAGACGAGGTAGGAAAATTATAAATAATTAGAGAGTTTGAAAAAGTGATAAAAACAGAAGGATCGTAACGCAAAAGTACGGAATTCTATGAGAGCTGTAAATGTCAAAAATGAAGGATTGAAATAAAAATGTATGATTTCCTAATGAAGAGTCGAATTCGAATTCGTTTCAGACTCGTTATTTCACTAGTTTCATAACGAAGGGGTCGAGAAGAACTGACCAACTGTCGTTGTGTTTCGTCGCGTTCTCACTCAACGACGAGAAATTAACGAAATACGCGTCGAAAAGGGATGTAAAAATGAATAATATCAAAAACGAATGCATTTTCATCAAAGATTCTGCATTAAGCCTCACAATTATTCAGAATAACCAAATGGATGGACAAATTCGACGGGAATTTCAACAAGTTTCCTTACAAACACGAAAATTACTTGAAATAAAAGTCAACGTTTTATTCCATATCCTACTTATTGGATGGAAAATATGAATTTACAAAGTTACAGAAAATTACATCGTTCCTGTGTCAATTATTCACACATTCCTAGCGACAAGTGACCATGCTTGTTTTTTTTTTTTTCTCTCCAGCTGTTATTATTGGTTTTATTATTATTACTATTTTTATATCTCTTCATATTTTCGATCTCAATTACACTTTATTATAAATGGCAGACTTACATAAATAAACCTGCAAATGTAGTTACACAAACGCAAAACTTATCGTCTAACGAATGCTACACATTGTCAACTCTATATATTTCGAGCCAGCTTTCTTCGGGTTTGTTTTTTTTTTCTTTCTTTGTTTTGTTGTTTTTGTATTATTTCGTGTCTACTTGGAAAGAGGGCGAAAGAAAACGTCGTATGGGCTTTTGAAAAAATGATGTACGACGATCAAGGGCTATATTCTGGATGGAAATTCATACGACGTGAAGGCGTGTGCATATTGAATCTCGCGACTAAATTGACGACGCGCCAGTTGAGACAAATTCTTAAATTGAGAATAGCCGCGAGATGATTGTGTGTGTGATGAGCGGGAATGAAAAAATTCCCGCTAATTAAACAGTTGGGAAGAAAAAGCAAATAATATTGTAATTTTGCAAGAAAACTCGAAAGTTGATGGAAAAAAGATATTTTGATCATTTGCAGAAATAAATTGGCTCGAAAGAGTGCGATTTTTTTTCAAATTACAGAAGAAAATGAAACGTTGGCTGTGACGTATTGGACTAAGCACGACTCCCAATTCCACGTTATATTTTGGTTTTGTTTGTCAAAAGCATAATTACTTGCGTCTGTAAACATCGAATCGTACTAAAAACTAGATCGGGCTTTTATTCTCTCGGTAATTAGTCAATTTTGAATGTAAAGTGCATCACCGTGGTTGTAATATGAAGATGAGAGAGGATGCGTGCTAATGCGTGGGACGTTTTTTGTTTCTTTTCTTGTTCTCGGTTCTTTTGTTGATGTATTTGTTTTCTTGTTTTTTTTTTTTTTTTTTTTTTTTTTTTTTTTAAGGTATGAAGAGTATTGGAATACCTTTTTCGTTTTTCTGAATGTCAGAAACTTTCTGCTTTTGCTTTTGTTGGACCATCTCGTGTTGGGCGTTGTCTCACGCTTGCACGCGCTCGGCCCTTCAGTCCCTGAATTATTTCGGGAAAAGAGAGAAAACATTCGTTAAAATTGGAATTCGAGAAGAAAGTTGTTTTTTGTTTGAAAAAGCAAAAAACGCACCTCGATTTAGAGCGACTGTCTTTTTGTCTGTCGGCTGACTTGCTGCGCGAACGTGATTTTCCGCGCGAACTCTTGCTGTCCGATCGCGAACGGCTGTGGCTACGGCTGTACGATCGCCTGCTGCGATCCCTGTCCCGGCTCCTTGACCTCGAACGAGATCTCGACCGAGAGCGTCTGCGGTCTCGACTGCGACTTCCCGATCTGCAAATATTATTTTTCCATTCAAATTATTGAAAGGATTTGACGCGACGAATTTTTGCTTAAAATTTTCCTGTTTTTCTTCACCTTCCACGACGGCGACTTCCCCGACTACGATGAGGAGACGTCGGCCTTCCGTAACGAGCCATTTGCACCCTGAGCTCCCTGCCGTCCAACAGACGACCGTCCATAGCGTCTAACGCATCTTCGGCATCGCGCTTGTCATAGAATCTGAAAATGTTACATTCTTCCAGGTTATGTCGCCGACAATGCCGATAATCGTCGAGGCGGCGTTCTTCATTCCCACCGACGAGTCAAACTTTGCTCGATTAGCGTATTTTCTCGGACGATAGGAATTTTTGTTTGGACCCAGAACCTCGCGTTCATCCGCAGGGATCATTTCGACTCTTGACAATTTTCAACAGACGCTCGCATTTGTTCGAATTATTCCGGCAAACAAATGTTATTCAATATAGAAGGAAAAGCAATGAGCCACGTTTGTGGTTTACAGGTGTTAAAAACGACGCCGGGGCTCCGACTCGATTGTGAAAATATTTGGAGAAAAAAAATGGGCATAGTTTAAACTCCGATTACGATATACGAAAAAAGAAAAAAAGTGAGATTGGTGAAATCCGAGTATCCGGAATCGATAAAAATGTCTATTTATGGATTCTGGTCGAAGGAGAAACGGTAGAGAAATTCAAGTACTAACCTTACGAATGCAAAGCCTCGGCTTTCGCGGCTGAAACGATCGCGGGGTATGTAAATATCGCCAACCTCGCCGCATCTCTCAAAAACTCGACGTAAGTCTTCCGGTGTCGTTCTATACGTCAAGTTATCGACTTTGAGGGAAACCATCCCGTCGATCCGAGGAGGCGGCCGACCGTAGCTCATTTTTCTAACGATAAAGCCACCGAGGACTTTCTCGCCTTGAAACAACAGAAATCTTTGAGATTTTTTCTCCCGTCTACTTTCTCTGGGCTGCGAGCTCAATTTTTCGTGCACGAGCGTTATTCACTGGTTGTTTCGGAACCGAAACAGTGCCAAATTACGTTAATGACCGGACGACGCCGCCGCCAATATTTCACGAAACTCTTCTGGAGCTACCGAACCGTCGTCACTCGACACGCAAACGAATCAAGAATCAAGATGGCGAATAATGGCCATTTGGCGATGCTTTCCGTCGCGTGGGCCACGGAACGGAAGTGACGCACGCGCCCCTAGCGAGCAGCAAACTTACTACGTACCTCAAACACACGACAACTCAATATTCCTTGTTCAAAATGTTTCACAATTTATTTATTTCTACATTCTAATCAATGCAAATAAATAAAATGTCATGCTCTTTGTTTGAAAAAGTGTTGACGCATTCGTTTAGCACAAAATTCAAACGGAAATAAGAGACCGGAAGTTGGCCGTTGCGCTACACTCGGGCTAAGACGGCAACTCATCGTTCTACCCGCGCGTCAACTGCCCGCATGCAGCGAACTTTTTCTAGATTTATTACTATAGAAATTTTTGCAAGAGCCCGCGGAAATAGCAATCTTTCAAACATCTGCCGTTGGTTGATGAGGTTTATTCGAATTGCTCATAAAAAACCGCGACCATCGCTCTGTCTTTTGAATGAACCATTTCTTATTTGCGAAGCAATATCAAAAAGTTGAGCGTTATATCCGAATGGATTGCCGATCGGAAAAAAAAAAAAAAACAATCGACATTTGTGCGATCGCAATGACTGGTTAGCTGAAGAATGTGTCAAGAGTCCAAATTAACGAAATTGAAACGAGACCAACATTCATGACTTTGATGCTTTTTCCTGTCCACACAAAATGGCAATGTCGCTGAGAGAAATGTGTCTCTTGTACGATGAGGATTTTAATCGAAAAATGAAGATTGCAAAATTTCTGGTTAAAAATCTCGAAGACAAGAAAGGTTAAGAGATTGTGTATAATTTCATGAAAAACTTGATACTTTGGATAAAAAAAAATAAAAGATTTTTGTTTGTTTGAATATTCGTCTCATTGGAATTGTACACGAAAAAATTAGAAATGCAATTGGCGAAAAAGTGGCTGGTACGAGTGAGCAACATAAAGTCACCGGTCCTACAAGTGAAAAAAAATCGAAACGCATTCTTGTCGTACTTGGTAAAAGTACTCGGTGATGGCGTCCTAACGGGCTGTCTAGAATCCGAACCTCATGCAGTCTGTGATCCGGACAATAGTCTCAGTTTTCTCCAACATCCGGTAATGTCGGAAAAATCAATTTGTCATTAATTAATTGTCATTCAAATGCCAGGACGAAATTTCAGATTTTGTATCGAAAGACGACGACTGCCCGACGGAAGAAATGAATAAAAAACCAAAATCAGCTATGAAATTTCACAAACGATGGTCGAAAGATCACAAAACGTACGTGGCGGTAAAGCCAATCCCCGGTAGAGGCGCTTTGGTTTATCTCGCAACGTCAAAAGTTGCTGGTCTTGAAAGTTGGGATTTTCCAAACAGGAAACACAAAAACTGATGAAAATGCGGAAAAGTCAGCGGATTGGAACGTGAGGGACGAGAAGTGGAAAAAAATCGTATCGATGATACAATGTCAATTTTTTTTTCTTTTTAATTATTATTTTTGTTTATTGAAGATTCAATGAAGCTGCGTCTGTGGTATCACAACAATGCCCCTCTGCACATGATGCCCTCTCCCGCCCTCGTTTTCTTCAATTCCCAAATCCGTCGATTCGTCCTTATCAATTATTTTTTTTTTTGTTTTTACAAATTTCATAATCGCCTCATTTTTATTTTGCCAACAAACCGTAAACACGTTTCATTTCCTTTAGAATTTTCAACTCGCTCGCGGAGCTTGACACGATCATGGGGTTCGCGGTGTTGACTTTTTTTTTTTTCGTATAAAATTCAATCAAGACCGTCTCAATACTCTTGACCGATCCAATATTTCGGACGTTTCTGTGAATATATAATTTTTTTTGGTCCTTTGGCATTTCGTCATTTCCGAAATTTGTCATAATTTCTTTTGGAACATTTTTTTTACGTTTCGATCCAAGAATCGTCGAAAATAATATATGACAAACATCGAAAAACACGAAATGCCACGTTGCCTCAACAATATTGTGTGTGTGTGTGTGTTTGTTTCGCAGAATACACAAATCTGCCTCGTCAACGAACCAACGACTTTTGCTCTTGTACACTTTCTCGTATTTCTTCTCAAAAATTTATAATTCATTATTGTTTTACGTACGACCTCTTCGCGGTAAGATTTTTCAACGACGAAAATTTTTACGATTCCGAAAAGGTACAAACAAAAGTGTCCAAATTTGTTTTTTTCCAAAGAATTATTCGAAATTAAAGGTCCGAAAAAAAAAACTGTTGCTTCGTACGAGCCAGGAGGCTCGCAAAATTGTCATGGAGTAAAAAGAAACGTAATTTTTTCGTACCCTTTCGTTTTTCGATGCAATAAATTGTCATGTTTTGTGATCCAAAGAATCTGTGTCGAGGTGATCGGTAGAAGGAGGTCGTACGTCGTAACATTTTGGAGCTTCCGCATTATCTGTCGTTTACGGTGTTTTTTTTTCTCTCTCTCTAAATTTCATCTGTTTTTGTTCATTTTTGTCGTACTTATAAACTAATTACTATTCAACAATTCAAAATACTTATATCGATACGCACAACCTTGAATAATCTCAACAGTTGCTGGCCTTAGCCCGAACTAACTTATCTCGTAATTTCCTCGTTACAAAAGTAAATTTTCTTTCTCTCTTCATCGTCGTTTTTATTTTCGTCATTTTATTATTCTCCAGCTCTATTTTGCTTTTCTATTGCTATTAATTTTTGTTTTTTTTTTTTTACTGCTCTCTTTCCTTCTCAAAATATTTTCATTCTCATTCACACTCGCTTAACCTTTTAAGGGCTCGATATCAATATTTTTGTCTTCATTCTTTTATACAAAATACCTCTGGTCACTCGCAGTAATTATTCTTTTTTTCCTGCACATATAATAATAATAATATTCATTTCTTCATGGAGCTCGGTGTTGACGGAAACGGACGGTTAGACGCGATTTTCACAATTTTTTGTATTTTTTCAACAACTTTCTTACGTTTGGTAAATCTACAGCGTTATATTTTTGGGGAACTCTCTTCGAATACTGTGACAACCGTACAGTCGTTTCGACGAGTAAAAATAAATAAATTCAATAATTGAAGAAAAAAAAAGTGAAATTTGTTCGTTTTTGGCAAAAGTTTGCTTGGCATATCGAACGAAGAGCAACGATATATCGTTGTAAATGGACGAGTTTGTGGCTGAAGGCATTTCCGGCCGAGAATTTAAACAAAGACTGAAAATTACTTTTTTGTTTTAACAATTATTCAACTCAACTGTACGGTGATACGTCCTTTTCATTCTCAAGGTTAAAAAAAAAACCTTGCAGTGAGACAGAGAGAGAGAGAGAGCCGAGATTCATTTTTAATATTTTTGTTCTTGTTGTTTATTACAATTTGTTTATCATTATTTTATATAAGTATATATTCGATATAAAAATAATACTCAGTCAATTAGTTCGGATTAATACTCGTACGTGACGGGGAGACGGGGTTTCTTTTCTTCAGCGCTGCTCAAGCGTGCTGTATTCATATTTCAATAGTGTAAATATCATTAGAATACGCATGTTGTATCTTTATAAATATTTTTTTAATTTTATACGTTCGTTCGTATGCGCACAAAGAGAATAACAGTGGAAAAGTCGATTTCACACAATACAAGTTTGGGAACGAGTCAAAATGCCCAAAGTACATTGAAATTTCGAGCACATTCAAAAAATGTTAATAATTTTTCCATTTTTTATTCTTTCTGTGTAAATTTCTTTTGGATAATCTCAAAAAACTCGCAGAGTAGTAGTTTTTCTATTAAAACCAAGAAATCATCGAAATAAAAATGCACCAATTTTCGTTTTCGTTTTTTTCACCATTTTGTGCCAAGAAATTCAAAATAATGTAAAAAACGTTTCAGCCATCAATGAGACGTAAACACCAACATTACGATCGAATGGACAAAATGAGTGAAACATTTACCATTTTTTTGTTTTCTAAATAATCTCAGTGGACAAAATATTGTATAAACAATGAGTTTGGAGTCGAAAACTGTTGTGATGTGTCTTTAATTTTACTTGGCTCATTAACGCTCGTCGAAAAGAAACACAACAAAATAATGCCAAACGTAAATCGTAAAAAATCGGCGAGGACGTTGTGTCTCAAATAAATTAGAAAAAAAAAAAAAAAACTTAAAACCAAATGGGTATGAGAAAAAATGAAACTGGACGAAAGAGTTGGGAGCTGGAGAAAAGAGGGATGATGATTCGCAACGACGTTCGATCAATAGAATTAAAATGGAAATAAAAGCAAAAAAAAAATGGACGAGAAATAAAAAATCGAAAGAAACGAGACGAAATCGATATGAAAAATAATTGTAAAATAAATTAAGCCGCTGTGTGAGGCTGTTACGAGACGCGTTTGTACGCAAAACCTTGTGGACATGATGCTTGCGAACGGAGAGGACAACAATAAGTTATTCGATTAAATTATTATTTAAAAAATTGGGTACTGGGGTTTCGGGAGTGGATGGGGTGGGGCTAATATCAAGGGAGTTACGAAAAGGAGAGATTGTAAAAATACATGTAAAAAAGAACTAAATAATTTAATAATTAAGTAAGTGATTTACGTAGCGTATCGTTTGTTTTTTTTTGTTGTTTTTAAGTAAGGGTCGATTAAGGTCTTAATTTCTAAAGAAAAAAAAAAAAATCATAAAAAAAAGGAAATACAATAAAATAAAATAAACTAAAACAAAGTTGTGGAATACTGATATAAAAAAAAAAACGTTCTACAAGAAAGCCTCGGCGTGAACCATTGCCAAAACACCTCCGAAAAAAAAATCCCAATTGGTGCTCGGTTTTAGCAAATCTACAAACTTCTCTCTAATACTCGATCGTAAGACACTTGTAGTTTCGTTATTTATTCTTTTCTTCTCATTCTTCTCCTTCATCTTCTGAGCTTGGTGTATTTTTTTTTTGTTTTTTTTTTGTTTGCTTTTCCTTTCGTACCTTTTTTTCTGTCGTATTTTTTAAGTAATATCAATCGTAAAATAGCAATACCCGCCGTTTGATTCGTGATACCGTTATTGTAAAAAAATATCATCTAGAATTCGCAGCATTAGTATTCATATATACGTGTGTGTGTATAGAGAGCTCTTACTTAATAATTAAGCTTACGATTGTAGTGGGAAAAATAAAAAGACAGAGGGATCGCTGAATATCATAACGTATGTTAATCGCAACAAAGTAATCGATCTACAATTCACGACACTTTATCGCGGTCAATAAAAAGTAACGCGCGCGTAATAATCGCGATTATAATAATGAGATATAAGAAACGACGTGTCGATGCAAAAGAATGCAAACGAAATATTAAAGTCAAAGATTCGATAAAATGCCAAAGAAAAAAAACTGTCCATTTTCCTAGCGGATGAGTTTGCTCTCAATATCATTTTCCATTTTTTTTTCATATACCCGCGAAAATTCTCACTTTGATTATTATTCCAACATTTATTTGTTCGCCGTTGTTCAACTTTTTGAAATGATTGCAAAGAGGAAGAATCTCTCGTCGATTGGTCATAATGAGGGCAATTGGGATTTTCTTGAAAATAAGGCAACACGGTTATCGCGGTGTAAAGAAAAAAAAAAAAAAAAATTAAGATGAGAATCGTAAATCGCTCGCTTGGGCCAACGACTCGGAATGAAAATTGCTCCCTCCATGATTTTTCAAACTTTTCCAATCTTTGTAAATACTTTTTTTTTTCCAACAGGAAGGATTTTGTTCTAAAATAGAAAGAGAGACTCTAAAAAAAAAAAACGTGTGGTCAATGCAATGAATTGGAAATGAATTGGGATGAAAAAAAAGCAGAGTTTTGCGGAGATTATTTCGTTAATGAAAACGAAAAAGAAGAGAAAACAGAGGAGAGATTGGTGAAATTTGTTTTGTTATATGCCCTTAACTATATTCTATGTAACAAAGACTAAATCTATTTTTGGCAAAGTTTGTTTAGGTATATATGATATTAGACACATAAACGATACTCGTAGTAAGATGCACTGGCCGTAAGTATTATGCGCTATACTGAGGTTGCTTAATACTTTTCTGTTTATCGATTATTTCGTTATCTGTACAAACTTGGAAAAGAAGGGGGGAAAAAATTGTATGAATATTTGTGTCGGAAGGTCGAGTGTTGTGTTGATAAGTTGGGATACAAAGTTTTGTTAATAAAGTCACGTTGAAAGATTATTAGAAAGAATGGTTTTACAGATGCTTCGTAGGGGAGAGCAAAATGGAGAAATATGGCGTTTGAATAGTAGGCAAACGAATGGGAGAAAAGAGAGAGAGAGAGAGTTTTATGGCTTTTGGAAAAGTGTCGAGAGCATGGGTCGGAGGAGCAATATAATTTTATGACATTTGCTTTGAAAAGGTTTTAAAAGTGAAATTGCAAGTTTTGATAATTTGAGGAATTAACGGTCAAAATGTGTGTAATTGTGAATAAATTCCTAAATAATGCCATCGGTCATTATCAACGGGACAAAGTATCCTATCGGGCCGAGTTTGTCTGGACGTTGAAAGGGAAAAAAGGAGTAATTGTCCTCGAGGCACTTGGATCGACCTTCGAGATTCTTCAACTTTGCCTTCCACTTCGTTTCCCTGAGCCTCGCGATAATCCCTTAAGTACTCGATTCGTAGTTGAATCGTATTGTCCCGTGTGGAGCGTAGTTTTCAGTTGGAAAAACCAAGAAAAATTAGGATCGGTCGGTCACGGAGGGCGGCGGAAATAACGAACTTGGTGGAGGGAAAAAGCAATCGAAGAAAAAACAACGAAAAATCGTACTCAATCCGCTATGTCATTAAATCTACGTTTGTAAGTAAATTCTCCGCAAAAATAAGAGGCTGCATTGTGTATATTGAAAAGAGGGATAAAAAAAAAACAGAGAATTCAAAGAAAAGGGATACTGGCAATAGATTGACTGGCTACGAGCTTGGAAAGTTTCTTTTTCGGGCTCCAACGATAATCAACGATAAGAAAATATCAAATTCGTGGAGTTGTGAGCAAAAAAAATGAGACAACTGATGAGGAGAAATCGTTGAATTTAAACGATGGACGTAACAGAAACTTTTCCTCCCGCATTTCGTCAGTTTCGAGTCTGCGATTGACTGCCATACGCACACGCAAACATCAATATAAACAAAAACATATTCATAGTGATCCGTGCGTGTGCGCACGACAAACGCTTTTCCCTTTTTCCTCGATACACGAAAAAAAAAAAAAAAAGAAGTCTTTGATTATCTGTGAAGTGGGGGGGGGGGGGGGGGGGGGACGAGAATAGCGCGCGGTAGCTTAATTAATATTAACATATAAAATAAAGAGTATTACGATCAATTTTCCTGCTCGTTACGGATCTCGGAGCTAAGAAGCCCGTGGAACAAGAGACAGGTGTGAGAGCAGTCCGTTCCTTGAGTGGGAAATGATAAAAATGAATTTCTTCATTGCTCGCGTTGTCTCGTGAATCCCGGAGCGATTACGGACCTTAATGACGTTTTTCCTTTGGTGGAATTGGAGCCAACTCTTGTAAATAAATGTTGAACCAGCTCGTTCCAATTGGTTTAATTGATGCGCGAAAAAATTTGAGGAAAAGAGTTGAACCAACGATTGTTCAGGTTGAAATGTAAATAGAAAGAAAGAGCGAAAAAATGGATAAAACGAGAAGAAAAATGAATAATTTGTCACGTATTTACAGAGCGACGTTGGGGTCGCGCGATTCAATGCGATAATAGAAAAAATTTCGTATAAAAATATCCTCCCCGTATTATTTTATCACGGTACGCGGCGAGAGGATGCATGCACATCCAAACTCGCAAATGTTTAACGTTTTGTCCTTTCGTTTTGTTCCTGCCCCTCGTTCTACACGTTAATAGTTAATACTGCGTTATAATATCAATTGTTAATATACCGCTCTCCACCACGGGCCAGATAGCTTAAAAACAGTTGCGAATTAAAATAAAGAAAAAAATAATAATGCGATAATTTAAAATAAAGAAATAAAATAAAACTGGCGATAAAAGAGAGGCAGCAATAAATTGCGCAGAATCTCTTGCGAGAATAACTCGTCACTCGAACACTCGCTCCTGTACAAACTCGATAATCGCCTTAAATTTTCATCTTTCAATCTCCATATGCGTGCATACAATGCGCGTACGTATATGAGAAAGAAAAAAAAACGCATACATTAAATAGAGAGCTAATAAGGCATCGCGATATTGAACAACATGAGAATCGGTGATGCGTTTTTAAGTTTGGGTCCCTTGATGCTCTGGATATAAAAACGCATATCCCGTCACCTGAGATTCTTCGTTGAGGTTTGCTTCCTCCTCCCCCTCCTCGTTACTTTTGTCTTGCTCGTTTTGTATTTGACTCTTTTCGTTTGTTCTCTGTTTCAGTGTGCCTCTTCCGAGAGCGAAGTGGCCACGAGATTGAGCGGCAAATCGGAGATATTCTCCTCGTCGCCGTCATCCGGTTCCTCGTCGGAAGGACGACGGCTCGTCGAGCGCTCCCTCGCCGCCTCGTTCTTCGCGTGCTGCGCAAAGTTTACGGCTTGATGACTCGTGTTCGTCGATGAGTTTGCGCTCGGCGCTTTCCGCGCCAAACGACTAACAAGATCTATCGAATACGTCTGCGGCGTACTCACGTGTGACATCATGTATGTCGATAAAGGTAACGAATAATTGAGCTGAGCCGGCGAGGCTGCTGGATGACCGCTCGACAAATGCGGCGGTGTCAATGCCGCGAGCATCAAATGTGGCTGGATCTGTCGTCTCAGCGCTGCCAACATGTCTGCACTCTCCGCGTCCATTTGTTCCGGTTGCGATTGCAACAACGACGAATCTTTCTCTGCAAGCAACAACCGCCGCCCGATTAGTAAATAAATAAATATGTAAATAATTCTGCAACGAGCAGCAACGATTGTAAAAATGTATTTTCCTCTCAGAGTATTAAACTCGAGAGTATGAAAAATTCTTGGGATTTATCGATTTAGGTGAAAAATGTTACAATGGGCTGAGCCGTCGTTTGTTAAAGTTTGGTGCGGGCATTACTATCGGCTATTTTTGACCAGAGGAAATAAGGTTCATCCTGGTGGGGGAGAGGGTCGAGGGTTAACGATGGCATTGCGGAAAGGTATCGTGCTGTGAATAAAATTTCGAGGAATTGGGAAGAGCGATTGTGTAGCCAAATCCAGGCATGTAAACTTACTTCTGTGCCGGGTGGGCTTTTCACCTTTTGGTCGGCGTCTACGGGTGTGTATAGTGTCCCTTCTCATAGTAACCGGTCTGTTAACACCGTGAAGCTTGTAATAAAGCCCGCAAGCGTTACAGACCATTTCGCCCTTCATGTTTCGTCGCCATATTGTCGTAGTCATAGTGCCACAATTGGTGCAAGACATGTCGACCTTTTTCGTCGAATTACTGCCCCCGTGTTGATCATAATTTTGTTGTTTATTATCGTCTATTTTTCTCTTCATTTTGCTCGACCATGCGGTAAAGTCCTGGGCCTGTTGTTCCTCGCTCGACTCTTGTTGATGATAATTCATCAGCTCCGGACTCGTCGGTGCTTTGCTCGGATAGCTTTGCTTTCTTCGTCCTTTTGTTTCTTTCCGACCGATGCTCGCAGGGCTCGAAGGATTGCTGTCCATCGAGACACTCTGCAGAGTAAATTAATGAAAATAAATTGACGACAATTAAACAAAACCGTCGGAGATGATCGTTGGGCCGAGAGCTAGTGTCAAAAAGACAATATTTACGACACGTACTCGAAAAGGATTTACATCGAGAAAGACAATGAGAAATATCCTCGCCGAGGGTTTTTACTCGACAATCTCTTTGAAATATCCTCTTTAATAGCTAACGCTGTATTTTTATTTCCTTCGGTATTCCGTTCCTACGGTTAAAAATAAAGATTTTTCGCAGTGATTGAAACGATTTTCGTTTCAAACGGGTACCCGAGGCTCTATAGGGCAGGTATATAAATATATAGGCAAAGGCCAAAAGGCTCTGACGATTCTTTTACCGCCCCTGGAAAACCGTTCGAATCCTCGCCCCCGAAAGAGCCGCAGAAAACCGAGAGAGAGAGAGTTAGGAAATCTGTACCTGTTATCGCAAAGAAATCCTCCGTAATGGAAAAAATTTTCAAACAAAGAAACGTGCGGGAAGGAACATTCTGTACATTACTGTAGCATCGGAAAATTTTTCAATAGCGTAAAAGATCTCTTTTCGTTCGACGACTCTCGGTGCCTCCACCTTTTTCTTATTTTTCCTTCAGAGACTCGATACGGACCAACAATGGAGCGTCTCTACGAGTCTGTGAAAAATCCATTGTGACCCCCCACCAGAGGCTACAAGGGCTTATCTGAACATCTGTTAACAGCGGCTTGACACGTTAAGGTACTGGCCGTAAGTTGAAGAGATCGCCAAAAGGCCAAAGGAAAATGAAAGAAAGAAAGAAAGAAAAAAGGAGAAGGGGAGAGAGTTCTTTTCCCGGTAGTTATCTATTATCTGTTGGAAGGAAGCTTCTCAAATGCTTATGGAAAAGTTGGCGGAGGCTTCGATACCTGAAGGGCAGGTGGGACCTAAATAGCGCCCGGAGAGATCCTTTGACACCCAAGGGTCACCTGACCTGCCTCTAGAGTTTTGTTAGCCTCGCAGTTTCTATACCTGCTGCTGCTGCTGCTGCTGCTGCTGCTGCTGCCCGATAGCTGCGCAGAGCTTCCTTTTGCCTATTCGTCAGAAAGCAGGCCTGCGCAGTTATATTTGCACCGTGCAAACAGCCTTCTTTTCTTACAATATTTTTTCTTTCCTCTCCCCCACGCGTTGCTGCTTCTAGCAAAATTTTATTTGCACACGAAAAAGTTTCGGGGTCAAATCTTTTTCCATTCTTAACCCATGGGCATTTCCCAAGTTCTCTTTTTTTTTCCTCCTTTCATCCCCACTATCCTCGCTTCTCTTTCCTCCTGAATTTTCTTCTCCAGCGTTAATCATTCACAAATATTTGCTATCGTTAGAAAATTCCGGTAGCTTTTTCGTTTTTGATTTTTTCCATCTTTCTCATCGAGAAATTGAAATGTTTTGTTTGTTTCGTACCTTGCTCTCCAAACAAGGCATGTTGGTTCGATTACCGAGTATCGAACAATCCGGAGCCGTTCGTTCGATCGTCGTACCCTGTGTGTCCCTGTAGAATCTTATTTGCGGTGATGCTCGATCCCCGTCGACCGCAGTGATGCCAATTTGTCGATTATTTATCAACGATCGGAGTAAATTTGTTGCCTCGCCCGTGAAACCGTTGTTCAACTTGTCACCGTTCGTTCGTGTTATTTCCAAACTCCTGTTGCTGTTGAAAAACCCAAATTCACAAATTATCATTCGTTCGAGCTAAAGGCTTTTTACAAGTCCCGAATTTTTTTAATATTTGAGAAAAAAAAATTCAATTCTATCCACACGACAAGAATTATTGAAAACACGATTATATTTTCTTAGTACAAAAGTTTCAAGATTATTTCGTGGATTGATTCAACGCCTCAAAGGCAATGAGCAAAGAGAAAGCAGAAGGTGTGTCTTTGTACCGGAGGCGTGCAAAATGTGTGTTTAAGAATGAAACGATAAGACGAGGTACATATTTACAAGGGCAAACAGAGACTACCGCGGTTGTGGCTTCTGGTGGCGGTCGAGACCATTCGGAAACCTCGTATCTCGTTGCTGATAACGTGAATAAACACTTTAACGTAAATATACTCGTGAGATTAGATTTTTTTACGCATTAGAAAAAGTCAGTCAAATATTTGTCTACTCGATTTTTCAGAAAGTCTGCAAACACCTGACACGTTTTCGAGCATTTCAATGTCAACGAAAGTATTTTGCAAAATGCAGAAATAATGATTTTTTTTTTTTCATAATTTTAAAAGAAACTCAAAATTCTTGTTCGTTTGTAATATTTGGTCGATCGAATGCTTAAATGTGACAAGCACGAAACATTGTCTCGTGGTTATTTCACGTTTGGATAATTCTATGACTTGATTGTGAATGTCCAGAGGGACAAAGATAGAGATGAAGCGAGGGGAAGCAAAGAGCTGGCAATGAAACGAGTGATATCACTGTGCGCGACTCATTATTATTCAATCTTGATTTACGATCATGGCTAATAATAGACCTTTAAATGGTCTCACATATGAAAAACCATAGAAAGCTCAGAGGCTTGGAACTCGCTATGTTTATCTTTTCTGTATATTAAATCAGTCCGGCCGATTGGAATTACAGTGAGAAATATCCATGCAGATTGTTCAATGTTAATTAATAAAATATTAACAAAGTTGAGTTCATGTTCAGAGAAACAAAGTTTTGTTATTGTTGGGATTTTCGTGCTCGTTGGATCGTAAAGAATAAAAATCTTACTTGGCAAGTGCCTGCCACAGTTTGGTCGTCTCTTGATCTATGTGGGTGTCGGAGCAATTGCTCTCAGGTGTGTCCATTCTGTTGACGGGGCTGCCAGCATTGGGTGTACTTCTTTTAGAGCTGCTCTCGTAACTGTTTTCAAGTTTGATACGTTTGTTGACGGTCATATCGTAACCGTTTTCCTCACCGTCGCTCTCGTGTTCAGCCTCGCGATCCTCGATCTCCAACCGGTCGGGATCCGAGCTATTCGAGCACGTATCATCCTCGGGCTCGCACTTTATGCTCCCGACTGTGTCCTCCCGATTCGTTTCCACCTCCTCGTCTCGCGTTTCGTTCGATTCTTCCGTCTGAGCTATTACCTTTTCATTTATGCTGATTGGACAATTTCCGTCCTCGTTGAATAATGTCTTGTTTAATTGTAAAAACGACTGCGTTGGAAACTCTTCCTTTATTTTGGCAGTGGAGAAAGATTTTTCCTGCAGGGAAAAAAAATCCAAAATTACATTTACACGAAAATTTTATTGCGGCATGAAAAATTTATGTTTCGAAATTCTTTCGGTTCAATTTTTCAAAATTTCAAATGCATCGAGAACGTTTTGTGATCGCTTTTTTCTCCGATACTCCAGCAGCGATGCTACCGATGAAAACACGTGTTTCGGTCTTTACTCCATCACTTTTCACTCTTTCGACACTTTTTCTTTCGACAAAGTTACGCGCTTCGATAAAACTTTTCTTTTACTTGGTCAGAGAAATAATTTTCAAACGGTCGAAAAAGAAAATTCGGAAAATATCAAAATTTCGTTTTACATAAAAAAAGAGGCAATCTCGCAACATAAATCAAAGTTTCCGCATTGCGATTACCGATTTCGAGATATTTCACCGTCCGAGTTTCATTCGAGCTCTTATCGCTGTTTACACTTTTAATCTCCGTTTTTTTTTTCTGGGTCAGAGTGATAAGGTCGAGGCTCAAAAGGAATAGACGACCTTGAGACGCCTTGCGCAACACGAGCGCGCCGTATATCAAACTGCATCCAGATTAGAAAGAAACAGCTTTATAAACATAAACGAGATTTCCGAGTGTTTTATATCGAGCTTTTCTACAAACGTTCCTACAACATAAACGTTCTGCGTAAAACTTGTTGCAAAGAAATATAATTTGCCTTGCCTTGCGATTATTAATAAAGAAATAAGACGAAGAGAAAAAGGGGAATTTGTAGAGCAACATTTGGAGATACGTTGTTGATAAGAAAACGTGGAAATGTCGTTTTTGTCCTCGCGATGAGGAAACTCGTACAATTTTCAATATAAAATTGTGCATGTCAGCGTATGTAGGAGGATTCTTATCTACAATCAGATTGCACATGTTGCACATTCCTGGTTCCATCGTTACTTGGAATTGTATGACTGTCAGCTGTTTGGGTCAATTTTAATCGAGGCGTTTTTCCAACGTCGTCATATCGTCAATTAATGCTGGAGCTAGTGAATTTTTAGTTCGAAGAAGGAGGTGTCGAAATATTAAAAGGGGAATTACCTGGTCGTCCTGTGAGGACAACTGCTTCGCGCAGTCCAGGTACTGTTTGAGTATAACGTCAGATTTTCGTGAGACTTCGCGAAAATTGTGTAGAATATCCAATTTGTAAACGCAACGGTGGCAGATGATGGCTGGCAGACAGTCCCCATCTTTGACCTGAAAATTCCAAAAAATTCACTTTGTTATTTCCTCGTTAAAGTCTCATCGTTTATTTTCAGTAACATATCGCTAAAATTGGCCAATCGCCAATGCTGCATGTTTCTTTAGGGAAAAAAATCATTCACCATTTTTCCAGCGTTGACATTTTTATTTTAGGCTTAGAAAATTCTTTTTCTATGGGATTTTTGTATTTTTCTCCGTTTCAATAATAAATGGGACATGAAATTTTGTCCGGAAATTGCAATTTTTCGAAAAATTAACTTTCCACTGAATTCGCAACGATTATCACAGATTTGGGTGTTACGTGGATTGGCGAAAGTATCACGGTTGGAATTATACCTCGAGAGACACGTGGGAGTCGAGAGTTTACTATTTATAGGCCAAATATAATACTCCCATTGTTTATCGCTCTCTTGTGATTCATTTTTCAAAGCGCATTTTCCGAAAACTCGTTTCCATCGTGCAATAAAATAATGCGTTTGCATATAATAAATACGAAATTGGAACGACGAGTTACGCGAATCTATCCAAACGATTACGACTTTTTTAAAATTCTATTCAAGATTCCATCACAGGAGGTAATTCGTTCATCTCCCGGTTCATTTTTCGTCTGAAAAGTGCAATAAAATTTTTTTTATCGAATTTTTTTCTTCTCCGGTGGATACAGCCAAAACGGTTGGATTTAGAGCATAAAAGAATAGGAGCAATCTTGTGGCGCATAAGATTTCCCACAAAAAAGTCCCCCAAGAAATTCGCCTATCTTCAGTAATTTCCTCTCCGGAGCGACTCAAAGAGATGCGAGTTTTTTTTTAAGCGAGAGTCCCTTCGTCAACGCGTAAGGACCTTTTTTTATAGGAAATAAGGAGCTCTACAAAATCAGTTGTATTAACTTTTACTGTATTTCCAACCGTTTCCGTGGTATGCGAGCAAAAGAAGATTGCGATTCGCGGAAGAAATAGCAAGGAAAAGCTCTGCCGGGCTTTCCGTCTCGAATTTCATTGCTGAACTCAATTCCGCAATGATAGAGCAACGATCCCGGGACACCCTGTCCGCAAAGTACGAAAAAAAAATGAAACTTGGAAAAAAAAAAAAACAAAAAGATTCGTGCAAGCTGCTGAAAAATGTGAATTCCTGCAAACGTATGAGCGAAGAACGAAGCCGTTGAAATATCACGTAACCGCGAGAAGCAATTGCGATGAATAATGTTGGAAAAAAGAGGAACAGGTAGAGATGAAAAAACGCCAGCTGGTGCGTAGTGAAATTGACTAAAACATTTTTTCAGTGTAGGCCAACGTACTTGACGCGGGGAAAGAGTAGGAGAGAGGGAGGTAGAGATTCGGTAGTGCGAGCCAATATATATACCCACGCCGCCGCTTTCCGCTGACAAGAGTTCCGAGAGAGTGTATACGTCGAGTATCCGTGTGCGCGATGTAACGTGTGAGCGTACGCGTGTGAAACCTGATAAGAGGGCGGTCCAAATAAGGAGGCACGATTTATACGAGCAAGGCTCACCGGAACGATATATTCAATGAGAAACAAGGAAAAAGACACGCGCACACACTCAAATAAGAATAATCCTGGTGAATAGTCATACGGGAATGATGCGGATTCGAAATATTCGAACGGGCAGTTTACAGCTGCCGAATGGACGTGCTCGGAATAATATTAGGCTGCCAGGAGAAAAGAAGAATCAAGCACGAAACGTGCGTCTTATCACTGCCATTTTAAAATCTTTCGTTAGTTGGTTTATACGTGTATGTAGCGAAGGAGCCGCCAGTCTTATCTCCCGGACACATCTCTTGCCAAACTTTCTCCCCGTGCCACGCGCACCAACACAAATATAACGCGACGATATCACGAATAGCGCGCACACACACTCGTGTGGGGACATATAAAACATATCCCCGATACGCTCACTCACACGTGAACGGGACTTACACGGATACGGAGGCCTATAAAGAAATATAAAACTACGAGAGACAGTAGAGTACAGTCGCCAAAGGTATGCCCCTCTCTTTGCTTCTCTCTCTCTCTCTCTCCCGCTCTTTCGTTTTGCTGAACGAGATAGATAAAGATGGAGCGAGAATATAGGGAACCAGGATATTAAAAAGGTGTACGAGCACTCTCGATTATTCTCCCAAGGTATAAAATTTAGAGCAAGAACGAGAGAGAGAGAGAGAGAGAGAGAGATATGAAAAAGATTGTGTGTGCGCGAGGCTGAGCGAACGCACGGATATCCCAACGCGAGGAGAGACCCGCGGGCTCCCCAGATGTTGCGTCTATTTTCGATGAGACGACGACGACGACGACGACGACAACGAACGAAACCGAAGAAAGAGGAAAACGCGAATGAGATAAATGATAAAAGGATAAAAGGAAATGAAAAAAGAAAAAGAGAAGGCGCGGTAAAGAGTGTGAGGGGAGGGTTTTTTATTTAGGATTTTGTAGGTAATGTTGGGGGGCGGTGAACGTAATTGTCGTCGAATGGAAATAATGTAGGTTTTCCGGTTTGGTTTGTATGCTTACCGCTATCGAGAGGCACGTAAGTATCTTGTCGGCAAAGTTACGCTGCAGTCCCTCGTCATCGAAAATCGGCAGCTTAGAGCCGTCCGAGGATAAACAAAGGCGACAAAGCTCGTAAAACTTGGGCGGTACATTGAACATAATTAATAATGGATATTTATACGGCGAACCGAATGCCACCACACGAAAAAACGAGTCATCAAGTTGACTCTCGTTTTTTTTTTTATACAAACTCACTATACTCCCGGATCCTTTTTTATTTTTTTTATTTCGAGTACGGAACACACACTCGCACGCACCGAAACGCTCCCGAATCCGCACTACCACAACCACGATTCAATACTCAATTTTATTCTACTATTATTATTACTACTGTTATGGTAATCCTTTTTGTCGTGGTTAAATTATTTGACGATTCTTTATCTTTCTCCACTGCCAACAAAAAACACGCGGAGCACGAATACACACAATAGACACTCTTTATTTTTCACCTCTCGTTTACTCGCTCATCTCTCGTTCATATTTTTCATAATTACCAACAACAAAACAAAAAAAAGAGGATAAAATAAAATATAAAATAACGAACGAAAGACACACTACGCGAATCTTTTGCGGTGTTAGCAGACCGTGCTCTCTCTCCCGCTGTCTCTCACTTATCACAGTCACCGCCGCGGCTCATTGTCAGAAGAGAGGCACACATACACTAATCCGTTGTATACGCTCCCAATCCCGCGCACATACTATCAAACCATCTCTTTCTCCCTATACCTTCTATTCCCCCTTCTCCCTTGCGCCCCTCCCGGCTTCTCGCTCTCTCTCCCTCTCTCTCTCTCTCCGGGGCTTCCATGCACCCCTCTTCCGGCCTTTTCTCCAACTCTCTCCCTTCTTCGCCCTCCTTGCCGTGTATATCTATCCCTCACTCCGTGTTCAAACCCACACAACCGTAAATAGGCTTAGCGGCCTCTTCCCCCTCCACTACGCCCTTTTGCCGTCTGACAGTGATTACGAGAGGGCGCGCTTCGCAGTGTGTCATCTAAAAAAATTTCAGCTTACGACTTTCCACCAACCACGGCGCTACTGGTCCAACCAATCAGAGTCATCTACATTCACACTGCGGACTTACATTTTCAGCGGCAAACTTTCAAATTCTTCGATTCGTCGCTATAATCATGCATTTTTTTTTACGGCTCCGAAGTAAAATTCCTCTCAAATAAATTGCCATATTGAGATCCAGGGTTTCGGGTTCCGTACAATTTCTACAATGTTCCTGTTTTTTTGTTTGTTTTATGGCTTTCAATTTGAATTCACGATGCCGTTACAATAAGTTATTGTTATTCTTCCGTTGAAATTAGCCTAATTTGATGTGAAGGAATTTGGGCGAGTCCACACGGTGGAGTAAACATAACCTCAAGAATTTTTGTAAATAAATGGAAAAAACGAATGGAATTGGAAAATTTCATGGAAAATGGAAAATTTTTATTGCGAGATGCGAATGAAAGGATTGCAGCATTTTATTAGTAAAGATTTCCGTTCCGAGTTGAAAACGATCAATCGCGATGTCAGTGTAAAAACCGCTTTCTTATCACGCGTCATTATTCTCGGAACTTTAATTACGACGAATAAGTAGCCCAACCCATAAATATATGAAACGTTGGAGATGAAAGGAGGAGGGAAGAGAATGACTAACGCTCGGTATTGCGCTATAATCCATCGACCACTTTCGACCCACGCTCCGTTTTTATCTCACGAGACATCGTTTCCTACTACCTTTGGATTTAACGTATACACACTCGATCCGTATAGATTCGCTTCTTTGTAAATACGTCACGTATCTTTTCCTATACATTCTCCTTGGTGTGTGTCTTTTCGAATGTATTTGTAAAAAGCGCAACAGCCTGCTGCTGTACGATTACGCATATCCCACGTATTATCTCTCAGTCATACACCTTTTATCATTCGGAAATTCCTCTCGAATACCAATCGAATGCCCTCGTGTGAGAGTCATCGAGCAATATGCCGTGCACAGCGTCACGCGCCAGCCGATCAAACTGGAGATCGCGTAGCTTCCACATTTCTCCGCAAATATTGAAATCACGCATCGATAACCAAAATACAGATAAATTATTCATTTCAAAAATTTTCTTTTACAATTTCAATGTATGCTAAATGAAAAATCCTCGGCTTGCGAATGCGAGGCGTCCAACGCGCACTTATTTGCGCCGTGGGTTGCAGAAGTTCTATGTTTCCTCGACAGGTTCGCGCTGGCTCGTCGGTAAGGAAAGACACCGTTCGAATCAAATGTATGAATATAGCACGCGGAAGGAATTTCATTTTTAAAAATGATGATAAATAAGTCAAAGTCGATATATAATGTAACAATGTATTATTATATTTACATCAATTTACAAGAGCAGCACACTTTTTTCCGTCAAATTTCGATCCGCTTTTTTTTCGTTTTTTTTTTTGCTTTACTCTGCAGTATTTGCAAAATCATAAAAGATACATTCTCTTAAATAAATAAATACATGTTTATGTGTACACAGTATTTTCAAGATTTGTTGGCTTTATTGAGTAACCGCTGGAAATAAAAAAGCCATTTGAGTTTTCTTTTTCGTTCTTCAAAGTCGAAAAAGCTCATTTTACCGATACGTTTAATTTAAAGTATTTTGTAAGTAATTTTTTGCAGCCTCAATGCTGCGTATCACATCGAATTTCCGTCCTTACGAACCGAGAAAAAATACACTTGCTACAAAAATACAACTCCATTTTTCGATTATCGTGGAATTTATTGTTTCGATAAATGTAAATATTCCGTTGTTTTTAAATAAAAATTTCACCTTCAAGTTGGATCGACTAATTTTGTACCATTTGGAATTTACGTTATCGCGCAAACTATTCGGAGCGCAATTTTATCCAAAATCCTTTTTTCAACAATTTTTGTATCCCCACACGATCACCAATGAAAATACAAAAAATTCACATTGTAAGAAAAGAACTTTGACGTTCATACCCGCAAACACATTTTCTCAACACACAGAGATCAATAGGATGATAACTTATTATTATTTAGTCTCACATCGTATAGTTTTGCGTATCGAACGCGTTTTCGAAATTTTTGAAAATACAAGAGAATCGATTTTACGTTTTTTCCGTACCGCCTTTTCCTCTATTGTCAAAATCTTCGGATTCGATTTTTTTGCAGGGAGGACAACAATTCCAATTGATTGAATTTATTTTTAAACAAATTACGTAATTGTTTCCGGGTTTGGTGTAAATTTGTAAATTTTTCAAACGATTGTACTTTTATGGTGAAGATTGATTGATAAGTTGTCAGTTTGCAGGGATCACGGGCCAAGGGTATTCCCGGAAGAGGAGCAGAAAACAGAAAAATAGATGGAAAAGCGTGAAAACAAAAAAAAAAGCATTAAAATTTTTCTACCATCTGTGATTCGAATGGTAAGAATCGTTTTTTAGAGATAAATGCCGACTAGGTAATATTGCTCGATTCCTGTGCTGGGCGTATCAGATTTGTGAGAATAAAAAAATACACGAGTCCGCACAGGAAAGAGTGGCGCGTAGACACAAACTCGTGATTTACACGCAGGAATACTTGTTATCGAATCGAGTATAAAATCGATGTGAAAAATTAGTCTCAGTCATCACCGGAAATGGTTCGTTGAAATGTTGACGAAGTAGTTGAATCACGTGGCTCGGATTCACCGAAATCCATGAGGAGAATTAGCGTCTGAGTATGGAAAAGATCGACATCCGTGTGTCGCAGTGCTGCGTCGACGAAACGACCAATCACGTATAATCACAACTCGTCTTTACAACTTTTCTCTTGCTTCCTCTCTGATTTTCTTATCATATTTGCAGCTTTGTCTTTGGAGGACGAGGGACTCTGCTCGGTGTTGTATTTTCCGAGGGGAGCGAGATTTTTGTAGTACATCTTGAACCTCTGCCTGATTTGCTCCAATTTTTTATCCTCAGTTCGAAGATTGTCGACCGAACCGAGTACCAGATGAACTTCTCTCATGTGTTCCAGTTTCAATAGAATTTCTCGTCTCGCGTGACTCGCTCGCTTTTTCGATAACGTCTCACCACCGTTTCGATTCAATTTACGATAATTTATCAATAATTTTTCAATTATGTCCAGACACAGACGACGAGTACGGGCCACACAGTCTTTCGGCGGCTCGCCAGAACCAAAACTACAAATATTCACTAGTGCTTCTACGTGCATATCACCCTCCAAGTTGGCCAGCACGAAATTCAACAAATTTGGTATTGTTATCGGCAGCGTAAAGGGATACACGGTGCTGTCCTCTTTTCTGAAATAATTATTTTTTTTTTTTCAATTAAATGAGCCAACGTTTTTTAGCCACGTTAATTCGATGAACCGGCAATTTTGAATAAAAAAATTTGAATAAATTCATGATCAATCTTCAGACTGCATGCATATCTTTGAAGAGAGAATGTAAGTTTTTTTTTTTTTCATCAAATATCAAGCAACGTGGCAAGAATTGATTTACCGCTTTGCTGGAAAGAATAAGATCGAGGGATAACGGTGCATGCTGTATTCCCAGGGCAAATCGTTGTTGTCGCCGTCGATTCTCACAAAAATTAAACGATCCATTTTCGAGAGATATTTGGCAACGGTCAGATACACGTAAGCGATTGCGCTGCAGAACGCGCAGTAAGGAGAATGATACATCACAACAACATCCTGGAAATTAATACTTGTTCATAAAAAACCTGTAAAACTTGAATAAAAGTTTTTTTCAAGAAATAAAAAAATTCTTACCATTCTGGGGTCCATAACCACGTCCAAAAACGTCTCAGAGTTCAACTCTCGTACGCAAATTTCAGTTTCCTTGACGTCGTCACATCCTCTCAAACTCTTAAAGTCTTTTGCAAATCTCTTGGAGCTTTCGGAACGTAAAGTTCGTTGTAAAACTCCCGCGGAGTATTGATTGATAAATTCTACCAAAGATTCTCGACTGTACGGTCTTTTCATCAGGTACTGACTTTCTTGCTGTAAAAACAAACAAAAGTTTGAATTTCGTGGTTCTCGTTTCTCCGAGAGCCTACGAGAGCCTCCGAGAGTAAAGACAATTCATCGAAATATCGTTCAACTCACATCCGCGTCGAGAATAACAACGGCAGTTTTGTCTTTTGTTTTCAAAACGTCGATACCGAGTCCCTCAGCAAAATGAAAGTATTGTAAACTGTCTATAGCTATTAATGCCAACACTCTGTTCTTCCTGCAAGCCGAGGCTGTAACTTTCGTCGAGTTGCCGTTTTCCGTAACGTCCGGAAAAATAGGATAATGATACTTGTTTCCTGCCAGCAATTTGATACATTGATCCTTGAAAAACATCGCCCTTATACCGATTGCCGATCGCGGATCCTTATCACCGGCCAATTCCGAAGGTTTCGGATCGTCTCTAAAGACGAATACGAAAACTGGTCATTTTATTCAAAAAGCGAAAAAGCAATTATTTTCTAAAGCTCATTGAACCTTCGAGAATGCGAACGAGGGAAAGAAATAAATATTTTTTAAAAATTATAATTAATTGGAGAAAATTGGGATGGAATATTTCATTGTTTTTGGACTGAAAACGTACCGAGCATCGGAAGATTCTTCGTGCAAGTTTGCGTTCCAGTTTCGATCGCTGTCACAACAAAATTGTTGTTTATCAAAATCGTCTTCATTTTCTACAGCTTTAAAAATGTCGGATTCTTTGCAAATTTCTTGGACATTATTTTCGGACATGCTGCACACTCCAGATTCGGCATTCGAATCAGAACCGAGCGTTTTTTTGCACGAGAGACATTTGTTGATGACGACGCTGGCGCAGCAACTGTCGTTTATCCACTGCTGAATGGACATGCTCACCACAGGTGCGTCGTCGGGCCTCGAATTTCTGTCTTTCAAGAGTTCCACGCATTTCTTGCTTTCGGCTCGATGCTTCGCAGCCCCTTGACGAATATTTTCTCTCAAACGCTCCACCCAATTCTGCTTCAGCAAAATGTCGTCGCAAGTGTAATATTGCAGGGCGACTTCTCTCAGCTGAAGCGAATTCCACATTGAAATATAATTTTTCGTCGAGACGTGGAAAAATCATTTTTCCATAAAAAAAAAAAGAGAGACTCACCAATTTGTAATTAAAGTTGGAATCGTGCAGAGGGTTTCTCGGTGTGAATAGAAAAAGTACGGGACCTTCGCGCATGTAGGGAGCCAGCGTGAGTGATTTAACGCCGGGCGGTTGGAGCCACAGTGCCACCTGATGCATCGAACTTTCAATCCAATTGAGCAAATTTGGTGTCGTCCACAGTTTCTCCGTTGGAAAGATCTGTCCGCGTATAAGAGCGAACAATTAATAACCAATTAATAACCGAAAAATATTTTGTCTATTATTTATTGATTTTTCAAAAATCATGGCAATTTTTCGTGTCGATTGAGTTTTTGGGTCGCAACAGTCGCAAAAAACAGAATTTCGTAGAACCGGCAAAGTTTCCAACTTACTAAAGTTTCGTTCCACATTGACAAAGTCGCAGCTGGCAAGGAATAAATACCAAATTCCTCGCTGGCTGTTCGGGGATCCGTAACGACTGCAAAAGCAACGTCTCTGTTCGGATCCTTTCCCAAAAAGCGAGTTGCCGTTCTGTAATACGCTTTGTAACCCGGACTCTTGGATAAACCTTTCAACTCGATGAATCCAATCACCACTGCCTGCCAAAAGAGAATTTCTTGTAAATAGCCACAAAAAATTAGCAACCGTTCATTGATGAATCGTGAAAAAAAAAACACAAAGTTGTTGACATGAAATTCAACTCGGACGATGAGAAAATTGCAAAACTTACGTCGCTTTCCACAAGGAGTTTGGCAAGATCTTCTTTTTTTGTTATTCTATTTATAGGACGGACAAACGATTCCAAAAATCGTATCATGTACGGCGCTGTGTTTATCCCTCGGTATTCGACGGGCACGTCGCGAGAAGGATAAAGTATCAAAACCGGATAGCTCTGGATTTTGTTGTACCGGGCCCTGCATTCCGATCCCGGATGCCAGCAATTTATGGCAGCAAAAAAAATCTGGAAAATTACGTTTGGTTGAGATTGGAGATTGGACGTTACTTAGATTCTTTCTTATCGTCGGCTTATCTTTATTACCTTGGAATAATAGTATCGAGCGACCGTTTCAAACTCGTGTCTGACGGCCTGGCTCTCGGCGTCCCAGGGGGCATAATACATGACAAAACTCAAATCCGCGTCGCTCGTTCGTTTCATCATTGCTTCCAAATGTCCCTTGTAAAAATCCAGAATGACGGAAGTTTGGTTGAAGAAAGGTCGAGCCGAAGGAGGTTTCGATATTCTAGGAGGTCTGGCGAGCATGAATTTGCACATTTTAAAAATTTATCATCATCACGGCCAACAAACAGGAACTGGATGAAAAAAAAATGTTTCGATTTGTGGCGGTAGGATCGGCGGAAAATTATTTTTGTAGAATATTTATTTGCGACATTATGGAACGACGTTGCGAGTTTGGAGGGAAAAGATTTTTGTGAGAAAAAATAAGGATAAAATGACGAGTTTTGATTGATTTCTGTTTTTTTTTATCTTGATAACCTGAAAAACTCACGCGCTGTGAATCGCAGCGAAGCCAAGAGTAAGTGTAACGGCGACATAGAGACAAATAATTTCCCTCGAATACGAAAACATTTTGCTCGCGAGTCGTTCCTCTATTGATGAGCGTCGTATTCTCGCCACGTCGGAATTGTCTGATTGCGTGGCCGGTTGTGCACTATCATCAACATTTCGCGGCGTACTGGAATCTTCTTCCACGCTCAACATTATCCGCCCGACAAAAAGTCTTTTTATATTCCTCTTTGAAACTGGATACTCGCAGGCTAAAGTATTAATCACACGATTTCACATAATCAAGGCTATCGCACGACAACGGAAATACTGCCCTTTTCGAGCTCCTTTTCCTTTCATACGTCAACATTAAATTTAATATACCGTCTCTTACTTGTGTCTAAATTTCATTAGCCGAAGCCACAACGTTTTGGACTTGTCGCGCGCGCGTGTCCCGCGATCTGGCTATTCCGGATTCTGTTCTGGCTCGATCGACACACGCCAATCCTTACCCTTGGCTACGAGGGCAACAGCTGATCGAGTGTCTGCGTCAACACGTTATTATGCCTGTGACGTTATCCAAGTCTTTTTATTACACCCGATAACTAGCTCATTGTTTTTTTTTCACCTGCTGCCGTATTCCGTAATATATTACACACTTGGCGTCTATTTGCATGCCGATCGTGGGAGGATTCATTTATTTTTAATGGAAATTTTTCAACAATGGATTTCTCATCCATATCTTTCATCGTGTTATTTTTTTTTCCAAGCTTTTTAATCTTTATGATACAACTGTCGAGTCGTAGCAGCAGACGCGTGATGAAGAGCAGCTAGAATGCGAAATGCCGATTCCCGCGTTATTTTTCATCCCAAATTTTCTCCCTTTCCTCTATATGTATAATAATAAAACAATCGATCGAGCCGATCGAGTTTTTATTTTTTGATTATTTCAATGTACCCCAACAACTGCGCTACCGACCGAAAATTACGCACATCTACGAATGGTACATCAGAGTTCTTCAATATCGATCGAAAGTTATCCTGCTTTTTGCAAAAAGTCTCATCGTGCAAGTAAAAACGTCCCGCCTGTTGCCCGTCGCAGCAGGTCGCAGTCGGCAGCTCGACAGTCGCAGGGCAGACTCGCGGAACGACGTGTTGGTGTTTCTCCATATCCTATCAAAACACAAGAGCCAGTATCGCGTCAAGTTTCATACAATTCCTCGAAAAGAATAAAAAACAAGAGATTCGATGATTCTTTTGTCGCAAACATTGCAACAGTGATGTAGTGATCGCGGGTCTCGAAAGTTTGAAAAACTTGTCGTCGTAATTCCTCAATATTCCTGTGCTATACCCTGCTGCTGTTTGTTACGTTGAGCAAAAACAATTGAAAGACAGAGCATTTTCATTGCCGCAAGTTTCGTGCAATATCAATGATAAAGCGAGCAATGGCAAGGACAAAAGGTGGAAAAAAAATAGTGAGCACGATGTGGAAGAGTAGCAGTTCGTTGAAACGTCCAATCGGCAGGTCCGCAAAACCAGCCGAAAAAAGGTCAGTTTTTTTTCTCCGTTCGAAAAAATCTAAAATCGTAATTGAAAAAAAATAATGAAAATTTATATACGTAGGAAAAATAAGAGACTAGCGACAAACGTCGGTGAAGATTCTCCGGATACTTCTCTCCCGTCGCAACGTCCAAACACGTCGGAAAATAATTCGGCCTCAGCCACGTCGGCCAATTCTGCTCCGCCGGAGATGGCAACTGCCGTTTCCAGCGAGCAGACTCCTCCGAGCCCTAAAATTACCAACGGCTCTGTTCCGTCCTCGTCACGGCCCAACGGAACTTTGGAAAACAATTTACCAATATCGGTAAAAACCCGATGTCTTTTTCACAGCCTCGGCTATTCCGAAGATGTTTTGTCCGCTCTTCCAAACCGCACGTGGGCAATCCATTGCACGGAAGCGCCGTTTAAACGAATCGTCGTCAGCGCCTTATCGATGAACGATTCTCAGGACGCGGGACTCGTCCCCCACTACGTCAAACAGGTATTGAAAAACCTGGAAAACTGTTGGACGTACAAAAGCTATTAAAACGTGGAAATTCTGAAATGCCGAAATATACAGAAAAAATATTTTTGCGATAATTTGCGTTTTTACAGGCAGGAAATTGTTTAAATTTTGCAGATAATCTTTGACGAGAGATTGAACTTTGAAATCTTGTTGGTTAATTGCCGGATAACGCTGAAGGAGAAGCCGTCGTGTATATCGACGATGGACGAGTTTGAGGATTTGTTGGACTACGTGGACAGTCTTAAGGTTTGCAAGGGCGGGCCGTCCTTTGGTCAATACAGTCGTGTCACTCCGGAGTGCGCTTACAGAGACGGCATGAACAATTGGAGGCACAATTTGTGCAGCCTCGAGATAACAAACGGAGAAGTTTGCGAATCGTGCAATTCGTTGGACGAGATATTACGGAGGCATGCTCAACGCACAAGAACAACGGTCAAATCGGCTGGCAAGCGGAAACGATGAAACAACCCAGTTTCCCGTGTGAAATTTATGAAAAACATCAACGCAAGGAGAAAAACCAATAAAAACACGAAAATGATGTTCCTCGGTGTGGTAATCGTCCTAGTCTGTAAAAACTTTAAAAACGTCTAACAAAAATTTGTTGATTCAATGTATTTCCGTGATCCTCCGGGAACTTGAAACGACGTTGGTCATTTTTTCTTTTTCATAATTCACAGTCGGTGCTATCGAAGCTTAGAGTTGAAACTTGGCGATTATTTGTTAAAAAAGTCCAACGAGTGAATGGAATTTCTCGAAAATACACCATCAACCGGAGACAAGCCTGTAAATAAAAGATTTTCAACACTTGGAATTGTTTCGATGCCACGATTGGTCAATCATCAAAACCAGAACGCACTTTTCATTATTTTTTCCTTCTTGTAATTTATTTTCGCATTCTTTTGTTTTGTTTTTTTATAAACATTTGATACAGTTTCGTTTGTTCGTTAAATTGTATTTGTTGTTTTAAATAGAGCTTAAAATTTAGAGCGATACGAGTGTTTATTTGATGAAATTTTTATTTTGTTTTTTATTTGATTAATCGAATTCTCTGGACATAGACAATTGGATCGACTGATCAAGATTTTTCGCTTTAACGGTTTGGCATGATATGATACAATATTATTATTTATTTAATTGCTTTTTTTTTTATCTAAAATGTAAATACAATATGAAGGGTATCAAATAAATACATTCGCGTGAATTAGTTAAGGAATAGTGATTCGTTTTTTTTTTGTGTTTTTCATCTTTTCATATCTTTTGTGGAATTATTGGAAAGATAGAGATATTTAATGATATGTGGTAAAACTTGTTTTACGCTTTTTCATACTTTTGATTCGTATCGATAATCTGCATTCAAGTTTTTTTTTTTTTTTTAAATCGTAGACATCGGATTCTGAGGGTGAAACGATCCGTTCGATTTCGGAGAAGATTTTCGCGTTTCGTTGGTCGCACCGTCTCCACTGCGCCAACGATCGAGGAGCCTTGGAACAAAACGCCGAATCCCACTCTATGATTATTTATTTTTGTTTCGCATAATATTTCGATCAAATGGATCAACGAATTATTGATGGAATTGAGCTATTGGTGTCACACAAGAATTTAGGATTTTGTGTCCTCTTTGTCAAATAGGAAAATCCGTATTCTCGGACATTTGTTCCGAATCTTCTCAATTGCGATCGGGCATCAGGCTGCGAGGGAATGTAAGGACGTTTGTTTCTTATTGAAAAAAAAAAAAAAACAAAAAACAAAAAAAAATTAATCCTCGTGTCAAGAGGCAGCGAATATTACAATCGGAAGTGATACTTGAAAGTTGATGAAAAAATTGGGCAACACTTATCTCCTGGAAAATCGATCGATTCCATTGATTATTTTGAGAGGAATATTAAGAGAGAGAGAGAGAGAGAGAGAGAGAGAGAGCGCAAGAAAAACAAAAACAGTATCGGATTACTTCTTAACTAACAGTTTTTCGCTATGTATAGATTTTAATGAATATACAATGAAATATACATTTTATGCTTAAACTGTGAAAACGTCATCGCATTGGAAGTATGCTCTCGTTAATATTTTTCGATGTTTTTTTTTTTTCCATTAAACGTAAAATTCGGAGTTTACGAGAACCTTTAGTTTTTCGATTGGACGATTAGTCGTTGGGGGATAAAGAAAGGTCAAAAATACTCGTGCGAATCGTCATACGAGAAATCTTTGCGGTTCAACACTCGATGGGTTTTGTTTTGGAAACGCGAGGCATTGTCACAGTGAAAGCATGTGATACCTACGAGATTCGCATTATACATGGACTAGACTCGATTTCTTATCGTTAATAGTAGTTTTTTAAAATTGCAATGCTGCATGGAAAGGAGCTAAATAAAAAATAATGAAAACAAGCCGAGACAAAAAATAAAACGACATCAATTCGGCGATCACTGGAACGATGAATCCAAGTTTTTTCTTGTTTCAACTATTTTTCATTCTCTCGGAGAATTTCTTGTCTCTCGATTCAGCCATTGAAAATAATGTCCTATGGAAGGCTCCTACGATATATTTTTTCTTTCTTTTTGACGAAAAAAAAACAAACAAACAAATCAAGAAAACCCAACTTGTTACATGCATAAATAGTGTATAAATTAATTAAGTACAAAAATTACAAACTTATTAACAAAAATATTGGCAAGACTGGGTTCTCATCGGCCAAAATCAACTTTACCACTCGATATTTCACGTTGATTTAACGATATTAAAACAAAACAATAAAACAATGACTTTTTCCGATACACTTGATCATTCCATTACCACATCGTCCTTATCAAACGAAACGAAACAAAATACAGTTTCGTTTGAGGCAAAATCATCGAGTTTACTGAAAAAGTAATTTTCCGGCAGTTTTTTTTCAAGCAAAAAACACAATTTATTTACCTGAACTGTCGCATTTACACTACAGTTTTTACCAAAAACAAGAGTATCACCGGGAAGAATAGTTTTTTCGACTCGGAGAAAAAGTTGCAGAGAATCATCACTTTTCTTTGACCCTCGAAACTGAATCCTTCTCACGAAAAACCACGCGCACACCTTTTTTTAATCACTACAATCCATTTATTTTCATTCACTTTTATTTTATTGCTTTTCACGCTAATAAATATTATAGTTTATTTATATTTGTATATATATATATATATATATATATAATCGATGTACGTCTCTGACGATTATTGTGTTTTTCAATTAACTTAACACATATCACAGAATACGTATTTTTTCCTGTAAAAAATTATACAAGCTCAATTATGATACAATTTCATTGGGACTAAAGAAACGAAAGGGGACAGACGAAAAGTGAACTAAACGAAAAACCGAGAGAAAGAGGAGAGAATAAAGTTCGTTCCAACGGATTTCCATTCGCAATGGACGAGCAGGACGAAGGAAAAGTTTCTTTCGTGCGTCTCCTTGGACTATCTACTTGATTGACAACCCATCATCAAATTTCCTGACCTGGATCTTCATTGCGACCGAATAACGATGAAGAAAAGAAAAGTCACGAGAGAGTTTCCATTCTGGAATATTTTCCATTCTGTCATAAAAAATTCCGTGGTGGAAAAAATTGTCGAATGATGACGATAAAAATGGTAAAATTTTATGAGCAGAAATGAAAAACTGTGAATAAAAAATAATGCTCGATCGAGAAAACGTTCCCGGGTGGGAATGAAATAAATCTCGTATAGAATGAAGAAGTTTTCGTTGAAACAGAGAACGCTTGGTTTTGAAATTCCAAAAATATACGATTTTGGGATCATCGTTCGTTGCACGTGACAATACTCGGTTGGACGTCGATAAGAAGTCGCTGATGATGATGGCCCTGGTGAAGATGACGAGAATGATTTATTTCTTCGAAACGAATTGGCGTTTCTTTGACGTTTGTCGAGCTACTGGTTGAGCAAGGTGTTGGTCACCTGAGAGATGGACAACAGAGGACTCCCGGTGTCCGGTTCGTTATCTGTGGGGCAGATGACATTGTTGCAACTGCTGATGAGCCCACCGTTCCGTGATGAAGATGAAGATGATTGTGTACCACCGGATGATATAAGCCGCTGGTGTTGTTGGTGGTGTTGTTGGTGGTGTTGCTGCTGCTGCTGCTGCTGCTGCTGCTGCTGTTGTTGTTGTTGTTGTTGTTGCTGTTGTTGCTGTTGATGGTGGTGTCGTTGTTGTTGTTGTTGTTGTTGTTGTTGCTGGTGCTGTTGTTGTTGTTGTTGTTGTTGTTGTTGTTGTTGTTGTTGTGGTGGTTGTTGTTGTTGTTGTTGTTGTTGTTGTGATTGCTGTCCATGCCCATGCCCATGCTCATGCCCATGACTATTCCCGACCCCGTCTCTGTGCCCGCCGACGACGGTGACGTGCTGCAACCAAAATTATGTCACAACGTTAACCAAGGCTAACCGTCGCGAAATTTACCAATTTATTGCACAAAATAATAGAACTCCATTGGCTTCTTTGGTAATCAAATGAACGATTATGATCCGGCAATGCAACAAAACAAAGTGCTAAAAAATTATGGTATCGAAAAAACTGCAGGCAAACCCAAGAGGGGAAGGGTTTGGGTTTTCTTTGGAAGAAAACCCAAATCAACTATGTCCAGAAAATTCCATCTATTCCATCTATATTGACTCTGGTGTTTATAAAAATTTGCCTTTTCCTCAAAAATAATATGTTTTAATTCTTCATGCACTCGGTAGCTCCTCGTTGATAGAAAAAGATGAAATGAATAATGAGCAGAAAGAAGAGAAAATGAAAACAAACGTGAAGGTAGCGTGAACACTCACTGGGGCGTGTGCCTTGGTGGTGCGGGGTGGTGATGGTGGTAAGGATAGTACTGGTAGTGATGGTGGTGTTGAACTCCTTGCCATACCTCGGAGCCTACACTATCACCGTGTCCTGGATGACTGTGGTGCGAGTGTGAATAACCACCGGTTGTTGGCACAGTCCCATAGTGTGAGCTCGTGACGGGATATTGTTGCTGTTGCTGCTGTTGCTGTTGTTGTTGCTGTTGTTGGTGTTGTTGTTGTTGTTGCTGTTGCTGTTGCTGCTGTTGCTGCTGTTGCTGCTGTTGATTTTTATTTTTGGAAGGGCTCGGAGCGTTGGATTGGCCGTTGGGTGAGGTTTGTTTCCATTTGTTGCAGTCGCCGTTGATAGAGCCCATGTCAGCCAGCGATTTTAAGGGGTCGTTAGGGACATTGGAAGTATTTCCAGGATTTCCAGAGTGGGTCGAGTGTGGCGTTGGGGGACTGTAGCTCCCGTTGTTTCTCGGTGGACTTCTAGAAGGTGGCGGTCCCCACATGAGTACCGTTTGTCTCGGCATTTCGCTGCCATACACTTCCGGTTTGACGTCTTCCATTTTAGGCGTCCTGATGCCATTGGCTGTCGTAACGGGGGAGCTTCCGGCCGAGTTGCTCGAGGAGGCACCCTCCAGACTGTGTCTACTTCCGGTGCGTACCACATTGATGTCTCCACCGGTTGGATGAAGCGGCACCGAGCCCGTAACCGGCGAAGACGCGTAAGGTGAACCGCTCACGCTGTTCGGATGTCGAGTATCGACGTAACTGTATTTCGGCGATTCTGCCAATTGTTGACAGTACAGACGCTCCTCCGTCTTGCTCGCCAACTGGTGAGTGTCGTACGTCGGCAAACTCACGTCTATGAATCCGTTGTAAGCCGTCGTCGTGTGGTACTCTGGATAGTACGAACCCAGTGGACGATATTGAAAGAGATTCTCAGTCGCTGTCAAGTAACGATTGTCCAATGCTGTTCCGGGGTACAAAGTCTGGTGATAATTTCCAGTGTGCCCGATGTACGTCGTCAGAGATGGATCCGTCGTCGCTGCTACCGCCGCTGGCGCATAGGGCGTCGGATACATTGTGTTCAAATTACTATACGCCGCTGCTACCGCTGCCGCTGCACTGCTGTCAGCCGCTGTCAAATAGTCTACCGAAGCTACCGTTGGCGCTGTCGGCGGCGACGCCGGAGATTGCGTTGACATCTTTGTTCTTTTGCTTCTACACGTCGACAAGAAATCGCGCAACTGCGTCTTGTAACGCCGGTTGACACGCTGCGGCGCCGGCTGCGCTGGCAACGTCGGCGTTATCGACGAACCCGTCAAACTCTCGTTGTCTGAGAAATAACTGTTGGTTAAACCAGCGTCCAGATACGATACTTTGAAATCCATCGTCCGTTTGCCCAACAAGTCTCGACCCTCTTCCTCCCTGTACATGGTAACAACAATGACACATTATATCTTGACAATTTTTCCTCACATGCTTAGGCGATCGATTTCATTATATAATTATTGGGATTGGAAGAAATTACTTACATTAAGGGTCTGTGAGTGCTGATAACAAAGTCCGGCTTTGAATTTTTGTAAACGAGACGAGAGCTCGTCTGCAACCATTGCCATCCACCGTCTTTCATTTGGTACCTGTAGGCTATCATACCCGAGGCTCCTGTTTTCAAAACTGTCAAAAACCCATAAAAAAAAGTTGTCATTAATTTATTTACCGCTTTCTCCTTCATTCGTACGTTTTTTTTTTTTTTTTTCTACAAAATTTCATCACTTCCGCAGCTTTCCATTGATGGAGAAGGACGAAATTTATTTAATTTTTAATTACTTTGAATGAAAAATGATGCTTAAGGATAATTACGTTCTTGATGTGCACTCGCGACGTAAGCCAGATCATCGTAATGAACGAGGTCGTAGCCACCAAGGTTGGCGAGTTCGGCATCAGCATAACCGAGCAACATCTTGCCACGCTGATCCATCGAGACTAGTGCTAGGTCCAATTTGTGCTTGCTCTTGAACATTACTTCTTTTTGTGGAACTTCGAGTAAGGAGGGTGGTCCAAACGGTGTGCAAAGTGCGAACAGAGCTAGAGGCGGATCTTCCGTTTTTCTGTTTTGACCATGAAGCACTTTCACTCTACCCCTGATGTCCAATCTCTGCGAAGAACAAAGAAATTCCATAATGACCATTTGTACGCATCGTGCTCCGCAACTAGTGGTCGATAAAAAAAAATCTCACTTTCCCGCATTTCGGAATACTTTAGCGGGAGAATTTTAATATAAAACCGTATAAAATCGACGATTGTCTAATTTTTATTCGTTCGATATATTTTTATTTTTACTTTGTATAATTTTCGCCAAAGTTTGGTCTTTCGGTCTTTGTTCAATTAATTATAGAGTTAGACGAGGATGATAGTCGACGTTCATTAAGGCTATGCTCAACTTGTACAAAGTTCACCGAAAGAGGAAACAAATGCAGAATAATTAAAATAGATTATCTACGGGATGAGTAAAAGTGCATAAAAAGCCTCTATTCTGCTGCTGCTGTTGCACCTGGAAAGAGAGTGGAAAAGAGAATTCTGCTGTTGTGTGTTCGGAGGAAGAACGATGGGCGGGAACGGAGACGGAGAGTGCGAGCCGCGGTGCCGTAAACCTTTTACGATTACAGTTTCATTTTCATAAACGTCAAAGCGGTCTGGTTTTTTGTCACAAGGGACACCACGCGAAAGAGCTCTCGCTCGCACGCCGTTAGTTATATGACGCTACCGCACTCGTCGCCACAGTCGGAGGCTCCCGCGCAATCTCGCGAATCGTATTCTTTCGCACGGGAAGCGGCGCATCGTCCTCGATCTTTTTTCTTTTATTCTCCCTCTCTCTTCGGCTCTCGTCGTGTTTGCGGGAAGATAATTAGTGTTTTGCGCAGCCACCACGTGGCCCTCCGTAACCTGGGTTTTGTCCAACAATTGATTTATATACTCCCGACCATTCCTCCCTCGCGAACTCATGCACCCTTTTTCTTCTTCTACTGCTTCTTCATCCCGGAAGGACGAGGTTGTGATTTTTAAATTTGGGTTCCGACAAACGAATAAGAAAACGAAACTGAAGTAATTCCAAGTTTTTAACTACAACTCCAGGCTCGCAACGAATACCCTAATTTTTTTTTAAATCACGCCCCTAGACCGTTTGATATGAGTTTTAATTTTAAAAAATCCAATATCCATATTGAGCCATCAGTTGCTTGAAACTTTTATAAATAATTCCAGAAGGAGAGACGTCAAACTTACCAGAAAACCGGAAGTGTTGTCCAAGAGACAACGGAAGCGGACGGTGAAGCTGCGCTCGAGAAGATGACCATGCTGTACCGTGAGGGCGTCATGAAGCGGAAGATTCGCACTCTCAGCTGGTAGAAAGCTGTTCCACATTAATTGTCGTTGAAGCTCTTCACGATCTTCACTGTGCACGAGCTCATAGACACTTTGATGCACGATGTCGGACTGTAAAATTTTGGAAATAAAAATTATTGACTCAGTGTCAACGAACCTCCGACTTGTCTCTTTCCTTAAACAACTTTTACAAAGACAGCGTGATTTTTTCTTCACAGTGTCAAATAAATAGTTTCGATATTGCTAAAACAGTTTGATATTCATTTTTTATGGGATTTGCCAATATTTTACTATTCCATAATGACCTGGATCGCTATTTTCGCACCCTTCACAACAAGAGCAGAGTGGCGCAGTGGAAGCGTGCTGGGCCCATAACCCAGAGGTCCGTGGATCGAAACCACGCTCTGCTAAGTCAATTTTTTTTCTTTGCTCTTCTCACTATTGATTTTCTGCAGCTAAATGCAGACAATTGTCTTTTCAGGCTCATGAATATCGAACAATCTGGTTGATAATTTGTAAATTTTAATAAATATATCATAGAATTTCTAAAACTTCAGCAAATGGGAAAATGGGTTTTTTTTTTGCCTATACTACGACTGTGTGTTTTCATTTATTTATAATCGAATTACTTCATGGGTCAAATATCACTATTTTCGTTCAACTCTGTGGATAAATTGCTTCGGCTTGATGAATCACTGCATCGTAAGACTCCAGCCAGTCGTTAGGGTGGAACCAACCCTCGGCTCGAAACATTATTTCAACCCTTTTGGTGGCAAGAAGAGCAGAGTGGCGCAGTGGAAGCGTGCTGGGCCCATAACCCAGAGGTCCGTGGATCGAAACCACGCTCTGCTAAATATTATTTTTTCCATAAATTTAAGGGTTGAAAGACGATTTCCCTAAAAAATGTATTTGAAATGATAATATGATAAGAAGAGCAGAGTGGCGCAGTGGAAGCGTGCTGGGCCCATAACCCAGAGGTCCGTGGATCGAAACCACGCTCTGCTAAATATTATTTTTTCCATAAATTTAAGGGTTGAAAGACCATTTCCCTAAAAAATGTATTTGAAGTGATAATATGATAAGAAGAGCAGAGTGGCGCAGTGGAAGCGTGCTGGGCCCATAACCCAGAGGTCCGTGGATCGAAACCACGCTCTGCTAACGATATCTTTTTTTTTTTTCTTCCGTTCTGACATATTTCAAATATTTTATTACGAGCCCTCGTTCCATTAGGAAAAATGATCGTTTACGAGGGTGAGTTTTACGTCAAACATTGCATAGCAGTCCTCTGCATATAATTCCCAAGAGAAACGCATGTCTTTAGTGTACATATAAATTACAGAGTCATCCTATACCCTCGTAGAAGAGTGTAGAAACGGAGAGACTCGGGCTCGTTTGAAACTCCGGCGGACTATAAGAAGAGCTTGGCTATATGCACCAGTGCAAGTGGGTAAAAATCCACAAAGGTAAATAATTGATGAAAAAGAGGTTTCTGCGAGTCAGAGACTCAGCGGGCATGCACAGGCGGATAATAGTGTGTTCTGTAGCGGCGGCGTTGGAAACGCTTATTTACCGCAAGCTTCTCTCCAACTCCATAATGCATCCGATATATCGATCGTCGTTAAGTTATAAGGGCGTAACTGTAAGAATCATACAAGTAAAGTGACGCGGTTAGAGAGTGCTGCTGTTTTGATTGGAATACTCGATACATCAGGAGTGTATTTCGCGTTCCGAGCGCAGCAAGGAATATCCAGTAAGTGAGAGCATCGTGGAGAGTTGCTGAAGAAAATGCTCGTCAACACGACATTACCATTTACCTATTGGCACTTCCGTAAACGAGATGTAACAGGGCTCGTAATAAATGGCACCACCGGGCGGCGAGGGGGCGTATACGGGGGCTTCTTGTACAGTACCGGAATAGCAACGATTGAGTGTGAAATATATTAAGTGTCTACTGATATGCGAGAGTATATACGCCGATGGTATAATGGCCCAGCTCCTCGAACATGAGAGTCGTGATGGCTGTGCTCCTGATACGAAGAGAGTGAGTGTAAGAGGTCGCGCGTCGGACCAAGCTCTGCTTTGGGCTTCGAAAGTCTAATGTCTGTACATGTCTCTATATGTAGTATATACACATGTATACACATAAGACGTCCGGTTAAATATGTTATATACGTAAGGGCTCAACCTACATCGTCCTCCGTATTAAATCTTCCGTTTCACGTTTCTCCGTGTACACGAATATTTGATCTATATACGTGCATGCATAGATGTCGCTGTAGAAGACACAACGCCCGGGGTGAAGCTCTTGGTATCGTGATTTATTATTATTCATGGTCGCGGTTAGTACAATCCAACACCGTCGCGTGGCGCTCTGTGTAAGTGCAATACACATGGTGCATATACGCGACAAGGAGCAGCATGCGACCGCAGGGTAATGGTCGCGCGGGAGTCTGCAATTCGATCTATTCTCCGCGTCTTTTCTTTTTCTTCCTCATGCTCTTTCTCCTTCAATCGTTTTTCCTCCTTTTTTTCTTATTCCCATTGCTACGAACGGAGGCTTTTACTCTTTCTCTCGTATACCTTCTTTCTGCTTGGTGGAACCTTCCCGATGTGTTTATATTCACGTACGGCCAGCTCACCGACTCGAGTGCGTGGAGATTATCTTATTGCTGGCGAACCAAAGAACGGGCATTGCGGAATCGCCTATTCCGGACCCTTCCGTTAACGGGGCTGACTTTTCACACTCTCGCTCGTAGCCTCCGCTTCAGAAAATAAAATCATTGGGAACCGAGCTGCTCCTTGTCGTGGGTGCCAAATCACTCCGTGGCTAAATTTCCCTCAACACGATGTTAGGGTTTGCTCCCTTTTTAACCCTCCGCGGATCATCTTGGCCTTTTTCGACTCAAGCGACAACTTTTTTTCGACACACTTGTTTTTCAAGCCTTTTATTTGAAAATAATCAAATGCAACGACTATATAACGACTGTTAAAACTTAAAGTAGCGAATCAATGAAGAATATTCCAGAATTTTTTGAAATTTTTTCTCTTCATAAATATGTGAGATCCGGAATTCCGAGATGCCGAGTTGCCGCGGTCAAACTTTCCTGCTAGTAAAGCAACGATGAAAAAATTATGTGCTGATGAAAACGTTGAACGACTTTGTTGTCGCAGTCGCAAGAAAACTTTTAAAACGTAGTCGTTATATACGTCGCTGTTATTTTTTCGTCAAACTGCTTATAGGCTTTTTGTTGAAAATAGTTGATAGTTGTTGCATGAGTCGAACAAGGTACGACAAAGTTATTACCGAGTTATTTTCCTCGGCAATTGCCCCGAGTTACGAACATTGAGGAGCTAGCCTCTTTCTCAATGAAACTTTTGCCTCCGTCGCAGAACTCTGGAACCCGATCGTTGCTTTTTCTTCCGATTAAATTTATCATTCGTCCGGAAAATGCCGTCACGATCGTTTCAGGATGGAGAATATACTATAGAATGGTATTTATTGGATTGAAGAAAAGTTGAGAATGGTTTGTAGGTGAAATATTTAGCAAGGTGTCGGCGGGCTATAACGCTAAGTCTGGCTGACTTTACGACCCGACTACCGGCCGCGCATTAAATCTTTCGTAAAAGATTCATGCGTCGATAAATAATTGAGTGTATATTGTGCGAGAGGTGAATGGAGAATGTATCGCGCGGACTCTTGTGCCGGGGGAGCTCGAGGATTGCGCGCGTAACTATATCTTATCTTTTGTATATATATATATATATATATATATAGCGGCAGCACACTCTCTGTGTATTTGAGGTAAAAACGTAGAGAAGATACGAAGGTGTGTGGGTAATACGATTTGAAACGTCTCCTCTCGCCATGCGGGCTCCTTCAATGAATTCTAGAAGGTTTTTCGTTATCCAGCATATATCCAGCGCATGCACACACATTTCTGTGGATCGTATATATATGGACGTGGATATCCAGCAAGAAATCATATTTTCTCGTCTCTTCGATACACTGCACTGTCTCTCCCGCTGTGCGGATGAATCCTGGTATATGCAGCTTTTTCAGGCCCGACAACGTGCTGTCTTATTATACTTGAGGGCGTACACCCTGGCGCGAGTCTTATTATTTCGTTTTTTCTTCGCCCCAATTTTAATTAATCGGAATAGCACGCTATATAATACGAGAGCAGATATGCGATCGACGCTGTCATCCACTGGGCCCAGCATACTCGCGAAAAATAATTAACCTATTCCAAATGAGATTTGCCTCGAACCAATTGGCCAAACGAAATGTCTGCAAGTATTTTTTCTTGGTTCGGAGGAATCATCTACGCGAGTTGTCGCGATGATATCGGAGCCCAGCCCGCGGATTTAAATTCTGTATTTTGTATGCCGAGTTGAATTACAGTTTGAGAGTTTGCTTATCAGCAAGAAATGCGGCGGGCGCGTAAGCCATGCAATGTGCACCGATGTAGTTAATAATAGTTGGCGGGTCCACTCGATACGTGATACGTGAAATATTTGTTGACGAGTTTACCTTTATATGAGTAAGAATAATAATGCTTGTGTACTCGAATCCGTACGCTCGCGCTCTCATTAGCCATGTTAATCACAAATTATATTTTAATTACCGGCGCGATATAGAAGGCGAACAAGGCCTCAGGGTCGACTTGACGAGCATATAATTGCATGCTCACGTGGTTCCTGCTTTTTCGTATATTTATATACATTTCCGAGTGGCATGTCGTCGCAAAATTAATCATTGCGAATAAAATCGACAAGAAGAGACAATGAAGACGTTTTCTTTGTATACTGCGATCAATTTTTCGATAAAACACTATTTTTCGCAGTGCAGAAATGAAAAATATGGGTCAAATGTGTTGCACGAATTTTTCAAATATTTGTTTTCTCGTTCGCGTACTCGTTTTTGTATTTTTGTAACGAACCCTCGTGTGTGTGTGTGTGTGTGTGTGTGTTTGTGTGTCTTTTAACATTGCTCGTTTAAATAATCTTGAAACATGGACTCGGGGTGCGGACGAATATGCGGCGGGGCAACGAGTACGAGAGAGCGCGCGCGTCATGGATGGTTTTACGATCGGCTCTCGTCGTTAATTAAGAGCTTGTAATTATTTAGCGGAGACGCGCTATATAGCGCACCCCCGCCGGCATCCAACAGCGGTCCATGGTCTCTCTTTCTTTCTATATGCTTTAGCCCAGACCCTCTGACTTGATTTACACTCTCTGGCCAAGACCGCGCGCAGCCTTACTTTGCTCCATTTTCTTTTCCTCGATCCCCGCAGCCTCCTCCCCACTCTATTACTTTTCTTCAAAGGATCTGACCGTTTTAATGAAAAATCATTTACGATAAACTAAACCAGCTCATATCTCGGAGCGAATGAATGAGTCGTTTTGCCAAAATAGTGTCATTTGTTTTTCAAAAGTTTTTCGTGTTCATCTGTGTGAAAATTTTAAAATATTTAAATGTTGAAAACGCGAGGCAAAATCTTGATTAAAATTTATTCCGGACGTGTGTAGCGGTTTTATGAAATTTTTGAATCATTCGCCGAAGCGGCCAGAGCGACGCGAGATTCGAGAGACGTTTCGCGGGAAGCCTCATCGCGGATATTGGGAGGTCTGCCGCCGTTATTTTTATCGAAATACGAAAAAATGGTTGGGCGCAGAGCGCGATGTTCGAATCGCGCGCGAACACGTGCAAAATATGATGAAAACACGATTCGGCAGGATCAAAGAATGTGTGCATATGGCTTTCGCGTGCATGCACGAGGATACGAACACTATGATGATGGGGCACAAGATTCGATATACGTTATCGCACGAGATTTCATTCCTTGCCGACAAATTGAAACAAATCAGCGTGGTAATAATAATTAATCCGTGCCGGGCATTAATATCGAGCTGTGGCCACATATCACTGCGAGAGTGAGTCCAGCTCTGCTCTCTCTCGAATTATTTTTTCTTTTCTCTCGATATACGAGGAAAGGGAAAAGGGTGAAGTGAGTTTACCGCCGTGAGCTCACGGTACCTATTGATATATACACGTATACAAGGGCGAGCACGAAGTTGAGCTCTCAATTACGTGAAAGAATTATGAACGCCGATGGTAAAGAGCGAGAGGAGAAACTGATCGGCACGCGGTCTGCGCAACGAAGCGCACAGCAGAGCGACGTGTCTCGCTCGCGAGAAGCAGCCCGCGATCACGATGAACCGAGCATTATGGTGTAACAAGACTTATACAGTCAAAGTCCTCGAGGCTATGCTTTCCCATCGTTCTCGGTAAATCAGCTGTTTAGTTTATAGTTGGATTAAAATCGACGAGAGGAAACATTAAATTTGGAATTCGAGAGACAAACTTTGAACGGAACCCCAGCCCCGGGTTCCGTTTTGTCGCGATTTCCAATTCAATATATCCCCACGTGTGTTTTCAATTTAAACTTCATCAGCGCGTTTCGCTTAAAAAAATATCACGTGCTACGTGTTTTATAAATCTCTTGTGCAAAGCTGTATTATTTTTTCTTTATTTTAAAAAAGACACGAGAAAGGCATAGGTCAGGAAGATTGCTCGAAGGCAGACAAACCGCGATTGTGTCTTCATTAGCGAGCTATTAATTGCCAAAATGTGCCACATTATTCAATGCCCCACGAGAGAGGCTTCGGGAGGTGGGAGCACCATTGAATTTCTCCGTTCTACACACTATTCGAGTCCCTATATTACGATATGGCTTTTGTTTTATGGATGGTCTTTGCGTTCGAAGTAACGGGATAAACGAGAGAACGTCACTGGCTGGGTCGTTGAGCTCGTCACATGAAAATCGTAATATACAATTTCACCCTCTGACCTCCACTTTTTTCCTTGGCTCCTTTCGCTCCGCAAAATTCCTCCCTATTTCTCGCGTGAGATATAAAACCGAAAGAGTGCGCGCAGAGCCCTGCTTATACTGTGAATTACGTCAATCCAGTCAGCTTTACCGATCAGTTTCTTTTTTTTTTTACGATACGGCTACAAAAAAATTGACTCGAAAAATCTTGTTGTCGAAATAACAAATTTCACAAGTTCACTACATTTTTTTCCGGTTTTAATAAATCTTTTTCTTTTGTGTGCGATCCGCTGGCAAACGAGATCCGCTGGGCCTCACAATCAAAGCTCGGAATATTTTTCGAGCGTCGAGGAACCAGGAGAATATTTTGTCTCGAAAGTCTCCGAACTATTCGAATGCTTGAAAAAAATATTAAAAAGTAAAGTGTAATATCTTAGAGGGTGTGGGTCGACGATCATGTGTGAGGATTAGAGGCGGTACGAGAGCAAGAGAGAGAGAGAGAGAGGAATATTAAAGGGCAGAATAGAGAGAAAAGTGATCCTGGCACGGAGTGACGCGCGTGTAAAAGCTTCGCGAGCTTACAATATATACACGGTAAACTTGACAAACATGGCGTGACTGAACGCTGTTGGGTGTGAACACAGAAAGAGAAAGAGAGTGAGAGAAAGGGAGAAGACAGACTTGCTGTAAAATACGGGGGCATATAATCCACCGGCAAAAGCTCGCTAGGAATCACGTTGAAGGCCGGATAGTGAACAAAAACCCTCGACTAACCCTGTGCGAAATCAAGGCACACCTCTTTCTTTTTCTCTCAAAACCTTCCCCATCGTCCTCTTTCTCTTATTTTCCCTCTCGCTCTCGATCTTTCCGTCACTTTGTATCTCTTTGCATAGCACAATCGATCTACCAATTCAATCTTTGTAAATGTGCCAATGAAATATTCTTGAAAATTTCACGTCCCTCCTGGGCGCGCATTATATATTCCAAAGCGTTTGCCGTTTCACGAAGGAACATTTCATGCATTATACATTGGATGGAACGATGATTTCTCGAGGCAAAAGCTACTCAGTGAAAATTGTCGTCAACAGATCTTCTTCTTCTTCTTCTTTTCAAATCGAAAACGTCCAAATGTTTTCTGGATTTCAAATGACATGGAGAGAATTTAAATAAATCGTGAAATTATGGTTTCAGAATAAAATTTTCTTGAAAACAAAATGCAATTTCAAATATTTACCAATTTCATGTTTTCATCGTGTGGAAATTGGTCATATTTTGCTTTTTCCGTATTCGCGGTCGAGCCAAGGCGAGTGAATTTCCTAACAATGGCTGTTCGCTTATCTAGATAAATTGATTGTTGAGTATAAAACTCACCTGATGGAAGCCAAGGTAGCTCTCTATACTGTGGGTAGCGAAGAAAACCTCCCCGTCGCAGGTCAGTATTAATAGGAACCCGTTCAGTGCCTGTAACACACACAAAACAACAAGATTGCGTGACATCGGATAACTTGTTCAACGACGGAGTGTGTTATCGAATTACCTCGGATAGAAATATACCGTACGTGTGCAATGTTATGTGCGTAAACACATACACGTAACGGGGATGCGATTTAATGACATTGTCTTGATTAATTATCATTCTCGGACACGGAAAAAAAGAAAAAAGAAAAAATACCGTGATTCAAACGACAAAAGTAATAAGCGTTTCATTTGCCGATACTGATCAGCGCGATTCTTTTGTTTTCCGCAGATTTACGGTGATTCATTAAAGAAAAATGTTGACACGTAAGTTTTGTTTGGAGAAACAATTTTCCTCGTGTTTTCGGATCGGAATTGCCTCTCTCTTTCGCTCGCTAAGCCGGAAAACGATTTTGCGGCTGAAAGTTTTCTCATTTATCGCGAGTACCGATACCGTCGAATGTTTCTCGTTGTCCTCATTGTTTCGCACAGGACTCGTGCGATTTAACTCGTTTTACCCGAAGCCCGTTTTCGGTTTCTCTGGCACTTTCGGCTCTAAATCCTCATCCGTGTGCTCATCGCCTGCTGTGTTGTTTACGCGAGATTTGTGCAACTCGAGCAGCAGATCGTAGATGAACGCGGAGCTCGAGGCAAAAGTATTAGCCCCGAAATATCCGTTCTAGTTTTAACAGCCTTCGGAATCCGATGTTGGACGTAAAACAGTCTCTTCCCCTTTCTCTCCCCCCCCCCTCCCTCCCTCGTCGGCTACTATCAGCTTCGCCGGAAACCGAAGCCTGCTCCAATCCTCCTTTCACCCTCTCGTTCTCCCTTGAAAATATATCCCGACCGAACAAACCTAAATGGATATTGTTTTGTTTTATTACGCTCGTAGTTTGGCGTACCGGCCTGGTACGCCAAACCACCGGGCCCCGCCACAGTCGGCTTTTTCCCCGAGTCAGCACACACACCCGAATAGGCTCCTTAATATACGTGTACTTTTATATTGAGAACGTCGTTATTTTTATTGCTCTGAAATATTGCGAGAAACGCCGCGTCAACTCGACCACACACGATTTCGCCGTCATTTATTTTCCTGGAGCAGTCTCGTCGCTCATTTTTACGAGCCGGATCGAATGTTCTTCAAAAGTAGAAAAAAAGGAGACGATTGAGAAAACGAGACATATGGATGAAAAGTGTGTGATGCCGTGTGAATAAAAATCGAAACGATCGAATCGCTTGTCGAAAGGTGAAAAAAAAACGAGCCAAACTTGGCAGCTATTCTTTTCGCCCTTCTACTCCGTGTCTCGTTCGATCTTTCTGCTGCTGCTTCTCGCGTACGGAGCGCATGCGTCCGGATGCTGCGCCAGGATTGGTCAAGGAGAGGTTGAAAAAAATTGCGAGAGGAAGGTTTGAAGGGGATGCGCGCGGCACAGAAACCCTCCCTTACACATTGTTACAGCTTTCTCATCATTCCCGTTGGCTAGTCCGATCCCCCGATTCTAAATCGTACCCGGGGTTGTGGGAGATGAGGAGACAGACAAGCATGATTGCATTTCACCCCTGCTTTGGATTTGATGGCAGAAAGTATGGCCGATTTCGAGGAGCCCATTGTTGCCAGTGAAAAAATGCAGCAGTTGCAGTTTCTCGGCAGCGAAAAATTAATTAACGAAAATTTATTCGGACTCGTTTTTGTTTGTTTGTATGAATGACTGACGAACCTTCTGCCGACTCTATCGACATTGCGATCCTTTCCCATCGGAAATAAGCTTTTTATCGACCCGACAATCTTAAAAACCTGAGAAATGTCACAGACACGTTGTTTGTGTACAATAAGCTAAAAGAAACAGAAACGGAGAAGATAAAGAAGAGTAAAAGCGAAAGCTTTCGTCTTGCACGCTGCTCTGGCACATCGCATGACACATCGCTTGCTCGTCGTACGCGCGTGGACTTACGCCAAGACTTTTATCGCGCCCAACGATTGCTCGAACGATGAGGTGGATTGGCACGCGAAGTTTCGATCCGCACACATTTTCATTTTTTCTGTTTTTTTTTTTTTCACTTCTCCTCTCGTCGTTCACCTCATCGCTGCTATATATGGAATCTTTGCCTAATAACCAATGACGAAAACGACGTTTCAACGGTCGACATCACATCAGAGACTCGTAATGCGTTTATTTATCCGTTCCACTTTGTGAAATTTATCAGTCGCGCGAAACCGACCCGCAATTGACTTTATCTCAAAGATATTTCCCACAGCAGTTCTTGGTCGTCGTTCATCTTCTATTATTTCCTTGAATTCCGAGTCAAATGACCAGGTTTTTGGCAGCGATTACGATTTCTCATTAGGCAAAGCTCCGGAACATGGCAAAAGTGAATTCATCGGGACGTTGAACTGATACGTTCGTTAGAGACCAGCGGAACTTGTCCGACCCAAGTGTGCATGTCTGATGAAAGGGTGCGTGGTGCATCGGTTGTGACAGCTTCACCTGCTGCCATAGTTTCTTCTTGGCTCCGTCGTCTTCTATGCTAAAAGGTCGTGAAGCGACGTATATCGGGGAACGAAGCTACTGATGCGTGTTACCGGCTGATAACGATTTTATTCGTTCGGGGTTATCGCGCAAACATCTGTGAATAAAAGCGTCAAAACTTGACCCTGTTGCGTTTTTTAACGTCAACGCGTTAATGTCATTGTGGGAAAAAAACGGATCGTTGCACATATTTTCTTGTTCGAGTTGCCGCTCGTTTACTCCTTGCGAGTCTGCCTTCGTTCAATTAACGAGTCAGTGAATACTGTTCCTCGAATGTGCACGCATGCCTAATTAGATTTATCGGCTCACAGGGCTTACCGATCTCGCACGATCACGATATAGCACTGTGTCATACATCCAGATCGCATCTCAAGACTTTTCGCTTTGTCATTACCCTTGCGCTTGGCTTTAAATTAATTTTGAATAATCCGTAAGTAGCGGGGCTCGAAACTCTGCGTAAGACTCTGCTTCGTCCATCAGCGACTAATTTTGTCACGATTTTATTTCACCAAAACGCGCATGCATATTTCGCGATATCAGACACGACGTCGTACGTAATGTTTTTAATTGCCAAAGCCTGTCAAAACGTCCAAGTGATCGTTTGTACGAAATTATCGCCGATAATGGAGTTTTCGTGGTCAAGTTTCGTTTTTTTTTATTTTTCAAGGGCTCGGATCCATCAAGGGAGGAGCTCCGATGATTAACGGATCCAAGCTGCAAAATGGAGTTTCGCCCGGATACGCAGACGAAAGCTCATTGTCGTACGAGGTTATAGGAGTTTAGGTTGGTCTGGTATAAGTATAAAAGAGCAGGGTGGAGGGTCGTAATAGTCTCGGTAGGTTAGTACGGATCTACGACGAGGTAGAAAAGGAGCCGGACGAGCGGGTGCGATCAATACGGGAAGGACTAGTGGTGCCAGCAGCACAGGCAGAAGCAGCAACCACTACCAATGGAGAACACACCAAGAACCAACCAAGTGACGGGTAAAGGAAGCAAAACTAAAGGCAGACCAAGGCGAGTCCGCTAACCAACCTAACCCCGTATCATCCCTAATCCCCTCGCCTTTCCTTCTTTTGTACCAACGTATAAACGAACCCTCGAGGGCTTTGAGCAGGGAAGCAGGACAGGCTGATGTTGTTCATAGGGGAGCAGGGTTCCTATTCCGCAGATACGAATGAAATTCAGGAGCTACATCAAAAAGTAGCCCGCAATCCATCTTCCCCTCTGATGAGAAAATTGCTTAATTCACCTTTGTATTTATGCGAGCAGTATGCAACTTTTCGAAATTACCAAGCGTTCTGTGTGTCTGTTTTTTTTGTTTTTTCTTATCAAGGATCTGCAATTCGTTATCTACGTGTTAACTCGTGCATTCGTACGTTGGAACAGCGAGAGTTCTAGTTTCGCTTCGGTCTGCCAGGCTGTTTGCTGCAATCATCTCGACCAAATAAAAGTTTCCGCGTATCGTTTGCGTTCGTTTGTTTTTTTTCCTCTACCCACGATGTTGATTATATAACTATTGAAAATATTTTATTTGATTACTGCTGATCGTCATTGCCGCAATAAGAAATTTATCGACAAAGTCGTACGTGAGCTACCGTTCGAAAGGCTGAACCATCAGGCTCGGCTTGGCAGCAGCAGCAGCAGCAGCAGCAGCAGCAGTGCCTTAAATTCGTTTCTCCGATTCCCCTGAGGAATTTGTCGATTTTCTGCTGGCCTCAAGTGGCCGAAGGAAAAGGCACACACCCCCGTGGATCTCCAGATAGAGTCGCGGCGTTTGCGAGAGTAGACATGCAACCGCATCAGCAACAAGTAAGACCTGCTTCGAAGCAGAACTGCACGAGAGCAGCACACTTCACACAAACACATACAAACATAAAACTCTCACGGTTTTGGGTGTGTGCCTCTTCTGTGATGGTTCAGTTTTCTGAATTCACTCACGATTCTCTTCCCAAGTCCGATCGGTCCTAGGCTTATTCCCACCCCAATTCAGTTCACCCCCTACACTTGGCGAATTTCGTATCTAAATTGCTCGACTCACGGAATCTCTTCTCTTTCTTGACTTTCGCTCGTCCAAATCGAGCACAAAACGAAAAGTTTTCTCCGCTGTGTACACTTTTTGGCTGTTCGCTGTTATCCCATCCCCGTTGTTTTAATTTAAGAATCGTGCACCATTCCGAACTCTGCACGCCCACCAATTTTATTTCATACGCGAAGCTAATTAGTCTGCACGACCAAGGTTACCGAACCAAAAGTCGCGTTCTTTCCAATTCCATGCATATACTGACTAATTTCGTCCACGATCGAGGATTCGATCCAATAATTTTTGCAAGCTTTTCATTTCCGGTGGTTCGATCGCGAGTTTCCAAATGCGAATATAAACTCATTGTTGTTATTTTAGATTGAAAAAATTGGAAAATTGCATAATAATAATAATTATTATTTCGGTCGGTTATTCCCTTGGTGACGAGGGTCGATGGGGTGAGGCCGTAATTTCGCGGATCGTGTTGGCAATTTGTAAGGAAAATGCATATGAGGTACGATCCATCACAAGTCCTGAAGGAGTGAGAGAGAGAGAGAGAGAGAGGGAGGAGGGACGCATGGTGGGGGGTTGAAGAGGAAGATCGCGCGGTAACGACCAAGCGCCGAAAGAGCACAGCAAAAGACCGCCGCGCGGAGAGTGTAGGTGGAGGGAAAGGGCTCGATGTACTACGTGCCCTCCTCGCAGGCCGCGAGCTTATTGATTTATGGAAATCAAGGCACGGTCGGAGTTCGGCTCTCGCGGTTCGATTCCTGGTATAAATAATTCGCGTTCCCCGAATGCCCTGCCTTCTCTTGCTTTTCTTTTCCGGAGCACACTCTCTCCCTCTCTCCCATTTTTTTTTCTTCCCTCTCGTTTTTTTCTTCAATCAAAATCCTTTTTTTTCTCGTTTCTGCTCTCGCATGCATTTCTGTCTCTCTCGCTCTCTGTTCTCCCACGCAACACCCAGCGCGATTCCGGCACCGATCCTCATAAAGGGCACGACGAGAATCAAAAATTATTATTTCTTTATTTATCTTCTCAAATTTTTCATATTTTACATTCCAATTCGAGAACTAACGAAAAAGTCAATTTGATATAAAATTCAATTAAATGATATAATTTCGACTAATTTTCTAGAAAGAAAAGAAGAAAGTACAGACTCATACACAATATCTTACAACGTTTGCAAAAAATGTAGCGATTAAACGATTTTTCGAAAAACTAAGATTTTCGTAAAATTCGCAAACCCATAAAATTTAAACCGTTCAACCGATATTTCCCAAATTCAATACGAACCTTCCTATTGCGATACTCTATTTATTAAAAAAAAAATTAATAATAAATCTTCAAATTTGCGAAAGTTGGAGCGATTACACCTTTTTTTTGAAAATTTCAAAATGCCGTAGAATTCGTATTTTTCTAGCAATTCCAACAAAATTCTCCGAGAATGAAGAGCTGGTATAGATTAACATCTGTGCAGAACGATAGCACTGTGGCTCAAACCATTCTCGAGTTATGAACGTTTGAATTTTACAGTGCCAGAACATACACACACACACACACACACACACATTCGGATATTTTTTCTAAATGTGATTTCGCGATGTTTTGGGACATTTTAAGCATATCGACATTGAAAACTGGAAATAAAAATTTTCACCGTCACATAGCGTCCTCTAGGAGGAAGCAATAACGCGAGCGTGCATCGTAATCGCAAATTCGAAAGAGAGTCGGATTTTTTCAAGAAATCATCGATAAAAAAAACATTTATCGTTAAATAAATTTAGAATATTAATTTTTTCCATGGGAAAGAACAATCATATGCTGATTCACGATGTCGTCGCTTAATATGGAGACTTCATCAATGAAACATCGTGATGATACGCGAATTGGCCCGGGGCATGTGGATCAAACAAAGTCCACAGGCAAAGTTACGTAATTAACGAGCCGACAATTAATAACCGCGGAGGTTGTTACAGATGAGGCGTGAGCGCGAGTTTCCTTCTCGCATTGCCATCTCTTTCCTGTTTCACCAATCAGCACGATTACGATCTGCTTCCCATCGCATGTTTTCTCCGCGTCGAGACTTTGGGATTTACGTCTGGCCAGAAACCATGGACCGAATCGATCGGAAAATTGTCATTCGTTGAAATTTGGAAACTCGATTTCCCATTCGGAATCAATAAAGAATAAATTAGGAAAAATATAAAGTTTTGGAATCGGTGGAACAAGGGATGACCGTGATTCACCCTCTCGATCATTATTACCCAAGCAGCCTGTATATAGGTAAATGTATAGGTGAGCACGATTCATAAATAGGTACGTTCCACGACGTATGTTACACCTGAAACGTGCGACTATAGAACGATAGGCGTAATAGCATATCGCATGATACACGACCATTAATCTCTGGCACAGGCTTATATTTATATGTATACACATCCTTCGAAGGAATAGACACCTCTGCTCTCGCGTACAGCACACTTGGGTTTCACAGTCGCGCGTTGGTTCATCAACCGGATATCGTTCGCCCTTAACGCTCGTGGCTTCTCTTTCTTTCTCTCCTTCGCTGCCTCTCTTTTTCGCTTATATAGCTTTTCACATTCGAGTCTCTCTCATTTCCCAATGTATTTTCTGGGATTAATTTTTCTTGTCTAATAAAAAACAATTGTAAATTTTTTAATTTTTTTTCGCAATCACGGTCTCTTTTTTTTTCTCATCTTTCAAATTTAAGTTGTTCATATCGCGGTCAAGGGATCGTCGAATTTTAATAATATAATTCATTGAGCGAAACAACGTCAAGAATTTTTACGAGGGCTTCGCGATTTACCTGTAAAAACATTTCCCCGTCGAGATGGTGATGGTCGTAGGCAGCGAGAGCTGCCAATTCTCGGGCTCTGTAGTGAGAGTCGTGATGAGAATTGTCCTCTTTGTCCTTGTGCATCACAACTGAAACAGAATATTGAGTTTCGTGAATGAAAATGTACTCTCGTAAAACTTGATTAGGGAAATCATTTGATTTTGCAAAATTCAGCTCGTTTTTGAGAAAAAAAAACAAATGACACGAAATTGTTTGTTTACTTTGTTGAAAGACTTTAAAAGAAAGCAACTGTAAAAGTGGAAAAAGTAACACGTTGGAAAATTCTTTCATGTTCGCGTTACGAATCAATCAGGAGCTCAAAGTTTCGACGTGGCCAGTTGGCGTGAAATGCCTCATGTATAATCGCTATATATTCTCATATCGGTGCAGACACATACCCGAGTACATACGCAAACGTAGAGTCCTCGCGCACAATGTTTTACCCGCGGGTGCCGCTCGCATCGCGCCTTGCAATGCGAAGTGCAAGGTCACTTTATGCCAGTTGCTCCCTAGCTCGACTTGATGTAGCCGCGCCAAGATTACAGGCATTATTCCCCTCTGTATTACACTCTCTTTCTCCAAGTTCTTACACACATTTATCGGTACGCGCGTCGACAGCAGAAAGAAGCTCCCTTCGGCGTATAAAAAGTTTGTACCCCTTTTCACCGCTGCCGTGTGTTGTCGATGCACCGCGATTTACAGGGATTTGAATAAAAGTTAACGCACGACTGCGCGAAATAGAAAGACGAGGAGATTCCGCGAGCATCTGGGCTCGTCGAGGAAAAATAAACGAATAAAATTAGAAGGTCACGATCGCGTCCGTATATAGATCGGTGATGACGAAAGAATCAATTTCGTCGCATTAATCAAACTTGTCTTTCCCCCAATGCCACAGGAAAGTAATTCCGAGCGTTCGCATCGCCATTTACACCGGAAGGATTGAGAATTATGCCTGGCTGCCTTTTACGCGCATATTAGTGACGCCCGAGGGCGGACGAAACGTCTCGGGAAATTGGTTCCCACTAAATTGACGCTCGTTACGGAGCGATCTGAAAGGGATGCGTTGATGGAGATGTTTGTGCTTTTCAACCAGCGACAAATATTAGTTTTCCCTCCGTTTCCCTTTCGCGCACACACAACTCTCTCTCGCGCTCTCTCTCTTTGTACGCGGCCCAGGACGGAACGTTGCGAGAAGATTCCAGTCGTGTACGCACGTACTAGGAAAGCTTGATGGACTGGCGAGGTCGCGTGGCACACGCGTGCACGAGACAACTCTCGTCGCGTGCGACTCTCGTTTACGATCTCACCGTAAACCACCTAAGCCGTGTTCAACATCGATACATATATGTGCATACGAATTCGTATACACCTTTCTGTATAAATATGAGGAGCGGGCAACGTGAATAAGTGCAGAAAACCGCTGTGCACTTCGACAGTCTATTTTTACGCACGCATCGATGCTTCGCAAACCGACGTCCGCAACATTGTGCCTCCGCTTACACTTCACGAGGAATATAAATGCGCTAAATGCGTCTTAATCGCCCGTGTCGGAAAGTGATTAGACGCCCTTATACTGCCATTCGACATTGATGCTGAAATGCTTTTAAAGCAGTTGGACTAGAGTACATGGCTCAGTGACCACGAATGCCTGCATGAAAATATCGAAATTTCTTGTGGCATGAGCAGTAAATCGTTGATCCGCGGGATATTACAAAAAAAGTATACGCTACCCGCTTTTTGGCTCGAAAAAAAAAAACAACAAAAGACCCGAAGCCATTGCTGGAAAAAGGACGAGAGTCGCGATATGGTACACATTAAAATTTTATTTTTCCACTCATTACGTTGCTCGTACGTGTGCTGCGGACTCGATTCCCAGGGGAGGTTGGTAACTAATTAAGAACTTGCAAGATATTCGCTAAAGGATGGAAGCCTCGGAATAATTAGCGAGAAAAAAGTTATTGCAAATATAAAAAGTGAGCATTGAAATGTTCGAGTATGGGGTTTACATGCTGCCTGCATAAAAACTGCTGCGCCCGCGTGCGTCATCGTATTCACCAGCACCAGCCGCGCCAAAGAATTCCCTTTTTTACGAATACACGTTTATATAGTTTATCTAGAAAGAGCAAGGAAATTTGAGCGACATTTCCTTCTTCTCGCCCTTCATCCTCTCGCCCTCTATATAGAGAACATGGCTGCGCGAGCATATATATTGGTGCATAAGAATGTGAATAAAGTTCGGTCGATGCGGACGTCGTTGGGCGATCCGGTGGAAAAGCGTACACGAGGTGAATGAGGAGAGACACGGCGGAGCCAACACCTGCCATCCTCCTGCTTGATATGCACGACCATAATTAGACCATACGGGACCATCGCTTCTGCTACACTAAATAATAAACTGCTCGCATTATAACACGCTCTTTCCTTCTTTTTCATCTGCCTGCTCTTTCTCTCTGATGTACAAGTTCCTTCGAGCTGATCGTCTCCTCGGAGTCCCAAGACGCGACATTCTGCTCTCCGTTTGTATCGACCCGAGAAACGCTCCGAAGCAAAGATTCAATCTCTCTCACTTTCGAGTCCCGAAAGACGTGCTCGATCGGATGCTGGTGGAAAAAGACAAAAATTGGACTGACAATCCGCGAAGGTATAGAAACCAAGAATTTGGTAAAAAAAATGCATCAACGATGTTTTTATTTGATATTTCAAGAAAGTAAGGACGAAACGTCTCGTTTGAAAGATTGATTTTTTCTTTCAAAATTTGAATAGTTGATCGCGTGACTATGTGCGATTCGACGTCGTAACGTACTGCTGCAGAAATCGAGTTAATCAAAGATCTACGTGCAACATTAATGAATTATTAAAGTCTGATAATATTGTCCTTTTGCTTTATTTCCCGAGTCCGAGAGCTTAATAATGCGTTAACAGGATGATACACCAAACAACGAGAACATATTAATCATCGTTCGATCATCCCTCCCACTTTTTTTATGCTCGATCTTAATCGCCATTTCGCTTTTCCTCTTTTATTTTCTCTTTGTCTCTCTCTCTCTCACTCTCTTTCTCCCGGGGCTGGTACACAATCAAGTGAGATAATCATTTATTTGACCATTCAATCAAGAGTGCTGGGCAACAGAAGTGATCGCTCTCGAGAGTTCTCTTTGCGGCAGCAGCGACCGCGTGCGAGAGAGGACGAAATACACGCGGCTTTTTTAGGCTTTCGCACGGGGTCTCGACACGAACGGAAAAAAAAACGGCAAGTTGCAAGTCATTCTTGTTGAAGTTACGTGACGGGAGAAATATTAGGGCAAAGCGGGAGGCGCCCGCGGGCCACACGCTCCGCGCCGTTCGCAGAGTCATTATTTGCACACGGGCGCGATGTCTAAATAAACGACAAATGTGAAAGAGGGGCGCGACGAGAGACGCAATCGCGACGTTTAAGTTAATGGAACGAGCAACGAATCCTTTCTACATTCACTTAACCGACCAATAATCCACTCTTCAAAACATAAATCCATTAATTTGATAGAAATATAAATTCAAAGTTATATTACAGTTTGATTTTTTTCCGAATATCGAGGATACGTGCTCGTGGTGTTTCGTTAAAAATTCACTGCTATATATTGCTTCCTCATAGAGGAAATTTTTTTTTCCACTTTCCAATGTCAATGTCCTTAAAATGTCCCAAATCGTCGATAAATCATATCTAGAAAAAATGTCCGGATGTGTGTGTGTGTATGATCCGGCACTGTAAAATTCAAACGATTATAACTCGAGAACGGGTTGAGCTACAGGGCTCCCGTTTTGCACAGACTTTTCATTCTCTGGGAATTTTGTTGGAATTGCTAGAAAAATACGAATTCTACGGCATTTTGAAATTTTCAAAAAAAGGGTATCGACGCTCTAACTTCCGCAAATTTTAAGATTTATTACTAATTTTTTTTTTTATAAATAGAGTATCATAATAGGAAGGTTGGTATTGAATTTGGAGAATATCGATCGAACGGTTTAAATTTTATGATCTTTCGAGTTTTACGAAAATCTGAGATTTTTGAAAAAATTGTCCAATCGTTCTAATTTCTGCAAATTTTGTAAAATATTGTCTATAAGTCTGCAATTTTCTTCTTTACTTTCTAGAAAAGTTGTCAAAATTATATAATTTAAATCCAAATAGAAAAAACGCTGCAAATTAAAATTTGCAAATTGCTTCCTGAAGATGCTCAAGATGCACGATGCACGAAAGCTTCCTCTATGAGGAAGCCCAAATTAAAAATATAGCTTCCTCATAAAGGAAAATTCAAAGCCAAAATTAAAAAGAAATCTTCCTCATAGAGGAAGATTTGAGCATTCGTGCATCTTGAGCATCTTGAGGAAGCAATTTGCAAATTTTAATTCGCAGCGTTTTTTCTTTGGATCGGGCGTTCTTAGGACGACGCATCACACGCGTTCAGGTGCGAGCTAATCAGGAGAGTCGAGAGTAAGGAATTGCAACGAGGCGAAATATCTCGGTACGCAACGAACAAGACGAAGAACAAGAAGAAGGAATATGAAAAAAAAGAAAAATGAGAATAAGAGCAAGGAGGAATATAAATAGGAGGAGAATGGTAAGTTTTCTGGCGTTGTTGCGCCGCCGCTCTGTGCTGGCAATGAAAAGGATTTTGTATTGTACAGACTGAGGGAGGCCACGTGCTGGCCTGATGATGATGGATGTCTGCATTTGTATGCGTCGTATCTCGCGCATACCAAGATTACCAGCAACCTAGAGTCCACAGAGCTCCTCTATATACATATGTACGACAGTGCAGAGTAGCGGAACAGCTAAGAAAATCCATGCAGCATGGCACGAGCCCTAGACTCGTGCCCGTATATTAGCCCCGAAGCAGCACACACAGAGAGCAGAGAGTGCAAGAGCTTTTCTCTCGCTCACCCTCATTTCTTCTCTTTCTCTCGATTCCTGGCTAGCTCTGCGCAGCACACTGCAATCTTACATTTGCATGAAACCTTCTTCCTCGGGCCCTTATCCGCATACCACGAGTACGAATATCGCGCGATTGCGGTTAGAAGGGCTCGGAGCCCTGACGATTCGCGGAGCGACCAGCCATCGGCGTACGCCTTACGCCTTTTCGTAACTGTCAGCCGCTACCATATGTCATCGCATACATATTCCCATGTTGAATCCAAGGCGAGAGCACATACCGTCTATGGAGCACACCGATGATCCGGACAAGACTGATAGATTTAACGTTATCCGCACCCAATCAAGATCGATCAATCGATGTTGCACGAAATAAGCCTCTCGCAGGGCAGCTGCGGATCGCTAATAAACGCATTCATTAATCTTATCCATCTCCACCGTAGTGTGTCGGACATGTAAACTTTTGTAGTTTCATTTTTTCTTGCCAACGAAAATCTTCCAAGCGGAAATTTGTGATCGCGAAATAAATCGATTATACGACGATATTTGTTCGTTCTAAATTTTTTAATGTTCGGAATGTTGGTCGTGAATGATTTTTATAAATTATTTTCGCGCGGGACACAGAATCTCTCTTACCGCGGGTTCTCGGCAATGGAGGAAAAGGAAAAAAAGCACGTGACCCATCGCGTTCCTAATTTCTAAAGTGGCACGACATCGCAATTTATCACTTCGTATTCACGGCACTTTAAACATTTTCATCACGCGTTTCTATCTCATTCGTTATTCCGTGCTTTTTTGTAGCCTGTCGCTATTTGCCTAATGAGTTTGTCGCATAATCAAATTATTATTTTTTTCCTCTTTTCGGAGGATTCGCGAAAGAACGACTCGGCGGTTTTTTAAAAACGTTTTTCTTGAAAAATTTATACGAACTAAAATTGAAATGACAGTAACAAAATGACGTTCCCATGCTAGGAAACGAGTGTCAAATGTTATGCAAGAAAGACGCGCGGCGGGTAGCTCAGCAGTAGAAATGGCTGGTGTGACGCAGTCCTCGGAGGCGCTAGGACTCGCGCGCTCGAGACATACGAGCGTACGTGTCGTTAAAGCCCGTGGGCATTAAATTTGCAAGATTAATCTGCGCTTCCATTAGCCCCGCTATCTCGGTGGTCGTGGTGCGCAATCTTCTCCTCAATGTTTCGTCCTCGAGACCTCGCAGTCTTGGTGTTTTAGCGGATTTGCTTAGCAAAAGCCAACAGCAGAGTAAACGCACGTTTAATTATTGCGTCCAAATGTCCCACGATCTTTTTTTCCTGCTCCTCCAAAAACCCATCGTTGCAGCAGTAATTAAATAGTTGGTCAGTAAAAATTGAGAAAGTCGCACGTCCAACGAAAAAAGGCGCGAGTGCAATTTTCGTGCATGCTCGTTTCCGACCAAAAATTTCGTACGTGTTTGTAAAATTCTGTAAAGCTTATCGAAGGAGCAGCGTTTTCGTGAATTGTGGAGGAAGGAGACGTTGAAAATAGTTTAAACGATATGCCATAGTTGAGTTGCAGAGGGTCTTGGTCGTGCGAGGACTCTCCGCGTGCTCGATGCCAAAAGCCAAACGACTTTAAAGGGCTCCAAGTCGGAAAGTGGCGGTAATAAGAGGGAGAGCGAAATGAGACTGGTGCAGTGAAGGCCGCGCGGGGGGGTCGAGGGGTTGGTAAAAGTTGCGAAATCGTACGTGCACAAAGCTCGCGAGGATTTTGGCTCGAGTGAGGAAGGTACAAGCAAAGTACATTATACTCGTCTGTTGACTTTCCCTCACTGTGTAACTAGCTACACTAATAAAATCCCCGCGCGAGTCAACTCGGGCGCTTTATCTCTTTCTCTCTGCCAAATGTTGAGACTTACTCGTTGAAAATGCAAAGTGGCCAGCTCCTTGCCTCAAAGAGCTATATTTCGAGCATACATGCAAACATTTTATCTGGCAAGCAATGTTTCCTCGAATTCTTATCGCTGTTCACTTTCAAAAACACATACACAAATTTCTATGGACAGATTCTGAAGTAAACTCGATCGTAAGAATTTCACGAGCAGGAGTCAATTTTTTAAACAATCCACAATTTATAAGAGATCGTGAGAAAATAAAAACGATCGAATCGCTCCGCGGATTCGAGTCTCTCAGCGGTTTATGGAAATTCAGCAGAACGAGAAATATCAGGTCGACATTATGCACGAGTTTGAGGTACGTCGGTGGAGAGGATTTGCCATTGCCCCCACGGCGTGTTTCGCGTCGTTCGCGCGGCCGCCATCACGGGGCCGGGCGAGCTTCATCCGCTAATTAAATTCGATAAAATCAGGAGCCAGCTCGGTACGTGTAGCTCGAGGACGTGGCATATACCCAACTCATCGTATATAAATACTCGATGCCTTATCCATGTATTAAAGTTTAGTGTATACACGTTTACAAGTGTACATGAGAGTATAACCGAGCAGCAGGGTTTCGCCTTTTGTTCCAATCCACTTGGAAGATCATATTGCTCCGATGACAGTTGTCCATAACAAAGAGGCGGATGTAAAAAGCGACAGCAAGGTCCAAAGATTTTTTGCATTTTGCATATATATTTTCCACGCTTGATCGGAACGAACGACGCGTACGTCGACGTCAAAACGTTATTGTGGAAATTCTCAAAAAATCTAGAGTCCCAGGAAATCGGTAAAAACTCATTTTTTTTTTTCGTAGAGATATGTTACGAGATGAGAGAATTTCTCTCACATTCACTGGGACCAGGTCGTTGCTCATTCGTTCTTCTCGCGTCCTTTTTTGCTTCCTTTATTATATTCTCAGATACGGTACACTGCACCTCTCCGCGAACGTCTCTATTCCCATTCGCATCTAACTAGAATGTATCGTCGTAATTTTTCAGAGCCACCGAAACAGCCTCGTACGACAGCTTTTCGCTGAAGCAGCAAACGAGCTTGACAAAATACGGAAGGAGGTGTAGCTGTGTGCTGTTCGGCTGGTATATACTAGCTGCTCGAATAAATTATTTCTACGTTCATGGTAAAAACCTCGGTTTTATCATTCTTAGTAATTTTCCTGGCTTTTCCTTTTACATCGACTCAGTGCTTACTGTCTCAATAACGAACCGGATAAACACGATTTGGATGAGCAGCGGAATGACAATGAAGAAAAACGAGGAGGAAAAAAAAACGCGAGTGCAATCTGCTCGAAAACGATTTTGTTAAGATTTCGCTGAGAAGATTCTCTCTCAAGTTTTTTTTTTTTTTTCATCCTCTGGTGAAGGCTGCGGAGAGAATCTCGGCGCGAGGTCTCGGGTGCAAATGAAGTCACATCGGTCGAACGGAGACGATACGGGGGAGAGAGAGGAGGGTTGTAATGATTACTTCACAAGTTTACCCAGCGCCCGTCCCGAGCTATTAATCTCGCAGTTAGTTTGTTAGTGCATCACACATAACACACGAGACAAACATACGAACGAAAAATATGCATGTATGTACATATAAATCCATATGTGTACATAAATATGTATGCCGAGCGAGGGCAAGAGTGTGGACTGTTCCAGCATACGGAGGACGATAAATAATCCACGTGAGCGCCATTTTTACACCGCTCTTGCGCTAATTGTTATTTACGAGTGGTTATAAACTATATCATGGCTTTATTAAGCGTACGTATGGATAGTATGGAGAGGAGGCGGAGAAGGAAGCGAGTACAGAGTAGAAGAGGAGAAGGAGCGAATAATGGGGGTCGTTCGGGCGCGCACTGCACTCTGGCCCTTTGATACGCGACTGCAGCCCCGTCCGCGACGAGACCCAAATCTATACGATTTTTTCGCACCATAAACGAGAAAATCGCTCTCTACAAAGCAGAACAAGAGTTTTTCTCAAGTTCCCAGCAACGGGAGGTCGAATCAGATGGAAATTAATAAAAAACGGAGCAGCACGTGCATGAAAGCTTCGTCGATGTGTGTTTTTTCTTCGAACGTATTCCCTTAAATGAGTGATTACGCGTGTACGCGTACAGGTGGAGAGAAAATTGCGGGCATCTTCGTTCGTTGAGCAGTACGTGTCGCAACATCGCTGCAAAGAGTTCATTAAATTAAATGTAATTAATGATGATTAATATCCGCGTTATTATACTGCTGGACGCGACCACTTGTAGTGAGATACGTTCGAGTAATGAAAGCTCCGCTAATTATCGAGAGACAAATGAGACTACGATAATAAAAATAACAACAATAACAATAATGATAATAACAACAAGATTAAAGAAACGAGCTCAACTGCCGAGAGTTTCGGAAGGGAGAAGAACGCGAACCGCGGGTTCTTCGCGCGTTGCGGCCTCTTTTTCTCCTCCGCGAGTACTTTGTTCTCCTCCACGTTTGATTTACTGCAAATGGCTGGGACTACGATCATTTATTTTGGAGTATACGCGAGTGAGACTGCCTCGGAACGAGGAAGCGAATGAAAAAGTCGAACGCGGATTAGCGTCGAGTTTTCTTTTGTCGCTTCAAATGAAAAAATTCATGAGGCAATCTTCCTATCAAGACTCTGCTCGAATCGACAATAATCTTATAAGGCATGGGTTCGTGCAATCATTTTCTTTTGTTGCTTTTGTATGATTTTTCACAATTTTTTCATCGAAAATTCAAGTCTGAAACGTGTTCTTGTGGATTTTTGCTACGAAGGACGTAAGTGGGGAAAAAAAAAAAAAAAAATTCACGGCTACGGAGCTGGCTCGGCTCGTCGTTGTCGGGAAGGGTGGTTGGCCGTTATCGCGAGCATAAATCAGGGCGTAATTAGCTCAGCGCGAGGGTGCAAGAGGTGAAGTTGGTGCGAGAGGGTCAGAGACATACGAAGGGAACGCGAGACGGCGAGCAAACTGCGCGAGGAATCGAGAGGGGCGCGTGCGCTCCAAGACTGACGTCACACGGAGCAGACCTCGAAATCTCGTTAATTAATACCGAAACACACACACACACACACACACACACACACACACACATTTATGTAGTTTCGTGTAATGTTGCCCGATGAGCGCCATTTTGGTAAGAAACCTAAAGCCTCGGAATAATTTTCTTTCTAAATAATTAAGAATAATCATGTGAAACGAACGATAAGCCGTGCGGAGCTCAGGCCGTTACAAACACACACATAACGCCGTCTCTGAGCATAATTCTTTAATAAGCTCGAGCTTGCACGCTGATGCATGGATGAGTCAAAAGTAAAATTTAGAGTATTTTCGTTCGGGAGGAAATGAGAGTTCAATGGACGCGGTGAATTTTTTACGGTTCGCGAAAATAATTCAAGTTTTTATTGACGTCGACGCATCACTCGTGTGCACGAGAATTCAAATCGAAAAATTGCGGTCACAGAATGGAATCAGGGGATCGTGAGTTTCGTTCAATTTTCATTGTAAACATTTTTATTAATTTTTTTTTTTTATAGAGATTAGAAATTTTATTTGTACAAAAGTTTACAGTCTGCGTGGTCAAGGTCATCCCCCGATTTAATTCTGCAACTGTTACTTTTTGATTTCAAGTTCCTCATTCGAAGGAATAATTTTTTTTTTTCTTCCGGGCGTGCGATATATTCACCGCGTAATTTTCTCTTGTACCTTCTTTTTAACGCGATCGTTTTTTTAATCCCTCACATGCTTCCTTCAGCCTGGTGTGGAACGAGAATCGGGCGCGGCCACAGCAGCACGAAAGAGAGAAGAATTTTTGTAATATCGCGCGAGATTTTAACCGACTCGAGCTCTTCTCTCTCGCTATAGAGCCAGCTCTTTCTTTCACTCGGTCAGACGCTTTCTTTCTCGTCCACTCGTTCGCTTAATCCACCTGTGGTATCCGGTGTCGAATATACACTCTCTTCGGTGTCGAATTACTCCGAACGCTGCGAAGGTAACGAGTCGTGACGATCGATTCGCAAAATCTTTCTCGTTCTTCGTCTCCCAACTCGCGCGCGAATATCTCTCGCGTTCTCGAATCCTCTGCAGCACTATAACTCTGTTCTCGATCTCTCAGCTTTCTTCCTCTCGTTGCATCAGACTTTCAGACGGCGAAAAATATATTCTTGTCAATATTCTGTTCGATATTTCGTCGACTAAAATTTTCAATAACGAAAATCTCGCTTCAGGTTTTGCAACAATTTGATTTTCAAATCAAATGGACCGGAAGGGAGGGAGATGGAACGAGAAAAGTTACGTGCAGCATCGTCCGAAGAACAATTGACAGTTGTGAACTGGGCATGCAATGCCACTTTTAATTTGTTTCTACGTAATCTTCGCTTTGTGAATTGTGAGGGCGAATTGTCCGTTACTAGCGAAGATGTTGGATTCTTCATTTTAGTTTTTATGTGAAGAAAAAGGAATGCGAATGGTTGATTCGCAATCGCGCGTAAAGATTTGTGGCGAATGAAGAAGAAAAAAGGTGAGAGATCGGAAAGTTGATTGAGGTCAATAGTTTTTCAGGGGAGAATCCAAAGGTGGTGTCGCTGCCGGAATGGTGGCGTGAACCTCTCGTGAATCTCGGTGACACCGGGGGGGTCGGTAAGGGAATTCGCGTGGCTCCTCATTAGCATCATAATAACGAGCCCCTATGTCTTTGCGATGGTATTTACGATGGCGCGATGCCAAGTTGATGCGTATTGGTGGTGCGTATAATATCGCGGGAATCGTGTCTCTCCGCCGCCGGTCTCTCGATCCTCTTTTCTTACTTGCTCTCGCTTATAGGAGGATCGCGGAGAAGCGCATGCGCGTGCGCGCGCGCTCGTTCCGTAGAGGTGTAAGGTAACAACTATCGCGTTCCGCGCGAGCAACACTCGCTGGACCACCCCGAAGTATCGCGAAGAAAAAGAATGCGCGCGCGCGAGAGAGAGAGAGAGAGAGAGAGAGATGAAGAGGAGAAACGCAGCATCTTCGTAACTTCGATTTAGCACGTATAGAGGCTTGTTTTATTCCATATATCGCTAATAAAGCGCATGGCGAACCGCACTGCTGCGAAGCTCATCGCGCTCGGCTCATATACAAGCTCTTAACTTGGCCGGATTCTCTTTTATATGTGGCGCGCAAGCACAAATATGACAACGTAACGTCGCAGTCGTTTCTACAACGGCTCTATGTCATTCTCGAGTTATGTCTCCCTGCATGGATATTTACATCGCATATGCACACAGCAAGTCGCTCTTCTCTCTCGAATAACCTCCTCCTCCTCCTCCTCCGTCTCCTTGCTTATTCTTTCTCGCTTGTTCTGTCACATTATACCGGATTAAGGGTGTTGCATTCGGTGAGAGTGAAAACAAGTCCCTCCGTCGATCTTTCTCTGCCATTTTCGTTCTTTCCTTTTTTCCAACGTTGAGACCGAAAGCAGAAAGAGGGAGAAGGAAGCTTTCTCGGCATGATACGAGGTGTATGTCGAGATCGGAGATTAAATCGAAACGAAAAGGATATTACTTTCGAGCAGACAAGATCCGATTATTCGAATCGCGGGTGCTTATGAGAGTTCTATCCTGCTCCTTTTTTTCACGTGTCGTTACTCCGGCCTGAATGGTCGCGGGTTTTTTTGAAAAATTGGAGCAGAGACGAAAAACAATGACGATATGCGGCGATAATTTAAATAAATAATTGCACTTTTCTTTTTCGATCTCTTTGCCACGCAACGGAGCTTTCTGACGAATCTTCGCACACGGTGTATCTATATAGGTATGAATATTCATTCATGTATAGTTATATATAGTTTCGAGGTATATTCGCCCCGAAACAGATGGCGCTGCGAGGTGAGCGCGTACTGCGGTCCGCAGCCGCGTAATTATGCGGCTTCTCCCCACTTATTCCTATATTTCCTTTTCATCCCCTGCTTGCCTTATACATGACCTCTGCCTACCCTGCACCCACGTCGGCCAAAGAACTCGGCTACTTTGTCGACTACTTTTCGTCTATTTCGTTTTTATCCTCAACCTTAACATTTATCAATCGGATTTGGTCGCGGGAGCTATATTATACTCGGAATTCAAATGAACCGATCGATCGGACGTTGCTCTGTGAGTATGTCGTTTTCGCGATGGAAATGACCTTGAACTCGAAATTTCAACTTTGCCTTGCGAAGGAAAACATCTCCGCGGAATATCCCAATGCATGGACCACGGACAACGATCGAAAAGGATTATTTTTGATCCTGCATCCGACATTCGACCACCAGCGACTTTCAAGTCTCATGGGCGATGGCCAGACGTTAAAAGCTTTTTGAAGGAAAAGACGAAAGGGTCCGGAGACGAGCGCACGCGCCACTCACCCTTACGCGGTGGCCACCATCTACCAGCGATTGCATGCCCCATTCCCCGCCTCACGGACCGGAAGTACTTTAATCCGTCATGGCGCCCAACGGAAACGGACCTGAGTCATTCTTGTAATCGTGTCTCCACTCTCTCAACTGTCTTCTCAAAGGATCTCTATTTCGAGCCACGATTTAACCGGGAAAAATCTTCCTGATGACCTAAAAGTTCCCATTTTTCTTCAATCATTTGATTTGCCAAAAAAAACTCTATAAGTTCAGAGGACGATCGGTTAGAGTTCTGCTCAGAGATAAAAAAAGTTGATCTGTGTCGCTAAAGCTAGTATTTCGCCTCGAGGCAAGTCCAAGCACCGACGCACGCCCGGAGCACGGTTGCTCGAAACGGAGACTCGGCCAATCGATAAACTCGTGTCTGCCATCACCGCGAACAACTTCGGGCTTTGCCAGCAGGGCTACTTTACTAGCATATACACTTTCTCATTTAATTCTTTCAGTCTTTTCATAAATTCTTCCCTCCTCGTCATACCTCGGTGACGCTCTTAGTTTTGTTGTCATGGTCGAGTTTCGATTCTAATTATAATTCCCTTCGTTTCGATTGCAGTTGAGCGAAAGTGTACTTTGTCGCTGATTTTTCGAATTCGCATTGTCTTTCCAGACAAATTTTTCCTAATTTCCGACAAAAATCATACTGTTTTTGATTTTGTCGCACATCGCTTTATTGTTCCAATATTCCATCGTCATTTCTTCTTTACATTTGGTAAGGAAAAACATGACAAAATTTTTTTTTCTATATCCGGAAATATTTTATTCAAAAAGTTACATTTTTTTTTTCGAGACCCAAAAACTAGATTACATTGCCTGGAGAGACCGCCGCGATCATCATTACGTGCTGGACATATGTTTGTGTATTACGTGGCCAACTGGCAGATTCAAATTATTTGGGGAGAAGAATTTTTGTTGAACACATATGAAACGCACCAGACTGTGCGTGGGGTTAAAACAAAAATTTGACCACAGTTTAATGTGTGCAGTACGTGAATGTGAGTCAGAAAGATTTATAAATCGTTCGACTCCCGCGAGGTTCCCCTTATATACCTGCGAGGATCAAACCCCAGATCGGAACGATCTCTCACGTTTTCGGTGCAGGGATCCAGAAAGGCTCGTGGCTCAACACGCCAACATGGATCAATCGCGAGACTTGTTTCATTCTTCTTCCACAATGTCCCTCTTTCTCGCTCTCCCTGTCCTTGCCCTCACAGCCTCTTTTCTATGTCTCGGTTCTGTATGCGCGGCTATATTGAAATTAATGATAGCTATATTCTCCTTGGCTACTGGTCTTTTCCAACGGACAATAAATAACCCAAGTTTTGCTTTATTCGTTTCGTTCAGAAACCATAAAAAAAAAATCGTACTTTTTCAAACGACGTGCGCCCATCGATAAACTAAATTAGTCGGATCAACAAATTTAATTTGTTGTTGCGAACTCCGCAAATTTGGTATCTCGGTGTAAAAACCGATGAAGATCAAGATTTTGTGGGTCGAGGAGAATTGAGGGTTGAATCTGCGAGGAAAAAAAATACTGTGGATGATTTCAAACGAACGTTTTTGGAAAGCACGATTGCAATCTCGTCGTTGACACTGCAAAAAGTTGCAACAGAAACCCATTCTAATATGCGTCACAAATTACCATTTTTTAAATCGATAGCGTAATTTTTATCGTTAAAAAATAATCCCTACGTAATGCGGTTAGGTTGAGGTAAGATTTAATTTCCTTTGAATAAATTGGCAAGTTTTAACGAGGAGAAAACAAGTTCCAAGTATAAAGGGCTATTGATCCGATGAAATAAGGGAGATTGAGGAAATCACAGCAGGTCGATCGAATACTTTGTAGTGCATAAAAGCAGCAAAAACAATATCACATGCTAGTTGCTAGGATTTAATTGAAGTTAAAAATGGTGTAGCTTAATTTTTTCCAGGCACTTCTCATTTTCGAGCTCGTAAATTTCATTTAATTCTTTTTTTTATCAAATATTTCAGCTGTATTATTATGATTATTTATAATGCGAGTCTCGCCCAGGTAGTTCGTGATTAATAGGCTACTCAACACTCAGTGAGATTGCTGTAAAAAAATTATAATAATGATGAAAAAAAGAGTAAAACGAGGAGAGAAAAAAAAATGTATAAATTCGTGACGGAGAGTCGTATGCTCTGACCTCCTTCATACTAATGCGTATACCTTATGTTTTCATTTGGAGATACTATTTTATTGTCTTCCCCCTACTCCTACGGTGACGTTGACGGTAGGAAAAAATGTGACGAAAAAAAAAAGAGAAATGGACAGTTTTATGTAGAAAAGTAAAGCCTCGGACTCTGGTTTGCTGAGTATAATTTAATCCTGCTGCAGCAGGGTGAAAATTTTACTCTGGAAAGCAGGGGGTGCCTGGCCGTGCCTTTCGTACGTATACGTTTTTATAAATATGGGGCTACATGAGTTTTTTGCTTATTTAATAAAGGGCGTAATTTCGTAATACATCGCAGAGCCCCTTTGCTTAATGTCACGAATGTCTGTATATTACGTTTATGAAGATACGTCCGTTGTATAATCGTGAGTATTTATGTGTCTATATACATAGTACCTTAAGGATACCGCCCTTTTCGTATAATTGCTTTGTTTATCGTCCTCAATCAGAGCTCCGCTGCTTGGTCCTTGGCATTAGCATACACACATTGCATATACATTCATACAATTTGCTGGTATGTGTGTGTGTGTGTGTGTGGATTCTTTCATTTACGACCGCGAGCACGAAGTAGAAATGAAGCGAATCAGGGATAGACCGACGAATGCCACTCTCCGACTCCGCTGTACTTTTGACAAATCTTTTTTTCGTCTTTTTTGCAAACGGTGGATTGGCTTCTCGGTCGGAATCGGCTCTCGCTGGATGTGAGAGAAATCGTAGCTGCTTCCAAGTTTTCGTGAATCAATAGCAGGCTAATTGCGCGAAACGTAGAATAGTTTTCGAATGGGTGAATAACGAAGGAAAAACGTTTTTGTTAACTTTTCATACGTTGAGTTTAACGGAAATGGGAAAAAATTGAAAGTTTTGCTTCGGACGTGCTTTTTGAAAAGCCAGGAATTTTTTTTGATGTTTGGTAACGACGTGGGTGGATCCACAAGCGTACGCAGTGCCAACTACACGAGTCCCGGACGTATGCCTATACGAGAGAGAGAGAGAGAGAGAGATCCGCGGAGGAATCTCTCGCCCACTTACCCTCCGTTCCTCTTTTCCCTCGACCCGACCATTGAGCGAACGATCTTCCACCCTTCGCCATTAAAAAACTTGGCTATAGAGAGTAAAACATCCTTAGTCTCATATTCCTCGAGACTTTGCGTTCGCGATCCAAGAAGTAATTAACATTTTTATGCACCGCTCGCCCCCGTGTTTGTATCGAGAGAAATTTATCATATTTCTCGGTCCTTTCCTGGCGTATATGTCGCAGTGTAGCATGCTCAACTTGTACGAAGCAGTTGACTCGTTAATTCTCCAGTTTTATTATAGTCATATAAGTTCGATGAATATGTGTGTGTGTGTGCGAATTTTATACATTAAGTGGATTGTTCAGAAACGACGAGAAGGAGATCGAAGATAAATTTATGAAATGTTCGAAAAATGGTAAATAATTCTCCTGCTCTTATGATTTCACCGCCGTGCAAAAATGTTTATCGATCAAATGCAGTCGCCATCTTTTTGAGTTGTGCAAATAAAAAATTAAAAAATTACAATTTTCCTTTTGAGATTAATTCGAAAGGAATTTATTTCCAATCGGTTCTCACACTTCCGGAAAATCGGTTGAAAGAATCACGTCGAGAAATCGTTCAGCTGTTCTCGAACACTGCGGACAATCGTTTTGAATGCATTCTATGAGATCGTTATTAATGCAGTCACGAGGATAATCGTTAAGTCATTCCTGGACGTCATAATCTATAGGCGCAGCTGCGATTGCTCCTTCTCAGCAGGACTATCGATACCTGCAGGGAGGTTTAATTCTTTTTACGGTTGTCTGTGTATGTGTGTGTGTGTGTGTGCGTTGATTGCTGAACGTTTATTGACATATCGATCTCGTCGTAAACTTCTGACAAGTATTTAATGGACTGTTTAAAAAAAAAATATATGTTGGAACGTAATATGGGATCCTGGTGCTCGAGTATTTGATCCTCGATTTTTTTATGATTGACATTTTCATCGATGCTGTCTTTAGTGTTATTCCTCAATATGAAAATTTTTGAATTACGAAATAAATGTTTGAAGCCTTCGTAAACAATTTTCGAACATTGAGTTAGAGGAAAAGTGACGACTCAATTGTACGCGACAAATCGAACAAACATCGTGTCGAATTTTTCGATTACGCCGAATGAGGGCAAGCAAAAAAATGTTCCAATCATCACAATTCAAGAATTATGCAATTTATCAAAAAGGTAATTACGAGAAGGTGAAAATTTCTCTCCAGCACCGCGTGGTCGATATCGTCGACGTTATGGGTAGAAATTGAGTCGTCAGGGCAGGTGATACCGATAATAATTAACCGATCAAATCGACAAGAGCCTTGCGATAGCCGCAGCGAACCGAGTATTTCCATCCTGCTTATTTTTTCATATTTTTATTGCCTGTAATTGTAGCTCTGTAAATATGAAACGAAAGTGACGGAATTATCGCGAAAGGTTTTTCCTACGATGGCCTAACGTGTTCCATTGCGCCCGCCGTGAATTTGCTTCTTCTGATTATCGCCTCGCTTCTCTGAACGCGCTGCTCATCAAAAGAAGAGAAAAAAATTAATCTTGTTTGTTGTATGCTCTCATTTATTTATTCCATTGGAGGAAAAAATCGTCAAGATTTTTTCGTGCGATACATTTTGTGATGTTTCGACATACGTAATTTTGAGTATTGTGTGGTTAATGATACAGGCACGAGCCCTTAAGAGGCTTTATGTACCCATACAGACGATTTTACGAGTGTATTAGATACTCGGCTGTATTACAGGCTCACGATGCGCCACACTTTTTACTCCCCACTCTCTCTCCCTCTCTCTCTTTCGCTTTCTCGTGAGTCATTCAACGGTCGGTAAATTTCAACAAAACCTTATGCTCGCTATACAGCAGCGCAGCGCCCATCAACGCATCAACCGATGCTCACTGTGTTGGCCACTGCCCATTACATGCTACCATCATTATAGAGCTACGTTGAGTTATGTGCGTAAATACCGGATAGTCCCTGGGGGATGAACAATTTTTTTTTCATCCCGTATCTACAACTGTTTATAAATATTTTTCCCACTAAAAACAACTGAGAATGAGAAACTCGAAGAAAAATGTATCTAACGATCTTTTTCTTCACTCTCGAATCGTGCAATTCCATTCCATTTCCGGGATATCGCGAGTCCGTAGATTTCGACTGCAATGAAATTTTTATTTTTATCTTTTTTTTAATATGGGAATTGCTTTTCTTTTTTTTTTCACCCAAACGCATATTGTACTTTTGGAAACTGTGAGACACGACCAGGTGCGAGTGGCACACCGCGGCGCGAAGAGCCTCTGGAACGAACGATAGAACGGAGGGAAAACTGCAAGAGGGTGCGGAAACCGTGGAAGCAGTCATCTACCGGATAGATTTACAGCTAATCATTTTACACGCCTATTTCTGAGCTCTTTTTTTTTTCACCCTAAGTTTCATGATTTATCGGGAGCGGTAACGTGTTGCGCTTTTGATGAAATATATACAGAGCTGCCCTCGAGCCAAAATATAAAAATGATCCTCCAGCCCTGCTCCAAGTGGCAATTTCTTTCCTATCGCATATTTCTCCAGATCCATTGAGGAAAATTAGTACTCGGAGGAAATTGTTGGTGAAAGACAATGCAAAAATTAAAGAGAGCGAATGTAAATAACGATTTTTGGAAAAAATGAAACGATTGGTTAAAAATACTGAAAATTGAAATCTCAAAATGATGCAAGTCCTTCATCGATATAAGGATGAGCAGTTTGATGAAGGGGCCAAGGGGGGCTCGAAGAAAGGTTTTCGCGGAACTCGTTCGTGCTATTTAAATATGAGAAGAGAATCTGGTCGAGGTAAATAAAACAAAAATAATATTGGCACGAAAATGAAAAAAGCAGAAATGTAAAAATAGAATGAAAAAAAAGAGGGAGAGAGGGAAGTTTGAGAAAGGCAAACACAGTCTTGTTCGCGCTCCGATATCTCTCGAGCCTTTTGCGGATTGTACTCTCTCGTGGTTAAGACAGCGCGGCGTCGATCGCATGAAAGTTGAGCCGCCTTTGACTGTGCCTGCGTGCTTGCTCGTTTGCCTTCGTATACAGAAATATTATACATATATATTCATCGATAGAGAAAAAAAGCAAAAAGCCTGAACCCGTACGATCCGAGGCTCGATACAATGAAAGTTACGCCCTTTTTATACAAAGCTGGTAATATCTTCTTTGCTTTTAGTCGTCGGCTACTGCTTTCTGGCTGCCGGAGTTACGCTCTCGCGGTAGTCGGTTTCGCGGTCCTTCTCGCGAAATCCTTTCGCGCATATATACCTGTCCGATATCTTTGAGCACCGAAGAAACCCATCGAACCGTGACGTGCTTACTTCGACACTCGAGACACGCGTTTGCTGCCTTCATTTTTTTCCCAATATTTCTTTTTTTCCTTATTTACTCAGCAGTCGCATTCGTTTTTTTTTTGTCGCCATGTTTCTTTCATCTCCTCTCTTCATTATTTACATTTCTTCGGGCTCGACAGGAGGCTTTTTCGGAATTAGATTATTGCGAATCGCAGAACCGTGTCAAATTTTTTTCACTTCAATCTAATTTGTTATCGCACAAAGTTCTCTTCGAGAATGAAACATTTTATCAAAGGATGCAATTTCCAAAGAACAATCATCTTATAAGTAACGAAAAAATTAATTCGATGATAAAAACAATTGAATATTCCGATGGAAATACGCGATGAATCTTCATGTAGGTTTTCAAGTGAAAATCTCGAAGCTTATTGACTTTTTCTCGCCGCATATTCTAATCCCGGGCAATGAAACATTACAGACACGCGGGGAGTCGAATTTATTTGCGGCATTCGTCACTCTGCCCTTTTTCCTGCTCGTTGCCGAGATAGCTAACTGTGTTACATGTTCATAAAGATATATTACGCGCGGTATAAGGATTCGATCTCATAGAGTAAATTAAACTTTAAGAGACTCGCCTATCATCATACTTTAACTTGATATCCGCGGTGATTTGCCGAAGCTAACTCGAATCGAGTACTGGCGCTTTGAAGGCGATTTCTTGGCGAGTCTCATCATCAGCTAAATCGATTGCTGATGCGTCTCTCTTGTCTGAAGCGCGCGATGCTGCGCGTCGAGTAAAAATGACAAAAAGCCTGCGAAGGGTAGTGCCTAATGATGTGACGCGATAGTAGAAAAACTGAAAAGTGTTGAAACTTGACACGAGACTGGAGAATTTTTCAAACGCCCGAGAAAGCGCCCTCTCGTTGTCGTATCCGCGGCGCCTCTGACGCGGCGCTATCCTCGCAGGTACTAGATAAATAATATACGAGAATATTTTCATACCTGAAATGGCGGGGATGTGTGTGTGTGCGTGTAAAAGTGAAGCCAGAATGCAAAAGTGACCTCGGGTGTTCAACGAACGATGCACGTAATAATTAACTTCATTAATTTTTATTTCTCCGTAAAATACGCTCCGAGGTATAAATACATATCACACGGATGTTTGTGTTTGTGTGTTTTATACGCGGGAGCGATGGATGTAGATATATTATGAGCAGTAGTGGCAGTTGCGAGAGTAGATTCGTCCGGTATCAAAGTTGCATGCGTGTACAAACACAAGAGTGCGATCTTGTACACAATTATTGCACAGATTATTTTTATCTTTCCTCCCTTAACACGTCTGGACGGAAATTAAAGAGAGAACAATTTTTTTTCCCCTCTTTTTTATATCACGGCCTTTCGACACACATGGAGCGTTTCGGCGGAACGAGAGATTGATTTTTACGGATTGATACTTTGCCTCGTTCAGCAATTCAGTCGCTGTAATCGCATTTTCGGGCCCTTTTGATACACGAGGGAATTCCACGTGGCCCAATGAATTTTATTTTTTATTTCAAAACTCGAGGTAAAGAGAAAAAATGTCAGCGGAACCATCGACGAGAGGATATTTGGATGTTTTCTTCCGACCAATGTTTTTCTTCGACTCTCTATATCCAAAGTTCTCATATTCAGATGCGAAACACCCGGTACCCAGAGATATTTATCAAGTCAATCCCATATTGCTCGGAGGCTCGGACGAGATGTTGGCGCAACGCAGCAAAAGAACATCGTTTAATCTGTTCGCGAGGAGCAGTCTCACCCGACTTTTCAGAGCTCGTGGCGTAATTAAAAGTTCGCGCATCAAGAACTCCCGGTGCGCACTGTAGTAACCAGTAAAATGCTTGTAAACCTCTAGAGATAAGTACGCGAGCATGTGTGGGTCTGCATCAACATACGAATTATATAAAAATGTATGCATTCGTCGTAGATCGACAGCTGGAATATATGACGACCAACGTGTACGAGATAAGCTCTAATGACCGCTGATACTACATTTACTAGGTCGTTGCTGCACTCAAACATCCATCACTTACATCTCAATTCACCTGGTTGATTTTCCGTGCCAATAATTGTAGATTCGTGTGTGGAATTCGATTGTTCTGCTGAACTCTGGATTTTGATGATTGAAAATGAATTGAACCGCGCGGTTATTGACCGATCGATATGGATGGATCAGAAGACCTGGACATCATCTGGTTGTAGGTGTGGTCGTAGGGCACATGTTTTGGGCAGCATGCGCGAAATGATGGAAAGGGCATGTCGTTCTGGTATATATATTCTGAATAACCTACATATCGGCAAAGCCTGTATTTTTCTGTGCCTTCGTTGCTGGCTGTCTGTTTGAGGAATGAAACAGAGACGAAGCTATGAGAATGACCCACCCACGAACAGACATACGCACCTCGTTGAAGGGAGAAAGTGGCCAGGTGGTGAGAAGGCTGATGACGATGATGCGATCGAGCCATATGCTCCTGACTTTTCTCTCTCTCTCTCTCTCTCTCTGGTTCTGTCGGGGGTGCCTCTTATTTGCAGCAATTCTAAAATGTATTGCTACGAACTGCTGACACCGCTGTAATACAGAGCGCCTGTTAATTAATTCCCCCTCGGAGTTTCCTTTGTTCTAGACGAAAAGCCTTCGACCACAAATTATTATCCTGCTGGCAACGACCAACCGGGAGCCCCTGCGACGCACTCTCGTCGATTAGGTAGTCGAAATTGTATATTTTTTTCCCTCTTGCTGCTCAGAGACATTGTGCCAAGTTTTCTCGAAACTTTTAGCTCGTGTGATACATACGTTTGCAAAAGTGAAACGTTGTAAAATTCGAGCAAATAAGGATCGATTGAAAGAGAGAAAATTGTCCAACGAAGCTGCTATTAACTCGTTCCCTTCGTTTTGGCTCAAACATTGAACGACCAAGAACAGCTAGACAGGTAGAGTGGTACACATTCCCGTCGTGGTTGCCCCGGGTCCCACCACCGCAAGTACTCTCTTTACCTTCGTTTCGGCAGAGACGAAGAGAGCAAGATTGAGCGAAATAATGAAAGAGAAAGGAAAAAGATAAACACACAATGTGCCAGTCCGTGTAACCGACACCGCGGTCATTCGTTTCCCCTATTTTGTAGCTCCGCGCGCTGTGTGTGCCACACTTGTCTCCCTTCTTCATTCGTTCGAGCCCGTACGAGCAACGCAGAGTAACCCTCCACCCTCTTTACAAGCAGCGCAACCCTCCGCGATCGACCCCGCACTCGTTTGCTCCTTGATTCGTAGCGAATAAAATGTATCTTTCTGTACATTGCCCCCCCAGCGAGCGCACCACCATGCAACGCCATTGAAAACGATATGTTTGCTTTTGTCAGTGATACTTGCCCCCCGTACAATGTACTTTCGATTGGTATTTAATCGTCCGTGACCTTAAACGACATTTGACCTGTCAAATCCTTGTGGGGAAGGGAAAACTCTCTGTGGCGCTACATTGAGACTGACCCCACTTTAATTCTCATTTGACGATGACACTCTGATGACCACGCGATACTTTCTTCATGAACCTACAATAACGTGTAGGCTTTTTGAATGATTTTTTCATCGTCCGTCCGACGATTTTCCACATCGACCTCTGGCTCTCATTTTCCCGCAGGGACGAAAACTGGCAGGTTCTCTTATCGGAGGAGCTCTGTTGAGAATTCATCATTAGTCGCGCAGTTTGTGGGGCCAGTAAGTTACGAAAACTCAATCTTTACGCAGCTAATGAGTTGGAGACTTTTGTATGCTCGTTTTTCAAAGTGTTTGACAGTCTTTACAGTAATCAACTGTTCTCGTGTGCGCTTTGATATTCGAATGGAACTTGAATGGGTTTCACATTTTTCGAGTTCCGCGCGGCGTCGTTACTTGTTTTTCATGTAATTGTAATGGCTCACTAAACGCCGCCGTTATTCGCGACAAAGAAGACCGAGAGGATATTAAAGAGGCTTCTTTTGTGTTAGTCGGTTGCTCGGACTAATGTACAAGGCCCAACAGGCTCTCGCAGGGCCCAGCGGTCCGGCTGACTAATAACGTCATCAATCACGGTACCGCGTGTGTATTCGCGAGTGCCTTGCTCTCATTGATGTTCTATATATATATATACACCGACACACGAGCGGCCATGGAAAAACAATGTTCGAGGGGACTGGAGCGTTGAAGACACCGCTCGCGCGCACTGATCCTGTCATGATACGCGTGCTTTGGATACGTCGAGAATTCTCCGCGGGCTCACCGGATCGTGCGCTTTAAAATATTGACCAAATTGTCTCGTAGATCATTTCGCGAACTCGCTGTGCTGACTCTCAAATCCCTCTCCAGAATCCCTTTTTTCTTGAATTCAGGCTTCAAGATTTATATTCGTATCGGGCGGATGCACGAATTCGATCCAGCAGTGTTTCTATTATTATTCGTTGGTTCTCGAGCATCGTCAAAAATAAATTTGGGTATTTAAGGGTCTCCTGGAACTTTTCGGACCGAGCGATCCTCACAATCGATCGGTGACTCGCAGGAAAATTGTTTTTGCTTCCTCGTTTCTAGCTTTCGTACGATAATTCTACCAACCAGCTCACACTCTTCAGTGCTGCTCATCGGCATATCAATCAGTTTTAATATTGCCTCAGCACAAGTGCGTGCGTCGAACAAACTTTCATCTGTTTGCGACTGTCAACACACACGGTCTTGAGGGACAATGGCCAAGCACCTGGGTCAAGAAGAGCGACAAATATACGAGCAAATGTGTGTTGTTCAGTGGGTCAGGAGTGCTGAGAGAAGAAAGCCCTCTGTGTTTGTTCCAGCTGATGGTGTGCCGGGGCGCCAGAGCTTGGCGTGTTGGCGTGATGCGTGCAGCGAGCCTGACGGCTCATCGAGCACCACCACCACCACCACCAGAAGCTTATGCCTTATGCGCATATATATCTATACAACTTATATGACTTAAGGTTCGAGTAGGTAGCATCAATTTTCGCACACAGCATTTACGAGTTAAGGCATCAGCTTCTGGGTGTCGTGCGTGCACGATCATCACGAAAGCCTCTTCCGACTCTTTTCCGCACATGACCATCATTTTTCGCGCCAACTATCGTCTACTTTCCATTTGTTTTTAAACCCAAGGTCGCAGAGTTTCGTCAAGAGCTTTGATTTCGAGGAAACCCGCCGCCGCCGCCGCCGCCGTCGCAAAGTGACAACATTTTTTCTGCTTTTCAGAGGACAAATTTGGTCGAGCAACCAGGATCGCGCAATGCCTGCTCGTAATTGACTGCTGACTCGCGACTCATCCGCTCATTCTCCTGCTTTTGCAACAACTATGCTTGAAAACACTGCTATCATAATTACGGCGTTTTATTAGTGTTGTGATGGACTGGTGGTGATTGGCCGGTTCCGCCCGCACTTATACCACGCTACCAACTTAACGTGTACTCGTACTTACAGCCTTGCTTCGTCAAGCTGTACGAACGTATTGCTCGAGGTAAAAGTTACTAGATACACGAGTAATTAGACGAGGGGTGATGCCATGTTTCATCGTTACGCACCGATATTATCTCTGAATTCGTAGCTCGTATACGGACGCCACAATTTTCCGATTTCTTCGTGCATCCCATTCATTTTTCCATTGGCAGACAAAAAGATACACTGCTCCGCGGTCATTAACGTATGGGAAATGCATAAATCAGCTCGTGCGAGTGTCTGGGATACCGTTACCGATCCCTGCGACGAAGAAATATCGATTGCCTCAATCGACACAAAAACACCATACAACCGCGAATGCTTTCGTGGCTCTCCGTGCGTAGCATTGACCTGCAAACGTGTGCGTCAATCACATCCGAATATAAATGTATGTATACGTATGGAAATTTAAGTAGATCATTGCGATGGAATAAATCCTGCTCGTGCATCTCGCCGGCTCTTGAGGCGATAAAACCGATCGTGGTTACGGGATCTGGCTGGTCTAATGACCGAGGTTTCCGCGAGTCTTGTTAACAAAAGGACACAACTCACATTTTTTTACCTTTTCGATTAACGCACCATGCGTCTTTATACATTCGTACAGATCGACGCAGACTCACTCGCTTGTATAAATTACACCCGGAAAAGATGAATTCAAGAGTCCCATAAAAATCTTTGCGATAAGAAGAATGCTCCGAATAAGTGGGCAAAAGTTGTTATAAACGGGACGTCAGTCTGGAGGTGCGATACTTCAATGTTTCTTCCGTTACGGCTGCGCTTTCGCGATTCATAATCCACGGCCTGAATGCTATACGCATAGATTCTCTAGTTTCCTATGCGTGGATCCCATACGCGAGCAGTCTTCCGAGTCTCGTGTTTAATTCATGCCTGCGCTATATAAACGGTTATTTATCAACACCTTGAAGAAAGTTGGTCAAAAATCGTTGGTATCGGGACTTTTCGAGGAAAAAACAAAAATTCGACATTCTCCTGAAGTTTTCTTCGATCCAGTTTTTTGTTTTTGTCTCTGATTCCGAAGCCAGTAAATTTGAATCGTTGCGAATGCTTCACGGCCAAGTTACGAACGAAATATCAACGACATAAAAATGAGCGATGCGTCGTGATTCCAATTTTCCTTCAAAGTTATAACTTTGCCCATTAAATCTCTGCTGTCACGTTGCATTATCCCAATTTGTTGTTAATTTAACGAACCCGTCGTTTTTATTCCCTGAAGTCTTATAAACTTTGTAAAGTCTCGTTTCGCGACAAAGTAGCCTTGAATCCCCGGCGAGAAAGAAATAAGAGTTTGTTAGTGAGAACCGCGCGAATTTAACGAGAAACGGAGTTAATGACGAACCGGTGTCGCTTAATTACCTTCCTGGCCCTCACCTGCCTGCATCGCCATCGCACGCACCCGACAAAACTCTCCGATCAATCGGTCGATCGATAATGCAAGGAAAAAAGCTCGCCCTAATAAAACCCTTAGAAAAATAATATATATTTCCAAAACTTGTATCAATCATTTTTATAATTATTCTGTTTGCAAAATTGAATAAAGAAAAATATTTCATAAAAAATCTTCAGTATCCCGATGTGTATTTATGCGGCTCTCGGAAAATGGTACGGAAGTCGTTTTCTCGAGTCTATGGAGAGAAATAAGGAGAACCAAAGGCAAATTGAGGGCTGATTCCGCATCCAAATGATTGCTTACAGGGCTAAACTGTGGTAATTATTAATGCTCCCCTTCAACGTAACATCGTCGGACGATCTTCCTCCTTTCTCAGTAAAGAATCCTGCTGCTTGGTTGTCTACCGGTGTTCGTCCATACCGCACATACTTTCGACTATAATAACAGGCTTTGGCCCTGCTTGCCAACGTGCGCACCGAGAGCACACTTTCTTATCCACATTCGCATCGTTCGCGAGCACATCGAAGAGCCCTACAACTTTGTTATCACACTATTTCTCGCTCCCTTTGTTTCTGTCGCTCTGCCAATTCTTTCGCTTCTCAACCTCGCGGCAAAGTATTCATGGAAAATTTTAATCAAACCACTAAATGACGAATTCACAAACAATCAGCATTGTTGCATTCGTTCCTTAAAACTTTTAAATTCTTCACTCGAAATAATTCAATTCCTCAATGTTTCAAAATTTTTATCAAAAGAATTCTTCCCACAGAAAATCCAAACGATTAAAAATCTACTGAATATTTTCATCCGCTATTATCCACTATTGCAGGTGAAATCTCTCCGCGGCGAAAAGATCGAGCGTAATTGGTCGCGGTGTTGGTGCATGGTTAATGAAATGAGAAAAACGAGGTGGTTCATTTGGAAGTAATCACAGAGGCAGCCTGATTGGATTATGCCAAGGTTCGAATAATACGGGTGAAAAAGGAAAGACCAGAGTTTTATGAATCCTGCGTCATGGCGCCAGCAGCAAAATTACAATCGAGAAGAATGCGTGAGGACTTGGTACACATAAAGAGCGAAAAAAGGAAAAGAGCCTGCGAAAAAGGAGCAGCGAGTGAGAGAAAGAAACCACAGGTGCTACAGAGTATCCTTCAAAGTTTAGAACAACTTACGCGGCGCTTATATCTGCATGTGTATATAAAAACTCCTGACGTACCCATAGCGCATACACGAAATGGGAAAAATGCAAATAAGACGAGAGTAATAACGAGAGGAGGTGAGCGTATCTCCGGCTCGTATCTCCGCTGCTATGTGCATAAATGCACACACACACGTGCATCGTGTGTGTGTGTGTGTGTGTTGGTTGGGCGCGACTCTATGGCATCCCGACTTTTATGATGTATTCATGGGGGATATATTGAGCGGTCAAGCAGTCACTTATGGCTGCATCAACGCGCGCGAGAAGGAGAGAAAGAAGAAGCAAAAGGGGTACCACGACGCCTTCACGTTATACTTATTCCTTGTGTCTCGAAGAATGCTGGCAAGGGAGAAGGTGCTTCCGTTGACGAGAACGTATGTGTGTGTGTGTTGTTAAATATCAGTAAAGAGGAAGTAATCGGGACTGAGAGCAAAAGCCGCGGCCGCGAGGGGTGCAAACTGGCAGCAAAGTTGTAAAAGTAGTTAATGACAAGTGTAAATTTCAAGACCCCCTGAGAATCAAAGAAACGAAGTGAATCAGCTTTGTTGGGTGGGTGCATGCTTGAAATTTCGTTTCAGCTCGAAATACTGAATTTTTGAGAATCGCGTCGCGTTAGATATTCTGCTGTTGATTCCTGCGAAAAGATTTGATTGTTCTTGTGGCTAGAGCAATATTGCTGACTGCGTACAAATTTGGTTTGATCTCAGTGTGCCCTACGTCGTTGATTGGAGAAGAGATCCAACATTCCACATCAACGGGCAATGGTTGCAACAATCGCGTATAAAGCCCAACAGATTCTCTCTGATTTGACGGCGCTCTCGTTCGACTCTCGCGCTAATTCATTAACTCGGTTGCTTTTAGATTGAAACGTCGGAGGGTGACGAATCGTCCGAGTAGGATTTGATGCCGCGCGAATGTGTACGCGTTTGCCGACGTCGCTGTAGTTAATTAAAGTGAGACGCACGGGTTATTAATGATTAAAAGCGACGGGCCCGGAGAGATTGTACGAGGGACACGTGTGTTTGTAAGGCTTGTGAGTTAGTGTCGACGGTTAAGGATCTCGCAGGATTCTCGCGATCGAGCGACTCCGTAAGAACGAAACTGTCCTCTACACCACGATCGAGATTTATTGTACGAATTACATTCAGCATCTTGCTGAACAAAAAAAAAAAAACCTCTACATATTTATACGAATCCAAGTCTGTGAATGTGTCTGTGATGGACTTTCTGCGACGCGATGAGAAACTGAACCGCGCGCGTGCGGACATTTCAACTCTCGGAGATCCGAGCGTTCCAGAACAAAAGTGATAGCGTCCCATCGTGGATTCGGGCTCGAAAAAGCGGCTATTCGGATTACAAAACGCGATGGTGCTAATAAAACAATTCTTTGAATCATAATTCGCTCCGTTTCAAATTCATTGCCGAAACGTTTCGTCAAGTGTAAAACATACAATAGATATATCCCGCCGGGACAGATAGGTCAGGGGGTCGTGGCAGCAGCGAACGCGATGAACGTGAAAAGATCGAGAGCGACATATATTTTGATGTCCGAAAGTTCATTAAGTCATCTGGAGCACCGTGGAAGGGTAAAAATTGAAAAAAAAAATAAATAATCAACTGAAAATATATGACGCAGCAACGAATCCGAGGAAAAGGTTGCAAATAACAATACCGAATATAAAATGAGGCAAGAAAAGGAAGATAAACAAGTGTAGAAATGTAATAAAAATAAACAAACAACTATAAGTGGATTCACGGTTAATTGCTAAGAATCTTCTCGCGGGACCAGGTCTCGACCTTATATTGCGAGCGAGATAAAGCCTCCCACCCTCTCCCTCGCGTCCAAATACACGTATAAGGGCAGCGTACACGAGCGATATGAGACACGTATAGCGAGATATTCGAGCGTTGAAGAGGAAAGAACTCAAAGATAGAGGGCGCGAATAAAAGTGTTACAACAAGAGCGTGTGTGCAACTGGAAGCTGGAGGGAACGAAACGGTACGGCGTGCGAGAGCAGAGACCAAGATCCGTTATCAGTCGTAAGGGGACTGTGGGTAAAAGCCACACGAGTAGGGCTCCAGGAGGCATCTCTTGGCTTCACACCAGAGAGCTACCGGACGCCTCGGGACGACGCTAACGCCCTCTGAAGATGGCCCAACAGCCTGCATGCCTCGTCCCAACACACACGAACCTTACCACCGTATGTATATCTCGCAGGGCTCCATACATCGATGTTGACAAACGAAAGGGCCTGGAATCACAGCGTTCTGCTCTTTGTAACTCTCGTGTTACGACTCTTCCGTTTATCACGAGAAGTTTCGTACACTCTCGTACACTTTCTCTGCTGTGTGTGAAAAATCGGCTCGAAGAGCGTGGAATGCGCCGAGAGGTGCTAATTAATTTGCATGGCACAGCGGCCGGGCGAGCCAGCAAGGCTTGAAGGAACCAAAAGAACGTTTTTTTATCTTTGCTCTTCATCTCGAAGCTTCAAGCGTACCTGATCCATTCATCCGAGCTCAAACTTTTTCTTTTTCTTTGTAAATTCAAAACAAAGAAAAAGTTGGAATGTCGATCGAGTCATTTTAGAAAGATCGTTGAATGCTCTTATTAAGGGAAACCACGTTACACGAGGTATGAAGTTTATTGCATGGACAACAAAAAGACGCGAGTATGGGCCACGTTCACGAAAATCGCTGTTCGCCCGATGCCAGATGCTTCTCGTTATAATGCCGATTAAAAAGAAGGAAAGGAAAAGGACGAAGGAAAAGAAAAGGAAAGATCACGATCTGTAGTGATCGGTCCACACCACAGAACCAAATTATATATATATATATATATATATTTTGTATTTATACGTGAATACAGGTAGAGAAAAGGATTATAAAGGAAGAGATTCTCGAGATGGTGTTTCCCCTTTGGTTCTCCACTCTCGTTAACCGATCTGTGTGGGAGCCACCGAGGGGTTAAACATTAGTCCAGGCTGGTAGCGGTGAGAGATCTCGTGACCTTGCGACCTCTGTACCCTCAACGATTCCACATGGCGATACGGGTGTTCTCGACGTCGTTGTCGTTGTCGTCGGTTTCGTCGTACCCCCGTTGTCGTCTTCGCGACGACCAAACGATAGGGCGATACTCTTTGGTACGATTCTCAGGACGCCGGGAAGCAGCAGGCGTAAGGATAAGATGGAAAGAAATTCCTGGTCCGGAGAATGGAGAGGGGGGGGCTTTTCAATCCGAGAATCAGAAATCGTGAAACCGAGCGGGGTGTAACGAGACGCGGGTCCACTTTAGGGAAATACGTGTATTACGAGGGATAAGGCAACATCGCTTCTCGACGACTATCTCCGCGAGATTCCACCTTTCTCCCTTCATCTTATCGTTACGGAAGAAACGATCCCCTCCCCCGCAAGCTCCGTAACAACGAGCTTATAACTTTTCTTTTTTCATTTTCTTTTTTCATTTCACTGCAGCCTTCATCCAAACAACTAGAGAACAAAAGTATTCCAATTTTGAAATTCTCAAATTCATATAAAATTTCAAATACCTATTCCTGTCCAAGGAAAACAAAAAGTTGTACCAAACTTCATACTTTTGTGTCTAAACAAAAAAAAAACATCAAATTTACAGTCTTGAGAGAGCCACTATCAATAAATGGAAAACAAAAACCAGCAAGTACGTTTGAAAATTTGCAAAAAAAAAATGTTTTGCTATAAAACTTGAGATTGTATAGAAAAGTGTTGCTCAGTGGCCTGCGAAGCTAAATACATTATGGGATAGGGCTGTTCTTTTTCCATATGTTATGTGTACGTTCATGTGTGTCTCGATGTGTGTTTGAACTCTCGGTGATATATACTGCAAGATTCATGATACGAATGCACTGCTACGCGACTGCGACGTACCTGTACTTATACACAAGCAAAAAGCCGAGCGTATGTATATGTATATTTATAAAACGAGACGCATTCGCGTCCTCGATTCTCTCAAGAGAGAATTTTTAAAGATCCCTCGACATATTACGAACTACCGGTGGTGTTTGGTTATACGTGAACGAGAAACTATACATCGCCCGTTTTCTCCTCGTGTGCTATTATTACTGTCCCCGAGTTGTAACACCTCCTCCGACCTTTTTATTTCTTTCTATTTTCTTGTTCACATTCCATTTTTATTTTGGCCCTTTTTGCTCTACGCCTTTTTTTGCTTTGCTCGATTCTCGGATTTACGGGGGGAATAAACCTCTCGGGGATGTGCTTACACGTCGGGTATGCAACGTTCGCTAGCCGAGGGCGTGTATCAGCCATCTACTGGCAATAGAAACACACAGGACTTTCTTTCTCCATGGAAAGCTATTTAATGCCAAGTGTCATTGACTCGTTTCTTGGAAATTACCTGTGGCACGAATAATCAGGGTGTGGTGTTCCACGACGTGTACGTTGTCTTTTTCATATATAGGGATGGACCGCTGGCATAATCAATTGGGAGATTGGAAACTTATTCTCTCGATTTGTGGTTCGATTCACTTTCGGGGAATGTTGATATTTTCTGGGAGGCTGACGATCTATTTCAACGACTTTGAACCCTGCCACGAGGTCAAAGACCACCCGGATGTTTTCTTCAGCATAAAAACTTTTAATTTATACAGTTTTCTTCCGTTTTTCATAACGAAGAGAATGACGCATAACAACCTCGTACTCGGAAGTAATTAAATCGAGCAAACTCCATAAAATGAGAAGGATTTTCATTTGAAAAGTTGGGCTCGGTTCCGACTCTGCAGGAGCAGATACTAGGCGACCTGGATCATTGTCTGATTCAGAGAAAGATCGAGCATTTGTTGTTCCTCCGCTTCATTGTCTTCGCGTCCATCTTAATATAACGAGAGCATTGCATGTCCATGGAAACTTATGGGACTCCAGAGATCCATGCGGCGTTTCACGCCAGTTTCACATTTGAAAACCTTTTTTTTTTTAATCATGAAAACTTTCCTTGGTTTTTTATTTTAACGAAAAACAAAGTGTTTATTCAACGACATAATTGCAAATCGTGTAGTTGTGATTATTGTTGAAGCTTACCTTGGAAGTAGCTTTTGGTCCTTAGATAACTGACACTGAGCCTCAAGATGCTCAAACGATCGAGTTTGCTGAGTATATTTTGTTCGAATGGAAGCAACGATGCGAGCGTGTCAAGCTCGGCGTTTAATCTCTCGCGATGACGTTTGCTCGGATTTGATTTCGTCACGCCATCCTTTTGCGGTGGTTTTAAGCTGCAACAGTAATAGGAAACGATAATTAATTAGTGCGGAATAATATATCTGAGAGAATTTGTGTTTGAAACGTCGAACAAGTCTGACGGAGTATAATTGCTTGGTAAATTGTTTAAAAAATTAAAAAAACGGTCCATTCGAAACGGATTTTTCTGTTGTTGGCTGGACTGGTGAGACTTTATTGTGTGCGAATGGATTCGAATCCGCTTGAAAGCCCGGCCAACTCCCGCGACGAGGCCATTAAACTCTGAAAGACAAGAGCAGTATCTAAGGCACGAGACGTAAGAGCATCACCGATGTTTGCGTCTCGAGGAATAGGCGAGGCGACGCTGCCGGACCGTACGAAATTATTTAATTAATATATGCCAAATCGAAATTTTACGGATTTTAGCTGAGACTGTTTATTTAATTGAAGCGTTACCGTGGAAGCATACACCCGTATACGAGAACATTCATTCGTACGACGTGATGCTGCAAGGAAATGCACGCTTCACCATGGATGGGAATAAGGGAGAGAGATGTGTGTTTGCGGGGACGGAGACGCCAAGTCAAAGAGACACCGACACCCTGACGCGCCGCCTTGCCATTTCCAGCCCTATACTTATGGAATAATTATTATTCTTGCGCGTGTACACGTTTAACGGGCAGAGCCGCCAACACCGCGACACACTGTACCCTGCTGTCCGCTAAACATGTTTTCTCCGCTGCATTCAAGATGCGGGTGACCCGAACACTTGGACATCCGCGAGGAAAGCGGTATAGCGCAAGCTCGTAGTTTCGTCGAGGATCTAGACTCAATTGCAAGGCGGACTGTTCAGGAAAATTCTGGAGAGCTGTACAAGCCATTTGACAAGACGAAAGAAATGTTGGAACGATAAAATAATTCGAGGGTGAGAAATGAGACAAAGACGCAGATGAGAGATTTATTTATTCCAGATGAAATTTGATCGTAATCCGAGAGGTTACACTTTGAACCATTCAGCTTGGGACATCCCGTACATACGAACGTGTACCTGCTGCTGCTGCTGCTGTTGGGAAATAAGCAGGCTGGTTGAACCGTTCAAAACCAGTTCTTATCGCGGGTTATTAAGGAAATAGTGTTAATGAGATATGTTATACCTCTTCCTTGGCTGTAGGTCCGACAAAACAGAGAGCTTGGCGCAGAAGGGAAAAAGGGAGAAGGAGAAGATTTTATCGAGGTTTCTCTTGGCACTCCAGCACTGACTGCTGGATAGTTTCGTACGTCGGGACGGTAGCAGAATGCAATGTCTTTTGTAAGGCTGCCGTGGCGAAAAAGAGTCTTCCTTCTCTCGCTCTCTTTCATTTTTCGTCCTGGTTGCTTTCTTTCGGAAGAATAATTAGCTCGAGGTTTTGCACAGTGAGCTCGTCGAATCTCTTCCTTCTTCTCTTTCCTTTGGACTTACTGCTCAACTCTAGAAACGCGAAGAACAAAAGAGGAGGCGAGGAGGTGCAGGCTCGACGGATCTTCTAATGGTCCAGCCACTGAACCGGGAGCATAGAAGACGATCCAACGTCTACGAAGGATCACCACCACCACCATTACCACGAGACTTTTTTTTCTCTCGTCGCGCATAATGGATTTTGTGTCATCCTAATAATTAATAGAGTTCTCTTGATATCCCATAGCCAATATGTGAAATATCTATATTTGTATGTGTTAAGCTAATAAGTATATAGAACACAAGGAGGATGCTCATTCATCACGCTTTCTAAGCCCTAAGTATTTTAATTAAATGCCATATACTATTTTTGCAGTCTTTCGACGCGAGCTGATGAGCGAGCTCTTTTTTCTCTCCTCCATCCTTACACGCATGTGTATACAATCATTTTAATCGTAATATCATTATTCGACTGTGTACCGTGTTAATTAACATGGCAAATAGAATTTTATGGATTCGTTGGAGGAAAAAATGTAGCGACACGAAAAAAAAAAATGGTTTTTATGGAAATTGTTAAAAGTAACAACGAACCGCGTATTTAATAAAAATAAAAATTCCTATTCACACGTTATTTCGATTTTTTCGTTTCCTCTTTTTATATTATATACGACATTTATAAAAGTGACATGGTCTCAGTCCACCTGGCGATTGTCTCGGAGCTGCCAGGTGATAACCTACGAAAGTCCTCGACGCTGCTACACCCCGTTTTTCAATTCTACTTTGCTCCACTTCACTCCGCGTGTCCCAACCGACGTATACATCCACGCGCGCGTTTCTTTACGTTGCTTTATTGTGCTTATTCGATTTATATATATTTATAAGGGGTAAAACGTCGGTTTGGGTTCATGGGAGGCGTTGCGATAGTCCAAGTTGCTTGGTATAACGCAGTTGTTCGCAGATGGATATCAGCTACGCCAAGCGTGAATAAGCCGAGTTCTCGGTGCTAGTTTGTAGAGAAAACGAACGTCAACTGTGTCATTCGATCACGCATTTTGTCACATTTTACACAACAGCATCTCGATACGTTAAAATACATTAATAAATCCACTTTGACCCTTACTTGCCACCTTGGGGTACAAACTACCCCAGGCCTATTAAGGAAAACAGTCATTTTTCCACTTTTGTTTGTTTTAGCATTTTTTTTTTTGTGTACTTAAATTTAATTTTTGACTATAATAAAGTAAACAATCTTTTAAAAAAAGCTTTTATCATTTTCTACAACAATTTTCAAGTCGAATTATCAAGTAGTTCACTTTTTATGATGATTTTTGTCACTGGGGTACAAATTTACCCCATGGTGGCAAGTACATAATTCTACAGAGCAGGTGAGGCAAGCAAGGGAAAAATCGATGTCGGAAAAATTATTTTCTTTCTGCTGAAATCGTAAGATAACGAGATAAACTGATAAATGAGTTAAGAGAGGATTTCGCTTCGAAACTTTGTTCGCATATTCATTGCGTTCATCGGCATGATTTCAAATTATCGCAATGATAGAGGTAATCAGATGTACGAGAGTTTATGTAATTGGCTAGAGGGATTAGAATTATATAACGCAAGAAAGTGGAGAGCTGTGTACGTTTTTTAAGGGAACACGCATGTTTCTTTTGCGAGTGTATTATGTCGGTGTTCATTCAGGCATTGTGAGGCTCGGGGTATAGAACAGACGAAAAGAGTGGAAGAAAGAGAGACAGAGAGAAAGAGAGTACTCGCACGCCATGCTCGAATCCATCAGAAGGGCGAGTCGCAGTCAAGGTTATCCCGCCTTGGTCTCGTATTCCAATATCGTAACCCTTAGTGTGTGTCTTTTCTACGCCGAATTTGAATCTCATCTGTCGAGCGATGAAAATGGATACGAATTTCGTTTAATTTTTCGGAAACAAATGCATGCAAAAAAAATATTCCGACACCTTAAAGTTCGCTGGGGATAGCAGTTGACAACGAAATGAAAAAGCCAGTGAAAAGCGTCCATCTTGATTTGCACTATCTGCTCGTAGTGGGGCGTTAGTTCAGGGCAATGGGATTTTGATAAAACTTGGCCATTTTGGAAAGGGACAAGTATGGATTACAAAGAGGATTAAGGGACCGGGCTAAATCGAAGAAAAACGTCAAGAGTCCACCATTTTGTCCTCTCGCGTTGGTAAGTCTCCGTGGAATCGTTGGGGCTGGAGCGAAAGCGAAAAGGAGAAAAGATGGGCAAAGAAGCAGGAAGAGAAAGAGATAAAGCGTGTAGTCGATGTGCTGCTGCTCGCGCTGCGAGTCCTGTTTTTCGTCCCCGGAGAGACTCGTGCGCACAGGGGATGAATGCGAGCGGAATTGTGGGTTGGGGGATGGTATATAGGGGTTGATTTCAGTTCACCTTGCCTCTTCTCTCCAAACCCTCCACCGCCCTTGGTGGGTGCTGTCCCCCCCCCTAGCCCCTCTCGCGTGATGGAGGTTAAGTTAAAGCAGCATATATACGCGCGAGTCCAATACACTATAACCACCATAAGCGAAGGTACGAAGACAACGGAGGTTGGCGAGGGGATGGACGATGACGCGCAGGCGCCGACCCTAAGGGTGGGTCCACTATGGATTTTCGAAGGTAGATACCACACCGACGACGAGTTCCGGGGTGGCAGACACTACCGTTATATATACTTTGAAACGGCTCGCTATATATACCGCTGAGTAAAAACGTCTTGAACGATACGATGCATCCTCAAAGTTATTTATTCAACTTATTCTTTTCAGCACCTCGTTCAACGTTCTGAATATGCTTACGAAAAGTATATGCGACATTTCGAAAATAATGCAAGAATGAACGATTGTTTGCATAAAGTTTCAAAATGCGAGTACACCAATCGTTTTTCTGTGCTGTCGGAATGTTAATTCGAAGCTCGATAAAAATGTATGGCCCGACGAAAAATATAGCAGCCGGATCTTATGCAGCACGTGATTAATCGTAGATATAGCCAATTATAATATTGGAGCGTAAGGAGAGAGAGAGAGGACGAAAAATGGGAGATGTTTATCGTACGAATTATACAGGAACAGCCGTTGTTCTCGTAGATATGGTAGTAGGTGAAAAGGGAGTAACGTATGATGACTGCGAGGTGTCCGAGGGGGTCAGGTCCTTATCGGTACAGATCGATCGGAATGATAATTTCCATATATCTATAAACATATACATCTACATGATTCTCTGAAATTGGACTCAGCCGTGCCACGTGACCAAAGAATTATGACTTATTTTACCCAAAGATAATGCAGACTTGATGTAGACTTTGTTCAACAACGCTACTAGTCGTATCAAACTCCCTTCCTTCTGCCTCGCGAGGCAATTGCTATTCCAGGCTCCAAGAGGGTTGAAAGTGCTTTCGGTAATTACGTCGCGGGAACGGACTGACGAAAAAGTGATAATACTTCTACTATACAGGATCGGAGCGACCTTCGTCACGCGGCAACCGGAAGTTCAATGACCATGCAAAGTGCCCGCCGTGCCTCCATATACAATATACACCACGAATAACCAAATGCACCCACGCCATTTAATGTTTGTACAAAATTACTAACGAGAGCAGCCCGTTTTTCTTTAACGTTACGAAAAGTTGCGAAAACTGGTTCAAATATGGGCTCAGATTCTCTGACACGAAAGGACAATGTGCTGGGGTTCTGGAACGGTCCTAATGGATGCAAGGCGTCCAACAGATCATCAGCTGCGTCCTACCGTCCTCAAAAATATAATTATACTTGCGCGAAGCTCTGCTGTTCGCATTGTGAATTCCAATTTATAATTATTTATTCATACAGTTCATACCAACGAATTATGACGTGAGGAATTATTTAATTGCATAAATCTCGGCGCGATACCGGTGTAGGAACTCCGACACAGACATACCAATGTGTCTATGTTTATGTAGATACATCGATGTACAGGAGAGCGTATCATAGACACGCGATGGCCCTTATTTTTCCGCTTCCACTAGCACTGTTGAATTCTCCCGGGTCTCTTCTCCCGCTCTCTCAACATTATTATATAATTATATAATTACTAAGGAAAAACGGTTCTTCCGGTGGAGCACGCAGAGAGCAGAGAGTGGCCTCTGCTTCGCCCGCTTCTTCTCCCATTCAGTCTCGTAGAACGCTTCTGCTATTTCTTCGATAAAACGATAACTCGTCCATTAACCCTGATGATGTGAAGAAAACTTCCATCATGAGTGATTAGCAGTGTCCATTTCCGAACAACGGCCAATACTCGGTTGGGTGACCTGCACTCATAGCTGCGTCAACATTCCTTCATCGATGTCATCGTTTAATCGTCGTCACCTTCGTGCACCGTTTCGAGAGCTGCAAAGCATCCTGCTAAGGTCTGCATTACGGAAATTCAAGTAGGAAGTCAAGTTGAGATAACAGATAGAGGAGCAGTGTGTGTGTGGATTAAGCGCATAGTTTAGATGGCGTATATGTCATGCGCCACATGTAGCGCGTAACTGAAAAAGGAAGAATGCTACTGCGGTTTGGCACGCACGTATCGTGCACCATTTACTATAAAACATGTAAAAATATTTTTATGTGCAATAATACGTACACGTATGTTGTGAATAGACATTTCATTGCTGACACACATAATATGCAAAAAGCTGACAGTATTATGGTACCAGCAGGCTCCTGCCTCGAAAGGATTGGAAATCGATCAACATTCCATCAGTAAGCTGCATTATCGATCCGAAACGCGAATGGAGAAAGAACCGATATCCATGAGAATTGAAAATTTCGGACGAGGAACAACACATTTTGGAGCAGGAGAAAATAAATGAGAAAGTAAAAGGTCGTGGCAGAACAAATGCACACTGACAACTGTTTCCCCATAGAATATCGTCATTTTTTGTTTCCTTGAACTAATTCCGTAAAAGAATATATATTCCTGATCCACACATGCATTTAGTTGATGTATAACAGTGTCCACGTAAGCAGTGGTATTTGGATGAAAGCAGCGGTTTGTGTCAGCATTCGAAACCACTAATTTTTCCGTGGTCACACCACAAAAACTTGCCCTCGACATCTGGTCGATTGTTCTCACTGTTACGCTCTCGTGTCCGTGTGCGTGCGAGTCTTGTTCTCGAAGGTTACAGGATGTTCACAATATTATTCGCAGCCGAACTCGATGGTGACTCTTTCTCTCCTTCCGCTTTCTTTTTCCTTTGTCATTTAATCCTTCTCGGCGTCTTTTCTTTTCGTTCTATCGACAACGCGCGGTGATGGTCGTTATTAGCGAGGGCGCTGAGAAACGAGGCAACAAAGTGCACGAGTATATGCAACGACCTGGGCCGAACACAAAAAGCCATGACTTTCCTGCTTTCTCCACACCGGCTTGGACGCGCGTACATTTTTTTGCATTGGAGAACTTTTCGTTTTCTAACAAAAAAACTTATGCACGCATGAGAAGATGTAATAGTAATTAAAAACCGCAATTATACGAAGAAAACGAAATGCCTGTTTGAAAGAGTTGCAAAGTTGACTGAGAAAAATGAAGCTCATCGACACACCAGTTTGCAATACGAACTTTAATCGTTAGGTTTAGAGACTCGGTAGAGTCTCGGGACATTTGACAGCGTCGTCTGCTGGCCCGAGACTCGGCCGAGTATATTATCTCTGAATAAAGCAAATTCGGTAGTAGGGATAAGCATTTCCTTTAATTAAGGAGCCCAGGAGTAACCAGGAGCCCATCATTGCGAATATAAAAACGGTGATAATAAAGAAAAATCATTTTTTTTGATTGTCGATTAATTGAAACGTTCAAATAGCAACGCCACGCGAAGCATCATTTCCAGTCAATCCAATGGTGAGCTTCGAATTGCAACAATTTTTCTTCATTTTTTTCTGAGTCGCATCACGAATATACTTGACAGCGTTCCTTTTCCTCCTATACAGTTCGATCGATCCACGTTCTCGATACCGATCTTCTCGAACAGTGTCCCCGTACCAATTACTGCACGTTGAACTAAGAGCCCGCGTTATCGTAATAGAGATGGGAAAGTGAGATCAACTGATTGTTTATCTTGAGAGGAATTTCCGTTTTTCTGATACACACAAATACTTTGCAAGAATGAGCGGGAAAGAGAGAGAGAGAGACAGAGAGGGAGAGAAAACTCATTGACTCGCGCTGTTGGGTCTCAGCGTTCCCAAATGTGGTCGAAAGCTGTTTGCGGTTGCGTAGCGCCAAAGGACTCAAATTAAAATCGGGTTAGACGAGACAGAGAGAGAGAGAGAGAGAGAGGGAGAGAGAGAGACTAGAAGAGAGACGAAAAGGTGGCGTCCCAAATACCTGTCTCCTCATAAGACAGTACGAGTGCTCTGTGTGTGAGATATACAAAACTTTCCTGGTGGAAAATCACTTAAAAAGTCGTTAGTCGAACCGATGAGAGTCGGAAGGTGTTTGGCTTCTCCCACAACCGTAAATTTCTCATGAATCATACAGCAAATATCTCCATATACACGAATACGAATATATAGTTCATATGAATGAAAGTAGAAGCTGGCATATGCGATATCTATACTCTTGTCCTTTTCGTCCATATTAAACCCTGCCCACCGGGAGATTCAACGTTTCAGGACAACCGGATGGAACGGGATCGGAAACGTAATTTCGCCAATTTTTTCGGCTCGTACATTTAATACGAGCTGGAATACGTGCAGAAAGACTAAGCGAGGCTGAATGGTGAGAATACAAACGCAAATTCGAACCTAATCATCAGGGAGTTTGGTACCTCATTATCGTTTATCGCGTATTCCGCTGTAACGATTAGAGATACGGTAAAAATAAACGAGTCCAAAATTGTAGGGTGTTTAATTTTCTATAAAAAAGTACTTGGCATCGAATTTCGATTACGAATATCTTAGTGGTAAGAGCAGTTCGAAAATTATGATTTTTGTCGAAATTCCCCCAACTCGGACCCAGTTGGTTTATCAAGGTTTTCGAGGGTTCTCGAACTTGGTTGTCCATGAGGTGAGGCTTTTTGAGAGTAAATAAAAAAATCGTTGAGATTCCTGGCACATCGAAAATACGTGTATATCGACGTAGAAATGGGCAATGGCTGCTCTTTGGTGTTCGCAGATCAATTATGATTTAGAATTAGAGAAATTAAGGAGTGATAAGTTGAGCGCGATGGAGAATAATACGGAGGGATTGATAGAAGAATTTCGATATAAATGCGTCGTATAATAATGTAATAAGCGTGGATGCTAAGATTGTTGGGCGATTGAGCAGCAGCAGCAGCAGCAGGTGGACATTTGGTAAGAGATACAAGCCTGTGGATTGCTCCCGCTCACGCACCACACATAATACGCCATATGATGCACGCGCCCGCCAATACTTCGGTGGATTTTCTCTATCCCGTTGTTTATGACAGTGCAATAACAATATAATCATCATCAGCGAGGTGATTTCGTGACGTGCCAAAGGAGCCGCAATACGTATGAGGAAACAGCCACTTTTTCTTCCCCTCTTCCTCGCGTATTCTTATCTGATAACTTTAAGGGGCTGCCGTTGAGCTACCGCGTTTTTTTCATCCTTTATTTTTATACATTATACACACACATATGGTATAAATGAGCTTGGTAGCAAACATCGCCGTTTATGTCGCCAATACGGCATCAAGAATCCGCGATGAGAGCGATAATCGATTAGCGAACAAGAAAGGTGACCGACGGGAATTTGTAATCTGTGCTCGCCGCCTTGTCAAAATTTCAAAAATATATTCACCATCCATTCCGAATATCAATTATTTAGATATGCCAATATATTACCGCTATTCCGCCATTAAAAAAAATAATCACTGATCTTGATGAGAGACGAGTTCTCGAAAGATCGAATGTACTTACTCAATTTTACAATAATTTTATTTGCTCAACAAATAATCATCAGTTCGATTCAATCAGTCGTTGCATAATAAATTGCAAACTTAATTCTATATAACGGTGCGGATTGTAACGGTTTTGATGAATCATTGGACTTTAACGCCGCGTGTGTATATTAAATTTTCGAGAGCACGGTGTGTATATTTGGTACTTTAGGAAACAGTTGGGTTTACAAAGTTTTCTAGGCTTCTAAAAAATCTGAAAAAATTCAGGATTATTTATTGATGTGTCTACTACATGGCCTAGCAGCTATCAAACCCAAAAATTCCTCTATCCATAAGAGAGAATTTTGAGTTTCAAATATTGATTGTTCCTTTAAAGAGCCAGTATACACACGTCCGATTAAAGTCAATTAAGTGCGTAATAACTCTAAACAGCTGATCAATGATTGAAGGTGAAGAAAAACGCGAGTTCACATCAAGAATTTCGAGACGTTCATTAGTCCAGTAAACTCATCTCTGGAAGTTCAGAAAAAAACCGTTGAATTAATTAGTACAATGACAAAAATACGTCAAGTGCATCCGATGGCCTGGAACGACGAAAATTATAGTTTTTTCTTTTTCGTCAAAGTATTGCAGAAATAATGTAGGGCAACTTGAGAAAGAAAAAAGGTATATAAAAAATGCTCGGAATCAGCCCGAGTGGGTCGACTACACTATCGATTTAACGATAAATTTTCGCAGTTGCCTATTCGCGATATGAGCGAGTACGGCGAGGATCGTCGTAAGGCTCGTGACTCGGATCGTAACTCGACGAGAAACCCAACGATCACATACGTTTTTGCAAACATGTGCTGCTGCCGGTACAATTACGATTTTCTAGGAAAGAGCTTATGTATACCTACAGGGTTGCGTAGTACCTTCCAAGTGTTAAAATGTTGAAGAGAGACAAAAGAAGAGATAACGAGGGAGCAGAGGACAAAGAAGGATATAGTAAAACGAAATAAGGTTTTACTGCGACACCGAGAAGCCGAGAGAAGTGCGCGGTTGTCGCGTGGATCGTTCGCGATACGACAAAAGTTAAGAGTGACGCGATGAAGTGGCCAACTCTGGTGATATCGACGACTCGCCAACCAAAGAATCGAATAAGAGAGCCGCGCACATGATTCTCGAGGCTCACGGCCACTCCTGGGTAATTTTATTATAGAAATCTTGTGAGCTATCGGTGACTGGAGATCGCGTGGATTTTCTCGTCACTCGCGCACCGAGATGTACACACAAGCGTATACGTACAATTACCACGAGATATCTCCAACTTTAACTGCATCAGGTGTCCATCTTGAAAATGTGTATGCGTCCCACGTATCGCCTTTATTTGCCTTAATTGTAGGCCGGCACAAACTATTTCAAAAGGCAAAGCTACACACCATTATTTTTCGATCGAATGCTAAAATTAAATATTCAAATTCGACATTGCTGGTTAGTCCTTAAAGTCTGTTGTCTATAAATTTTTGTCTGGCTGCGATGCATCATCGAGCATTGATGTGATAAAAGTAAACGAGCTTGCGCGCTACCTGCGGCATAATTCTTGTTCGCTCTACCTGCTTTTATATATTTACGAATATACTGCAGGGGAGAATATAAGCGGTGCTCATGCTGGTTGATTGCGACAGAAAGAGCTCTGCTTTGCAGAACGGTTGGCGTAGGCGTCGTCGTCGTCGTCGTCGTCGTCGTCGTCGTCGTCGTCGTCGCGAATTTATAAGTAAGTCGCGCTCAGCGCGTGGTCCTTTCGTTTTCCCTCCTTCTCTTTTTCCTCTCTCTCTCTTGCTCGCTTGTGTACTCGAAAGAGGCAGTGAGAGAAACGCTTCGGTTGCCGGTAGCGCGTTCATTCGCGCAAGAACGATTTATTATCTCCTTATTTCCCTTCGGGAAGCAGAGAGAAAAAAGGGTCTTGAGTTCTTTACCAAACGATGTTTCCCATTGGAATTAGTTGCTATAGAAACCGAAAAATAATTTGTCTCTCTTTTTGTTTTAAAATGCTGAATTGACTCGTTTTGATCAACAGCTTCCGTGCGCTATTAAGTATGCAATCGACGATCAATATTAACGCTAATTCGTATGTATTTCTCGATGGACTTGTCCACTTTGCTCTGGCACTTCGAGTCCACGAGCGATCTCGCTCCTCGCCCATTTCCCCTTCTCCCAAACGGTCGGTGCGTTTGATCTCTCGTGTCGAATCTTCCTCGCGTCTCAATCAAGCCGCTCGCGATACCCCATTGACAGAAGCATATCTGTGACTTGAGATAGATCGTAATATATTTTCTATCGTATGGATATGCGAGGCTCGTGAGACAACACTTGGATTCTATCGTTTAGTCTAATCATTTGGCCGGGAACCTCGATAAATCCATCGACTAACGTTTCCACGGCGTCTCGGTTATTATACTATGGTGAAACGAGTGTGGTCGTGGTTGAGTGCGCGGCGAAAAAATAAATCGACCAGATGATAACGAGGAGAAATAACGCCCTCGAGCTCCTACGCAAATCCTAATTATGATTTCTTAATCCTGCTATGTTGGTCGTGCCAAAGGGGCGAACGGCGAGCTCGATATCCCTGAAGAAGTTATATATTCCGATCGAAATTGGACTTTATTCTGAATTAATTCGAGATTATTCGATTAACATATTTCGGAACGCTGCTTGGGTGCGGAAGAGTCACGTGTTCTCACGATTTTAAGGAGTTACTTTTTCCATAGATCAGAAAATCAAGACCGTTGATCAACTTCGAAATCTTTATCCTGCTTGTTTTTTTTTTCTTCTCTCGAAGCAACAGAACGATTGAATTAAATGAACATCTCAATTCAGGAGTCTCTCTGCTGTGTCTCCACGCGAGTGGAAAAAGAGTCGCGACGATGAAACGTTTTGTGGTCACACAAATCTTTTTAGAACAGGGCGCGAACGTTGCGGCACAAGGCTGACGGGGGACAAAAAGGTCCTGGAAATGCTTGTGGCTGTGAAAAAACATATCGGACGACGCGAGAGCTACTGTGCGCAAGTTTCTGCTCGGACATGAAGCCCGAGCTACCACAGCAGCCGCTACAACGGCGTTTATGTAACGGATACACGTATACAAGGTAACCCTTAAAAAGTGTGTGTAAAAAGAGATGCTCGAGGATCGCGACCGGCTGGCAGTTGGGCAGCAAACTGTTGGGAGAACGATAAATTCTCATCGCGAATTCGAAATTCGCAACACGAACGAGAAATAACATAATGGTGAGTCCGGTTGCTGCGGCGGATGCTGCCGTTGGTCCGCAAACGGGGCTACTGTTCGACGCTCTGTCGCGAGGGGTGTCCGTTGCTGCTGCACCCCGCCACCGAAATATCGCGCGTAGGAAGAACGAGAATCGAGATTTAATGAGAATCGGCACACGGTCATCGGGTTTTTGAGAAGATAAATACCAAATGGTTCAGCCTCTGAATCAGATTCCTTCCTCCGAATAATCCGTCAATTCGAAACTCTTTAATTTTTCCTCGACGAGCATATAAAATTATGAGTCATTGAGGATCGGCAAGGTCAATGAACATTTCGTCGCACCAACAGCATCAAAAGGAAAACTTGATGCGGAAAATCACCAGCAGGATGGCCGGAGAAGACTTTGATAAAATCTTATCTGCATGGCTCCACTACCGATCGAAATACTATATTAAGCAATACCGCCATCTATCCCCACGCATCTCCTCAATATACGAAACACGAGAACGGATATTTCAGCTTATTGTATAAAAAGACCGAATGAGTTTAATAGAACCATCCGAGTGTACGAGGAGGCTGAGCCATAGACAATTAATTAGCGAGGTAATTAGGGCGTGCCAAAAGGCTCAAACACGCGAAGAAACAGATTTATAAATACAGCAGAGCGGGGGAGTGAGGCAGAAAAGTGGACCAAGAGAGGACTCTTGCTCGTGCTGGCGTCTCGCCGCGTTCTCTCTGTTCCATCGCCCGGGTATCTCGCCACAAACGCCTTGTCAGATAGAAAGGTCCGCAAGACCCGACGAGTTCTATGTTTTATGCATATTCTGCCTGAAATTAAGACATCCCGATGTCGCGCGTGGGCCCGAGTAGCAATCGACGCTCTTTCCCCTTCCCTCGCCAGCAGATAGTCGTTTCCCTTTCTCACTTATTGTCGTGGTGTCTCTCTCGTCGACGTTAAAAATTCATTGTTATCCGTTACAGCGCATATGTCAATTTCAAGAGCCCACAATCCATCATATTTATGGCGTTTCGAGTTGACATTAATTAAAAACTGCTAAAAACTGAAACAACGTATAAACAAAAAAAAAAAAATGTTTTACTCGCGCCAAGAAAACGTTTTAATTCATTCACTGAGTAATCGAGAGTCGCGCGAAGGAGGTTCGTGATTTACGAAGTCAAGAGCTCGCGACCATTCGGTTCTATCACGGGTTCCGAGTACTGGCAAACGAGCGACTTGAAAATGCAAATGTGCGTAGAATAACGAGAAGCTGGCTTCTCCTTCCTTTACCACTACCTTCCATCCCTCCTCTTTATCGATACGCAAATAAAGAAATTTTCTTGGCATACCGGTGGACTGCTACGTATAACGCTCGGAAAGTCCATTCGGGTTGAGCGAAAAAACTGGCACGATATGTATGCTCGTGAGCACTCATACACGACGCCACAGCCAGCAACGGTTTTTCACTTTTTTTTTGTCATTCCCCTTTTTCACCACCCTCGTTCCATCGCGGGCAAAGAAAGTTTGCCATAAAATGGATTTCGGAGAAATTTCAGTTGTTGCCGCACGCAAAATGTTGCGCTGGCTTTTGATGAATGTATGAGCCGCTTGGTGGGCATAGCAAACTGTGTATTTCCTTTTATATCTATATTGAGTTAGCAAACAGGCGAAAAAAACCGCACGTTTGTTTTTTAACCGTCAAAGTGCTGCTGCGAGGCTGATTAATACTTTCTGTTTTGTTAGGTTTGTCCGTCAATATGAATTTTTCGAAACTGTGTTTATATCACGGTGGAAAAAGTGGTGATTATGATTTGCTTGGTACATAAGAGACGATGAACCCGAGGTACGAGTGAAACAAGCATTCATGACTTTGCGTCAGCACTTGATGTACCGCGCGAGCGAACAATTACTTGTATATATTTGAGAGTCGGAATAAGGTGCACGTATAGCTCGATGTTGTTTTATGCCGTTTGTGCTCGCGAGCAGCTCCTTCGATCGCGAGGAAAATAAGGCATGGCTCGTGAGGCTCGAGTGAACACGAGCAGAGGAGAGAACGTGGTAAGAAGTCGCGCGAAGGCCCCCGCGTGATTTAGGAAGGCTAGTCGTTAATCAACCAGCGGAGCTAGAAGTCAACAGGTGCGGAGAGCACGACGCCGCCTAGCACAACCGAACGGATGACAGGGTTCGGGCGCTCTAGCACACTCACACACATACCTTTACAATCATTCATATATTTATATATATATACTATTTACCATGAACGTTGTCACACGTTCTTCTCTCGCAGGAGACATGCACACATATTTCGTACTTATTACCCGCCCGAGTATATAACTGTAGCGTTAATTAGATAATTAGGTAAAATGTGATGAAGAGAGATGAGAAGCTTTCAAGCTGAGGATAGTGGCAATTGAAAACCGGATATTCATCGGATCAGACTTTGATTCATCGATTCAATGAATTTATCACAAAGTTAATCAACTCTGGATCGTAATGAATAACATAGGCAAATGAATAATGATCCTAATGATGATGAATCGTTCGCTCAATGTGAAAAAGATTTATTGACTGATATTTTTTATGTTCATTTGACAATCAACTCTTGCTCCTTGATTTTCTGCCTCTCATTCACCGTGATGCATAACTGCCAAATTCCAAAAGCGTGTTCGCGTACGAAGCTGAGCTTAGTTGGGGCTCGAAGCAATCAGAATTGCCGCGGGGCTACCGCGAGTCGACGACGGAAAACCAAGAGCAACGACACGAAAAAAGGGAAAGACGAATGAACGCGCAGCGAGAAGGAAAAAAAAGGACCTGGTGCTATACATTCGCTTCTTTTATATGGCCGAGAGTGCGGAGACTTAGAGGAGCAATTATCCTAATGGATGCAAAGTCGCGCCCTGCTCTCTGCACCCGGAATGGTAATGAGTCGATATCAACCGCATACCGGACTCTTGTATCCCCGTCTATCTCTCTCTCATCCGCAGAGTGTCCGGAGACTCGGTTACACACATAGCAGAAATCCACGCGAGTCCATGCCCGCGCGAGGCATCAAGAAAGAAGTAATAAAAAATAGAATTCAAATACGAGAAAAGAAAATGAGATGGAGGCGGACCAAGGAAGTGCATAAACTCCGAGAAGAGAGAGGAACGAACTGAGATAGAGAGAGGGAGAGAGAGAGGAGAGAAAACCGCGATCGGTTCGACGAGGTCGTCCAACATATCCTACGGTGTCTTCGCCTCTCGCGCGCGGTACATCCCAATCTATTACCGATCTCCATTCCGCGCTCTCGCACCTCGAAAATTCACACTCTCACGAAGTGTCACCTACACACGAGTTCCATTCCGTTCCCTCATTGATGAGACTCTCGCGCTTTTCATGGCTCTTTTTCTACGGCCGTTGTACTTTATACTCCGGGAGACTCGAGTGAATATCTCGAGAAAATAACGTCAATAATCCGGAAAAAAAATTGATCACATGCCAAAATTCTCGGAATATTTTTAAATAGGTTGATTGCCGAGATCTTCCATGCAAGTGAAATCGAATGGATCGCGAGAGAGAGAAAGAGGTCGTGTGGGGGAGGGAGAAGAAAAACGAAGGAAAGATTCCAGCGAATCGTGCGCGAGCAATCGGGATATTGCGAGCGAGGATGTTCTCGCTGTTGGCGCGAACTACGGGTTAGCACAAGTAGCAGGTTGTATTCTTGGCTCAACAGGAACAAGGACGCGAAGGAAAAGAAGAAACGGTCCCGAGCGCGACACTACGAGAGCACGGATCGTGCCACTCCAATGTCTCTTAAACGCCGAGCTCCGTTCAAGAGGTAGCAGAGAAACGACAGAGTGAGACAAAAACTTCTAGGAACCGAAGCCAAACCTTCTCACGTCGCGGATATGTTAACCAACTCACGGTGCTTTCCTCTGCACTCGCGGGATGTCACACGCGGGCTCAACACGACTCGCTGAATGAACTGAGACCCTGAGGAAGATGTACAATATTCCAAACATTGTCATACCTGATTAATTAAAGGAAGTCTCATCCACCGATCTCAGCCTCAAACAACATTTTAAATAGCACAGAGCAGCAGGCATATTTGGTAGCAGATTGCATTTTCAAAAACTGATCCGAATCACTTCCGGATAAATCGGCTGATTACTACATCGTTGATGAATCTGCTTCGATGTTACTGAGCGTTTTTCACCCATTCAAGGCTGTGGTTTGCAATCGATTATCTCCGTGTAAATGATATGGCTGCAGTGCGCTGATGAAAAGAGTCCCCCAAGTAGCCAGAAGTATCGTAAAGGTTTCTATAAACAATTGATACACTCTGAAACTGTCGTAAATCAAAGTCGACAACTCGCAGATTCGCAATGACATTTGGGACACTCGTGTAATCGAATATGAGACACAGTCAGTGTCACGGGATCTGTGTCCGTATCAACATTGACATTTTTTTGCTTCCGTGAATGTGAGAATGCACTGCATTGACGTGTAAGGGTTACGTGAGACACTCGCTCGACTTCAGTGGGTTTGGCATAAGCCAGACGTGCCGATCGATTCGTAGTTGTCGGTTTCGCGTTGCCAAGTATCGGAAAATTTTAATAGTTATTCAGTTGTTTCTTTTTTTGTTGTTGTCCGGATGTCGAGTTTCCAGTGAAATTGTGGCAATACGAGGCTGAATGAAAAAGCGAGTGAATTTAACGAAAACCAGTTTGCAAAAAGTACATACCACGGATGTTGAATTTTAAAAAGTTGGAGGAGACGACGAGCACGAAGCGTTCGCACTGTGCTAGAGATTGAAGAGTACTGATCTCTCGATGGCACAGACCACTGCTTTATAGGCCTGAAGACCTTAATGCAAAGTACACGAGATGGTATAGCATGACACCATCCGGCATGGTGCATTGATTGAAACCTAAACCAACAGTAACGAAAAGGGTGCAACCTTATCTCGTAAGGGTCCTCGAAAATACTATCCCCTTAACCACATTCTGCGTGATTTTTTCGCATGGCTAAAACCCGTTTGGCTGTAGAATGTGGAATATATATCGATTACCAAATCGTGACAGTATCTTTACCCGACATAAAACTAGGCTAAGGTTTGTACAACCAATTACCAGGGGCTGGAAAATGGTTGAGGCATTCATCCCAAGTAGGATTATTTCGATGTTACTCTTTTCAAAATTTTGGAAGACGCTTTTCGCAGTGAACAAATCGAATGCGATGGATACAAAATGGTTTACAGAAGGACAGGTCGCGTTGACGATCAGTGACAGGAGAGTGAACAGCTGTCGCGCTGTGAGAGCTTCGCAGCAGCGGGTTCTTTCGTGCTGATACCACGCGCGGTTCGACTTGTCGAACGAAGAGACATGCAGCTGCTGCTGCTGCTAGTGAGTGAGAATGAACGGGAGCGGTAAGAGAGATGGACGATATAGTGACCGAGAGATCGCGGGACCCAATTTGCTTTCACAGCTCAACGTAACACACGTCTCGCTCGTATAGATCGGAAGTCGATGAGATCGCCGTCTCGTCCTGCGGTGGATTCGATGCCTATTAGGCGATGCCACTGCTCGACGATGTCGCAGTTGCAGTTTTGTTATTATTTCAAGATTACGTGTATGCACTTTTAATGTGTCATTTCGCTTCCTTTTCATTGCGACTGCTTAGCGCAGTTGCTCATTGAAGATCCTAGTGCGATAAAAAAACCAACAGTCCAAACCAACATCCAAAGTGCATGTGGCTCAGAGATTGCCCAGGCCCTGCTAGGCCCTCATGCAACTACGCGAAAAGCTTCATGTCCTTGTTCTCTAATTCGATCGCGTAGGAAGCTCAGCATCGACGAGGTGAAAACCCGCCAGCTACTATAGAACATATGCAAAGAGCGAGGAAGCTCGTGTAATCCAAAGCCAATCTGCATTAGCCACCGGTTCGCACACAGAGTCGACGTATGAAGAAAACCCGCATCTACGGATATAGCAAGTTCAAATGAGATAGGCCTCGGTCATCTATTGGATTATTCGACAGGTATATGCAAAAGCTGCAACAGCCGCGTTGCCTCGGTGTTGCGGAGAACCAGCAAGAGTTAGAAAAAGCGCTCGCGGTTAGCGGGTATCGCTTGGCGGCACAGAGTTTGTTGGATTCGGGATCAGAGAGTTAATCTCATTTGGCATACCCGACCACCCCCTGATCAGCCTATCCTCGCATACTAGGGGTGAGCAAACCACGCCCTGTAAAACCAGTCGAACGATGCGACCGCGATAATGGGACGCGGATGTTGTACATCTGAGACTATGTACGATTTCGACCTTGGAAAAAGCGACTGAAAATTCCAAAGAGACGTTACTGCCGACGGAATGAAAACGGAACGATCTGGCAGCTCGTCGGACTATGTTGGCGAGGCGTGAAGCGGAGTCTCGGCCACAAGGGAGAACCTGCTTGCAAACTTCATTCTTTGATTGTGCTTCTCGAGCACGATCGAAGGCGAATGATCGAAAAAAGGATTTTTAAATCTTAGCCATCGTCTCGGCCTTTCGAAGCTCGAGTTTTTTTCACATTCCACCCAGAATTTTTCGAGTTTATTTTGCACTGAAGTTACAGGATTCTTTTGCCAGTAAGAACGGCAAAATGCGATTTTTTTTCCTGGATTTCACGAGCTCATCTATCAGTAGAACGTTGGACACCCCTGTGTAGAGTCACCAAGCGTGTGATGTGATTAAGTCACCTCTAGGGTGGATTTTTGCCCTCGGGTCGTCGTTGTCGTAAACATACTCCACGATATCTTCACGTACACACCAGTACACTCACGTACTCTTAATCCAACGAACTAAATCCTGTTTCATATCCCTTTCGTGTAACGTAAACGAGTCATGAATTCGAAATGCATCGAGTTCCAATCGACGTTTCGTGCGATTACGAGAATCTGTCGAAAGTCGTGTGTCTAGACTGCATTGCCAAGCTCAATCCGTATGCAAGGGACCAGTACATAAAACTGTTGGCCCAGAAGTCAAAAGAAAAACGTAATCAATCATCAAATCTGGTCCGCAGCCGAAACACGTTGACTGTCTTTTCCCTGCAGCCTGCCAAAACGAACGGTCGAGTTTCGGTCATGAAGAGAATTGGATGGACAGTCTCTACCGCTTTACTTTTTCATATTTTTCTTCCTACTCTGCTGTGTGTCTCTTTTCGTTCATCCACGTGCTCGGCAACGCTTTCTCTCGAACGATAATTGTATGTTTACTTTATCGAAATATAAAGATCGATACGACGCCGCAGCTCCAGCCCTCCGCAATAATCTAAATTACTTGGAACGTGCACGCAATAGTGGCGCCGGGGAAGATGCAGCAAGCAAAACTTGGTGGATGTGTATCCGCAGGTAGTATAAAAACATACTGCGGTATACGGATATATGCAGGTATATATCAAGAAGAGCACACCCGCGGTTAATTCGCTGCTCGTCCGATCAGATGCTCATCATGTTCTTCTTGAACACACGGAGCCTCGATCGCGAAAGAGCTTCTGATCTCTTTGATGCGTTCGGGGTCTGCTCTTCGCTCGTTTCGCCAAAAGCGAGATGCGGAGGTTTCTGTTTGGAGCAGCAGGTGCTACACATTCGGCCCTCGTTTTCGCCTTGGCTAATGCTCCGATTATCGACCACGCTCTCAGACTCGCTGCCTATCCTCGCACCGAAAAACGAATATCCCATCCGCCAGCGTATCTCTGCAACACGATATATTTGCCCTGTAATAAGTACGACTATGAAAAAAAGGCAGAACGCGAATAACATCGTTCGAGCTGCTTCGAAACCCCAAAGACTGCAGTCACACCCTCGCGCGGTGGTCCATCCTCGCTGATCGTCGACAGCACCAACGCCGAAACATCTTAACGCGTTCGTGTCTTTACGTACAAGTCTTAATGTACATACACGTACACGCCACACAAAGTACAGCTTGAGCGCACGCACGATGACGTGATTACGTGACCGTTAAAAACCTGACCTAACCGACTGCTGGTGTGGTTCGAGGCTCTCCGCGCGCGATGTGTCTGATGGTGCTATGTAGAGCTGATGCCACGCGGAAGCCACCGGGGCACGGGGCCCTGACGGCACGCCATCATCATCATACTATACCTTTGATCTTACTACACGACGTATAGACATATACCTGCCAGCAGCAGTTCGACTTGGTATAACGTGCTAAGCTAGCGATCAACGAAACCCACCGCTCATCAATGAATGAAACGAGACGAGACTCTACTTTCATTTTTTAACCCTCGCACGACTCGAGAACCAAACTAATTCGTGTCCTTGTGACATTGAAACTATTTACGCAAGAGTCTGCAACAAACGTAGACGCACTGTTTTATGCATCCTTCCGTTTCTTTGGGTTGAAACTCATGGACGTAGCTGTATGTAAACTTTTTCAAGCTTCATATTGGGAGGTGCAAAAAAAATTTCGACCAATAACTCGTTTCGACGAAATCGCGTTACAACAAGTTGCTGGAGATTAGGAACACCATCTCAAGTTCAATTCTGCCGACGGACTTACCCGCGACGACGTTTCCTCGAAAAGTCATGAGGCTTAACGAGTCTGAGCTCTACGAGCGAAGCGACGCAACTTTCCCATTAAAAAATTACTTTTACGTCGAGTATACACGGAAATGAGTTAAGAAAGACTGCGTGAGAAAGTTCGGTTCGTTTGGTTGCTCGAGTCAATCAAAATACGGCGTTGAATGACTGCGGAAAATCATCGAAGGATCGAGTGGTGTTAAGTCTTGATGATTTGTTCTAAGTAGTCAATATATAATTCAACGGATGAAAATTGTTCGTTTCATGGCAGCGAGAAATCTCTGACTGTCTTGCCGCAGTTTGTGCGGGCGGTCAGCACAGTTAATAGAAACTATACGTTTCCTCGTTCAGTTGGGACGAGCGAGACGGAACGAAGAAAAAACCCTGAGGGAATCAGGGAACGTTGATTCGAACGTTATAATATTTCGCGACTGAAGGAATTCATACTTGGCAAGTAAAGAGTGAAAAGTTACTCTCAGCTCGTCACAAATAATATACTGATGCGACCACTTTTTGAAAACAAATTTGCACAAAGCTCGATTTTCAATAGAAAGGGAAATGACACAGTGCTGAAAATATGATGTTCACTGTTCTTGACGTTAAAAAATTGACAAACGTTGTCCAAAGTCGTTTTTTCCATTCTGTAAATAATCGAATGATTTTCGTAACAATCGCAAAGTGTCTGTCATCGTATCTAATGTCGAGCTCGTTATACTTAAGAAAAACTTGTTTGTATACTTGGGTAATAAGTGAATGCCTTCCGAGAATTGCACGAGCTGTTTTATGCTGAACGGAAAAATGGAAGCAACAAAAATGAAAATAAAAGCGTAGTGGCTCGTCAATAGAAAATGAGAAAGTTTCCGCGAAGAATCGATTCCCCTGGGTTTCTTCCGGTGCGATTGGTGCTCGTCGGTTGCACTGTGCCGTGAGGTAAACTACCGTGCGGAAGAACGTCGGACTGATGAAGAAGTAACAATTATTTAGCTCGCTGCGCGGCCACAGCGACGAGTTATAAAAGGAATGAAATATTTTCCCAGCGGGCGAATTGCAAGAAATTCGTGATCCTGCGAAGAAGAATGATTCTTTGTTGGTCACAAAAAAAGAGAGAAGCCATTGTACGGTCTGCAAGAGGTATTGAAGAAAGAGCGTAAAAAGGTTTCGATCATAAGAGAAAAAAAAAATGGTGCGCGAAGGGGGAAGAGGAAGCAGAGGAGTGGGGGGTAAATTCACCGAGAGAACGTTTAATTTTATTGCCAAGGATTCGAAGCAGTCACGACCCTTGGTATCCGTCTTGGAGCCTCTGCTTCTCGTCATTATATACTTGTTTTATCTGTGCACTGCCTTTTCGTTCAGCTAACGAGACAGCAACGACCAGCATCACTTCAAGGAAGAAAAAAGGTGTGTAAATTGAAAATCTAAGCGTTTTGCTTCGGACGAGTCAATAAAACTCAACATTTTCTCTTTGCCCGAATCCCGCGATTAAGTCGTAAACTTTGCTCGAAACCAGCGCAATCTTTTTCACTGGAAAATGTTTTTTCAGCCACTTTGATCGATTAAAGATTCCGGAGGATTCTGCAAACTCTGCACTCTGATTCTTTATACACTTACGTATACGCATACGAACGAGGAATAACCAAGGCAAGTAAATAATGTAGAACGAATAAGAACCGGAAATAGGAAGATTGTGATTGGTGATTATTCGATCACGTGTAGCACATATACTGCACTCTGACATCGAAAAAAACGGGGAAATCAGATAGAGCGAGAACGAGAAAGGAATTGGACGCAGGTAAGGAAGCGGCGGGATTGGGAAGGGCAGCAGATGGAACTTTAGGTGCGTTATTCGATTCCGATCTCGTTCACAGGACGGACGTAAGATTCAGGATCGATCTCGACATAAATATCTACCGAGCATATACGTATATATTCTATCGGAGGTTATGTCGAGTTTGCCCGGCCAGAGATAATTACGTCGATCCATGAGGCTCTGGCAAATATCGCGTATGGGGCGGAGAACGCATCGGAGAAATTGTGCATCAGCAAAAGTTCAGAACGATATAAAGCTGCAAGGAGTCTCGAAGAGAAAGAGCGAGAGAGAGAGAGAGAGGAGATTGCTTAAGAACATTCGTCCAATATATGAGCCGCGCTATACGTAGTCGTAGCACGCCTGACCCTTTGACTCTTTAATATAATTGTTGTACTCGCGCGGCCACATTCGCATACACGAGAAGATATCGCTCCTCTGCTTTTCACTCCGTCTCCCTCGCTCTCTCGCCTCTCTTCCTACCTTTTCTCATTCTCATCTCCTCCCGAAGCACGTGGCCATTAACGGCAATAACTATTACCCGCGATTCGACAAACTATTGGTTCGATCGAGGCTCTCAATGTTTCGTACGCCACGCATGATTTACGAGCATCATGCGAATGTCTCAAGTATTAATCATAGAATTTCTGGTGCGCATTGATAACATTATTAAGCTTTATACGAAAATACGCAAAAGTCCAAAGGGGGTGCGGAATACTGGGACAAAAGTGATCGATGCGGATATTCGCTCAGGAAGAGCAATGATTTTCCTCAAAACAGAACCAGCCGAAAACGCGATATGCCAATTTTTTTATCTACTCGCTGGTTGGCGAAAAACAAAATTATAGCAAAATGAAGAAACTTTGTTTCCTTTTATTACCGCGCGTTTCTTTTTGCTCACATTCGTAATTGACCTCATCGTGGTTTACCAAAAAGCATCACCGTAGCGCGGATGATGACTTAACCCAAGTTCCGGCGAAGGAATTCGCCCCGCGAGGAATAATTGAACGGCAATTCTCGTTTGCGAAATACCCTGACAAGCCGGAGGTATTCAGGCGTTGGCCTCGAGCGATTTAAGGGAACAAATATATACGCCAAAGGTAAAAGTACCAGAGCTCGGAAACTTCGGATACCGATTATTTCTTCATTTTCTGTTAAAACGGAAGGTAAACACGAACGGCTTGCGCTGCTCAACGGAAATACAAGAAACAAGTGTGTATAGATATATAAGATGTCCGAGGGGTTGCAAATTGTCGAGTTCGCTCGCGCGAGGAGATCCCTCGTTCGCGCAAGTGACTTCCTCAGCCCTCGATGCCTCTTGAAAATATAAAAATCTCGTCCTCGCTTTTTTGCTCATCGATTTGCTCGGATCTTAATTTTTTATCCACATGATTGCACCGGCAGTCTTTCGACATTTATACAGAGTAAGGTTCACGGTGATAACGCAGCGTGTCGCGCTACCGACTCGCGATCATAAAACTAATTGACTCGTTAACATTTTTCTTCGAGATTTGGTTGGACGTCGGTGGGCATCTCTCTCGTCAGTTCGATGACAGTCGTATTCTCTTGAAATTATTATATAGGAACCAGAGTTGATTATCAAAGATTTGCCAGTTCGCCAAAACGCCAACTTTTCTGGCGAATGAGAACCTGTTGCAATAATTTATATCGCACACACGCACGTTTGCGAAACTGCCGAGCGGCAGCGAAATGAGGGCATAAAAATTCTAAGAGAAATAATGGGTTAAGGTGCCTCTACGCATCTTTTCCTTTTACTCTATTTCTCTCCCTCTCTCTGCTGCTTCTTCGTAATGGGATTAACCGGAGCTCGTCTATACGCGTTTGCAGACACACCGTGCTGATCATGTTCTGCTCCCATATAGATAACTCGCGCGTATATAATTAAACGGACGATTATGAAGCGTGTCTGATTAACGGTATCATTGATTCCTCCATTTCGCGGTTGATCCTCCTGCCAATGAGCATTTTTCGCCGAGGGACCACCTGCGAAATATTTTTTACGAGCATATTCATGCGCCACCTGTGTGCGCCACGCCCAGCAGCATTGTTTTTTAGAAGCACCTTAAAACGAATACGATACGGTAGTCGAAGCGCACTAAACACACTTAACGGAATATTCATCGTTACGTTTGCTATTAACGCGAATAAGCTTTTGGAAAAACTAAATTCTCCAAACTAAATAATTTCGTGGTGGTCCCTGTCACGGTGTTTTTTTCGACGAGCAAATTCACCCATTTGGCAAAAAGATCGAAAAATCATAAAATTATTAGAAATTAATCAGTTTCGATATTAGAATCCCTTTTTTTTTTGTAAACGTATTGCAAATATGTGGTAGACTCGAAACGGTGTTGCAAATATGCCACAAATATTGGGTCAAACTTAAATCGCATACTTCAGGTTAGGAAAGAAGAATAAAACGATGAGTACATTGCAGATCCTGAGTGAGAGTGCTGTTGAGAAATCATACGCAGCGCATTGTACATATAATTCATAATAATTATCTGATAATCATTGGTGTGTGTGTATATCACGAAAGAGGCGGAGAGGGGGGGGGGGATCTGTGCGGTGAGGATAAGAGAGAAGCAGGTAGTGGATGAAAGAAATAAACATATGCAGGAGCAATAGTGATGGAACTAACACGTTGTGGCGCAACGTTGAGGCAGAAGCCACGAGAAAGCGACCGAACCTTTAGCAATGAATGCATCGAGTGTCCGAAGAGTTACTGTGCAAATTCGCCGGTAAATAAACGCAGTATCCACAATGATCGGTAAGAGGCAAACGGGTTATTGGAGCTTTCGGGCTTGCTGGAGAGTTTTTTTTTTCCATCGGCACCTACGATTGCTGGTTCAAGCGACCAATTCGTTGGATCGTGGATCCATAAGAAAAAATGGTCCTGGGTTCGATTTCTGAGACAGCGAGTATGCAAAAATATTAATACTGCGAATTTATTATGGACTAGATCAGAATAAGCTAGGGCATCCGAGGGTAGAGAGCGTGAGCATGAGGGATAGTTGTTCGGAGCGACAGCCGAATGCATATGGTGTGCAATCGGCATAACGCATAATGCGTAACATTGGCTCGCTTCTCTCATGCCCTCGTAAACTGCCGAGGAAAGAACCCGCTATTGCAGGTTCTCTTTCTCCGTTCAGCTGCATGCAATTCGTATCTCGCCCTACGAAAGCTTCGAAAACAATTATCATGACGTGATTGAGCAGCGAACGAATGAGCTACAAGACGCGCGGAGGGAGATGAGTAAGACCGACTGGTTATATAGATGAGGCGGTGGGAGAACAGACGATGGAAATTAACGGTCGATGATCACCTGGCTGAATCCCACGTTTTATCTCCGAGGATTCTCCAACTTGTTTCGCTCCGTGTTCTTCCTGCTTCTCTCTCGATGCTTGCGCTTTATCATCTGCACATTTCTATGTATACTCCGGTCACTCCTCTGGCTTTGTTTCGATAAGGGCGATCCAACGGGTCTCGTTAGCTCGTGATTGAGACACAACGGATTTTTTGGATTAATGGAGTTTTCTGGAATTCGTACAGCGGGCTGGTCTACTTCGGAGGATTCATCAATCGGCAGGATCATTTTTGGATAATTGAGATCTCGTAATGAATTAATGAAACTGGTCGGATGAGAAAAATGATTCGTTCAAAACCCGCCGTGAGAGCGAACGATCTAGATTGATGCTGGGAAAGCTAGCAAACAGAAGAAATGGTAACTCAAACAATGGATCGTGGATTCAACTATACTTGTTTTTATTTCCACTGCGGTTCTAATAGCCGAGTTCACCGAGTGATAATAATATCTGACAAACAAGATTCTAGTTAGCTTCGATCTGTCCGAGAAACCGAGACGAGGAGTCGCGGGCGATCTTCCGGTGGCGAGGAAGTTGCCAAGCGCCGTTAAATGCTCGAACCTTCTCGGAGCAGCCGGAATCAGCAGAGAAATAACGATAATGACGATGATGATAAGAAAAAAAAAAAAAAAAAAAATAGAGAGAAAAAACGGATCGCGAGAGGGATCCTCGCGATGGAGCAAAGCTCGCAGAGCCAGCAGTGACGAAGAAAGAGAAACAGAAAAGGTGGAACTAATGCGCGGGGACGAGTGAGAAGGACGTGTCGAGGTTTCTTCTCAGAGTTACCCTGCAGCAACACAAAAGGCATTAACCCCACCAGCTATTTAATTACAGAGCTCCGAAGACCGCGGCCCGGACCCTTATGCTCTTCTTCTCATCATACTCTCTCTCTCTCTCTCTCTCCCTCTCGCTCCGCTCCTTTAGGAACTTGGACAAGGATATCTGTACGCGAGCAGCGTGCTTTGGGTTGATGCCTTGACGCTGAAGAAATTGAGAAATAATAATCATTGACCAGCTGGCCTCTTCGAATTAGCTCCTTGCACGCGCAACAACAGAAACCGCAGCAAAACTTTTCTCCTACTCCTTTAACCCTTCCCCCTCGATTCTTTTCACTCTTGCACTCTCGCGGTGTGTTAAATCACGATCCTCGTCTTAATTCTATAATGCGATAACTCACTGGTCACGTATACGTATAACGATTCCACCATAACTCAAGCATGCACGTACGATTCAGCCTGCAATGTTCGATTGTGGATATATGTGAGTTTTCGCATTTGGAAATCAGTGTTGCGCCATCAACAATAATTCGCGGGTGGTCCGCGGGATTTTTCCAAGTCCGAGTTTCACTCAACGAACGAGTCGATTCTAAGAAATGGAAATTATTACCTACGCGTCTAAATGAAAGATCTCGCACAGCCACACATAAAATCGCATGGCCCGTGAAACATTCGTCGGTCCGTAACGTCTATGAATTCGTTACGAATAACTCATCAAACCGAGACACTCTTTGAGGCCGCGCGCGAAAAATCATTATCTTCTTTTTCCAGGTGTTAATGAGTCCAGGTTGGAATGTCCCATGTATACGCTTCTCATGGTATATGCTAGGGAAATCCAAGTCGATTTATCAACCACCGCAATGTTGCATATTTATAAAATGCAAATTTTAATTGCGGCAATAGAAGAACGCGGTATTGATAATTGCAGTTGAAATACGCTTTCATCAGCCGTATCATGATTCCATTTTTTCTACCTCATCATTTTATTCCCACTGAATATGTTTCAAATCACGAGCACAACCTTTCCGCAAATTCTTTCGTTTTTGAAGGACAATTTTTTTCCCCAATTTCTAAAGAGATCAAAAGACGAAACTATCCACCAAATCTCACCTTTAAAATAGAAACTTCCTATGAGCCTAATTAATTTTTATGAAAATTGTTTTCCTTTAGTCACATTGTTCTTGATTAAGTTGCTGGAAAATCTTTGAGTATTGAGTAAAGAGTCAAATTTTAAACGTGACTGTGACGGGACTACTACCTCAAAGTACGATGTTTGCTGTTATGTAGAATATCTGATGAATATTATAGGTTGATGGATGAATATATAGGCATACTCGATGGAGAATTATACGAGAGGCAAATATAACGTTGTATTATAGCGCCTGACTCTACCTATATATGCGAGTGTTCAGAGTGTGTTCTCTCTTTTACTCGACGATCCCAAACTCCAGGGGCCATTAATCCGAGACGTTCTCCGGCCGCGCAAACAGCCGCTTCATCGCGCTACAATAATTATGCATTCCTAATTAGCGTAATTAACGATATAATTGATATTCACGAAAGAGTAAAAAAGCGAGCAAAGGGAGAAGAGAAAAACTGCCACGTATATGTTGGCGATCCCGATCTAACGAGAGGCTCCAATTTTTCGTTGCCTCGTTTACATTCATTTTTGGGGAAAGTAGTTCAGCGATGATTATATACGCGAACTGCGGCTGTTTCCCTTTATTTATCGGTCATAACAAGGGACGATTTACAACAGCAGAGTGTATTTTAAATTATCGATTTTTTTTTCATCCATCTTCATTAATTAGCCTACAGACCTAATAAAAATGAATAAACATAATAATGCATGATTTAATTGTCGGCTGATTTTGGAATCGTTTGAAAATTGCTATTTAAAAATCGTTTTTCCAGTATCATTTCACCGCGATGCGAGAAATTCGGAAAAAAATATTTTACCATAAAAACAAAAATAATGAAGTAAACTTGAATTATAATTGGAAACTAAAGCTTCCGACAGTTTTTTTTCTTAGTTTTCAAGCGTTTGCGCTTGTAGCCTCGTATCAATCTTCATGCAGGCTGCAGTTTTGCCTTTTTAACGTTATGTCGTCGCAGCTATGCACTTGGCACAAAATATCTTACTGGATATATACATATATATTTTGCTTTGATGTCTGGATCTTGGATTAACATCTATAGTGTACGAACTTGCGCTAATTAGCGTTAATCGAGGGAGAAGGAGGTGCGTTGGGAGTGAGAGACAGAGCGTACAAATTTTTCGAGGAAGAGACGAGCGAGCAGTCTCGTCCCTTAACGACCTCGCCTCGAGACCTTCTCACAAAGCGCAGGAGGGGGGATGAAACTTGTGGATGATACCTGCGTGTGTTATAAAAGGCTGAATATATATCGCGCACACATCATCATCGTCGTCTGGCCTAAACGTTGATGATAAAAAAATTACACCGGCGGTAGGGCGTAGTCCTCGGGCCTATTAAACAAATATTATAGCATTGAAATATTTACGAGAATATTTGAATAACGTGGATAAAGACATTGGGAAGAAAGATTTTAAAAAGAGGTGGCCAAGCGGCGCGATTGTCGTAAACACTTGATTTTTTTAATGATAATTATTTTTCTCCAAAGTTTTCCAATTATTTTCAAAATCCATTTGTTTATCATATATATATATATATAGAAGTAGAGTGGAAACGCGGTGATTTATCGTTTCAACGTGGTTGTCGAAAATCATTCTTATAATTAATCAGGCTAATTACAAATGAATCGAACGCCGCATCAACTCCTAATAAGACGAGACACGAGAAAATGTTGTAAAGACAACTTTTTTTTTTCCGCGGTACAGTTTAGCAATGAAGAAGGAAGTAGCGAGGAAAAAATGTTCAATATTGTTCGAATATAGGCGCACGAGAGAGTTCTTATCGAAGACGTGAAAGAGCGCAAATTGGAAGCAGGTGAAAAATGCACTCACGGGTCAGCACTCGTGCAGATAGCCTCGTTGGGTCAGACTGTATGCGTATGGGTGTGTTTCTTTGCTACACGCACGCGTTTTTCGAGAGACTGACTCATCGCGGCTTCGATATTCGCGCCACCATCGTGCCAGCAAGTTACGTGCTCGTGTGTATAGGCGCTTTGAATTTTTCTGCTCGTTTGCTTCTTGATATAATTAACGGATACGTATGAAGCGGCAGAAAGAAAGAAAGAAGAAAAAAGAACTCGATCGCTCGCACGAATAAATCAAACATCGGACACTAATGAAAGACACGAGAGACAGTTTTGGTGCGGTGCCGGAATGATTTTTTAGCGAAACACCTTTGGCAATTTGCTTGTGTACATATATACAAGTCCCTTAACGGAGTCTTACCAAAAAGGTATACGTTCGTCTGTATATTTATATATATAGCTTAATGCAAGTCTCCGCACGGAGAATGTTGAGAGTCGCGAGTATGTGTTACGAATTGCTTGCACTAAACGGGCGTGTTTGGTCTTGACGTAAATATATTTTATAGGAGCCACAGGCTCCGTCGTGAAGGAACAAATATGGCAGGTGGAAAAAGCTCGGGACCCGCCGGTTTCTTGCGTGCATGCTAAACGTTTCGCGCGCCTTATTATTGGCGGAAGGACTTCCGTGCACGTATTTATAGAAAATTAACTGAATAAACTTACGATTGATAATTGCAGCGTAAATATGAGACAACGATTTGCTTAAAATGAAATGTCATGTCAAGACGATAAATAAATTGTCAATCGCGAGCGTCGATTGGAGAAAATAAATGGAATATTTCAAGTGTCGATATTGTTTTTGTGAACGCGAACGTTGTACAAACTTTCTTCCACTTATTTACTCGTGCGACATCGATGAAACGTTTTAAAATGTGGGATTCACGAGATAAGGGCGAATTAATCGGTGGTCGAAAAGAAGCGGAACACCTTGCGGTATGGGATGGCACACGTTCTTTTGGTGGCGACGTTGTTGATGATTTACAACGTTCAATGCATCGAGCCACCTGATGAATACGTTGCGAAATCGATTGGAGCAGCATGCGGGTACAGAGACCCGCTCGACGTCGTTCAGCAAGCTGCTGAAGAAGCAATGGACCATCGGGCTGTTCGTTTACAGAAAACGCGCAGCCACCGCGTTTCTTAACAACGATTTTCCACAACAAAAATGACAAATTCACGAAATCAAATCCCGGAAAATTTATTTCGGGTCCGTGGCGAGGCTCTGGACATTTTGTAGCGAGTCTCCCCTCTCACTGTTTATTCCGAGCCAGAGAGATATATATTTAAGATAAGACGGAAAACCGCCCCGCGAGTGATTCGGGTCATAAAAATATCACAGAGAAAAGAAATGAGAGGAAAGCGGATGAGAAAAATGGTATGACAAGGGCGAGGCAGTGAGAGATCTGAAATTAATACACGGTGGATTTACGACTTCGGTCCCGAGTCCCCTCCGTACCATTATACCTGGCGGTGCGGTAGAATAAAAATAATAATAAAGAAGAAAAACGACAGGGGAAAAGGAAAGGAAAAAGGAGCAGGAAAGAAAGCGGAAGAAAGTGCGGCGAGGGTGGCTTATTCCACCGTACGACGGAGCTAGCCAGCAAGAGGGATAGGATTGTATATCAAACTCTCTCTGATACGGGCTCGTAGGCGCGCGCGCGCCCACGACCGAGCGTCGCCCTGCTTTCTGAATATATCAGCACCCCTCCTCGTGGCTGGGACTAGTACCAGTCCGTGCTACGCACCCCCAACCCCATTCCCTTAAAGCTTTCTACCGCGAGCGAGCAGGCTATCCTTGCTCGCTTCTGTTACTCCGTTTCCTCCTGCATAGGTGAACCGCCGCGTTAGACAACACGATTTCTCGACTCGCATAGACAAAACACCAGACTGTGTGTGTGTGTCGCTCGCTCGCACAGCGATTTATACGAGAGACATACGATACAACAGGGCTATTCAACTATTTCGTATTGTTCTATCTCCCAATCGCACTACCGCGTAGATTCTCATCGAAATATCAAACAGCAGTGAGAATCAAGATAATTCAGAACATCAGTGGAACGACATTTTTTTGCTGCATGCTAACAAATTTAGTTCTCATGATATTTTGAAGCAGTATGGCAAAAGGCTCGCTTTTCCGAAAAATTGAAAGAATTGGAGTTTCTTGCTGGCTTCGCGTTATTTATTTCGAGCTTTTTTTTTTTAGCTTTCGATCGAAATGAGGCAGAAAATAAATTAAAACAACCAAGCGGGTTGAGGAACCCAAATGGTTCGATAAAGTCAAACGTATGTGCCTCATTTTACTATATATTGGTACAGAACACATACACGTAGACGATGAGAGTGTTACGCGGTGTTCAATTGGATTAGATTTCGAGAAGGGGCGGATCGTCGTGTTCCCTGCTCCTTTGGGGATGCGAGCAACTGAATGACAAAGCTTTTTTTTTATATTCCCTCCTATCGTCTCGCCCCATTGGCCCAGAAAGCACCCTGGAGCTTCGAATAGGGATGGAGTCGAGCCAATACCCATTCGGGCACGAGTCACCCTCCAGTGTGATTTTCATTTTCATTAATCACATGGTTCAACCCTCCGGATCGTTCGATTCCCAACAATTCACAATTCTGCTTTAATAATGAGCCATAAAAATCGGAACATCTCAAAATAATTTTCTCGAATCTCTTTTTGACGTCAACATACACGAAACAACAAAATCTAGACTCGAACATTTTTAATTTAATGATTAACAAACCCAAATATATCCCTGGACGAAGCATCGCAATGGCAAACTTTGAATGGAAAATTATCCTTCGCACTAATTACTCTGATTTGAAATTAATTTTATTAATTACCATCGCGGTTCAATTTTTCGATGAATAAATAAAAAATTTTCGTCTGACTTCGTACGTGAACGACTCGAGTCACGCGAATGATCAATGTGGTTCAATTCCAAATGGTATTCGGGGTTGTACATAAATAGAGGGTGTTACGGGGTATAATTCGGCGCTCTTCACTAATTCCTCCCGTACTGCGGTTTTTTTTTCTACTGGGTGCGGTCGAAACACGCGTTGTTACGTTCCGTTATTTCACGTCAACGTAAATGTAGATGTGTGCTCGTACGAATTCGTTTCTGAGGATGTGTGCGAGAGGAGAGAATATGGCGTTCGGTATTCCCTCGAGGATCGTGCGTTAAAAGGCACTACCACTCTCGTTTTCTCGTTGTGCCGTGTAACGGCCGTGTATACGGAGCAATATTACTACTCGGTGAGTGGATAGGACGTCGGTTGTCGTCTCGTATTCAGGCCCTCATACATTAAACTCTATAAAAATACGGGTATGGTCAATTCCTTGTTGCAAATACTGTCGAAATAATATATATACGTCCATTTTTCGTACCGCGTTTAAAATCGAATTAGCGGGCTTTTAAATTTGGTATATTCCATTAGGTTTGACGCTTTATCAAAACACTGGGTCAATTTGACCCAGAGCTAAAATATAACAGTCGCGGACGGAGTATGGGTCAAATGGACCCAATGTGTGAACGCACTCACCAAATCAAAGGACTTCAACGTTTCAAAACGTTACTCGTGTTTTTTTAGTGAGGAACCCTGTCACGTGACCTTCCGAAACGTTTTCGAATTCGGTTGAAAATAAAATATTGTTGAGCATCCAAAAATAAAGCAGATTGGAAAAATGCTTAATTTTCTTTAAGGGCATTCGGCCGTTATAGAATGGCCCATATGTACGAAAGTATATAAAATTCTGGGGATAGAATACACGGTCGTACGCGAATAAGGGACTTTACGACGGCAACGGTCGAGCTAATTTTCTCTCTCTTTCTCTATCTTCTTCTCTGGATGATGGCTTTGCAGAGCGAGAGAGAGAGGGAGAGCTCGGAGCAACCGTGGGCTGCGTATAAACTTGACTAATGAGAACGAGGCAGCTGTCACGGGGGGCGCGCCCTCTCGGGTCACTGGTAAGTAAGTAAAACGGAATTATTTCGCGGCGATTAGACCCCCTGCGAATTCCCTACACACACTAGTTTTCCTCTACTTCTCTCTCTCCCTCCCTCTCTCTCTCTCTTGCCTTTTCATTGGGAGTGAATAATGTAGAGACAGGAAAAAAAATATGTTTGATAAATTAACCGATGTATAATTACGCTTCGAGTGTATGGGCTGTTACGATTGAAATTCGCCCATTTAAAATGTCGCGCTGCAGACAATCGAGAAATATCGATGAGAGCGGATTAAAATGAAACAAACTGATATTCCTGTTTTATTTTTTGCTGGAGCACTTGCACGCGGAAGGAAGAGACAACAGAGAGACAAAACAAATTACGAGAAAAAGGACAAAACTCCAGGGCGGAGAGCTATACGGACAGAGAGAGAGAGAGAGAGAGAGAGAGAGAGAGAGAGAGAGAGAGAGAGAGAGAGAGAACGCGCGAGGGGGCCATTACGGAATCTCTCGCGCAATTACGTGTCCGGATTAAATTAGTGCCCCGAGGTTTCGCGTGCTCGCTAATGGCTGTAACTGTTTGTAAATGTAATCGTGCGGAATCGCACACGTATATATATAGGTACTATATATGCACCTATTCGTTTCTATACTCTGCGCGATTATATACACTCGCGGGTTATGCTGTGTGCGGTAAATACACACAAGTGTATGAGTCGTCCAAAGAGCGATCAACAGCCAATTAGATTTTTGCCGAATTTGAAACGATTTATTCATAAAGAAACAAAAAATCCAAAAATCATTCTGAACGTGATGGAATTAGATGCAAAATAAGTTGATCGTTCATAGCATAAACAATAAATTCAATTGTACGGTCAGTGCGGGGCATCGATGCTCATGAAAGTTAAGCGTGGAACGGAGCAGTTCGCTACTTGGTTGGGTGACCGCTCAGCTACGCATCCGCTCGCGCGTATCATTCACTCAAACGTGTGGTTCGTATATAAGGACTCGCAAGGGTACAGACACACACGGCCAAAAAAATGGATTGCAAAGACAAATATCAAATTATTGTACTTTACGTTTTCACCCGTCGTTCGATGAATACATGAGCTGGAAATCCACGATTTTTCGGAGACTTACCTGAAACAAAATGGAAAAAAAAAATCCAAGTTAATCATGGGCTAAATACAAGAACCATTTATCATTTACGCCAAAGCATTATTCACGAATTCATAAATAGTTTAATTTTAATGAGAAAAAATGAATAATTATGAATTTTCATAAGTGATCCATCACGATGCTGCGCATGAGTTCAAGAACAGCGATAAAAAAGCTTGGACATCTTCGCCGGCGCCCTGATGACGAATACATTGTCGTTAGACGCGGTGCACGAGTCGAAAGAAAAAAAGCCCGAAGCTTTAACGAGGGAGATTCGACGTCGATTCTCTTTTGGTAACGACGCAAGAGCTGTGGCAGGGACATTGAGTTTTTTACAAATTTATTTTCACCATCTTTTTCTTGTCCCATTACGTAAAATACATCGTGGTATATAGTGTCATTATGGCGCGTTGATGCTGCAACGCGAGAAAGCTTTCCATCGCAAATTCATTTGCTTCTACAGGGTGTTCAAAAAGTTGGGTCCAAAATTTGGAAAAAAAGTGATGGCAAAAGGCTCGCAAGAAATACGACTCGGCAAATCCTCAAAACATCGTGCGACGCTATTTTTCCACTGCAATTTCTGGGACACCTCGTTCGCGAATAAAAACGACGTGGCAATAAGAATGCAAAACGTGTTTGCACGAATTATCATTTGCCGAGAGCATGAATAGCTGTGACGTCGGACTCTCCGCGCGTGTGTGTGTGTAAATGCTCTCATCGTGGGTAAGCAAATCGTCGAGCATATACCTGCTGGCGCACACTCCTCTGCTCGTACTTGCGATTAATCGCCCAGATTATAATTCAGACCGGGGGCGCACGTAACGACGCGTTCATTAAAATCAGATTTATACCCGGATGAAATTTTTGCGAGAGAGCTCGCGCTTCTCTCGCGCGGCGTCTCTCCTCGAGATTTCGCAAGTGGCCGGACGTCACCGACACTCGCGCGCGAATCTCGGGTGAGAGCCTTGTCCGTGTGTTTCCACACGTACGTCAAAAGACCTGAAAAATAATAATACGAATGAAAAAACGTATCGCAGGCCCTGAACACACGCGTGGAATGGACGGAAACGCGTTCAGCAATTTAGTCGCAGGAGAGAGGAATCCGAGACTATGAAATTAACGTCAGGACCAGCAGACCAGGGTCAGCTATGTGGACCCAATGGAGTGTGAACGACGTCCTGATCAGATTCAGCTTTTCAGGACTGTTGCGATTGCGTCTTTCGTCACCTTGCCACCTTGGGGTACAAACTACCCCAGGCCTATCAAGGAAAATATCACTGAGAAAAAAAATGGTAGGATTTAAAAAAAAAATGCTTTGAATGAACAAAATTGTATGGTCAGATGCGTTCAAATGAACGATTATCATTGTGTTTATTGGCAAAAACGAATCACGGTCGAAACAATACAATGTGAAAGTTGTATCAACCACATTAAATTGTTTTCAAAAAAATATTTTGTTAGGTCTATGCACGTATAATGTTAATTTCGCATGTATATATTTCTCACCGAGGAAATCTCGTTAAGCTTCGAAACCCGAAAAGAAATCCTGGTGTCAGAAAGCACCAAATAACGGCTATACCTCGTGAAAATTTATTCAAATTGGAATGAATTCACCGATGAAAACATGTACAGAAATAAAAATCGTCCAAAAAACGGCAATTTTTCTTTCCTTCCAAGTTCGTATTAGGAGTGAGCTCTAAAAAGTGGTGGGAAAGCCCGTGTGTTTATCTCGGCGGTAATCGTCTCGGGGTTCGATGATTTATTGGATCAGCGATAATTATTGTATAAATCGGTACACCGCGCGATGAATCTAATAGCGCAAGCCTAGCTACGCGATATTCGTATAATCCGAGGCAAAATAAAAAAAAAGGAAAGGTAAGAGTGTAGAAAAAATAGGAGAGAACGGAGGAAAGATTCGAGTGTATATTAGCAGTCGGTTTTCGCGCGATATCGCAGAAATATGGAAATTGTACGTCGCGATAACGATGGAGAGAGAAGGAGAAGTTGAGGTGGTTCAGTAGCGCGGTGCTGGACTTGGCTGCGACGCCTTACGAACGTCTTACACACGAGGGCACACACACACACACACACACACACCAATAGTATACCTATATGGGGACGATAAGCCACCGGAGTCACCTCTCTCGTGGATATTAAGTAACATTAGGAAATTATTCCTAGAGTCGGAGACTCGGTGCTCCTGCGGGGATAATCGTTGAGGTCTCGTGCTTTTTTTTTCCTCCGAAACAGAACGAAAAAAGAGGCAAGCCGCAAGGTAAGAAAGAAAGGGGTGCGATGTCGTACAGTACGTTTGGTAAATTGACCGAGCACCTTTTTTCTGCTCCTATTTTTTTCAGGACGCTTCGAAACAACAATTCAGCTCTCTGAGATGTACAACGCTCTTTAGTCATACGGAGCTTCGTCACATGACCGCGGAGATATGCACCCGGTAATTTCCCGTCCTATAATGATAAATTAGAATAAGTTCTGCTGACGTAAAGTTTTTTTTTTTTTTCCATGGAAAAAGATTTCGCAATTTTTGAGCTGCGATCGAGTGCGAAGACTGGGAATGCGTAGGCGTGCTCCAGATCTGCTATAGTTATTCGCGCACCCCAGGATGACCTGGTTGGGGAAAATTTATGGTCTCTATCCCTGTTTTGCCAATTTACGGAGCAGCCTAGGAACGCTGGGAATAAGGTATCGGGCGAGACCAAATTTGCCTATACACGGAGATGAGGAATACGAAATAAAAAGATTGGAGGGAAAAAGGAAGAATAAGACGTTGCCGCGGAGAGTGGCGTGAGGATAGTGTCGAGTGTGGCAGGTGGCACGGGGTTCCTACAATGGTTTGAATATTCATCGAATTCGGTTTTATCGATCTCATATTATCGGGGTGTGCTTTAATTGACTTTGGATTCCCTCATTAGTGCTAATGGGTCAATTCTCTACTGGGGCCGCAATATACGGCATAGAGTCGTCGTTTCTGTCTTGGTCGTTGCGTTGTCGCGTTGTCGAAGAGACACGAAACATTAACCGTCCGGCGAACACAGTTATACACAGTATTAACGTTTGTAGGATAAAGTCGCTAGGCGGTGTGGAGGAGAGTGCCAAAAGGTGCGAGCGAATCAGCATCGGGAGAGCTCTCGGCGTTGATGGAAAACGAGAAAAAAAAAAATCTTTGCTCAGCTCTGCCGACCAGCGTCTCCGGGTGCGAAATTAATGAAATCAATCGAGACTCGGAATAATTCGTAGACGCGCAAAGAGGAAAAATGATGCTCGAAGGTGCACACGCGGAATGGAACATTTTTCAAATGATTATCTTATTCCTCATCCCTCGTCTCGCCAGCAGTGTCGCCGCCCGATTATCCGGCGTAATTACGCAAAGCAGATTCCCCGACATAGAAACGAACCCATGCACGTGTGGTTTCTAGTTCGCGATGAAAAATGGTGAGGAAGGTGCGGCGCGAAAAATACTTGAATAATCGCGTGTACCCATGCATACTTTTTTCTTTCCATTATCTGAAACCCGTGTGTGCCCTTTACTCCGACACGTGAGTCGAAAGTGATCACCGCAATGAACTGATGAGGCAAACTTTCATTCTTTATTGCTGAAGGTCTCGATCCTTGATCGCGCCGCAATGATTTCCGCCGTTAAGGCCTCCGGGCTCTCGTCGAGAGTCGCGGCGCGGGGTGCGTATATGATACACGCACGCGATCGGAAGCGCGCGCGACTCGATGGATATTTATGTGCCTATCTGTTTACGATACTACGTGTATCTGCTTTCGTGTGTGTTTGACCGTGTGATACAAATATATATATATATATATAAGCCTTTTGTGTGATTCAGTTGGTTTCTCAATCCGCCGCGCGATGTTTATCAAAGATTTCTTCTCGTTCGTGGGAGCAATGTGTGCATGCTATTGTTAATGTATTGCTCGTGTCATCGTCAGCCTCCCAATGACACTGATCGCTGACAGCGCGACTGTGAGAAACTCGAGAGATCCCAGCAGCAGCAGCAGCAGCAATCATTGGGCCTCAAAGCCGCGAAATAAAAGCCCATTAAAAGAAAGATGGCGAAACGATTAAGCTATTGAATAACTATAAACGTCTGCCCCGTTCAAGATTTTAGTGTCATTTGATGCGATTCGAGATTATCAGGAGTTTCTGAAAGTTCATGAGCATACGAAATCGTTGCGATGATCGCACACTCCTCATTATAATCGAATGCTGCGGATCTCTAATTGTTTCAACAACAGAGTCGATTACGTTAATCGACCTGAAAATATTCTCGAATTAATTTCCTCCTGCTATAAAAAAAATAACGACGTTTTTTTTTAAACAGTTGCACACGTTTAACGCTCAAATTTTTCTACTGTTGTTATTGTTGTTGTTTTTTTTGCTACTGTCATTTAGAAATTGTGCGGCATGTGGTAATGATAAATCTTGTTGCTTGATCGATCATCTTCACTTCCTTCGTGAAGATATATTAACCTCAACCCTGCGTCTAACTTTTCTCCCTTCCCTATAATCACCTGTATTGTAAATTGTATCCCCATATGTACAGGCGTAACGAGAAAAAGAGAGAAAGAGGGAGAGAAGACTCGAGCTCATCATATCCTCTTCTCAATCAATTCGAAGCAGATTGACCGTAAGTAGTGTCATTACGAGATACATAACGTGGATTTATTTCATATTCAACTTTTCCGCTTGATATATTCCGTCTTACTCATCGTGGTACGTAGAATTGTGGAGTATTAAACGATTATACGCCAGCGTAAATGTATGTAGGACTTTCGAATCTCGAACGGGAGCAACATATCGAGCAGATAACGAATAAACGAAAGAATCAGGTTTTTAAAATTTAATACAATTGTCAACGTTCGTTTTTAGAGTTTAGAAACAAAATCATCATTAATCAAAACGAATACATTATATTAAAAAAATCGCATTCGACAGAATAATGAAATTTTGTGCTTTGTCCCGTCGTCATACGTTCGTTCCAAAATCCCAAGAATTCATGTCACAGAATTTTTATGCAACCTGCTGGATATAAACGCGGCTATGATGACGTCTTAACGCCTCGCTCTCGCGATACGCGCGCGGTCCCCGAGCCCGTTGTGACTATGGGCTGATGTCTGATTCTCTTACAAATTCAAGAGTTAGTTCGGCTCAACTGAGCGCTGAACCCGCGGACCTGATGCAGACGTGTAATCTTCGGAGCTAGCCACTGGGCGGGGTAATGATACAGGGGGAATCGACGTTGGTAGTGGCATGCATTTTACACATGCACAAAACGCATATACGCGTCTTGCAAGGGTACATGTACAGTGTACTCACATAAAGTTTGTATATGTTGTATACGGGATCGTAATACACGTGAGGCGAAGAATGAAAAGAGAGCTTCGCGCGGTGGTATAGCCGCGCAAGAGGAAACGTTTTGTGTGCGTCATATCGCACAAGCTTTAATGCGAGCATCAACGCAGCGATGTCTACCCTTTCAAAATACTCCGCGAATATCCAAGTAAAAACTGTAATTGTCAATGTTTATACGACTCGGATGTACCCACCGCTATATTTTGCCAAGTTCAACCATGTTCTTTAAGAATATAACCTCTGCGAAGTGAGACACGTACGGCAGCAGTTTTCAAAGTTGAATGCAGTTTTTTTTTTTCGATATAGATTTGCACTTCGATATCCAGAGGTGGATATTCAATTGATTTTTTCTTTCATCAGCTGATGCGTGGGGATTCCGTGAAAAAGTTTCGAGGTTCACGAGAATTCAAGATTTCGATTAATCTTTGGTGCGCAGATTTTTGGCTGCAGTTCGTCTTCTCAAGGGACTGTTTACCATTTCAATTCCAAGCCCAGCAATTTCTGCTTCCGATGTAACACGCGGAACCCCTCAGGATCGTGCACATTGGGCGGTAAGATATCGCGCGGCTCAGACCATATTCTGCACTTGTTATTGTGAACGCGGTGAGGTGCACGGACTCGCGCCGCCGCGCTCCTTGCCTCTCGCGCGGGAGCGGTATTAGACGCGTTTCGAAGATGTTGCAAAGTCGTTTGCATGCGATCCGTGGAGAAATCGATTTTGGGCGTCGCGAAGGTGGTGGAGGAGGCAGGGGAAAGCTTTTCGGGCGGTATAATTCGACGCTGGGATATGAGCAATGTATCCGGGGGTGCGAGCAGCAGGGGGAGAACGCATCCAACAGAAGCAGAAATATAAGATATAAAGAGGGCGAAAAGTTGGAACGAGAGGGCGCTAACGCTGCCGTTTCGAAATCCACCAAAAGGAAAGATATATAATGAGGCTCCACACACGCTGGAGGATTCGGATAACCTGTATTTACTAGAGGGTGGTTATAAAACGCCCGCCCATTTCGCGTCCGTTATTTCGTCGGATTCTCTATCCTCTCCTCCTTTTATATTAGTGCGCGCGCGAGGTTTTTTGAGATGGAGCTCATATTCGCCAGAAAAACATGCAAATTTCGTTCTACCTGAAGTCTACGAAGTCGTCCTCCTGCCCTTCGATATCTCGGGCCCACACATTTGTGCTCGAGAAATGATGGGAAATCGGGCGAGAGATCGCGGGAGTTGGTCGGACGAAAGAAAAAGAACCTTCGGCAGCAGCCAGCACTGCTGCTGCGCGACCGCGGCTACCGTAGAAATCAACCAAGCGAATAGTAGTGCTCGAGAAGAATATTTGACGTACCAGAAGGCCAGATTGATAAAAAACTTATTGGCGATCGAAAGAATTTGGAACATTCCGAACAGCCATAAGCTCGAGTTATTTCCATGGAAACTAGAAGGCAGATCTCACGCTGCCTTTGGAAGCGCTATCCTATAAATATATACAATGCGAGAAAGAGGGAATCCTTCTGCGTTAGGAGAGAGCAATTAATTAATCAATTTAACGGACGCGCGGTTATTAAATAATAATTACAGAGGCGAAGGAACGAACGGACGTACGAACGTGCGTTGTAACCGCGCGGCGAGGATATTTCGTTCTCTCCCGAACGACGTATGTGGAGCGCAACCAACGAGGAAAGCGGACATCCGCGATGAGGAGTCGACAGATATCAGCGTTGATGAGAAACAGCCTCACACCGCGCCGCACATCAGCAGGTATACGGGGACGGTCTCATGCCAATGGAAAAGCTGTGCCGCAGCATTATTTTCATCATTTCCCAGAATGCGAAATCGAAATCCACCGCTGCGTTTCTTTGCTGCTACGCAAAGGGCGTGTATTATTAATAAGGGGTCAATATTGAACTGCCGTTGAGAAAATAAAGAATTGAGGAATTTGGAGCTTCTCGATATATATGGAGAAAAAAAAAGTAAGAATGAACGAAAAATCACGCTTCGACGAATCGAGACAATGAGGACGACGCGGTATTGCTACAAAACGGGGGAACGAGACAGAGACGAGAGGACACTCTCTACGGGAATCGTCGGGCGTCGGCATACTATACGTTTGCGTGGGCAGCCAAACAAATCGTGGCTAATAAGCGGTTGATGCATGGCAACCACAATATATGTATATAAATATATATTTAAGGTTATTCATTCTATATATACAGACAACACTTGGAGGGGCGCCAATACATAAAAATAAGATAAATTTTCCTCGCTCCAACGGTGATGAATGGCTGGATGAATTATTGAATAGTTAAACACACAGCGGCGTGCCAGCAGCGTCCACCCAAGAAAGGCAGCGACAGAATGAGAAGGAGAGGAGCAGAAGGCAAAAGAGAAAAACGAATGGCAAGTGTGCGCGGAGGATTGTGCTGGACCTTTCTGCGAAAGGTCGAATGCGATAAGCCACGAAGATACGAAACTGCATTTCAACGCCTTTTATCCTCTATATTTCTCTTCCCTTTTTCCATTTTCTTCAGTTTTTTCACTTCAAACATTAACAAAACGCAGACAAATTTCTATAAACATCGACAATTTGGATATTCGACAATCGAGCGAGGAGTGCAGCGCCTTTCTTCCCATTCGCCGGAGTCTCTCGACCTCGCAGAGACATTCGTTCGTTTCCTCCGCAGCATAAATTATTCTCCGGGACTCGCATCCCGAGCATTTGCCTCGTTATGGCTCAATCCAACGGTGAGATATGTTTCGCACACCGTCCTGCTTCTCTCGCGGTCGTCTCTCGAATTCTCACGGTGCCCCTCGATGAACTCGTGGCGCGCGCGCGCGGAATCAACCACCCGAAAAATTTGCAGATTTTTTGTTGGTCCATTCGGGATGCGGGAAGATGATTCTGTTTGATTTGCTGTTTTCAAAGAAGCGAACCTCAGAGACCATGGAACTTTATTTTGTTTTATTTAGACAATTCGATTAAACGTCAAATTTTTGATCGGCGGCGAAGGAAGAATTCACCAAAACGATGAAAATAACGAATGTGAGTTTTTTATTTTTTTTTTTTTTGCGGGAACTCAGATCTCGAAATGTCGAAAGCAGCAATATAATTTTGAGATGTTTATACGGGTGTAAACATAATGGCGATGATCGTTAAATCCGCGAATTTATTCGTTGCGAAATTTTAATATTTTTTCCCATCCATTTTGCGCTTTGAAAAAACGAGCTTCTATTTTTGTGATGACTTTTGATGCCCTTCGGGATAACGGAGTCTGCGAGTATCGAATAGCCGAGAATTTTTATTTATCCTGACCAACTTAATATAAAAAATATATACTCCCATGTGCGGTAGAGGGTCAGAGAGGGAAGAGCGAGTTTCGTTGTGTTTATAAGGACTGGTTCATCACAAAGTCATAAAGTCACTTTATAAGGCAATAAGAAGAGGCAGTGCGTATATATAGCGGCGTCGGGCATACTCGCCAATTATTTGAGAACTAATCAGCTCAAAGCCGGTAGGAATCGCGAAACTGTCTGCCGCGGTCATTGGGAACTGCACCGACCTGCTCGAGCATATTAAACGAGACCCCGGCCAGTGCAAATGGCCCATATACGCTGAGGAAGCAAATTTTCAGAGTCAAGAAATTGTGGAGAACGAGAAATGAAGTTCGTTAATTCAACAATGACATTATCGTAGCGAGCGACATTTAATCAAGCCAAAACAAGTCAATGGCCCGGAACAATGAAATTTTACGTTTCAACAAACGGACCGATTTGATGACCGATTTTGTCAATCACAGCAATTTAGCGCTCTCCACTCGATCGAGAATAATCGATCGGGACATGTAACAAAAAATTTTCAAGTCTTTTATGGCGGGATTTTATGCAATCAGGCTCATCCGATGATAACGTAAAATTTGGATGATCGACGGACGAAGTTTTATCGGTAGAATGTGAAGAAAAAAGAGAAAAGAAAAAGAATAGCGTTGAGCGTTTAAACGAAACGAAAAAGTTGGTCAATAGACGTCAAGGTACAAGGACTAATGAGAATACTGGTCGTGAAAGGATACGAAAGTCAGACTTTACTCGGGAATAAAAATATCCGAAAAATAGAAAACAAAATGTGAAACGTTCGATTCCCTAATATGCACCTTCCACGACCATGTTTTTTTCGTCTTTCCGTGCGTTTATATGAATATTTTTAATACGCGATGTGCGATTTCTTATCTATCTATGTATACGGTACATGTGTAAAAGAAATCGAGACATAGTCATCGTCTTGAAGAGTTTTTTTTACCGTCATTATTTCCAAATTTTTATGTCAACGCCATAAAATTTATGTTTCGCGATGACGGATGAGGTGATACGACTACATCGTCAAATTCGGAATGTACAGTTTACGAGGGTCGTTCGGGCATCGAAAAATAGGCGAAAAGATCGAAATATCGTTGCCAGAAGCGTAGATTGCGTTGTAAAAGGATAATTATTGCGAAGCAGGCCGCGGAGTGTGTTGGCGTTGTTGTTTTTGTCTCGTCATTCAATCGATGCGATCGTAAAAAAATTTGCGCTCATTCCGACCATTATATTATTCGAGAAGGACGAAGGGGATGAGAAATAAATTTTATAGAAAACAATCTCATGGGAATTTCGCTGTTCGGACAATAATGACGAATCGCGAGTTGACTCACACATATATATCCCATAAATATATGCATTAGTCATTATGAATGAACTATTTTCCCTGGTAGAGTAACAATGTAACGATTACGATGAAAAAATAGGAAAATAATACGTGAAGGGAGAACGTGTGCAAGACTTTCGTAACGAGAACAATGATACACATGACTGCCATGATGACGTATAAATATAATAACAGAATCGTTTTGCCTTGCTTCACTCTCGTTTCATTCACCGGGGAAAAAAAAAACTATTGCTCGTGAGCGTCGCCACGAATAGTACAGGCCTAATAAGATAGTGGCAATTTCGATTAAAAAATCATTATTAAGGTAGTAGTCTCGTCACAGTCACGTTCAAAATTTCGGAAAACTTGATGTGGACAAAACTCACAGAACAATCTTTTCAGAATCTCCTTTCAGCCAAAAACTTGGTAATCTGTTATTGACGCGAATAAATGCGTGTAATGTCTATTTTTTTTTACAAAATAAAATTTCGATCCTATCAACAGGAGGTCACGACGAAAATGTCCTTTTTATTACTTTGTTGAATCTCTCGATGTTGCGATTAGTCAGGATAAAGACAATTAACGCAATATGTTTTGCGATATCGAAAATTTCTCGAGCGTGCATTATACAGGGAGAAGAAAAAAACTGGGAAATATTAAAACGGGGATATTCGTGTGCAGAGTGGGTCGAAAAGAGGACGAGAGCGCAGGGTGCAAAGTGAAGATGGCACGTTTGAGTGAACAAGATGCGGGTACAGAAACGAGCTGAAAAACCTCTCGTCGCTCTCTGAGCTGACAGTCGCTCGGGACGAGTCGAGAGATACTGACTAAAGTATAATCAGAATCGAGCGTCAGTCCCGAGGAGAGTAGAGTGTAATAACAGTAATCCCTCCATTCGCCAGCAATTTCGCCGTTCGCTCAAAAACTCCAAATTATAGAAGCTGCTGTCATTAGTCGGACGAATTCTCGTGCGAGAGACAGAGAAAGATCGCGCGGGAAGCAAGCAGAGCAACGACTGGGCTTGCACTATATGTATTTTAGATACGCCCTGGCTTCCTCGAAACTCTTTCAGAATATTTCGGGAAATTCTTTACTCGCGAATATAAATATATGAGACTGGGAGACTGCATCGATTCATGCACCAGCAGCGTAAATATCATTACGATTTCCATATATATTTTTATCGTTTATGCGAAATTGATATTCCGGTCAGAGGCTCGCATCCAAAATCATTGTTTTTCATTCGATCGAGATAAACATGTTTTCAAATTTACACCAAATTTCCGAAAACAACTCAATCCAATCTTTTTCATTGCGATAGAAATGGATTCGAGTACAACGAACAAATAATATGTCAGGTTGTCTTTATAACTGCATGCACCACCAGGATCCATTGTTTAGTGATTTGTCCATTTCTCAAAGACTCTCGACGACTCTGCTGGACCATTTAAGTCGTTTGTCAGCCACAAATTTGACGGTTTGCTAAACGCACGTTAGGCAATGGTGAGTTTCAAAGACCTTGAGATCATACGCACTGGATGACCAGAAGGGGCAGAAGAAACATAAAAACGAAATTTAGTTGTGTCATTCCGGATGAGCAGGGGGAAAATATCATTGCCAGCGTTAAGGGCGACGAAATACCAGTCATTTTGTTAAACTGCCTTTGGCAGCCATTTTACTCTGCAATGAAACGAGACGAGGAGTCAATTCCGATTTCGAAAACCTTTTAGTCATTTCTTGGAGGTGTTTATAAGACAATAAAAATCGGAAAGACTTGTAAAATTATTTTTCAATGACACAATTCGTCACAGCAACAAGAGGGTGTCGTCGCTTTTGCCCAGCAAAGCCGAAAAGTCTGCTGAACTTATGGCCATAGTCAGAGAATTAAAAAAAAAAGCGCTGACCTCGAAACAACAGAAGTTAAATTTTCACCCAGCATTTCTCTTCGAAAACGTTTAGCGAACGATTTTTTTTTTTTTTTGTTAACTTGGGAACATCACTGTATACTGATTTTTTTTAAAGAGTTCACTTTGACATTCTTAAGGGATCTCCGGAGCTGTCTGAACAAAGAGCGACCACCAATAGAAAAAAAAATTTACATCGATTTGGACTCACAAGCGGCAAAAGGTCGTAAGTGACGTTTCTCTGTTCGTTGAATGGTGCAAAGTAAGCCTTTGCTTGAGCCGAAAGTTGCTTAGCCTAAGGCTGGAATCTCATCTCTTTCTCTCGCCTTCGTCCACTTTGGAGATCTCTGCTCTCGAGAGGAAACACAGACCCAGAGATGTGCAACAAAACTGTAAGAAGTTCAACTTCCACGAGCTTCGGGGAGAAACGATGATTGTTTCGACCCTCTAATTAACTTATTCGTTTTACCTCGAGCATTCTTGGCATTTTTTTTACCCCCGAAAGTACACAAATATACGTTTTCGAAAGAAAAACAACCATTTCCATTATTTACTCGTTTCGCAGACTCGATCCAGCTTCGATTGCAAATGAAAACGTTCGTCAAATTTTCGATATATTCCACTACGACTTTGATTTTGTATCTTTCTTTTACGCAACGAAATGAGCCATAAAACTTGCAGAAATAAGAAAAAAAAAATAATTATCCGCGTAACGAAAAAATTTTATCGAAGCTGCACGAAGAGAAAAAGCTGAACAAACCCAAACAAAAAATCGTGCATTTCGTGGCAACATTAGTTGATCAATGTCAACTCGGGCTCAAGGATTTTTAAAATCAATTCAAAAGTTGCCAATTTTTTCTGTAGCTGCCTGTTTTTTAAATTCAAATAATAAAATTAAATACCACGAAGAAAAACAACAGGCAAATAATTACGAAAAATCAGTATGCTAATTACAAGAATGACGTTTTATCGGTCTGTTTGTGAGGTGGTCTCCAAGTTACAAAAGCTTTCAAGATATTCATCTATGCTTTGTGAAATACTATTCGTATGCAGAGCTTTCCATGTCAAATGAATTGTGTTCGTTGATATTCGTTCGAATGATTGTTACGTAATTTGGGAGTAAAATCAAATATATTTTTACGTGAAAAAACATTCAAGTTCGTGAAAGAAATACCTCAAGAGGTAGAGGGATAATTAGTCGCTGGTTATGATTGGAAAAAAGGCTCGTTTGAAAAATCATGACCGAATGGAGCAAAAGTTTCAAATTTTTCTTTGCCTCGAAAGGAATCAGAAATCATGGGTATCGAAATAAGGTTCTCGTTGATCTCGGTACATTGAAGATTAGTGTCTTTTCTGCAGTGTTTATATTCGTACACGAATGAGCAATATTCTCGAAAGTAAGCAGCTAAAAAAAAAAAGATTGATGGCGAGGAATTCTCGTGCGAGTTGAATATCACTGGAGCAAACATACGAGTAAATGCGGAAAAATACGTTGGCGAATATATAAGCCGTGCAATAGTGGATTACCGACGCAACTGGTTCTCGGTCATTTTCATAAAGACTATCGGAGACTTGCGTACGGGAGGAAGAGGAAGAGGGAGAGAGAGAGAGAGAGAGAGAAAATCTGACTGCCGCGTATATTCACGGTTCAAGTCAAATAGCCGTAACACGTTGTACTGGTGGGCTATTAAACTCACTCGAAAGGACGAAACAACGCCGTTTCTTAGCGCGAACGAGTGAAACTACGAATTATCCGGACTAAGCGTATTACTTATATTTTCATTACGATTTGTCGATTATCGCGATTTACGATCGAATGAAATTGGCTCTGAGACTTCTCTCATTTCAATTTTATTTTATTTCACTTTTTATTACTGTAATAGCCATTCGCGTAAGTGCACTGGGACAGAAAACTGGGTATTATTATTTTATCTGTAGTGTAACTATTGCTAATCGAACTCGCAATAATCACAAGTCACTGGAATAATCTTGAATCGATAATTCTATCGATTATAAGGATGTTGTTACATCAATGTAAAGAAATTTCAATACGAAACTTTGTAAGCAACAAAATATTGCACAACGAGAAAGCTTGAAATATTTGACGAAAATTGTTGAGTTATTTCAATCAACTAATTATAGTATGATCTCGCGGTATGAAAAATGTTTTGTTGGCGTAACTGTCTCACAAAAACCTCAAAAATGCTTTTTGAATAAAAATGTGAGATACGTGACCAAAATTAAATCGTTACGAATGATTAAATTAAATTAATGATTGCGCGTCAATTAAATTAATGATTTTTCGACAAAATCTCGTAACTAATGGATAATGTTGAAGCTGGTGTTACTTTCGTTTGTCACGTTGTTTAAAAATAGTCCGCAGAATCGAAATGATTATTATATTCATAATTGTCACGAAATTCATCACTCCCTCGGAGCTCGTGGAAAGTTTCGGTTGATTATACGATCATTTTTCCCTGGTGGCGGGCACAATAGCAAAACAAAATGCACTTAGTAGTCATGTGACAAAGATTCGTATTGCGTAAGACAAAATAATAATAGAGAAACGGCTACAATGAGAAATATTAATCATTGGGTCCAGAACAATTGAGCTCAACGACAGAGTATGAAACAAAAAACTTGTGCGAGATACAAAGAGAATACGTAGTTGCGTAACAATATGAATCCCCCTCTTTGCCCGCAATCTAATTAAACAGCGGTGATAGAAAGTACGAAGACTCGAAATAACATGGCTAAGTCGTGTCACCGTTTCCTTTAGCTATGAATTTTATTTCGTCCCGATACGAGAAAGGAATAAAAAGAATCACGATTCACAAATTTTCCTTCAGCCATTGAATAGCGCGTTCATATTTATTTCTTCAAATTCTCGCGTAGCATCTATCAGGAGAATGACATTTTCCTTCCCAGAAAGACAATCATTTGAGAACAAAAAACTTCCTGAGTAAATTAAATAAAATTAAAGTCAATTCCCAAGGATCGAGTGCTAGTTGGAAAGAAAATCTTCGATAATATATTTATTTTCGTATGTTTGCTACGCCTCCCAAGTAAAACCATCGTTTTTCCTGCTTTCCCTGTGCGTTACTAATGTTATCTGCTTGAACGTATATACGCAGTCATTCTTCCTTATCGCCATAAGCGCCAAGGAAAAACTTGACATCGTTGAGACCTTTGCTTCGAGTTGGGAAAAAGGATTCACGGAACAAGATTTCATTAAATTTTCGTTAAAATATGAAAATGATTGCGTCACACAGTATAAAAAGTGAGTCTCCAGATGATTATTAAGGTATAATTAAAGAATTAGGGAGATTCGAGGCTTCTCGTTGCGGCGGGAAGGCTCTTTGCCCTTAAAATGGCAGAATCTGGTAAGTAGGTCAATCCCCGTCAATGGTCCGGAAAAATCGTCAAGAGATTCGTCAAGAAATAGAGAGGAATAAATAGCATAATGGATGCAAATGAAAAAGACTGACCTCTTGCCGTTACGTCTTCTTCGTTTGGTGGCATAAACGGTACCGAGTTGACTCATGGCGATGGAATTATTGGGTCCGTTGGCGGTGGATGGCGGGGGTGGCGCCGAAGTTGGTGTCATCGCGAGGGGATGATGATCGACGATGCCGATAATGTTAGTCGGTTGGGTGGCCGAGTGTTGTTGATGGGAATTAATAGCGGTTATGGGGCTCAATGAGGATGACAATAAGGCGTTTGAGGATGCAACAACGTTGCTGGTGACTGGATGAGATTGTGATAAAGAATGCGAAGAAGGAGGAGGAGGAGGAGGAGGAGGAGGAGGAGGTGGCTGCGTCGGTTGTGGATAACCGCATGCCGCAGCAGCGACGCTAACGTAATCCGTCGGCGTTAGGGATACCGTAGGTGGCGGCGGCCCACAGATGCCAACCACCCCCGGACCACCCCCACCGACAACACCCCCGACCACCCCCAGCCCCGAAGCGCTCCTGTCCAGCGCGTACACCTTGCAGACCGCCGTGACAGCCTTTTCAGCGTAACCCGTATCAACGCTCCTAGCTGTCTACATTATTCCTCAACATTTTCATACAAAAACCACTCCGACGAACAATAGAACGCAACAACCAAACAGTTGCTATATATTTTTACAAGCTCAGAGCCGACGCGCGAGCTTCGCTCAATCACGCAATCAATCTTCCAAAGATATCGCAACCAAACTTGCTCGGCGGATCGTGAAATCTCTTTGCAATCCTAAATCCAATTACTCTTGGCCGCGAAACAGATGGCTCCCAGATCTAGCTCCTCCAAATCGTATATCACCGGCACTTCGAGAAGCCTCGGATAGCCTCACCGCATCATCCCCTAGATCGCTCCGCTGAAGCACTTTGTTTATCGAGCCGAACTAGATCGAAATCACACCAAGTATGTCTTTACAATTCACCGTCTGACATTGACGTTTATTTTGCCACTGATCTTCCAAACCCGAACGAAGAAGAATGCACTTGCGAAAAACAAACGACGCGCACTTAAAGTCACTCACGTTTGATCAAATAGCACATGGATCCCGAACGCGTTGTCAATTCACTGTCACTAGATCTCACCATTGGAACAACCAACAATCCAGAATTTTGTCGCAGAGTATCCATCTATTTCGTAAACCTAGAAATTCACTTTTTGCCCACAGGGCAAAATATTCCGTTTGTGAGGTACGTGATTCTGTGCGTTCACCGTCGTCGACAAGTGTCACATCGCCGCACTCACATATGACTTATCATTCGCGATAGTCACAACGACAAAAGGATACACTTTACCAATTCGATGGAATCGATGAGAAACAAGAGTCGCGTTATACCGAAACGTTTATTCCAATCGATCAAGTTTTTCAAGCCACTTCAGCTTACAATGATTCGCGTCGGTGTCGAAAAATGAAAACAACAGTTTCGGCAAAGTGTTGATAAATGATCGATTCGACTCAATTCGCGTTTTTTAATATGCAATAAAGAACAATTGTTTTTAATGAACGAGACACGCTTTTTATTATATTAATGTGGTTTATTGTATTTTATATTTGGAGCGTATCCTACGAGACACGAACGAGCGGCGTTGCGGCGGGCGCCAAGTGTCGTCACGTGTCCGCGAAAACTGGCAGGCCAGGGTCTTCCCACTCCGGCTGGGACTCGACTCGCTCGACTCGGACTCCCACTCCTTCCACTTCCCCTATTCACTCCGGGTGTTGGATCCGCCACAGCCACCACCGTCCAACTACCACCTCTCCACCAACACCACTACCACTGAGACACCAGGGCAACACTGTTTCAGTGGTGAATGCTCCACAGCAACCACGTTGCTCCGCGTCCGGCGTTGTATTGGGTAGACAGAGGGAGAGAGCTCAGCACTACTTTCTCACTTACACCGCCTCTGCGTCCACTTCCTCTCCCGATACACCACTTTTTCCCCGTCCTCAACCCACCGAGAGTCCACCTCTTGCTTCTATCGCTCGTGGTATAAGCCGCGCGATGAGCTTCCCCGTACGCCGGCCCTCTTTCTCCAACTACAGCCACCAGGATCTTCCGATATGCCGCGATAATACTCCCACCCCCAACAAACCTTTTAATTCCTCCGTACTGGACAAGCAAACTCGTATTTTCATGGTTAACACATGAGGCATGTCATCAGACAAGCTTGCATCATTACCTTGAGACTTGCGTTGACAAAAGTTAAAAACCGAAGCTCTTGGACTTGTTTCATCAAAATACGATCATCAAATGATTCGAGTTTCGGAAGTCCGGGATATGATCTATTAGGTAAGCGGGAATCTCATCGAGATCAGAGTACATTTGTAGGAATGATGATCATGGATTCGTTTCCAACTGCTGGACGACTCGGCAACCATAGTAGTGGATTTTGTGGTCTGGATTCGTGTCTTTTAGCTCGAAGATCAGACTAACGAAACTTTGAACACTGCGTGCTAGACTTGAAGGGCGACGGGGCAAGTATTTCTTCGGATAGGCGAAAGCGACGTCCGAGCTGCATATGTCATACGATGTGCGGAAGCGTCGCCAGGACGCAAAAGGCAAAGGCTCTCAGGGGGTTTCGCTGCTGCTCTTACCTCCAGACTCTGTTTGCCCGTAATGCCGTCGACATCTGCTGCGCCGCTGTCCCGACAGTAATCTCTCCCCACTTATCGACCACCGCCCCACCGGAGCTGCGTGCGTTTTCCCCACCACTCTGCACATTGCCCGCCCACGGTGACACCGTGCTCACCAATCGCAGGGCCAGCATGGCGCCACCGGCGTAAACCCGAGAAGGAGCGAGAGCCTCGATCCTCGATAGTGATCGACGCAACTCCACATCACACAAGATTCTACGAGCTTGAATTTTCGTCAGTGGGAGTAAATCTGCCTACCTCTTCCCCCTGGATATTTCTTTATCAAACCACCCGCTCTCGACCTCGCAGTGTTTACACACCATATCCTATGGGACTCGCTCCCAATCATAGCTAGAACCTTATCGAATATTTTCCAAGTCCATTCCAGCTTCTAATCCTGCTCTTGGCACTTGGCACATTATGCCTTGTTCAATAGTACTTCGAAAACTAATTGTCAAATTTCTTCCACTTGGCGGTCCAAGATTCATTCACTGGAGCCACAAAGTCGACACAAATTTTTCATTATCCCAAATAAGAGTGCATGCAATTTTTGTTACTGCAGGGAAAAACCTTTCATTTAAATGTCTCCACTTTGATGCATCGACACCAAATCCTTGATTTTATCGCAGTTTTCCATTTTCAAAATAAGCTTCCTTCCTGCATATAACGTTGCTGCTGCATAACCTGCTGGCTTATAATTAAAGAAGATTTTATACCATCAGGATCTAAGATCCTTAGCAAAGGGATAGAGGGACCCGCTCCCCTTGGCTACCAGTAAAAGGTTGAAAGGTCGTGCCGTGCACCAACGATGAAAGCAGCAGCAGAGTTTGGAGGATATATCCCAGCTCGTTGATACACACACGACACCAAACCGTACAATCCTTAAAGCCGATCGTTTTAACAAGAACTCTTGTGTCTCGACCCGATAGAAAATAGTTTCCGGCTACATGGTAAGCTCCTTTGTCCGCTATAGTGTCTCGATTATTCTCGATCAATGTGGCAATCAGCCTTTCATGTACACGAGGCTCCATGTATATACTATACATTTGTTCATACATACAAAGAGGATACCTGTACGGTTGGTACTTACAGCCGAGTCGTCACGTTTCCTCTTATCTCTCCAGTGTATTATATAGTTGCGCTTCGTGAGGGTTATCGGATCGCTCGTGTCTTCCGATATCCACAACACCATACCATGACCAAAACGTTTTACCAACTATATAGCATACAAATACAAATGTACCTTCCAATACAAATGCATGTCTGCGAGGTATTTGGTGGAATCATGACAAGTTCTACGCATTTCCTACACGTTTTTATTATATAAGTTTCTACCCTTTGCCAAGGGTCCTAGAGAAGATAGTTTCCCACTTGGAAAAGAAATGCGGATCTGACTCGGTTCGAACTTGAGGAGGTTTCGACCGTTTGGTTTGCTGAAAATATTATTTTCAAAGTGCATACATCAATATTCTACAAATTTCATATTATATTAACCCTTAATGGTCACATGCAGGGTTAATTTTACCCCAGCCGCTTTCGACCAACGATACCTAATAGACATTTTGAGAAAATGGGACTTATGACACCCTTTGTCGGTACTTTTAACCTCCTAGTTAGGGAGCCTCATCGATATTATTTCAAAGAGCTCGTTAGTTTGGTTTTGGAAGCCGTATAGGAAGCAGACGGTGTAAAACCTAGGGTATACTTTTTGGAACGGTCGCTAATTTAACCAGTCTCACTTGGAAGCATGCTAGTTCAGACTTATGAAACGATATTTATTTATTTTATTTTTTGAATTGATAATTATACAATTTCCGCATCATTTATTGTAATACAAGTCATTTTTGCAGATTTTTTTTTATAATAAAAATGGCACGAATTATATTCAATCATCATGGTGGTTTATTACTAAAGGGTTGAAATTATATTGTAGTATTTTTATTTTACTTTTTTAAACGATTTTTCAACTATTTATGGCCTTGCAAAGTGAGTGGGGTTGATAACAACCCCAATGACTATTACGTCACAATTTGGAGGTGTGTCTATGCAGAGGTAATGTACTATCGTGGTGTCATTTTTGCGTTGTTTTGACATGATGATATTTTGTGGTCAAGTTACTTTGATATCGAACCATTCAAGGACCTTGTTTCAGTACGAAAACAACGGAAAGGCCGCGTCGATGATTAATCGCGCAGAGGATCGTGAGGATGGACAAATTTCGAAAAATACGTTAAACACTCACTACGAGAGAAAAAATAGTCTATCCGCTTTGCTGACAATTTTTTATGAGCTTTATGTGCGAAAAGACGTTAAACGGTATTTCGTTTCGAGGATGTTTTTATTATCGGGTTATATACACCAAGTGGCACTCCACCGAATCAACATTCGTGCTCAAAACTCATTTTACGCATGCACCGCTACCCTGAGATTCGCGTCAAGTCCAGAGTGTGATGCGACCGCTACCGGGCACCGCGAGTTGCATTTTTCACGCACGCGAGCCATTCTCCAACTTTTTCCCGCTCTTTCTCAATCGCTTCTCTCCCCTCTCACCCCTCCTTCCATCATCGCATTCGAGTTCTGTATTACTCTTTCGAATCCTCACATTCATTGGATCTTTCTCGCACTGGGTAACCCAAATTAGGCTACGAAAACGGTCGTTGACTTCTCTTCGACGAACGTGGACCTTCCATACACTCGAAGAACGACGCATGCAGTTTCTCTTTTTATTACAAACTCCGACCTCCTCCCCTGGAATTTTTACCTTCCAGCTCTCCGATTATTCGATTCAGGGACATTTTTTTCTCAAGGTCAAACAATCATTACGAATTGACTTTATATTTCGATTTAAAAAAAAAAACGGACATTGTTAAAGCTTGCGTTTGGCAGACTTTGCGCAAGACAGAAGAAAAATTTATGCACCATATTAAGTTTGAAACGTTGCATACAAGAAAGTCATGCAAAACCCAACATTATATCGTATCATTATCATTTTTGTCATTATTGATATTAATGTTACGAAATATACAACATTTTACTTTATTAAATAACTCGATACCTCGATTTTCAGCGTCTTTCTGAATCCAACGAAATTATCATTGAGTGACACCATTTGTTTATGGTGCAATATCGGAAATTATGCAAAAGAAACACTTTCCACATTAATTACTATCTATATTCTGCCTTCCCATTCCATAGACCTCGACTGCAAATATCGATCCTGTAATAATCCAACAGAGTATTTTTTTTCCCCATCCCCGCGTGCTACGTATAGAAAATATAAATGAACATGTGAATAAATATGTAGATAAATGTTATAGCGAATACTGGCTCGCTAATCGATGTTTACAAAGACGGAAAATTATCGAGCGTCCCAGTTAAGAAAGTCTCATTGAAACTTCCGCCGCGGTTCAGCCTCCACACTGGGAAGAATATTTCTTTACGATATCAAAATATACACTCGCGGTCGTATTAATATGCGACGGACTTTCAGGACTGAATCTAACCAAATTATCAATACGATTTATTCATTCGAACTAATTGGTGCTCCAAAGATCAAAGATAACGTGAATTATCTACAGCATGAGCACACACAGACGTTGAAAACGTCAGCTTTTGCCATCTATCGGTTGAAGCATGAACCACATTACTCCTTCGTTGGCCACGAGGGCAAGTTGAGGTAAAATTACCTACAGTTTTCTGAAAGGGAGAGCATGCAGGTAACGGTTCGATAGAATGCCAAACAAAAAGATGCGGGAAGGCTTCGCGCTGACTTTTTTTTGGGGACGTGTCTTTCCACGATCGTCAACAATCTTCAGTCTTTTTTCATTTTTGACTGAATTGAGATTTTCTTGCTCATCAGTAATCTTCGGTTTATTGGATGAATCGCTCGCTGCTACTGACCTCTCGGTATCGTTGTCTTGACAAGAATTATTCCGCGCCATATACAGCAGATTTGATTCCTAAAACGGATGGGCAACATTTATTAATGGATTTGATTGGCAATCCATCTATTTCCTCCCGCCCTGACTGACAAAGAACAAAGGGACGATAGTAGAAAAAGGAATAACGCGCGACGAGAGAAAATATTATCTCTGAGGATCGCAGTATATGAAAGATACGAAGTGAAAAAAAGGGGCCGGGAAAAGAGTTTGGGTGCTGCTCTAACAACGTAAAAATAAGCTTCTAATTAGTCAGATCATTGTTTCGAAAGGTAAGGTACGTTGGGCAGGTAGAACAGAGCAATCAGGACCGCGCAACAACTAGTGCTGCAATTGCCAGATGCAACGATACGATAGTGGAGAAGTAAAGTGTGCGGGCGTCCGCAGGACGCCCAACACAAAACGTATCTGCAGTTATATATAAATGTGTGTATATATATTTATGTATTTATTAATATATATATAGCAAAGTCTAACTCGCTTCGGCACCGCTTATAATTGCGTGCTACGAATAATTACTCGATACACAGCGTGGACGTTCACAGGGGTAGCCAACTATACACTATTCCTTGCAGCTAGACACGAATAATTTTCAAGCATGTTGAATTCATTTATTTATGAATAATGACCGATGTATATGTACGCAGCTCTTCATACACCAGGAGGATCTAAGAGGAAGACGGAGCAAGAGCGATAATGTTGAAAGAAAATATTTCCCATACGAGGGGATAAGTTGAATTTAAACGAATGAGTAATTGCAACAAGTTAATGCATGACGAAATAATTATAAATAATTGTTATGGAAATTCAAAATTTAGACACTTGACTAACGTCTCAAGATTTCATTTTTTATCTTCAACCTGTTGCAAGTTTCATGAAATCAGTTAACGCAATGGAGTCTTTGCGTTACGTCAAACATCGACAGCGATCAGTCCTTGATTGGAAAAATATTTGCCATCGTTGAATGATGAAATAATTGAAGATTATTAGCGCGATGTGTAAATGCAAGAATCGTCAGTTTTCCTTCTCGAAATCATGGACGATTATGTGCAGTAATTGTTGTTTTACAACGAATGCCTTGTAAAAAAATATTTACACGCGGTTGCAATGTGTGGACAAGCGTTTGACAATAATGCGGCTCTCGCAGTTGCTGGCTTAGGATTTTTTTTCACATTTTATCGACGATCACTTGCATTTTCATGCGGGACAATGGCGACATGAATTTTTTCAATAGCAGAGATTTTTCTATCCACATGGTTTTGTGTTCCCTTGGAAAATCGGTGGAAAAATCGATTGGAAAAGTGTGTATGTCGCGTGTTATTGGAAATCGTATGACTACCACTGGCAGCCATTATGTTACTCAATATTTACTATAATGAGAGAAAAAAAGGAGCAAATCGTCGTTGCCTTGTCCCCGGAACTACGTTATGTGCATTCGCATATATACTAATATAGCGTTTGCCGTTTTTTTCTTTTATTGCTCGTGATTATTCTGGCATTCGTATGTGTTCTCGATATTATTATTGTCCATTGAAATGGTCGACTTTCCTAATTGGAGAATGAATTATCCATTTCCTGCATGAACAATCGAATAATTATCAGTATCGTCATAATTAAGGAAAATATGAGATCACTGCGCAATCCAAGATCCAAAAACTAGATTATTAAAATTCATATTATCCAATCATTCGTCACAGTTCGTTAAACGTCAATGAAATTCGCCATTTCGAAAAGTTTCGCTGCGAGAATCGATCGTTTTTTGTAAATTAATGAACTGCCGATCGAATGTTTGACGGAAATTCGAAATAAAGACGTAAAGACTGAAAACGTGGATGTAAAGGAAACAAAAGCTTGAAAAAAGTTTTCGATGATCGGAAGTCTGCAGGGCAAATGGTCCATTCGATTCCCTTCACAAAGGACCAATAAGGCACGTGGCGTTTTCTGTCCCGATGAGAGATGAAAACTCAAACGCCGATCAACCGACCGAAACAAGCACTTACGGAAAAGTAACCGATCCCCCTTGACAACTAGCTTAACGAGGGTGGTCCGGTGGAACATATTGTGGCTATGATCCTGTCGCAGGTCTTCAATTCTTCCTTTCAATTGTCCCATCCAGCCACCCTTCAATAATCACCTGGTCACGGGATATTGAACCCCGTAGAGTCTTCAAAGTTCAACCCTCTTGAACAAACATTACTGCGTGCGGCTTCAAAATCCTATGTTTTTGATGCCGAAAGGAACGAAATGATTTTCTCGCTACATTCGATATCCCAATTTTTAAAGCAGGAAAGCCGTCCGCGCTTCTTTAATAAATATGCTACGCGATTCGAATAACGAATTTAGTGAGAAAAAATGTGGCCGCAATCTTCGGATTTATTATTTCATTAAAAAATAACCATTTCAACGAAACTTTGTTCACGAGCTTCGATACACATGTGAATAATGAGGGCAATATACAATACAAGCGAACAAGGAAAAAAATGGCCAGAGAAATATAAAAACTGCACGCCAGTCACTCGATCATCGTTAACTCTTTTTCGTCTCCACGACAATCCAGCAATTTTATTTCTCTGGACTTTCTTGCTTAATAACAAAGATTATAACGTTATCACGTGTGAAGTTGGCTCAAACAACAACGACGAGTTGAAACTATACGGTATTGGGAAAACGTTGGCTGTAGGTTCGTATATAGTTTGCCCATAGCGCAACTTTTCTATCGCGTTTCCGCGATCTACCACGAATTACGTATAACAAGTACAAAAATGGCGGGCTCATTATTACAAACATGGACCCTATTTTTTGCCTTGCCGTATGCGCCTCTGTTTTGTGTGCAAATTTCATATTTGATTCGGCTTCGGCAATTGTACAAAGTTACAAAGAACAAAGAACGGAATTAAACTTTTTTTTTTCGTCGTTTGGTGAAAATTTTCACAGATTCGATAGACTAAAATGGAAATCGCTCTGATCATGCACCTCACGGAGGCTGGAAGATCGAAAGATGATTTTAGTTCGAAGCATCAAATGTGTATAAATATTAGAAAAGAATATCGCGAGCAGCAGGGAGAAGCAGTGTTGAACGAAAACACAAGAGCAAAGTGAAAAGTTGAGAATTCCAAGCAAAACCGCGTATGATGGAGGAATAAAGAGTTCTTGACGTCGAGGCTGAGGCGGTATTGGTTCGCCATAATAATACGCGGGCGGTTAATACAAAAAGGGGAACGGTGGGAACGGAGGAGAAAGGAGGAGCAAGGGGAAATGAAAGAAATTACAGCAAACGGGCGTTACATTGTTATTATAATTCGAGCACGGATAAATAGGAAGCCGGAGGTAAACGTGATCGGTGCAATTACCGGTCTTGTAATAATTTCGGGGTGAGACGTCGGTATAATCGGAAAAAGAGAGCATCCCGAGAGAATGCCAAGGAAAGATAAAGATGGCGAGAAAAGAATATCCGTCGGTGGAAAAAAGATGCAGAAGATGATTTCTCGGGTTCCCGAGACCGGTGTACAAAAATTATCAGAAATTATGAGATGCCGAGCGAGAGAGTGGAGAAGAGGAATTGGTAGTCTAGCCTGGGGATGATTGACAGGCGCGTCTGCTGGCCACAGCAGGACGGTCGGTCATCTCTTTGCTGCTCCTTTTTCCATTTTTTTCTTCCTCCAACTCTACATTTTTTTTTCTCTCTTTATATATCTTTTTTAAGCTCTTGTTCTCGCTGCTTATTCGACTGGTTCGTCAGGTATTTCGACACGACCGATTTACATGACACGGGCTCGATTGTCCTGCTACAGTTTCCTCGCGTCGATGATCCTCCGCTCTCGCGGTGTATAATCCTGACGATAGGTCCGCGACCGTCGAGGACAAAAACTAGGGCGGGTACGCGAGTTTTTGTGCATCCCTAATAAAGTCCTTCGCGGTGGCCCTATCGATCTCATTTCTCGGAAACGAAAGAAGACGTCGAAAAATGCGGCGGAGGTCCGATCTTCCGCGAGTCTTACCGAGGCACATGTATACACCCGGCTGCACGACATCTGATCCGATGACAAAATATCCGCGACAAAATATCCAAGGACATAATATCCGAAGAATAAAATATCCTCATGAAAAAATATTCACGATCATTTCCCTCCTTTTTGTGAGGGAACAAACCCGAACAAACCCACAAACAAATAGTGTAATGAAAATACAGAGACACAACCCCCGTGCAAACCAACACACTGACAAACCCAAACAAACGTCAACAAGTCGTTTTCCAAACAAACCCAAACAAACTGATAAAAATTCGACCAAACCCAAACACCCATACAAACTCAAATTGTGCACTGAGAAAAAAGATTTGTAGATTCAACAAAGCCAGGGCGAACGAAATACATTTTGTAAATTTGACAAAACATTTTGTTTATTTGACAAAACCGCCACATTGACGAAAAAGTTAATGAGGCGGTGAGCGCATATGCAGTTGAGGCAATAACTTGTTTTGTCAAATTTACAAAATGGATTCCGTTTATACGTTAATGTTATACGTGTACGTGAGCACGTACACTAACGCAAGGGATGCGGCGTTGCCAAATTATACACTATACGTAACTCATATAAAAGATTAAAATTCTTTGACTCACGACGTACCGAGGATATTTCGTTAAATCGGCAGATATTTTGTTTTGCGGATATTTTGTCCTTCGGATATTATGTCCTCGGATATTTTATCGTGAATGTTTTGTCATCGGATCAAAAGGCGTATTATCATACACCCAAGTATTGCGTTTTCACAAGATCTAAGGAAATCTGTGGAGGACCCAGCCGTGATATGGGCAGTTCCATCACCTGGCCCGAGGACTTTTGTCTAATAAAAAAAATTGGGTAAATATTTACAATCACGGCTTTTCTCTTTCTGTCTCTCCTTCCAAACGCACTGCACGTTGCGGTGCGATGTCTCGTAAACTTTCTGGAATACCTTAAAATTCTAAAGGCAAACGAAGAATTTCCTCCGCATCAATTATATCGCGATCGATGTTTAATTTTTTCTTCATAATTATTAAAATTGACAATTCATTGCTCGTTGCTGTGGCAAAGATATAAATTATATTAAATGAGTTGGGGAATAAGCGGAGTATGATGCCTTTCCAGAAGAAGCAGGCAGCAGATTCTCGTGTTGCTACCATAATAGCGCGGTCGCTCCGTGGCCTTTCGTGCGCTCGGGAATATCTCTCGGTACATACACGATGAACCCGATCTAAGACAACCAGCGAAAGATCGAGGGCTCGTCCAACTGTTCTTATTGCTGCGAACGCGAATGCTGAAGTGCAGGAGGTGCCATAATGAGAAAATTGATGTTGGGAAGCACACGATTCTATAAGAGAAAGGAAGGAACACGGCTTTCAAGGTCATTCGGAAAATATCAGAGGATGCACTGGGATACGTACGCATATGTTTATATTTATAACAAATTATTATTATTATTATTATTATTAATAAACGTCGAGTGGAATCCAGCGCAGTGCATCGCGGCGACTCTGCGGCCGGGTCTCTCACGGCCTTCGCTCGGCGCGAGAAGATGCGCAATTATGGCGTCCGCGTCAATGGCGAAAATGGCAGCTATACGAACGACCATCTCGTCCCAACAGCACAAGTTTACAACAACAACAAAAACTTCTTATTTTCTTGTTGGATCATCACTTTTCTTTAGATCTGCAATTATTTTAGTTTGCAAAAATCCTCTCCTCGCGCTGAAAGATTCACTAAATACGTTGTTCATCGGCTATCGGACGATCGCATGAATTTCACTCCGCAACTGCTGAAGAATTTCTCATATTATTAGAAAAGTATTACTGCGATGGTTTTCTTCGCTTTCTCCAAGGTCATCGGCGCCTTTCTCCAGAGTACGAAAAATTGAACGTTGATTTGATTTCTCAAGTTGAGGGAAAAGTTTCGCTGGAATCTTTGATTTGTATATTTGGAGCTCTCCGGGCAAGAGCAAGGATGCCTTTTGTTCGAGAGACTCGATTCGACGTCTCGTCTTGCTTGGCCCTGTTGCCGCTTGTCACGTAGCTTTTGATCATTTCCAAAAATTTGGCGGACCCAATAATTCGTCGCAAATTAGTTTATTCAAAGCGGTATCCTCCCGAGGCGCTTTTATGGTCCTTGGTTTTCTTCAAAGTATCGAGGACTATGTATGAGAGAAATGTTTGGCAAATTGCAGGCGCCGGAAGGGAGGAGCAGATTTTCTCTCTCTCTCTCTCTCTAGCTTCTTAAATACTTCGTTTAATAAGGGTATATATAGAAATATAATAGCGAGTTTATCTCATCGATAGTTCGTCGTGGATGATGCCGATGTATAATGGAGAACACAAGCAGAAAAAAAATATACGAGACTCTCTCGATAATCTCAACGGTAGTTATTTCCCTGTCAAACCGAGATCACTTCTCTCCTCTCTCTCTCTCTCTCTTACTCTCTCTGTCTGCATGCTTGGCAGTCTATTCCTTGAGGGCTTCCTCTTCCTCGTACTCTCTGAAGAAATCATTGCTTTCCTGCTCTTCGTTATCGAATCTCTTTCATCCGCCGGAAAGATCGTCCCGAGGCGTTGTTTCCTCGTCGCAGCAGTGACTCTCGTCGTGCGGTCACTGCATGGTTTCTATTTCTCTTCGTCTATTTAAAGTTTTATTGATGGCACTATTTAAACAAAAGACAACAAAGAGAAATCCCGACTGCTGGTGGTACGGCTTCTCGTAAGAAGATCAACACAACCTCAAACTTCATTCGTCGAGGAATCTGAACAAAAATTACGAACGTCGAGCTGCTCTGGGAAACGATAATATAACGCGCCGTATCTCTCCCTCAACGTCGTATTCAGAGAAACAACTCTCGAATGGCACCCTTTCGTTTTATATCAGCCAATTGGGTTGTTAAAGAATTAAACTTGGTGATTGGGACCATGGACGTCTGGTCTTGTTGCATCTCTTTTTTTCATCGTTCCTCCTCTGTCGTATTCCACAGCTCAGAGAAACAGTAAACTATACGGAACGAGCAGCGTGCGCGTACGAGTGAAGAGAAAATCGACAAAAAGGGTGCGTAATCCATGTTTTTGTGAACTCTAAAACGTCAATGAATCATTCTTCCATATTCATCCTGCCATTTTGCCACTTTCCGAACAGATTTCGGCCTCCATTTTCCCGCATTAGTTTATTAAACAAAATCGATCTTGATGTTATTGCAAACATGCAAATGAAAACGAAAAGTCTCTGTTCGTTTTCATCCTGGTAACGATCATGCAGTATAACTAATTCGCCTTGATTACAAATTGTTGAGGGCATCGTATGGGAATGAATTTCGCAATCGCGAGATGAAAAACATTTTCTCAGTGCAGCATAAAAGCTGGAATGACGTAATATAACGAACGTATCAGAAGAAGCGCAAGACTCCATCGCATCTTATATGACCCGCCTGCCGCTGCTGCTGGTCTCCTCTTCTGCTTTCAGTCCACCGCCATTATATTCGTGTGGGAAAAAAAAAACATGCACGCGTATGACTCGTTCTCTCATAGGCTGAGTCTAAAATGTGTCTATATTCTCGAATATACGTACAAATGTATAAACTCGTGTGTAGATGTGCGCATTTGTCCAGTGTGTCGCTTAGAATTAACTTGTGTTATAATCATTAGTCGCGCGCGCGCGGTTTCCCTTTAATAACCTAGAAATAACCTCGCAATGTTTAATGAGTAATGTCACTGATGTCACGCGGTGCCCTAGTTCTCAAACGATTGAGAAATAATCCTCGTATACTCGTTCATATAATATTGATCGTTAAAAATACACGGTTTATAAAACAACAGCATCGATAAAATCGTTACGTCAATATGCGAAACTGCTTTCGTTTATTACGGAGGGTCACGTCGGTTCAGCGAGTTTCTCTTCGGTAATTAATTTCAAATTTTTCCAACTGAGCTTCCAAATGGCTTGTTCACATATTTTCTACAATTTCTTAAACGGATGGTTACCGCTGAGGATTTTGAAATAATGAGTTAATGCCAAGCCGGAAGTGGTGTGCATTTACGAAGAAATGAATCGACGAGTAAATTTCATTGCGGGAGGTCACAAAGAGTACAAAAGATGTTTCTTTTTTTTTTGTTTTCTACCGACTGTACACGAGCAGTCGATCGGTTTTTTATTATGCGTTAAGTCTTTCCAGTTTTACACTTTTATAAGTGCTAATTTGCCACGTGCATTATAAGGAAGACGTTGCTTAACGTTTTTTCAATCCGCGATTTATCGTGCGGTTTCTTATTGCAGAATCGAAAAGTTTCCATTACTTTCAAGCTGCAGCAAAAAAAAAAGGAGAGGAAAAAAATACAGAAGCTGCTGTTGAATAAAACATCGGAGCGCAGTCGCATGGGAGTTGCGCGCATTTTTGCGGTTACGTTATTGCATCGCGAGGCGTTTTTTTTTCCGCATTCGTATAATATGTTTGGATGAATATAATAATCTCTCACGATGGCGGCGTAATGTTCGCGATGTTGGGGAACATCTTTTAAGCATCTATATTGTATATATATATTTGTGCGCGTGTACACTCAGCGAGGGGTGAGCGTGCTCTCTTATATATTGCCACGCCATATAGCCTAAGGAATTTTCTGCATTTTTCTTCCATTTTTGTTTCGTTGATTCTGGTACTATTTATTCTAGAAAACAGAGATCGGAGGGACCTCCCGGTCATCATGACGGTATATGTTGCTTCTCCGGCAGCCGAGAAGGTCCTTGGACGCGGAGGCTCGACGTCGAGACAATATACGAACGGGAGAGACAGAGCACCGAGGAAGGTTATCAATAATTAGGCTAGAAATCGGTTCCTCGGTCGTCCCTTTTTTTTACCTCTGAATCTTTTGTCCCAAAGTAAAATTATGCTCGACACGCAAGTGGCAAAAGTTGGTTAAGAGAAATCGGAAGCTTCGTCGGAGGAATAAGCTTGTTAAATTGACAACGTTGCGACCTCTCGGCGTTTACGTTTGAAGGACAATCTCACATCGGAAGCTTCCGCCCACCAATGATTTTTGTTCTTTCGCGAGAATTCCAAAAAACGTATTTTCGCCCGGCATTCCAAGATGGCGGCCTGAAGTTCTGCAACGAGAAGTCTAAACTCTCGACGCTGCTGCTACCCTCTCCAACAATTTTCTCCCCCTCGCGGCCCCGTTCTGCGTGGAACCAGACGACGATGTGCCTCCGTCGTTTCAACACACGGATGGGGGTAATTGCGTTGGCAATGCGCTAGGCTCCTCCCCCGTTCGGTAACAGGCAGTAGCAGTTTGTACACACAGCCAGAGTATTGAGTGTATTACGAGTGTTTGTGTTAGAAGAAAGCGTGTATTCTCCTGTGTCGACGACTGAGCAAGCAAAAAGACCCCAAGCCACGTGACTTTTGATGAGAAAAACCAGATGGGTTCGGCCCTTCTGATCGTCACCATCTATGCAGTTTTCATTTTAAACGTGCCAAGTCCGTATCGAGAATAAGAGAAGAAGCGAAAAGGAAGGGGATTCATTGACAAAGAATAGATGCAACGAGAGCAAGACACAGAAACAGGAACTGGCAAAAGAGTTCAAAACTTCAACGACTCATTACGGGTCTAATCACTTCACCACGAAAACACGAAACTCACGCTTGTCAACTCGCCTACCTGAGGTGTGAACATCTTTCCAGCCATGACAGCCATCACAGCGTCTGGGAACTGCTCGAGAAAACTTGACGAGAACTATACGCGATGATCTGAAATTCGCGACAGATTGCGGAGAAAAAAAAACTTTGCCACACAAAATCTACCTTTTTCAATTAGGATGATTATAGCGATCGCTATGAAAACTCGTCTACATCGAGTAACGACACTTGATACCTTGGTCCCCAAAACAATTATATAAAAAAAACTGAAAAGATCCCAAGAAATAATAAAACAGTTCGGTTGCGCGCGCTTTCTTTCTTCCAATTATTCCATCAATTTCATTCGCTATTCATATAATTTTGTAATTCGACGACAGATCCAGTACTACTAGATATCAATCAAATTACTGCTGAAATCACTAAAAAAAAATGGTTCTATGACTAAAAATCACCCGACAAAATAAGACCGACGAAATATCACACGACAAAATATCATATGAACAAAACAGCACATCGCAAAAAGCCACGCTGACAATCTAGAGACTTGGCAGCAGACGACAGAGCCGTCAAATTTACTTGGCCCGAGACACATATATTATCTCTGAATAAAGCGAATTCGGCGGTGAGGGTAGACATTTTCTTGGATTACGAAGACCAGGGGTTAAGTTGGTCTCCCTCGATTGAGCCATGAATCAACCCGATTGATGCCGTAATTCCTAAGAAAAAACTTTGCACAGACAAAATTATGCAATGCAAAATGTGCATGCGACACAGAAAAAGGCCTCAATGTTCCAATGGTGTTTCTAATTGGTCGCGACTGACGACATATCCCTGCGTTCCCATTCGACCAAAAGTTTTTGGTTACGAGTGACACGATGTTTTCAGTTACGTCTTTACTCTGTACCGACTTTTCGCCCGCTAGGTACACTAGCTTTCTTCTGTACCGAGAGGGCAAAAATGAACAAATTTACTTCGCCGGCTTTTTCTCCGTGAAAAGGGGGATTTGCCATGATATATTGCAACTGAATTGAATTGACAAACCCGAACAAACAGTGACACAAAATTATACATTTTTTACAAACTACACCTACATAGAATAGTCAAAATATATTCCTGGCCTAACGCCAACTGTTATTTGTTAGCGGTTTGCCTGAACAAGACTCACAACATTGAATTGAATCAAGACAATCATAATTGCGCGATATGTGGTCACTGCGATTATGGGTCGTGTGATGTTTTGTTCGTATGACATTTTGTCGTGTGGTATTTTGACTGAAATTTCGACGTTCCACCAAAAAAATCTATAGAATGACTCCTCATTGATTAGTCGTCATTAGTATCATTTCAGTACATTTGTAATTAATACTGCTCTTACGTACTTTCCCGTAATATAAGGGTGAGCCTCCTTGTTCACGAAGCTGTCTAACAATCGGACCAGCAAATATATACGACGATGGCGTGTTCCCGATACGCAGTGAGCAAATTTTCGTGAAAACGTTGTCGTGTGCAGTTTTCAACGTTACGTATCTCTTTTTTTCTTCCATGCGGCAAAGACAAATACAATGGCAGACTCGAGCTCGTGGAATGTTGCTTTTTATTTTTTGTCGTGACTAACAATTTGCTCGGCTATCGTATTATCCGTGGACATCGGTGCAGGTACTTGCACCTCTTGCCTTCAACATTTATATTAGACACGTTTCGACTTTATATAAATGTTGATACTATTATGTATCACGCTTGTTCTCTATTCGGTAACACGAAGAGCCAACTGATCGAGCTTATAAGCGATGAACGGTTTTTCAACGATCTATACATACGACTTATTACACCGTAACCGCTATGGCTTAGCGATGAATTTCGACGATATCACCAAACATTTCCCGTCTCTATAACGTCCTACCGTGTGTAGCATGCAAGCTCTCTACTTGCTGGCTACATCCTATATTCCATTCTCAATACTCCGCAGCTTAAACAATGATAAAAGTTGTTAAGTCAACAAAGAGAGAGAGAGAGAGAGAGAGAGCGAGAGCTAGTGAAAAAAAGTCATACGTACGTGTGGACGCGTGGAAAATACATACGCAATCGTACAAAGATCGCAATTTCCATACATGAAACTAGCATACGATCCTTATCAATCCACAAGTTGGTGGCGTAACATTTTTTGCTGCCCCTGTGAGTAGGTGGGACGGCGGGGGTTGGGCTGAGAACTGCTGCTACCACTTTTCAGCCTCTTTTCGAAAATCTTTCATCATTCCATGATTTTCCAGTTTCTTAACGAGAGCTTATGAATATTCGAGTTTCGAAAGGTCCCGGGATAACTGATTACCACCGTTGGGTCATTTTGACCCCTATTTTCGACCAAATTGCTTTCTAGTGTCTTCAGGACTCTATACCCAATTTGATCCTGTTCAAGTTCGATGAGCGAGCAATGTGCCTGAATCAAAACTAAAAATTCGTTACGAGGGAGACATTTTTTTGCTCATGTACTCGACATGGAAATCTCTTCGAATCTACGATCGAAAATTTTGATTTTTCACACGAAAAAAAATGTAAACGCTTCGCACTTGTTTCTCAAATATGCCTCATTAATATTTCTCGCTATTTTTTCTAGTGACTGGTAAGAAAATGAATGTTTCACAAGGCTGTTATCGATCGGAGCAACTGCATGGGTATAAAGTGACGAGAATTAATGCAATATTTTCATGCGCTTGAATACTTTGACGTTCGCTAATTCCAGGGACCAGCCCTCTCAATATCGCTCAGTAAATTTCTCTCTTGGGCTTGCCAACACAAAATGCAAATTAATTTAACGCACACTGCTTGACCGAGTAAAATGAACAGCTTCTCCGGCAGTTTGCAAAAGTTTCGTGATATTCTCACAGCTTCGATGATTGATTTTTGCACACCACGCCAAAGAACGTGCAGGCGGTTTTCAATGTTTGCACCTCGAGAGAGTGCGATAAAATGCTGGAGCTCATTAAAAGCGATGATTAACAAAAAAAAAAATCGAATGAATCGGAATTTTCATGCTTGCGAAATTTTTTCTAAACGCGGACGACCAGCAGATGTTGAGATAATTATATGCATATACGAGGGACATTGCACAATTGGGTCACGACGTTGGAAAAATAAAGGCTTCGTGACTTTCTTATGTATAGTTATTATAGCGAATATATTTAATAATTATAGTCCGCGAATTCGAAGGTTTTGGCAATAACGCATATCGTGAGGACGACTAATTTCATTTGTCCTTTTTTGCCCGGCTGCTTCTTAACGCGATAGCTCCTTTTAGGTGGGATTATTGAAAGCAAGTTCGAGCGATCATATCGCCGTAAATCGATATGCGTGATCCTCTCGCGATGAGGTTCGTCGTGCCGCACCCAGCATCCGATAATTTTTCTCTTTAATTAAACGACTTGACCGTGTGCGGGATTCTTTCGAAAATAATATATTATTTCGGTGAAATGAGAGCGAAATAAAAATATTTAAAAAAAAAGGCTCTAGGATTATCGCGTGGATTTGGCGCGAAAGCAAAGGAGAACAAAAGTTTTGCTTACCTCTGCTGAATATCGAAAGTTTCGTTGCAAAGCCCGCGTCGGGGCGGCGCTATGTAAAGCCACGATTGGATTCTCCGGCCTCATTCTTTTTGGCCTTTTCGAAGCAAAACCACCGCGAAAGGCCGAGTGAAATAAAACGTTTCCCAGAAATTCGCCTTCTTCTTTCACGTTATTTTGTAAAAAAGAAAAGAAAAAAAAATGAAAAAAACGTTCCTCGACGACCAGTCGACGCCATTGCTGCGGCTGCTGCCTTTACTTCGGTTACCAAAGCCAGCTCTTCCCTCCTTGCCTCCCGCATCTCACCACATAAACGCAAAACTCACTCTTATATGCCTTTTTGCCCTTTACTCAGAATCGCCCGAAGATTATGAGCGATTTAACAGGAATTCGTTTCTTCTATTCAGCACCGAGTCGCGCTCCATTCCTACAATTTGCCATTTGTGAATGCACTTTCGCAACCGCAAATTAAGGTCATATGCAGATTCTTATTCTGCCTTGTCCTTTTGTTGTTACGTGTCGATCATCTGAATCTTCACCGCGCGAATCCACTTCTGCATGGACTTTTTCGACATGAATTTTTTTTCCTTCATTTTTTTCATCTATTATCGAAAATTTCATTATTCACCAAATCAGAACATTCCATCAACGGTTTTGGTACAAATTATTCACGATCCGAAGCAGCAAGCCCGTCGTCGTACGTCAGCAATTGGTCGAATGACAAAATGCGTACATCAGCAAAAAGGACGGAGCAGACCGCGATTTCCAACAATTGACGAAGAACGAGGACGAAAACGAGGCAAAAGAAGAAGAAGAAGCGGGAGACCGAGCTCAAACTATGAACGCTTCGGAGCTGGAACCGTGGGAGTTGGCGAGGAATAATATTCGCCGCGGGTCGGAGTCGCGAGCGGCCAAGCAAAAGGACGAGTACACCAACCACGCGGTATATTCTCTTTATACCTCGTCGTTGGATTATAACGAGGCGGAATTACACAAAAGGAAGCTCGTATATCAAATATAGACAAGAGCGACGATACCGCACGCTCTCCAGCACCGTTGCCTGCTTGCTGCTGATGCACACATTTTACACGCGTCCTTCGCGCATTAGACCAGCTAATGTGCATTTTGTTAAGCCTCAGAAGTTTCGCAATGACCGACAAAGGAGACACGTATAAATCATTACTTCGAATTTTGTCGCGAGTCCTTCAATCCCATGGATCTTGTCAACGCCATGTTTTGTAACACGTTGCTGTCAAGGTCAAAACTACAACCATGCAATCTCGACGGCTTTCCTTTACGAAATTGTCCATCGTATTTTCCGAAGAGTCTTCATTTTTTTCGTTTCTCCATTTTCATGCGAATTTTTGAAAATTATGCTAGCACTTGACTCCCTCGACTGCATGTCATCAAGCGATCGAAGCGATCTCTCAGTTGCTCGAGTTCGAGAAAGATAACCAGCAGGAAACAACGTTTTTCTCGAACATTCTCGATACTCCGAGAACCAAACATTTAGCCAAGAAGATGCGATGCATGGATACCCTTGAGACAATGTAAAAAGTGAACGTAACCTCTTTAAAAATCGGATTGAATCTCGTCCCCAAAATCGAATGACATTTTCGAAATCTCGTATCGGTCCCAAGAGTATATGTCCGAGACGAGATAAGGAAGGAAAAGCATCCGTGCAAACATTTCCAAAACAACGGAATCAATGCTGCGAAAGATGGAACAAACTGCAAATTTTTTGCAGGCAATGAAAACGACGCAGAAAAATCGTTTGAAATATTTTGACTCGAGGCTAAAACCCATGCACACTTTATGAATACAAAATCCAGTTTGTTTTCCGTCGCTCTTCTAATTCATATCTTTATTCTCAGTCCGGAGCAATTCATTTGACCCTTGAGTCAACTTGACTCTCCGTAAGCAGAACTCCGCAAAATCCTCCTCGAATAATGATGATGCTGGGCCATCAGTTCTCTCTCGAGACAAGCTTTTAACCTCTTTGCATAATGCCGCGACAGGCACGCGTGCATAGCTCCGATGTCTGTTAAATAAGTAACCTCTGCAAAGTTCAACGTGCATGTATACCGCTGCGCCGACGTCCCGTCGTTTCAATCGCAGAAAAATAAAGCACCGTTGATGAAATGATGTCAAAAAAGGTCCTGTAGGAATTTTACCGAAAACGTTTCATTCCAAAATTCATTGGGAAACAGTGTTCCCAAAAAAGTATGATGTTGAAAATGTTTGCATCGTTGAAATGCAACGAAATTCTGTTTTTTCTTCAGCAGAGCTCATAATTATTATTCAATATTTGGTCCAGGCAATGAAACGATCTTTTCTTACAACCCAAAAACTTGATCGACACGAAAAATTGCCATGATTTTTAAAATTCAATAAATAGTCAACAGAAGAAATATTTTTTCGTTGAATCTCAACGTTGCCGATTTCAGAATCATAAAAAAGTACACTTTGGATAGATCTCTCTAAATTTCGAATAGTTATTTTGCAGTTGCAGAGCTGATCATCGGACCAACGAAAATATTTGCAACATTCGAACCCATCGATATCGTGGTCACCAATACGTAAGCATTTAGTTTTAGTATAAAATCCCTCCGAAGTTTAATGCGAAGGGAAAATTTTAACACTGTCAAATTACTTTAAGGTTTTAATATTACGAAACGACTTCGTTCCTTGCTGTAAAGAGTCGTTTTTAAATGTACTTGTTTCCGAGTCGCTATCGCGGCTCTAAATATTTACTTTCCAATTTGTTATTTTCCAATTTGTTAATTGAAGTAACTTTTCGTTAAAAAGTTTCAAGAAAAAAACAACAAAAGAGCGCGACTGTAATTTACACGCGTTCAGATAGGAAAAATAAAAAATGGGAAATCAAAAGTCTCAAATTTTAAAATTTGAAAAATTTGAAAATGACGATTATTCATTCGACGAAATCAGCTGTTAATGGACGCCGGTATAAATATAAAGGGTGCAAAGTTTCCACGAGTCTCTCGTAAGGGTGTGGCAAGAGGCTCTGGGGTGTCATTAAGCTTTATGATTGAGGCTCGAACCCATGTACAAAGAAGTGCACAGACTTAGTTGCATCGACTCTCCCTCGATTAATAATTCTTCTTTTTATATACCGCAGGGTTGCACATACAAAGCTCTATTCAGCGTTGGTGTCTTTTAATAATACGACCACCACGCCTGTTGTAAGCCTCATTCCGTGCCCTCCCTCGGGGCTGCTAATATTTTAGAAGGCCACACGATGCGTTCAAAGAGACCTGTAGATCCTATTATAACACTGGCACGCACATTTTTTATCCTATTCGCTGTGGCGGGTTCGGTGACCACTGAGCAGAAAAGTAAAAGCCACTGTGCAGCTTTTCATTGAGGTTTTTATATCCATAAATATCGTGTGCTGTTCATTTTCGCACTCAAATTCGAGCAATCGCTGTGCCGTTTGAATTCCAGTGGTTTTTTTTAATTTCGCATGCAACTTATTCGAATTTTCAAAGAAAATTTTTTCCGCCCGGTCTTTTTCAGTCGCGAATTGTTTTTTTTTTTTTTCTCATCGGAGAAACACTTTTCGGGCATCCAGCGTAGATGATAAAAAGGTCGCGACAGTTGCAAAATTAGTGCAGCGAGTGAGACAGAGCAATCAGACAATTTTTCAAGCGCCGATAACTCTCGATCGAGTTGATTTATCGCATTAACATATGGAACTTTACTCGCACGACGGATCTGCTCCGCGTGTATATGGGATGCCCTTCACCTGGCATCCCTACTCGAATGAATCAACGTGCCAGCTGCTGCTCGCCAACTATCGTCCACAAGAAGCTGCGTTCGCACTTTGTACGAGCTGCATGCACACTTACGCGATGCGTAACACATCCGCGAAATGGAAAGGGCCGTCGATACGATCACGATCGGAGTGCCATTTTCATCGGCATAAATCTAACTCACCGAGAAGTGTGAGGTCGATAATTCTTTCTCATCGCGTGGCTATTTTTGACGTTAAACGATTGCTGTTTACAACGGAAACCCTTATAATTCACTTAATGGATGACACAAACGATTGGATGTCGTTCTAGAAAAATCATTCTCGAATATTCAAACAATTTGACGATGCGTATCGAAAGTAAAAAACAATCGATCGATACTTAGCAGATCTTTTATCGAACAGGACTCGGTCTGTGGATTTGCATTAAGTAACCGTGACCGCATCTAGAAACTTTTTCAATTTCTTTCTTTTTCACTTGGATTGAGCCTTTGCAGTTGATTCGCCTTTCCGAGGGATCGATCTTGGATTAGAAGGTCGTTTCTCCGTTCGATTAACCCGCGGGTGTTGCACTCGCCTCGAGGCAGGTGTTCCGGGAATGTTCCGCAGCTTATTAACGAAAGAGGAATCGCACTCGAAACTTGCAACAATTATAGATTGCAACGGCAAACTCTAAAAATCGTAATTTTCTTTTCGATTAATCGAATCGTTAATTGTTGAAGCAAAAAAATCAAATTATTACGTAATTATGCAGTGATCTGATTATCTATGCACTCGTGCCTGGACGAATGCAATTTCATGGAAGAAGTTCCACCCACTTAAGTTTTATGACATTGCCGCACCTCCGAGATAGGCTGAAACTTCGCAACAACGGTAACGTCGCATCGCGTCGAGTTTTCCATGCACACTGCTTATGGCATAACATTTTTATAAAAACCTTATCACGATAAAATAGAGAAATTCGTTCCCCGAAAGAGAATCTTTTGCTGAAAAATTACGTAAGAAACTTTTGCTGAAAAACTACGTAAGAAAAATGCAAAGTACTTCGGATCCTGGGGGTTCGATTGAAACGTCGGAATAAAATGTTTGAAACTTCATTTCGATCGACAAATTGTTGCCAAGACAATTTCGAGGATTAAATGATGGAAAAAAGTGTGAATTGGGGAAAACGCGGAACGTTGGAAATATTTCGTGACAGCTACCGGCCAAGTATGTATAAGCCTCAAGTGTCGAGTGGTCGGGGCTGCCAGCGTCATTTTCAGTTTCATTATGCGAGGGAAACCATGCCGGGCGTGGTTCCCAATACACGCACGGACAATAACTTCCAAAGTCGCATAAAGCAGCCCGAGCAACGTCTCACTTAATGAGTAGCTTGATCACCCCCTCCTCGTTCCACCCTTTTTACATACGGTGCAAAAAAGCGTCAGTAGACACGACGTCGAGGACGGAGAACCCCGTCGCATGGCTCAGTTTCGGAGCCTTGATATATAAAACCGCGAAACGCATTATTTAGCGATGGATTTACGAGCAAGGATCGCCGCGCGCTACGACGAATAAACGTGTATGTCGTAATGTGACTCCCCAAAACGCATGCAGCGACATCATATCGCCGATCGCGACTCGATATCTTCATTCTTCACGTTAGCAATGAGCAATTATTTTTCAAAAAAATGCAAAGCTGCATGCTCGATCGAAACGTTCGTCAACGATCATTAATAAAAAAACTCTCGGAAATTATGCATTTTTACTCGTATCAACAGTTAACATCGAGGTGTAGAAAATAACGACGTTAACTTATATACTCAGTTTCTATTTTTGAGAATTGGACGATCGGAAAGCTTGGGAAATTTGAATTTGGTAAATGACGATTGTGAAATATGAGAGACGAAGGTAATAACGTTTTGAGGAGTCTCTGAAAGGTCAATCGTTGTTCTGGACACTCGTCCACCAGTCGTATATCATCCCCTTTACGATGATTGTCTCTGTCACGTCGTCACACTCTCGTTCTAAAACTGGCACGACTGGTCATAAAGATATAATATCGTGTGCTGTACACACTTGAATATTCTCCACGTACGAAGATCGAATAACCGCCAGCACAGGGTCGTGATTCGATTACAACTCGATAATTTCAGCGGTTTCCTGTTCCTATGCGACAAATCGAAAATGTTTGAGTTCTGTTGACTGAGATGAACTGATGAATGAAAAAAAAAAAAAAATTGGAATACTTTCTTCATCCGATCTAAATCTCGAACTTTGTGTTAAAAAATACAAGAAAGTAAAGAAATTTTTTTTATTTTTTGGAACTGTGGTTTCTACGAGCGATATGCATTTAATCTGCTGGTTCGCGCGACCCCTGACTTTCCCGAAGGCTTCGAAACGATACGAGCATATCAGCTGCTGCACAATCTTCTGATTGTCCGTAAAAATACAGCATTACAAAAATGAATAAAATAGCAAGTAAGCAAAACTACGATAATGAATAAATAAGCTAATAAGGCTAGAAATAAACTGCGGAATAAAAATAATTATTGAGTGAAAAATCATTGAAATGTTGTTCAATTAATGGAAAAAAAAAAAAAATGATTCCTTCGAGCCGGATTTGAACCAGCGACCTATGGATGTCTTTTTCAAGCAATTTAACCAACTACAGTCCACCGCTCTACCAACTGAGCTATCGAAGGTTGTTACACTCTATCGTCAATTACGAATTCATTATTTAGTTTTAAATAAATTTGTTTAATTATCGAAAAAAAATTCCTTCGAGCCGGATTTGAACCAGCGACCTATGGATGTCTTTTTCAAGCAATTTAACCAACTACAGTCCACCGCTCTACCAACTGAGCTATCGAAGGTTGTTACACTCTATCGTCAATTAAAAATTCATAATTTAAATTCAAATAAATTTTTTTAATTAAGGAAAAAATAATTCCTTCGAGCCGGATTTGAACCAGCGACCTATGGATGTCTTTTTTAAAGCAATCAGACCAACTACAGTCCACCGCTCTACCAACTGAGCTATCGAAGGCTTCGAGAACCGAAACGAGATCGTGGCTGCTTGGAGAGAATCACTGACTTTCGAATGAGATCAAATTGCCGCAGGCGCCTGGTGCAATCTTCATGCATCGCATCTTATTAATGTTCACTGGAGAACTGATTTAGTAAACGCTGTTAAAGGTCAACGATTAAAGTGTCAGCCCAAAAAACACACACACAAATTAATCAGTGCTTTATGTCTATGTTTATTTTTTCATCGATCATTTTGATTGTGAAAGAAAAACTACAGCGGGGCCCGTTTTCGGAAGACTAAAGTGCTTGGATCGTACAAGGCAAGGCAATTGATGAAATATTGATAAAATAACTTTTATTCTCATGCAGTTATATATTTTCGTTGGCAATGAAATGACGAAGATAAACTTTAACGAACAAGATTCCAACGAGATAAAAAGTCCAAGCTGGTAGAGACGTCGTTGCCTCGTGGATGACGCGAAGGACCCTCGCACGCGCGTAAGTCCGAGGTAAGGTGAGGGGATGAAAAATGTACGAAACACAACGAGCGACGAGATCGCCGACAAAGCAAAAGAGGCGCGTGTGTCTCGCGCCAGCAAATATACAGGTTTTGATAGGAGGGACACGGAAATAAGAACAACGCACGAGTGCGTCCCGCGTATGCCACGATCGAACGATTTTTCTGCGTGAAAGAAATTACATCGACAGTACATTAATCATTCTCTGTTTTTCACTTTTTTCAACAATAATTACAAGCGTTGAGACAATTATTAACAACCGATAATAACAGCATTACGCATGCACAGGCAAATAAATGCAAGTTTAGGGACGATTTTGCAACATTGACGTGGAACTGCATGAAGCGCGATCGGCATCTCCAATTTGTAGATTTTATTAAATAAAAGATGCACGATGCTCAAAACTCCCTCTATGAGGAACTATATTTTTAATTTTAGCTTCCTCTTAGCGGAAGCTTCGAGCATCGTCCATCTTGAGCATCTTGAGGAAGCAATTTGCAAAATTTTCAATTTGCAGCGTTTTTTGTATTTCCGTTCAAATTATATAATTTTGACAACTTTTCTAGAGAGTAAAGAGGAAGTACAAACTTATACAAAATATTTTACAAAATTGGCAGAAATTATAGCGGTTGGACGATTGTTCAGAAAACTCAGATTTTCGTTAAATTCGAACAATCATAAACTTTAAACCGTTCAACCTATATTCCCCAAATTCAATTCCTATTATTGATACTCTATTTATAAAAAAAAAATTAGTAATGGATCTTAAAATTTGCGTTGAGGCACATTGCACACTGACATTGAAAACTGAAAAAAAAATTGTTACCGTCACATAGTCAAAAAATAGTGAAATAAAATTTGGAAAATTGCTCAATGGGAACTGCAGTTGTAGGATTGGATCGATGCATCGTCGTCCCTCGTTTTTATCGTTCCCAGACAGAAAACTTGAAGGAGAAGTAGGGCGCGATAATAATCGATATCGAACATTAAAAGCAGTACACTATATAATTATTAGTATCACCGAAGACGGGTGACGAGACCGGCACATCGGGGTATTGAAGAAAATGAATAAAAAGAAGACGAGGAGGAGGAGGAGCAGGAGGAAGGAGCGAGTGCATAACTGGACGTGCATGGCACGAAAAGGACCAAGCTGGAACCAGGAGCACGTCCGGCTTGGACACAACTGACCAACGTCGGCAGATGTATCATACGGAATCGACGTTCGTCGTCCAACTGCTTTTTTTTACTAATTCTCTCAAGAAAAAAGTCTCGATCGTTCTGTCTCCTTTTCTACAATCGTTTGTGCTTCGATTTCTTGTCATTTACCATTTTGATTAAAAATAAATTTTAAAAATCGTCACCGATCAACGAATTTTCTGCGGATCACTTTTTCTCCCAAATTTCGAATTATGTTCGGAGTCGTTTGGCATTTTCCACCGTTTATCGAATATAGAAAAAATGAAATAAAAATCGTATACCAGGTGACGGATGACTCAACACGATCGACCATTTTTTTTCTCCCAAGGAAACTCACAGACTCGTATCAATGGCAATAAATAACATTGCGAATGATAATTGAGTTATTAAAAGATAATTGACATCCATGAATTCGTGAAAGCGAGTGTCCATCGTTATTTTTGTATATACAAAACGATCGGGAGTCTGAAATGTGTGATTTTTTGTCTCTACACACGGTCCATATACTCGCGGAAGAATTCATGATGCACGATCAAACATCCAAAGAAACGGCACGCGTAAGCCAACGCGATGAGTAGCATATGCCATTTATTCACGTGTGTGCAATGTGCATGCAGCTTCGAAGTACATTCTGGAACGGTATGAAATGATACAATTTATTGTCGCTACGCTCGATTAAAGCTGACGAGTACGCGCGCTATTTATCGTCGGTAACTCCGAACTCACTGAAACAAGTTCGAAAAAGTAAAAATAAAGACGAAAACATGGCTTTGTTGAGCAGGTGATAAAACCACCTCACGTATATCCAACTTTTCTTCTTCGTTTTCTTCTACTTCGAATGACGCGTTCCGGAGGGTCGAAGAGAAATAAATATTTGTGTATATACACGATCGTATACGAGCTGACAAGGATCCAACCACGTCGATGTCTCAAAGGCGCTTTTTTGTACGCTACATCCATGTGTGTATATATAAATGTATCATCGGACGATCAACGTATGAACGACGTCTATGGAGGATTCTATGGAGAATCGAATAGGCTACGACCCAACATCCTGAAAAAATTGAATTTCCCGATCGTAATCAGCGCTAGCTAAATCTTTCTGTCAATTCCAACATTTTTTTCTATTGAGAGACTCGCGCAGAAGTCTTTTTTTTTTCAAGTCAAATTGGTTGAATTGTAAAAGTTTGATACTTCCTTTGCGAACATCACTGCAGCGTATGTTTTCGATGAATCATGTTTTTTAGTTTGTTAATAAAAAATATCAACAATTTAATGAACAATTTCGAGCATTATTATTTTTTTTATATTTATGGAAAAAGCCCCGTTTTTTAATTGGTTGAGAAGTTTGTAATCGCTGATCTCTCAGCGTAAAATGTCCCATAGAAAAGTTTATATGTATATGGTGTGTCTCTGGCGAGTTGGGCGAGGATGGGGATGTGGTCCCTTCTCGGGAGAGCGCCCGTATATACGATCCTAATTGTTATGGCTCTGCGGTGCAATAACCCGGTGCTTTATGATGGTGTCCGTTGCGCCGGAGCGCGATTCACCGACCTGTCTCACCTCAGGCATAGTAATTGTTATGTTTGCAAAAAAAAAAAAAAAAAACCATAATAAAGACGAAAGAGTTATATCGAGTCAACTGCCTCCTTCGTCATGGAATTCGTAGCAGCGAATCTCGCTCGAGAGACAAGACACCCTTGTGACTTTATGAGAATCAGGTGAAATTTATTTGATATTTTAAGGAGGTGCGAAATTGTACGTAAACTTTGATTACACCTACAAATGCAACGTTTCATTTTTCGACTCCACTTTCATAGACAGTTTTTTCAATGAAAATCATCTATTGAATTTGAATGAATTGGTTGGGCAAAAAATACGAGTCTCGATAAGATTTGTTCAGAACGTAAATATTCTCGCTGGATTTGGGGAAATAAAAATTGAGAAATTACCATTGCAGAATAGAATCGAGAACGACGAGCTTTAATTATAATGAATAGGGATTCTTGCGAATATATTTATTATAAAAGAAAATTGAATGAAATCGTGAAATAAAATGGGTAAGGAAAAAGTGTCATTCCCTAAGCTCACACATGACATCGCAGACCATTTCCATGCGGAGAAGGATAATTACCGCGCAATTTACGGAAGTAACGAGGCGACTCGCTCGCGCGAACGTTTGCAAAAAGTCAAGTTGCTCGCAGGTGCCTATGTGTCTACCACGTGGTCTCGAATGCCATTTTATACAGGCATTACATACATGTATAGAAAATTACGTATAAAATACATGTGTATAAAATTTTATAGTATATTTTAGGCTGAAAGAATGAGAGAAGCGGCGTGTAAGTAACGCAAATGGAGAGGCGGACGTAGTGGCAAAAAAAAAAAACGTGCGTTGGGGTGAGCACACACAGTGGCCAACTTAATTGTGAGCTCGACTTCATGGGCAAGACTTCATGCTGCCGTAACATGATATTTACATCGAATACTTTGCGATAAAAGCAGCTTTACTTTTTTTCATTCTTTCTCTCGCTGTATGTCTTTTCATTCATTCCTCTATATGTGTATATATTTACAAGTAAATATGTACCAAGTGGGATGTAAGAGAAATTCCAGAGGTGCAACGAGAGCGCTGCTTTTTTGCTTGTAAAAGTAACTCTTTACCATCGCATCACACGCCTTTTTATTGTTATCTATGTTCGAGGCACGTGTGCATATTATATCTTGTCATAATTATGTTCGAACAATTGTTATTGTTATCAAAGACTGTCTGGATGAGACGACAATAATCAACCCTAGTAACCTGGGTTTAAAGACGAACCCAGACGACTTTAAATCCCGCGCCCTTTCTCCCTTCATTCTACCGTTTTTTATCGTTTTACCGGATTTTTGACTAATTTTTTTGACTTCAAGCTAAATTGCCTCAGGCTCACATGGTCCTGCATTAAAAAAACGAAAAGAATGAGCTCAAGTTGAAGCCTTTTCGTTAAATTTTACCGGAGATATGAATTTTTCAAAATTTGGGTCATTCATGATCCCGGGTTACCGGAATAGGTAAAAAAAAAAATAAAGTTATCGTTCTAGGATTAATTGTCGATGTTGGTTATTTTTTTCTCATAGTTACTTCGTTGTTTTCTTCAATTTTGCTAAATTTTGAATCTTCACCTTCAGATCCGTTCATGCGATGATTTATAATGCTGGGGAATAGTTCGGATACATGCTGATAATTAAAACGCTCATAACAATTAGTCGATTTGCATAATTCATCGCGTGTCTCATTCGTGGAAATGTCATTGTCGGGTAGCAAGAGAATTTTTGCTTGTTATGTTTCTCGTATTCAAAGAAATGAGAAGAATCCTTTATTTGGAGAGAGCCAGCAACGGTAGAGTTATACATTCGGGAGGAATATCTCGAGGAAGTTATTAATCAGAGTCGAAAGTGGTTTAGTACCGATTCGCGGGATAGCTGTCAGGACCCACGATGTCGAAGCTGAGAAAGCAAACAAGAGCGCGAGAGAATGATAAAGAGAAGAAAAAAGGGAGAAAGAGCGAGAGAGATGGATGCGGACATGCAGACGGAGACGAAAAGCGATGAAAATTAAAGAACGGTGCGAAGCAGGATTGAGATGGTGGAGGAGAAGGGGATCTCAGCACGAGCCAAGTTCATCCACTTTCAGGGATCCCCCGGTCTTTCGCACCCCCGGAATGACGTACGAGTCTGACACAGCGTGGGGCACGCTTTGGGTCCTTTTGCGGCATTTTTCTAGCTCGTATACATATATATCGGTGTACGTATCCTTTTTGGGATGATGCACCGCGATGCATCGTCGTTCCTGCTGATGATGCACCCCCGATCGAGCCCATGGATTCCCGTAAGATTGTAAACCAGGACCAAACGAGAGCCGATGCGAATAAATATTTGAATTACAATCTGTGCCGCTCGTAAAAACGTCGTCACTCGTAACGAATTGCAGCCAAACTGCTTGCGAGTGTGCGTGCTTTTCACACAATCTCCCGCTCTGATCTGGGCTTATTATATGCACCGGAGGCTGCACCATGGGTGCATTTGCTCACGAGCAAGAAATAATCAACTTTCCAAAGTTCAACATCGATTGATCAGAGAAGACAAAAAAAGCTTCGGGACTACAAATACACAGTAAAATTCTCTGGGCCCCAATAAATTTGACGACTTGATAGAAAATGCAAAATCCACTTTTCCTTTCGCTTTAATGAGTCGGTAATAACGTCTCAACTCTTTTTATCGCCACCGCATACACGCTCTTCGTTTCTCGCAGATTTATCGCGCTCTCATTGGCATTACGTTTACGTCGATCCAATCTCTCTCTCTCTCTCTCTCTCTCTCTCTCTCTCTCTCTCTCTCTCTCGCTGCCTCGATTTCTTTCTCGTACGTATTTTGCATCGTTCCAACACCATCGTTATACATGGCCCCTTAATTTCGACATTATGTTCTTCCCGATAAGGAATACTTATGGAAGCAGGTGACATTAGCATGTGAACCTTCCATACTGCCTATATTCATATACCCACGTCCATTATACGTCACTTTTTAATGGCTTGTTTTTTCTCCATACTCCACTTTTCGATCGATCTCTTCATCACTTTTTTCCTTTTTTTCACAATATCCTTACAACTTCCAGCCTCTTAATGACCCGTTTCCTCCTTACGTGCAGGAGTAGCCTTCGAAATGTAAAATCTAAGCTCTCCGATGTTTGGACAAAATTGTCATGAAGGCAATTTATCAAAAAAAGCAGGAAAAATAAGCGATGGGACGTTCTGGAAGAAAATGACTGAGCAACTGATCAACGTTTTGTGCCGTTGTGCCGTTCTAAAGCTTAACCATTACTTGCCACCTTGGGGGTACAAACTACCCCAAGCCTATTAAGGAAAATAGTCATTTTTCCACTTTTGTTGGTTTTAGCATTTTTTTAGTGTATTCAAATCTAATTTTTGGTTATATAAAGTAAACAATCTTTTGAAAAAAGCTTTCAATACGTTCTACGACAATTTTCAAGTCGAAATATTCGGTAGTTCATTTTTTATGACAATTTTTCTGACTGGGGTGACCCCATGGTGGCAAGTACGTAAAATTCTACAGAGGTGTGGCAAGTGAGGGTTAAAGTTGAGAATCTCGAAAAACATCGAATTACGGTGAAAATTTGGCACGTCGTCAAATCGGCAAGATTCGAGGTGAGAAAAAGTTACAATTGCGAACAAAGCGGCTGCAATAATGAGATTGTACTTTTTTTTTAAATAATTTAATGCCCGAGTTGATGCGGCGCAGCAGGTGACGTTTTATTGGCTCGTATGATATCTTACGGAGATTCGACTAACGCTCCAAGATATTTATATAGACGCCAGCTGATCAATCTTCTTAATTCTTCTTCTCGTGTACTCCTACCGTCTGATTTTCGCCTCTAGCGCGTCACGTTTACGTTCAGGCCGCACACTCTTGACTCTTGTATGCGATTTTGCTCAGACGACCTCCTTAGAATCGCTCGATTTAACTAACATCGAGAAACGAATAGCCACGTCGAATCGAACCAACGGAAAATAAACTTGAGCAAAAGAGAGAGACTTTCGAATATATTTATTTTGATCAGATAAAAAGACATGCTTCACATCATTTGACATTTCATTGCGTGAGATACACTTTAAGAATTCGGCCATATTTTGTACGGTCGTATTGACGCGTGAAAACGAACTTCTGCACTGGAAACAAAATTTTGTTAAAAATCGTCAATATTCTGTTGAATACGGTAAACTAAATATTTTTGGATAATTTCAAAATTTTCATTGTTTTGGCAGTATATTTGGTTTACGAGGGAAACGACAAAAATTTGCTTCCGAAGAGACTTTCTAAAATATTTCTTGCTGCAATGCTGCATTGCTGCATGCAATGACACAATTTTGGAGATTATTAAAAAAAAAACGTTAAATCGAACATATGTCAAACAAAATGTCGATCTGTTCCACCAAAATTTTGTTTTCAGTGTGCTCATGATTGAATATTTTAACGAGAATTGTTGCTACAAGAATTTGAAACACCAAATCGCTATTGTGGAAAATGTAAAATATGGGACGGAACGTTTGGAGGGAAGAAAGTAAAAACAATAAATTAACTTGACGAATTACCAAGTACCATCGAAAAATGTTTATAGTGACGACCTGTCTATAACCTTTACAATGTCTCAAGGGCCAGGAAGAAAAGTTTGAGCCAAGTACATCGAATTTTGCTTCTGTCGTTATAATTATACGCGCCCAATTTGTGCAAGGCGCCCGATCCGATCGAGCGAGGTAACTGCATAATGACTCGATGCCACTTGGTTGTTGCATCTGATTATCCGGGGCCTGCTCGCTTTTCGGAGCGGCTCGACGCTCCCAGCAACTCTCTTTTCAACTGTCTCTCGTTTCTGCCTCTTTTCACGATTCTAATCGCTAAATCTTCGTCATTGCGATGTATGCAGCAAGAGTGCGGATAATGAGCATCAGCCAATCCAAAGTCTCGACAAGCATCGGGAGAATCCGTTGAGTTCTTAAGTTCTCCCTTTTTTCATTGTTATCAATCAACACGATTCGCAAATAAGTTTTGTTGAGCTTATTGTTTCCCCGCAACTTCTGGTTATTTCGATGGCAAAATTGGCAAATATTTCCAGCAAAATCTTAACAATTTGCTTTTAATCGTCCGTTATTCGTTCGACGTCGATCCATGGTCCTTGGTAAACTTTCCACAGTGCTGGTTGGCACAATTTATGAATCAATTATCAACGGAGTTAAAAGGAAATTTCTCGGTGACACCCTCTTCATTCCTTCGCTTTGATTGCCTGGTTATGTTTTATCGATCGTGAGTTAAAAAGGCAGATTTATCGATTAATCAAGACGCGATTTAGTTCCCTTTGTATAACCACTCGATACAGTTCTTGCTCATTAACAAAATACGAGGGACGAAGTGAAAGAAGATCGAAGAAGAGACGGATTATCCCGAGCGATATTATACGAGGGAAGAGATAGGGCGAGGCCTGCATTTTTTTTCACCCATACGACGACTTTGCAAAGCCGTCGCACCTGCTCCCTTTGCCTTTGCACCTTCCGACGCGCCGCTATACTTTCGACGACAGTTCCACCACCACCCCGCGTCACTTTTTTATCCCTCGTGCGTTCCCTCCTCTTCTTAACAAAAATGACTGTATAATTTTTTCGTTAATATTTCGATAAGTTGTTTTTTTTTTTTTCAATCTCTGCGATATTTCGACAATCATCAGCTGCGATTAGGAAAGTTTGATTAATTCGATCGAGCTCGTTGTTGGAAAAAAAATCATGACCCTGTCGATGTTAATTATGAGAAAAGAAAAAGGAATCAATTTTCGTAACGACCACATTTTTTTGTTCACGTGGTTTTTTCTGCGATGACTCGTGAACGAAGAGGATGAGAAAATTGATGTTTGACTTCGTAGACTTGGTTTACGTGGATGATGAGCGTGTGCATGCAACTGGCTCGCGTCGCTAAGCGTTCGGTCGTCGCTCAGCTGAGATCGGCATGTAATTGAGAAGAAGCAGCAAGGAGAATTTGGATGAAACGCATCAAGAACAGCCGGTGTAGCGAGATTCCAGCGGCAAACCCGTTCCGGGATACTTTCGGTCGCATGAGCATCTCGATCGGCGGAGGAAGAAAGACGGAGGAAAAGGAAGAGAGAGAGAAGGACATATCTCAAAAGAGACGCAGGCCAGCACGATGAGAAACGCGCGATTCTTATTCCCGGCAAATCTTTTGCCTCGCGTAGTCGCGCGATACTCCACTTTTATCCGCACGTCTCGTTATTCCGTGTCACACTTTATCAACCATCATCGCCGCATCAAAGTTTCAAGTTTTTTTTTCAATTTTGTTGCAAAGTTTTGTGTATTGTGTATTCAAGGAATCGTACCAACAACGAAATCGGATCCGAGCGAGGCCATTATTGTAGAAAAACCGCGCAACTCAGATTTGAGGCAAAATCCTGCGCGTGTACGCGACTTAGTAAACGAAAAGTATCAGTGATTCTAAAATATTCAAACATTTTCAAAGTCATTGCAAGGCCCAAAACGCTCATAAGGCTCAGGACGGAATCGACGTACTTGAAATGCCATAAAAATCGATCATCGATGCGTGAACGAAAATGTCATAGTCTCGTTACTGCGCTCATGCGATCGCAAAAATCAATGCACCCGCGATGTTTAGGTGCCTGATGCAAGGAAAGAACTATCTCGTTGCCTTTCAGAATCAATCGCCGTGATGGTTTTCTCGATTCATTTCTCCGATGGTGAAAAACCAAAAACCGGGGAATTGCTTCTGGATTTACGAAACACATGGATCGCGCCAATGCGATACTTTGCAATGTCAAGTTTTCACATATTACGCACGAGCAATATATAACGGAGGTTGGAACTTGATCCATAAATCATTTTTTCAAAGACTGCTTCACGTTGGAATAAAAGTTTCAATCGAATTGATTTATTATACCCCCGGTGGCAAGTAGCACAAATTTTTTTGCCTATCTCAAAGGTGTCCTTGTTAAATTCGCAACACCCTTATTAAATACCACCCTCACACATTAAGGCACTAATATTTCAATATATACATATATATATATATATAAATATACATCGAACACTGTTTGCGACTGGGTTTGAAATCACTCCTGATCTCTCACGGTACAGAAGTTTGAAAAGCCGAGATATACCAATGTCTGTGTACGCGCAAATATATTTATATCAGAAGCAGCAACATGGACTGCTTAGATCAGGCAATGAGTTTCACGTCACGCTACAGACATAAATTCATCAACGAGCGTATCAGTATAGCGACTGCATTTTCTCGCGCACGCTTCAAACTTTTTTTCTTCATAATTTTTGCCTTCATGGTAGTAACTGCATCTGATACGTGTATATCAAATATAATACGTTTGATACGCGTATGGAGAGACCAGTTTATAAATCGAGACAAATATATAATACAAACGAGACTTTAGCAGGCTTTGTGCGACAGTGTCGACACGCATGGATATCAGACAGCTGATATTGTATGTATCGAATAATTTCATTATTAAGGTGAATCGAGGAAGTCGTGATTACAAATTTATTAATGACGATCCCCTTTTTTTCCTCGTTTTTTTTTTTTCGCCGAGGTTTCATTATGGAGTTTGATGAACTCGAAGAGTTCGAGAGAGAATCGCGCCACAAGAATTTGACAGTGCGAAGTTGGAGATTTTCTGTCACCCAGCAGACTGTGCGGAAAGTAACGAGGACGCGCTGCGACGCCGACGTCGTCGTCGTCGTCGTCGTCGTCGTCGTCGTCGTCGTCGGGGCTTCAGCCAGGCATGCATGCAATAATGCAACTCTGCTCCGACACATTGTGTACATACGCAAACTTTGCACAATATATACAGAGCGAACAAACACATATATCGCATCGTCAGCTATCCTTCTCGGACCTTCATAATTTAGTTGTGAGAGCATGAAATATTTTATGGCAATGCGAGATAGCGCGAGAGAACCGACTGAAAAACGTACGATCGCGTTGATGGATTGGTGCTCGCTCTATGCCCCGCTCCATGACTTTTTTCATACCTTTCTCGTCCGTCTGTATACTGCAACCGCTATACATGCGTATTTTCAAAAGACCAATTTCATATTCGCTCGGTGTATACACTTTTGCCTTACAATATACTAAATACCGTACGTTGAATATTTTCTCGTATAGAAAACATTCCATCCGCTCGTATCGTTTCACTCTATCCACGTCGCGACGATACTCAGCAATTTTTTATTCATCGTTTTGTTTTTTTTTTTTTTTTTCGATTTTACGTGGCGCAACGTGCGGTAAAGGAAAAATGCAAGAGCGCGTGTGCTACATTTCGTTTATCGGTTCTGGATTCTGTTTTCGTATTCGGATCGTTTGATGCGCATCGCGCGTTCACGAGGTGCGATCGCGTTTGCTGAAAAATTGATTTGCTGCTCGATTCCTTGACGTAGTCTCGATCTCTCGACGATCGATAACTGCACCAGCAAAATCGAATCGATTGCAATGGTTTATTGTGATTTTCCTTAGTCTGCTCCTATATTTGGAAAAGTGTCTATTTTTTAAGGTTTGAGTTATTGTCACAAGGCTGAAAGCTGCGTCGTTGCACGAGTAAACAGAGCTCGCGCGATACGTAAAATGCACAAAGTGTTTGGTGATGGACGTATTGTGCAGCCTATCGCGACGAGGGACGTGAGCCCAACCCCGGAAATCAGCAACCCCTCCGATCCCTTTGTCCCTCGCGCTCTTTCTCCTCTATAGGGTCACACCGCAGTGCCACAAATTCTTCCGGAAGTGGGGAACAAGAAGGCGGGAAATATTCCGGTACCACCCATCCACAGACTGCCTCGATCGCTATGGGGACTGTGCAAGGTCCTCAATAACGCGTTTACATTGTAATACATACGATCTTTTGACTCTCAGCAATTGATATGAGCAATCCACCCTATCCATGCATCGTAGACACGAATGTGAATATACATAAGCACTTTGTATGTATATGTTGTGCAGAGGTTTCAGAGGCAGCAAAAAGGAAAAAAAAATACACACACGGGATTACGATTGAGCTTTGTGCGAGTTTCATGGAGATTTTTGCTCGCCGACGCGAGTAAAAAAGCTATTGACATCGATTTTTTCACGTATGCACGTTTTATACTTCGTGGGAATCTCCCACTCGTTTTGTTCGATTTTTTCTTTTACGATTCGTACATTCTCAGTCATTTATAAATTTTGCTCGATATGTATATTGAGCATTTCGGGATACGAATAAATTAAAAAAGATTCAATGCTTTCGCGATTGTTCGGAAAGATCAATGTGTTATAATATAATTGAAAATTGTTGACGGTGAATTTTCACGATGCAGAAACGAATCTCCCGAAGTGGCGAACTCGAGAGTTTTTTTCACCGATAACGTTGCAATTTTTCCTAGCAGCAGGCATCATGAACGTTTGGAGAGGTCTATTCCATAAAGCAGTTCATTTCATATTCATGAACAATTACAGAGGGAAGGAGCAATTTTCCGATACGATGAGTAGAAAACAATTAACCCTTTGTTTTACAGGATGGAAGAAAATCGAGCGTGAAGCCTCGCAGTAATTTGTCTATATGCGCCGAGGAAAAGTAGGAGTTGAGATAAAAGGGAAACTATGTATAATGAATAAATGAATGATGAAAAGCAGTTGGAATAATGATTGGCGATCATCGTAGAGTCTCGTTTCTTTTTTTTCTGCGGTGTTTCTCGCGCCCTCTCTTTTTCACGGCGCGCCACACAGCGATCTATATATAGCAAGGCACTACCACAGGAGATCATATCTTGATTTTAATAACCGGTTATACGCCCACTACGAATGCATTTCAGACGACATAAACGCTCTCACTCTCTTTTCTCCGCGGTGTAAGATAGGCTGAGGCCGATAGGCCGCCCGGCGTGTCCACTTGCTCCTGCCTGTGTACACATTATTTATATTGAGCATATATGCACCTTTGTGTTTGTCTGTATGAGCGCACAGACAGACAGACCGACCACACACGCCCCGACGGCGTTGCATTCTTCGGGAAAGCAGGCAACTCCTGTAATAATCCACAATGTCCATTATTTTCTATACACTTTGTTGCTTGTCTATATTTTCGCAGTGCATAGTAGAAGCTAGCGTTATTGTCGATGCAAAACTTGAACGTGAACCTTCCGCAAACATTTATTTGAACGTCCAAAGGAAATTTAAAAAAAAAGCTGAACTTGGTAGATCGTGCGATTTCGCGTTGATCACATCGATGGAATCGTTGCACGCAGAGACTCACGAATTACGTCAACGTAATTCGAGAAAAAGATGAGCCGTTTAGTTGCCAGGAACAAAACGGTACTTCCAAAGGTGAAAGTGCATGGTGACTTTGGACATATTAGCACCAAAGCGTTCTCCTCGCTTGTGTACAAGAATAGACCGAGAGCTCGTCAGGTATACGCACCTCGTTCGGGATATAATTACCAGAGCGATCAAACTGTCAGGTGGTAAAGTTCGAGCTGTGTTTCGCTGTTGCTCCTGTCTATAAACGGGGCCTGTGTGTTAACCTCGACTCGGATATTATAAGCTCCTGCTTCCAACGATATACATATATACATTAGCTTTTTGCTTTGCCCCTGTTCTATAAACTGTTTACCAAAGTTTGCCACCCTAACTAGTTCTAACGTCAACGGGGTGTGCACACTATACGATTTCTCTTGCGCTAACCTCACCTCATCGCTTTATCCAGCAACATTTGCGTACACCTCCTACATTGTTCACTCGATAATTGCATATGCGATCGTCTCCCCACTCGATACTAAAAACAACTTTGACAGACGTCACATTAAAATGACTATTTTTCAGAATCCACAAATCCGAGCTCATTTCCACTCGCGCAATTCATCATTCGCGAATACAAATCTGTCATTACTTGAACGTTATTTACAAAACCAAAAAGAACGACGACCATGAAAAGAGTGATTGAAACCTTGCATGGCGAACGATGAAAATGACTAAATTAAAATAAGAGAAACGAGCAGAGCTCTATACGCGTTGAAAAGGTGAAAATTGGAGTTGAAAGAATCTGCAAAATTGTCCAGATCGGCGACTGAGGTAGGGAGAAGAGCCGTCATGTTTTACGGGGCATCATTAGAGTTTTATAGGTGCTTGCGGGAAAAAAAAAAGCCAAGTCTGGACGAAGAAAAGTGAGTGGACGACATCAGCAGACCGCCCTCGGTTTATTACTCATACCGATGGAGCGAACGACGAAGATAATAATGTAAATGGGTACATCGAGAGATTGTGCTTTCTGTCAAATATTTTATGTGCGAATTCGTGTATTTATATACACAAAACATACATGGGTGTGTATGGCATAAAAACACTTTTACGCTGTATCGTATTTCGCAACCTAACACAGTACCGTGCGCTGCTATCGTAAAACCGTATTATGCAGAGCTATAAAAAAAATATATATATACATATACACGTTCATAACACAGGCAGTAGTAAAACTGTGTATATCTTACATATTATGCGCTAATTATCGTATAATCTTTGATCTGATTATTTCGCAGTAAAAATAGTTTAAAAAGTCGACTTACGCGTACAAACATATTTATATATTTATAACTGCAATATGAAAGATGCGCTTCGCTTCTATCGTCGCCTTTATGCTTTCGGAATAATCATCGTATATAATTGGAGCTCCGGTATAAAAGCTCGCGAAATGCGCCTTAACATGTACGCGTGTCCGCGGTTCATGTATTTTCGCTGCTTCTTCAAAGCTCTGCGTTAACTCGTTCCTATTGTTCTCGATATTTTTGTTTACTGGCCAAACCTTGGTCACATCAAGAATCGAGAGTGGACGAGAGTCGTTGTTAAGGGGTTATACGCAGTTGCAAGGCCGAAAAAGGTCGTTTTTTTTTTTTTTTAGAATTTTTTCTGAAAAGGTATTTCATTTGTATGAGAAGTAAGAAGTATAAAATGTAGTGATAGCTTTTTACTCTAGCTTTAAGTTTATAGGTATTGATCGAAGGAATAGTTGAAATTTCGATTTTTGACAAAATGACGGCTCCAAAAAGGAAATATTCCAATTTTTGACCAAATTTTTTTTTGTCCACTTGTTTAAAAAAGATGCGAAAATAATTATCGGAAATTTTATTCCTTTTGAATCAATACCTAGATTCATCTATTCACGAATAGAATATTTTGGTTTTTTTTTTATTTTAGATAATGCTAACCGGAGATTTCAAGAGATCGTCTACGCGGGAGCGGTGTTAATCAAATTTTTTTTTAAATTAAACGCTAGCACTACTTTTATTTTTTACTTCTTAGCTTTCTTCGGCTTTGCAACTGCGTATAACTCCTTAAGAACGTTGTATGAAGACGGTCAAATCTAAATTTTTGTTTTCAGTTTTTTTTACATACAAAATGGTTTGCGAGTCTAACTTCATTTTAAAAAGTTGTTACAAATTGACCAAAGAACAACATTCTCTAAATCCAAGATTTTCCGAGGTAATCTGTATTTTTTGTATAATAAACAAAATTTCGAAAAAATTTTACGAACGATTTTTTTGAAAAACTAAATAAAGCTTCTTCGATGTTACGTAAAAGTGTATGCAAAGGTTTAAGAGGCTTCACCATTTGGAAAACGAAATATTTAATGTTGAAAATTGCAACTTTTAACACACGCTCTTATGAGAAACTACTGAAAATTGTGATTTTTATAAATAAATATCTCGACTTCTACATGGTGAAAGCTCTTACGATTGCGCGAGCCATTGGGTATCACTATTCTTTTTGTGTGGTGCAAATTTAAAGGAATTCTATCGATAGAAAATTTTGCATAAAACGTCCTTAATACGACTGAAAAATCTGTTTTCCATGAGTTACGAGACCCTTAAATGACAAATCTGTCGAGTATCGTTGCGTTATCATCGTATAAGCCCGAAAGAGTACGCTTGCAACGTTCACGTTTTCTTATCTCTCTTTGCAGATACTGCGTAATTATCGAAATGAAGTAAAAAAATTTATTTCGCATTTGTATTTACAGTTTTTTCACCAACACATGGAATCCACGTGCAAATTCGATAATCTTTCCAAGACTGTACCCAACAAAGTTCTTTTTAATCGATTGCAGAATAAAATATGATAGCAGATGGTAAATACGACCACAAAATGTAAATACGTGACACTTTGCATGCGAATCCAATTATTTAATTTACGTGATTGTAAATTTGTAATTGTGAGTGAAAAATCAACGAGAGGTTTCATTTATTTTTCAATCATCGGTGAAAGCAGTCGAGCTGCGGTTCGAGTATGTTATTTTGGCTGGTTAGTCGTAAGCCTTCGATAGCTCAGTTGGTAGAGCGGTGGACTGTAGTTGGCGAGATACAAAAGAGACATCCATAGGTCGCTGGTTCAAATCCGGCTCGAAGGAAAGGTTTTTTTTTTTTATCTAGTCATGAAATTGAACAAAAAAAACATCGATAATTTATCAGTGATGATTTAAAACTCAAAAGAAACATCGAGAAATATTATTTGACGAAAAATTTGAGAAGTTTGAACAATGACGATAAAGATCGAGGCTCTCTGGTTATTTTTCAGCAAACCCAAAAAACTGTTGTTCCTTTCGCTGAAAATATAGATACGGAAAGAATACTTGTTCAGCGGAAACAATACATACGGCTAATGTCGACTTAATCAACGATCAAGAGGCAAGAATCATGTTTTCAAGATTATAGTCCTGCATGACCACCCGGAATGAGAGATAAGAACATCTGCCGGTTTAGTTCTTCAGTCTCGCACCTCTTACGGATCATTAATTTTCGAAGAATTTGCGAATACTTGTTTCTCGTTAAGACCGATCAGCTGCACGTTAATTAAAACCGAATTTTCGCGGATTATAACCCGAAAACCAGTAAACTGGGTCAGAGAGACCCGCGTATACAAAAACGTTCGTTTCTACTTTTAATGAGAATTTCGAAAGATAATTACGATTCGAAAAAAATGATGCAAAGTGGATCGGAGCTATCGACTGAAAAATAGGATTCCGGGTCTGTTAGACCCTTCAAGTGATTCCTTGGAAATTTCGAGAAAAACCACCCATGAAAATGTTGGACTCGGGGAAGAAAAAGGACACAAAGTCTACGTCCGTAACGCACAGCCCATGCAGTGCAGCCCAAGGGGTCGCGCGATAGCAATACAAGAAGGAAGTTAAAAAAAAATAATAATAATAAAAAACAGAGTAGAAGTAACGACGAAAATAAAAAGGAAGAAAAAATGTTTGTTGAGAGATCGCAGCGCGGGCGCCACGGACCATAGGATTGGAGGTGCACATTTCTGTTTGGGCCGAGTTCGCAGCCTGGCTGACAGTGCCCATTCACTAGCTTTCGCGTCGGACAGCACAATGAGGCCAATTACTTTAATTGCAGTTCAGCCCGTTGGATGCGAAAACTCCCAGCCAACCACGGACCAGCCGGAAGTCGAAATAAACGGCGCAATACAATCACCGATTTTCCGCAACTTCTATAATACGATTCTTCCGCCAATTTTTCGTCAATTATAACCCGAGGCGCGAATCTTGACATTGTAAGTTTCAAAAACAAAAAAACAAAAAAAATGAAATTTGCATAAACGATAGAAAAAATGAAACGAGCATTATTTGAGTTTTTGTTCCGCACGGAAATTCAATTTTTCCCGGTATTCCAGGAAATTGCAACAAACATTAATGGAAATTGTTATAAATAAGTAATAATCAAAAACGAAAAACTACGTGAAACGTCTTTTTGTCTAGAGAACTACGGTCGCGATTGTATATTCATGTCGACATGATGACATAATGAAGAACTTGTACTCATCGCCGAAATAGCTCAGTTGGGAGAGCGTTAGACTGAAGATCTAAATGTCCCCGGTTCAATCCCGGGTTTCGGCAATGTAATTTTTTTTTTCATATTTTTCACTCACTTGTTAAAAGACAAAAAAGCCAAATATAAATCACTTTAAATTTATTCTAAAAATATCGAGATTTCGCTGAAATATATGAATTTTATCTCAGCGCGCTAATATTTTTTTAAACCTATTGACGGATCGTCGATTTTGAATATTTCATTGAAATCCTGGACAGGAAGTTGAGGAACTTCTATTACCAACTTTTCCCCGTTTACGATGAATGCACGACGAGCTGCACGAGCTCTTTGACGAACTGTCGAAACAGACCTGAGCCCCGGTCTGCTGTCCACAATCAACGCACGTACGCGATGGAATAAATCCTCGTACGACAAAGGTCATTGCGCAGCAAAAAAAAACTACCAAAGTGCCTAGGAATGCAGCTATCTGAAAATTTTCGATCGTCAAGGAAAAACAAGTCGTTACTCGATTTTTAACGTTTTTTAAAAATTATAGATATGAAAAAATAAAAACTATTTTATCGACCGCACTCACGTGATTACAAATATTCTGATTCCGCAATATTTCATATCGCTATGTACCGAAGGACAATAATGAATTCCTATTTTTCACCGAAACTTGCAATATCGATTGAAAAAAAAAAACGACTAAAAAAAAAAAACGTTCGAAGGACAATTTTGGTTTTTTCGTCAATCGATTCTCGTCGGTCCCATGGTGTAATGGTTAGCACTCTGGACTTTGAATCCAGCGATCCGAGTTCAAATCTCGGTGGGACCTTTTTGCGGAAAGATTTTTTTTCATTAAAAAAAAAAAGTGGCCAATGCCCCGAAAAATTATTGATTGTTTGTTGGAGCAGCAACAACGGTCCCATGGTGTAATGGTTAGCACTCTGGACTTTGAATCCAGCGATCCGAGTTCAAATCTCGGTGGGACCTGCTTTTTTCCTATTACCCGGATTCACGTGCACTTTTTAACGTTTTTTTTTTTTTTTCATGCAAAAATCGTTTGGTCCGAATTTGGCAAGGATTTCAAGATTGTTTGAGGCGTCGAAAGGATACAACGATAAGTAGAATCTCAATCGGATGTCCGTGGAGATTTGGAAATCGATTCATTCGTACATTGCACATGTGAATATATTCGTTGGTTGGCTCGAAACTTTTGAATGGCTGCGACGTCCACCCTTCTTCGCAAATGCAAAAACCCGTTGCATTGTCATTGTAACCACGATGACAGTACATGTTCTGCAACAATGGTTTTTAAGCTGCTGCACTTGAAATATTTGTCCGAATGTCGCACCAACAAACTCATCATTAGATGCAGTGTGTCAGAATAAAAGCTCGATGCAGAAAACTCAAAAGAAGTCTGTGGTTATTGGTAATTCGATGATTACTCAGAGAATATTTAAACTTTGTACCAACCAGGAGACGAGGTGCAAGTTCAGATGCCCAAGCCGGTTCAGCTTCACCGCGTTTTAACGCACGAATTTCCATTTCGTTTACGGCATTCTCCAAATCGCGACAGGTGTTGCTCACAGGAACGTAAGCCTGCGTTTGAATAATTCTCGTAGCTCAATCTCTTTTTTCCCCTTAAATTAAGGAGCGCGTTAATTCGTCCTGGCAGAATCGTTATTATCGGAGATCTCGGTAACAATTGGTCAGTTTTATCGAACGGCTGCAAGTTCCTTGAAAGCGTGTTCTAACATTTTTCAATGAAACGTAATGAATGTTATAAGTAAATATAAATGTTGATAAAGATTAAATGCATGGATCCATGCCGAGGTATACACGATTGAGGCGCGATGCTTGCTAAGTTTTATCGCCAAACTGCCTGCCATCCGTCATCATTAACCCTATTAAATTATAAGAGTACAACGCGCTTGTGGTTTGAGGAGGAAACCAGAAAGCCCGAGAACTGGTCTTACCTGCATATCGACTCGAAAAATTGTTTCCAAGAGTATAAGAAAGACGGCGAGAGAGAGAGAGAGACAGAGATCGAGAGAGGGAGAAGGAGAAACCGTGAGGCATGCATGAGTGACGTCCAGGGCCACGCGACCTTTATCGCGGATTGGGTCTTAAATTTTTCTTTTGCTCACGGACTCAAAAACGAAAAGCCCGAAACCCTGAACGCCGTACACTAGCGAATCGATTTACCGTTTCTTTGAAAAAAAATAAAATTTCCAAATATCAAACGTTTTGCCATAAAAACAGCTCGAGCAGTTGATTCGCAATCTCCAAAGCCCCATATACCCTGTGACGCGATCAATTAAACTGGCCGTGTCATAAAGACAACAAATTTGATTATTGGTTTTGGATAAAATAAAATTATTGTTAGGATAGAAAGAAAAAAAGGAACGTAATGAGACGATAACGGACTGGCAATTATTGAGAATCGTCGAGGCGGAATAATCGTTCATAATATCATACACACACGTTTCCAAAGGATCGACTACGCACATGCAAAGAGCTCGTGTATACATTTATGAGCGTATAATGAAATGTGTGTGTGCGTGTATGTGTAAATAAACTCCCATCGACCAGTCATTAATACAAGAAGCAAGGCGTTGAAATTAAATCGTTGTGGGTCATAAATTAAATTGGTTAAATAATCGCTGGTTAATGGGGAAAAAAAAAAAAAGAAAAGAGGCAAAGCGGAAAGGCGCTAGCGATAAGAAACTCAGGCGATTGAGCGGGAACTGAATCGTGTTTATTCTCATCAAATGCAAGTATATATCGCTTTGTTATTATAAATACGAAAAAGGACCGAAAGAGGCGCAATAAAACGGGCACGAAACATCGCATGCCAACTGCGTATATCAATCCGCAACAGTAAGAGAAAATCGTCCTTACACGAAATCGTCAGCGATTCGAGAGTAAAATTCGTATTGTTATTTAAATTTGAATTCGAATATTATTGCGCGTGTCTCGCTTTTTGGGTCGACGCAAGAAACGCAGCTAATCCGCGGTGTTACCTTAAAAGCGTATATGGATGAACAACCGGATCTCTGGTATTTGACCATAAACGGGAGTCGCGTCGAATTATGATTCGAGTCGGCACTAGGTCCGAGAAAAACTGTTGCGAAACGGAATTCTCTCGTATTAGGATTACGCCTCAAAGCCTCGCACGTTAAAAATAACGTAAACGCGAGCTCACGTGATCTTTTCGTATTAAAATAGTAAAAAATAGTAAAAAGTAAAAAAATGAGGAGACGCAGATAATATAATGAAATATTTGTCAAACATCGGGTTATTCAATTGATAATTCGAATCTATGCTAAAAGGATTAAAATTAAAGTAAAGTGTAAAAACTTACCACGTCTGGGAGTTCCTTGCGCGAGTCCGCGATGCAAATTGGCACTGGTTGACAACGTTGCAACTTCCTATTGTAGTAATTTCTTTTTCCATTGTATTTGACGTGACAGTTTATGGGTCGACAGTGATCGAGCGGATCGAGATCGACGCTCGAACATTTCTTGACAATCATAGGCTCGTAGTAACCTATGGATCGTCGCAGCAGATCATCACGTGCTTCATAGTTTTGTCTATTTTCCTTTCAGTTTTTCACACTCGGTACGAAAAACGACATAAACTTTTTCTAAAAGGTTCGTTTACCTTCGAGAACCGCAGGGACTTTGCGACGCGAAACCGACGTATCGAAATGTACTTTTGCTTGAATCTCATCAGTCTGATTGTTTTTACATCCGTAGATCGCGATGCTACATTCGCCCTTACGATCGTGAAGATACTGCGGCAATTTCCATATGAAATAATTTAACAATATCGATACGGTTCGTTGTGAAGGAATTCGATCGCGATTAAACGCTCCAATAATGCGAAGCTAATGAGAACCAAACTTCAGACGATATTTCAAAAATTATTAATGACACTTCATTGCAGCTTCAATGGCAGCTCTTTGCTTCGAGCAAGGTCAAAGAATAATCCAGTCCACCTGAGATATCACCGCTAATTAGCGACATACAAATATGTTGCGAAACCACGAAAACTTATACGCCGTCGTCAGACATTCGTCCTAACGATTGATTATTATGCATTATCGTCGATCATTTTTAACGAGTTCTGAATTCTCGAGATTGTCTCATCCATCGTACAGAATCAAGTTGAGTTGAACTTTACTCGCGCAACAGCAAATGTTCGTAATTCATCACAAAATACTTTTTCGATGAATGTTAAAAAAACGGAGTTACATGATTGTAAGTACTGGGAAGTATAAGCAATTTTATAAATCTTAGGAAATCAAACAAGAGGAAATATGATTCTGCGAAATCGTTGTTCGTACTGGATCCGCGATTACGCGATGAGAGAGAGAGAGAGAGAGAGGGGGGAGAGAAAATAAAAAAGATATGAACGGAAATGATGAAAGAGATTCCGGTCGCAGAGGCGATCATTCGAGTTCACTTACAACTTAATTTAACCTGCGCATACACTTGCACCTCTCTGGTTGGAGCCTATTCTTTCTCGTACTCTCCTTTCACTCGTACTTGCAAATGAATATGGATATACAGGTGAGTTTGCAACGTCTGGAGGAAAAGGGCGAGAGAGAGAGAGAGAGAGAGAGAAAGAGAGAGATGGAGATGGAGAAACGGGCAGGGCTGCATCGAGGGAGGAAAAGGGGGAGAGAGAGAAGGAAAGAGAGCCGTTAGCTTAAAAACACTCATAAATCATGATGGCGGCGAGAGAGTCGGTGGCGTGTGAGAGTGGGGCTAACGTGCAACTCCGCGACGAGAGATGTATATATATATATATATATACATGGATGTATATATATATATATATGTATATGTATATATATATATATATACATGTGTATGACGTTAGTGTGGTGTTTAGTGATAATATGTTTAAGGGGAAGGGGCCTCATGGTGGTGGCAGAAATACACGGCTCGACTTTGCTGGTTGGTGCATGTCGGCTCCGCCCCGTCAGGATCACGATAACGACCACGATTATATTGCTCCCACGCGACAAACAGGGGTACCCGTGAACACACTCGGAAGCACAAAACCTGCGGCTCCAGAGAACCTTCAAAGACCCACCATATTTTTCTCTCTCGCTCACTCTCTCCTCTAATCGCAACTCGTCCAAATATCTTTTTTCATCTTTTTCAACCCTTTTCCTTCTTTCTCTTTCTCGCAAAATTTTTTTCGTCTCCCCGCAGCAGCTCCTCGCGTAGCCTTATCGTTCGGAACGATCGCATTGAAGTATTAACTACCCCCGTTATAGGTACCATAGTTCTTAGTCCTTCAAGTTTGTATTCGTTTATAAAAATATGGGTTTCGAGAGGTTCCGCGAGTCATAGGAATGATAGGGATGATCGAGAACGTTCGGAAGGTTAAACGAATTGACTACTCACGAGGGTTGGCCATATGAGGGTAAGATTCCTTATTCCGTGGGGACTAATTATTCCCATATCACCACCGATCAATTGAATATGCTGGAAAAATTGGAGGATTTTGGTAAAGTAAAACATTAGAATATTTGCAGCGATGGAATAAAGACGGAGAGCTTTTGGATTTGATGGTCGGTTTGGATGCTTCGATCCAGCACTGACCTCGCAATCAGCGTCCTCGGGTGTGATATTTTCGCAGCAACTGATCATCCGTGTGACAATGGCTACCGGGATTTGGCACGTGTTTTCGACCTCCACGACTGCAATTGGAAAATTATTCCAACTATTACCTATACGTCGATGTAAATCATTTTTAGGTGGTGTAGGAAAAAAAAGTTTATTCGATGCAGATATTTCAATCGTTACTATTCGTAAATGGAGGAATTCGGATCTCCGATGTAAATCCTGTCAAACGAAATTTAAAGGTCGACATGAACTGCTGATGTTGAAGAATTTTTTCCTTTAACACTCATCAGATCTAACCCAAGCTCTCCATGTTCCGGACAATAATTATACCCCAGCTAAATGGAAACTCGACCATTTCGGAGGGCCACAAGACAAGGAGACACACCAATGCACACAGACACACAGAAAAGAAGCTCGAAATGGTAGAGCTCAAATATCACCTGCTCTTCGCTGTCATTCGACTGTCTCTCTACTTTTTTTCATATCAACCAATATACCAGGGGATTATACTTATAGAACTATTATGGGGTATAGGGAGCAGGGGACGATGAGAATTGCAGCAGGGATTCAAGGGATTCCCGCGGACGATTAATAATTCAGAGATGCGACGCATGCCGAAGGGTTGACTACGTGGAACAACCAGCATATTTATATATCGAGTACATAAGCAGAACTCTATGTATTTATTTCTATACCCCGCTCTTGTGCATGAAAGTCAAGGCTTCTACAGGCCCTTAGCGAGTCTCGTATTCTAAACTTCCCTGAACGATTTCGTTCAACAATTTTTAAACTTTTATCGCTCGATTCGAGTCATGCCCGCCGGCGACTGGTCAAATAATTTCGATACGTGCATGAATAGAACGCGTTTGATTGTACTTGACGTTATCTTTCAAGTCGCTTTGACGGTATCACAAATCCATCTGAATGTTTATTTACCATTGCAAATATAGTTTTTGAAATTTGGTGAAGGAACTGAATGAAAAATAACGGAATAAGGTCCAAGACAAAGTCCGAACATTCGTGGGTTTTATTTTCATTGGAGATGCGAGGATTTGCTAAGGGATGATGTTGAAGTTTGATCTTTTCTTGCGCGACCCAAAAAATCAATCGACACGAAAAATTGGCATGATTTTCAAAATTCAATAAATAGTAAATAGAAGAAATATTTTATCGTTTATTCTCAACGTTGCAAACTTCAGAATCATGCTAAGGGTTATTGGGAAACCCCACGAGCAGGTTTCATTGCCACTGAACTGCAAGGCCCATCGCAATGACCAGCATTCTCACCGGAAATGAGATTTTGGAAAACAAACACGGGCGATTTTCACTAATAATATTTAAAAAGACGCGGCGCACACGGTACGAGCAACGAAACAAAACTGGCGTTTGGCCATGTTTACCAGTCGTGTATAACCTACACAATTCGCGAAGAGAGAGAGAGAGAGAGAGAGAGAGAGAGAGAGAGAGCGGTAGAATATGCTTACGGAGGATGGATTGCGTGTTATATAGGATTGCAACGAGGCTTGTTCGCGGGGCCACTATTCATTCCCTGTAAATGCTTCTGCTTGTCTGTTCTGGGGTTCCGTGTGCGTCGTGATCAACCCCAACCTCTCCGAGACTGTGCCTCTTTCGCATGTCCGTGTGTACACTCTCTCGCTTCTTCGTCATTATCGTGTGATCTGTCGTGACTCGTCCTATATACTATGCTCTTTCTACATACTCCGAGTCCGATATTTTCTGCTCTTAACTTCATGGAACCGCGCGCGAGAAAACCTAGCTCCGCTACGTGGATAAGCACAAGCCTGCCCTTGTTCTGGCCATGCAGCTCTGCTGCCAAGATTCAACAAGTGTTGCGCATTCCTCTACCGCATGCCATGCCATTCAGCCACTTTTTATTCTCAACTTATTTGAAACTCTGTAGTATTCGAAATATTTTCGGATAACCCTGAAGGGGGATTCCCTTCGCTTAATTCGCGCGCGGTGCGGATAAGATTTGTACGGGATTTGTATCGGATTCCGTGCTTAATATTTACACACAGCGAGGATACTCACAAAAGACCATCCCGACATCCAAACGATCAATGATTCCGATACCGCTGTTCTAAAAATGCAACAGGAAAAATCATTCGAATAATTGAAACTTTTGTTCGTGAAGATATAGAGAGAAAAAAGGATCAAGCGATAAATAGTGCGTCGGGGGGGGGGGGGGGGGGGGCCAAGTTGTCGTTTTCTCATTTATTTTTCCATCGAGTTTTTTCCATCTCCCAATTTCAGACAAAGCCGAAGGCTTTCTCGTCTCCAAGAAATTTAGTAAGAAATTGGTGTGTACGCGACTTCTATATGCATGTGTGTGCGTTAGCGTAGAGGAAAGCAGAGAGAGACGCGATCATGCGGTCCCGGGCACGTTGTCGAGCGGATAATTCGTAACACCCGGTATAGATAAGTCCGCGGGTACGATATACCAATTTACGTGTCAGCTTGTCAGCCTGTAATTTGACTGATAGAGGCTCTACTCGGTTGAAACGCGATCGAGACACACAAAAGCGTCAGGAGGGCTCGGACTTGTTCTCTCCTTTCCCTCTCTTTTTTTTCCATTCCACTTTCATCCTGTGTTCCTTTCTGCCCTTCCGCACGACGCTCCGCGATAATTGCCACCGAGAACAACAAAAATTCTCTGACAAAAAAAAACTTCTCGATTTCGAAATATCGGCATTTTAATACCACCCGAAAGCGCCCGAGGGCTCCTCGCGTCCCGGTAGAGTATACACGTGTATACTCTAACCTCTGACGGTTCAACGAAAAGTTTGCAAAACTTGAGCCACGATTCGCACACTGTACCATTTCATTGGACCGAAAAATGGCAATTTTGAAAAAAAAAAAATTATCCCCGAAACTCACCCTGACGTGCAACTCGGCCAATACTTGGGAAAAAAACGTACAAATTAATGTCAAGTTTATAACCACGAGAAACATCATGGTCCTTGGCGAATCCATAGACTGCACTACCAACTTATTTTTAACCGCTGACGTGTTGATAGAAAAACAATCGACGACGATGAACAAAATTAATTTTTTCAATCGAATATCCCGACAATTCGACAATGATCTATTTTTAGACTTAATAATCCTATGAAATTGTTACAACATTGTTTAATATCTACAGAATTGATTTCCACCAATAAAAACTCGGAAAAGCAATAATTCTGCGGTTGCTATGAGCATTGAAATTTGTATGTAATGAAATCAGTGGCATGGAAGTCAATGTCCTTCATTTGCCACCGACGAAAAAAAAGCATATGAGCAATTGTACAAATATTATACCGTGAAATATGTTTTTATACATTCATGATAGGAAATAAGAGAAATTATTTTCACGTGCGATGGTGGTGTAATGGTCAGCATAGTTGCCTTCCAAGCAGTTGATCCGGGTTCGATTCCCGGCCATCGCACATTTCTTTTGTTTTTTTTTTTTCACACATGTTTGACAACGGCGACAACAATAATGATTTAGTTAATATTATTAAACTAATCAATAATTTTTTTTTTTTTCATTTTGCAATTTCTTCCTATACAAGAGAAATCATTCCGCTCCTAAGTATGTCATACGTCAGCGAGCATCACAATAATCACTTGTATGTACCAAAGTGAGGTTACTACAGTATGACAGCGCTGACAATATATTAAAATGAACGAGGTTAATAAATGTTATACTGCCAAGTGTCGATTGTGTTTATACGAATACGATAAACGTGATCTTACGTCAGTTTTTACGGAAGAAGATACTCTCCAAGTGTCATTAGCTACGAGAATAATGATTTGTCTCTCCCTTCCGGTAATCATAACCTCAAAATATACATATTTATAAAAACAATTAATGAGCAAGATTAACCCTAGCTTAGTTAACGACTCTCAATTTTCGAGTTAAATTAATTTGAAGCATCAAGTTTTCAATGGACACTTTGAAAGAGGGAATTTTTCAATTTTCAGGTGGAACCAAAAGATTCGTTTCCGAATGCGGTATGTAAAAACTGTGAGACTCGAATCCTACAATTTTATGCATTCAGAGAAGATTGCTTGAATGTTTATTACTCTCTGCTGGAACATCGCTCCACGCCTTATGACAATGAGAATGAAAAATGTTGCGATAGAGGCTCAATTTTTAATGAGAATGCAACAACAACGTGTATCCGCGCGCAAGCAAACAAGGAAGAAATGCCAGATTGTGTGCCAGAGCATTCCGAAGAAAATACACCAGAAAATTATGTTGTTTGCCTGGACCACTCTGCGGTGAATTTAACACAAAAGACTCTCCTCCAGGAGACTAATTTGGAATCCAACTTTGAAGAGATTTCATCTCGGAGCAGTCGAGTTGCCCGCAAATATTTTCCGGATCCTAGGAATCGCACGAGCGGAGAGAGCTCCAGAGAGGATAAAGCCCATGAAGGAGAGTGCGTCACGGAGGAATCGGCTGAAATTGTCAGGTACAAATGTTTGCGTTGCAGCAATTTATTTTCTGATCTGGACGAAGCTTCGATTCACTGCACGCAATGTGCGCAAGCGGACAACAATGAATTTCTGGAAGTGCCAACCGAGACGGAGGAATATTTGGCAGAGGATTTGCAAGACAAAGGGAAGGATGTTGAACAAGTCGGCAATTACAAGACTGCTCAATCGGAGAATCATTCTATGGACAGAATCTCCGGTTCGGACGGTAAGAGCGAATTAGCAATTGCAATTAGTGAGAAAAATTCAAAAGACTTTTGTACAAAGTCACGTTCGGTGGGTGCCAAACGAAAGGCGAACCAACCAAAGCTTAGGCACTTTTGCCAAGCCTGTGATAGCGTGTTTTCGAGCGCAGCATTATTGAGACGACATTCGGTGGTTCACACCGGGGAACGTCCTTACGAGTGCCCAATATGTAAAAAACGTTTTTCCCAAATAGGGCAATTGAATTTTCACAAAAACTTCCATGAGAATCCTCGATATCGTTGCGAAATATGTAAGAAACCATTTTTACGACCTAGCGACATAGAAAAGCACATGAGAACTCACACCGGTGAGAAGCCTTACGCGTGCAACGTTTGTTCAAAGTCGTTTGCTCAGTTGGTAGCTCTGCAACAACACGAGAGAATACACACCGGTGACAAACCATACGTTTGCGAAATATGTGGCAAACGATTTTCCCAAAAAGCAAATAAAACGAAGCACGTCAAAATCCATAAAGAGGGAGCCAAACCTCACACTTGTGGTGTTTGCGGAAGAAGCTTTTCCGACCTGGAAGAAATGAATCTCCATCGAGCTGGCCACGGCGGTGGAAAACCAAGAAAATGCAGCTACTGTAACGAGAGTTTCCGAAAAATGTCGGAATTGTCTCAGCACACGAGGCGTTTTCACACTTTCGAAAAACCCCATAAATGTGCTTTCTGCCAAAAAGCATTTTATTCCCTGTACAATCTCAAACAACACGTCATGGTTCATACCGGCCAAAAACCTTACGCCTGTTCCAGCTGCGATCTCAGGTTCACCCAAAAAGGCAATTTGACCAAGCATTACGAGAGAAAACATGCCGATCGAACTACAGCAAACAACAGCAACGATTATTACCTCCTGAAGATCGAGCATCAGTGCGAGCAGGCCAAGGAACAAGAGATTTGGACATTGGCTAATGATTTGTTGAAAAATTCCAGTGACTCGTTGATCATCGAACGAGAAGAGACAGTGGAGGTACAAACGTTGAATAATTCCGACCTGTGAATTTGTGGAATTTTAACGCTTGATCTGTAAACGTTTTTTCCGTACCTTGTTCCGTCTGTAAACCCGGCCACACCGTTCTTTCAGTATTCCTTCGTATTTCCCCGGACACGAATGACCCAGGTTTACAGACAAAAAAGAGAACCTCCAACTTTCTTTGTTTTTTTTTTATTATTGATTTATTTATTTACATCGATTTTTTTGTACAAATGCCTCCCTACTCATTGCGTTGGCACCCCCGTGTGTACAAATCTTAGATCTAAGAATTAAAATTTAACAATAACAATAAAGAAGGAATCGCGTCGATGGAACTCGTTTTTTACCCTTTCAAACAAACGAAAAAAAGAAAAATAAGGATTTTTTTTTTAATCAAGTGAAATAAATCATTCCTTTCGACGTACCAAAAGAAGCTTGTATTGAAAATTCCAAACGAGCGGTATTATTCTTTTTCTGAAGGCTTCACAAACTGCGTGAATTAGGAGAAAAAGAAAAATTCACCTCTTTCCAAAAGTAACGCAAGGGACTAGGACGATTGGCATTCTCCACGAACCGACTCGATTAATCTCTATTTACGCACAAAAAATCACCGTTCGAATTCATAGAAAATGTGTTCGTTTTCGTATCAAGTTATAAAAAATAAAGCGCCTGTATTTAGAACGTTTCGGAGTTGGCACATCCTTGGAAGGCAACTTTTTCGGATTTCGAAAAATAATGACCACCGCCAATTTCGTTTCAGAGGGTCAAATAAACGCTGAGGTTTAAAGAAAAACAAAAGAAAAAGATATTCCGTTGCTCATGAATGATGTCAACTCCAAAATTGTTCTGTTTTTTACATCTTTACATCTTCGTTTTGAACATTGTTGCTCCAACGTTTACGTGTCTAAGGTCGCGAAAAAAGATTCGAGCCACTCGTCGTTGAGATTGACTGTAGTGTTTTGGTAACCTTCCAACAAAAAGTCGTCCAAAACACTGAGATTTAAATTTTCAACAACAGCATCATCGCCGTTCTTTTCCGAATCGGTCGAATCGACGGCTCCCGAACTGAGAGATTCGAGGGGTTGATTCGACGCTCCGCGAATTATTTTTTCCACAGAACCATCGGTATCACTGATCGGGGAATGCTCAACATGTACAATTTTAAATTCTTCTAACTTTACCCTCTCATTTGACAAAACATCGCTGCTGCAGCCTTTTGTACTTTCGGGGCTTTTTTTCAGTCCGCTGAAACTGAATTTTTCGTATTGCTTGCCAATCAACGCGGCTCGACGTTTAGCTGCCGGTCGGATTCGCTTTTTTACTAATTCAATCGGCGATTCTATTGGCGTGTTTTCTCGCACGAGCGGGCTCGTGTGCGCAACTTTGCCTTTGGATTTTTCCTCCAAATCCGTCAGATCGTAAGACAATGTTATGGGGAGTGAGCCGGTAAGAGTTATGGTCGTCATCGTGTGTCGTTTGGAATTTCGTGTCTCGTTGAAAGTGGCTCGCGTCGGCGGAACCTCGTATTCGAGACTCTTGTCATCGATTTCCATTGGCGAACCTTCGACTTTCATTTCTTTCGCTGAATCTGATTTCGTATCGTCCAGTAAATCCTCATCTTTTGGTTCCACTGATTTCATGCTCTCTTTCAATTTCACGTCTCCAGTAACTTTCTCGACGATCCGTGCCGTCTCCTCTTCTTCAATCTTTTCTTCATATTTTTGGCCAATTTCATTAACACACGCTTTCAATACTGTTTCTATGGGTTTCTCAGATTTTTCAATGTTCAGAATCTCCAACAAAGCTGACGGCGGGTCAGGTTTTTTTGGCTCGACGCAATCATCTTTAATTATAATCTTGTCGCTCGGTAACTCTTTGCTGTCTATGTCAAATATACTTTGTGGTATTGGAGCCTTTGGCGATTGTTTGCTCAAGCCGCCAGCTTGCTGTTCCACGCAAGAGTTTAACGCCTGCGTCTTTTTCGTAAACTCGTCGCCAGTGTGGTTGTCGAAAGAACTCGATTTTGGAGCGTAAGAATCGTTTGGACATCTCAAAATATTTCCCATACCATTGAGATGTTCCGAAATGTTGGTTTCTCCTGAGAATTCTGACTTTGTCGACTCCTTGGACGCCGTGTCCGAACTCGGAGTTACCGGCGGTGTGTAAAGAGACAATTCCGTTGAGACGGGGATCGGCCCAACGTGCTTCTGTACTTTTTTGTAAACTTCCCATTTGCTCGCGTGCTTGAAACCAACTTTTCGAGGCAAGAAAGCCGGAGCCTCATAACCGAACGGCCAGGGACACTGAAAAGACAAATTCTCGAAAATAATATTGCAACAAAACTTGTCTTTGCGACAATTATTCCAAAAACCTCAAACAAATCCAATTAAAATTTTCTTTAGCGCATTCTCGAAAAAAATTGAAATTGAAACAATTGAATCGGGATGGAGATTTCAGCTTTTATTATTGAGGCTCAATTAATGCAATTGCGTGGTTGGGAAAATTTGGCAAAACAATATAAACCATTTTTAAAGATGAAGGTAAAAAAAAATAAATGAATGTCAAAAAGTCAGTGGAATTTACTAAAAATGAAAGTTTGATATTTACATCTTCATTTTTTTCAATTGAAATACAAATAATTGAATCGAGGCTCAATTAATGCAATTGGGAGGGTGGAAAAATTTGGCAAAATAACAGAAACCATTTTTAAAGACAGAGGTGAAAAAAATATATCAATTTCGAAAAGTCAGTGGAATTTAGTAAAAATAAAAGTTTGATATTTACGTCTTCATTTTCGCAGGTCCAAACAGCTTCTTCCAAATTAATTTGTACAGCTTTGATCCTTTTGTTGTTTCCCATTTTCAAGCACAACGGACAAAGCTCATCCATTCTAGACAAACAAAATGTAAAATTCAGAGTCAAATCGTTGGAAGAACGTGAATTTTTTTGGTTATAAACAACGTAGTGTTTACGTAGTGATTTTGAGCGAAAAAACTTACGTTTTCAAGGCGACAAATTGCGCCAATCCAATGTCACACACCTGTGAATGTTTTATTATTATTTGTTGCACCGAAATTGTAATATTTATAAATTTTTAACGTGCACGTGGGAACAACTTACTTTACCGGTGAAACCGCATATTTCGACAACACATTACAACTCAGCGCGCGCCGTGCCGCTGTAAATAAAGATTGAAAATACATCGACTATCGGCAAAAGTTCCAACTAAGCTCTCATGTGCCCGATCGGTAAAATAACCCTATTTACTTTTGTGCATAACCTCAAAATTCCCATACAACCGGATTCACCTGCCCAGTGCCCCGTTTTATTCGGAAGATTAGCAAATTTTTTCAAGTTCCTGCATGTCAATCTCGGAAGCGTTTCGACTGCAGAATTGATGTTTTGAAACGCGTTTTCTTTTCATCAACAATCATTGAATCTTTGCCGCAAAACGTTTCACCGTGGTTCGCGAGTGACGTTAGTTTGAACCAAGAAAATATGAGTGTGTTTACGTTCCATAAATATTAAATAGATTATGCGTCCTTGGACGAACTTGAACATCGAATAGCGTCATTGAAAGCTGGCCAGGATATCGTGAAAAAACGAAGGTAAGTTGGTACCAAGAAAAATAAGTTTCAAATAATCAAGGACAAGATTTAATTGGTTTGACTTTTTTTAGCCAATGGATTCCTCCAAAGACAGCGATGTATCTTCGCCGATAAATGATTCACAAGCCGGCCCGCTCTCGATACTCTCCAAGGCCATCAAACAATCCAAGATCATATTCATCGGCACTTATCTAGAGAGACGTTATGTCAAAAGCCTTCGAGCCTACAGGTAATATTTACAATTTCTCTTCATTACAAAGATACAGACATTAAATTTAAGGTAATCCTGTCCCCAGGCCTCAATCCAAGAGATTTCTAATTTTTTTTTCTAGCTTCACTTAATACTTGAATAATTATTTCTGTAAAACTTCAGGGTCGGTTATCGACCTAATTACAGAGAAAAAAAACGCTGTAAATTGAAATTTGCAGCGTTTTTTGTATTTACATTTAAGATTATATAATCTGGACAACTTTTCTAGAAAGTTAAGAGGAAGTACAGACTAGTACACAATATTTTTCAAAATTTTCAGAAATTAGAGCGGTTGGACGATTTTTAAAAAAACTCACATTTTCGTAAAATTCGAAAAATCATAAAATTCAAACCGTTTGACTGAAATTTCCCAAATTCAATACCAACCTTCCTATTATTATACTCTATTTACAAAAAAAAAAAAATTAGTAATAAATCTTAAAATTTGCGGAAGTTAGAGCGTCGACACCTTTTTTTTTTAAATTTCTGAATGCCAATTTCTAAAAATGTCAGTTATGCAAGTCTCAAGTATGATCACTGGTATGACTAGCATGAGGCAAAAGGATTTCCTTAACTCCAGCAACTGCTAAAAATATTGTGCTCCATTTTCTAGAGATATTATTGCGGTGGACAAGGATGAGCAGGAGCTGTTTAAATGTTTGGAAGAAATTCGCAAGATGACACAACAGCAATACGGAACGGAAAAATGGCTGGGCATAACTTGTAAGTTTCATGGAATTGAACAAATTCGATGCTTCGAGCGATACGTTTCTCCCACGCGAGGATGCTCTTGTTGTTTCAGGTAACATGAAGGACAGTGTTATACAAAATTATAATTTATGGGTCGAACTGGAAGGAATTCCATTGGGCCGGCATTGGTTTCAATTGAAGTCAATCAGAGTTAAGGATCAATCGATTCAATTACATTTGAGGTATTTGAGGGTGGCGAATCAATCGAACGAACGAAGATCTCTGACAATCGACGATTATCCAGAGATCGATTATCGGGAGGTAACGATCGTTTCCACTTTTCTATCGAGCTGCCAAAAATGATGAAAAGAAAAAATTTGACATATTTTTTGTGTCCACAGTTACTGACGTATGAAAATGCGTGCGGAGCGGTGAAATTTTTGGCAGTATTCGTGATAAGTCTGTTTGCATTGACTTGCAATGCACTTTGGTATCTCGGAGATTACAGTGTTAAATTGACGCACGAGTTGTCGGGACTGATACGAGCATTTACTCCGGTTCTCTTTGGCATTATAGACTTTTTTTCAAAGTGCGTTGGCGGCTTGTATTGGTTGATCTACATGTTGTGGCGAGGCAATTCGGTGCCACCTTACGACATGAGACCCTTGATGCAGGTCAACAATCGACGTCCGAACAATTATCCTAGACATCAGGCGATCTGCTACAAATAATAACCGCGCGCCTAAACCGCATTTTTTCTTGGGGAACAGCAGCCAACAAACAAACGAAAAAAAAAAATCAATAAATCTCACGGCAAATTGTGGGGCTCGTTATGAAACGAGTGCTTTTCTTTTGCACATAGCCAATCATGTTCGGTAAATTTGTATCTAGTATGAATATATCGCGTAGTTCTGGATTACCACTCCACGATTATACGTTTTTACTTTTAACTACGGAATTTTGTAATATAAATGCTTGTATAAAAAGTATGTATGTATGTGTACCTGCACGAAATATATAACACGTTTCGATGAAATTCTGTCGCTTTATCTATAAAACGAGTAGCACGCAATGAGCTACTGGGTTTCTACTTCCGGCTCTTTGAGATCTTTCATACATACGATTGTGAACATTTTTTATCACAAAATGACTTTATTTAGAATTCTTTCAAAATTTTGTATAATCGTTCTCGGCACCAAACTAAAAGTTTTCTCCTATAAAGAAAAATTTTCTGATGTTTAGAATTTGGGATATTTAATTTCAAACTTTTTATTTTTTCCATCTAAACGCGTGTAAATTGAAGTCGCGTTCCTTTTGTTTTTTTCTTGCAACTTTTTATGGAAACGTGACTCAATTTACACGCGTTTAGATGGAAAAAATAAAAAATTGGAAATTAAATATCTCGAATTCTAAAGAGAGGAGAAAACTGTTAGTTTTGGCGCCAAGAACGTTGATACAAAATTTTGAAAGAATCCTAAATAAAGTCGTTTTGTAATACGTTAAATCGGGATTGAGGAAATTCCTATTTTTATGACCCATGGGCGATAAACAGGTATGGGGGCATTTTTTTTTTTTCATACGATAAAAAAAAAAACGTTTTATATACATACAATCAATTATATTGATATTACAATTTGTTGGGAATGATTTTTCTTTTTTTTTTTTTGTTTGTACATTTCGGAACCACTATTCAAAATCTATGGCTTCAAGGGCAATAGAGTAGCGCCGCTGTGTGTTACATTTTTAGTTTCTTCATTTTATATACGCACAGCACATTACTTAGAGGAGACTGTGGATTCAGTCCTTTTTGGTGATTCCGATAACGCCGCAAGCCAATCGGGCACCTGCGTTGCCCGTTGTCTTGGAAAGTTCGTGACCTCCTTTTCCCAAATCGTCGGGGTCTGCGTGAACCTGGAACACGATGCAAAATGGAAATTCAATGCTCGCCAAGAAATATGTTTAAAGAAAATTCTTACCACGAGGGTTCTGCCAATGATGCTGTGAGCACCCTCCAGCTGAATCTGCTTGTCGGTGATGTTGACCTTGGCAACGCCGTCCTCACCGGCTTGAACATTGCCAAGATCTCCGACGTGACGAACTACGGCTTCCGGACCGCCATGCTCTTTTCCCAATGGATTGAAATGAGGACCGGCACTGGTACATCCTTGTTTTCCAAAATACAGATCTTTAGTTGTTACAGTTTTTCATCTTAAAGATGTGTCTTGGACCTGCCGACTATCCAGCAAGGCAGGAAACGTTTTGCAATGGTTTTTCTTCAAATTTAAATAATTCATAAAAATTTGTTGCAATTAAAAATTTTAAAAATTTAAAAAATTTTAAAAATTTAAAAAATTTTAAAAATTTAAAAAATTTTAAAAATTTAGAAATTTAAAAATTTTTAAATTAACATTTCAATGTCTTTTAATTAGAACGTGTATCTGCTTCATGGTTATCTCTCTCCGACATGGGCAAGTGGTAGTTGGTCTTGGATGATTGTTATGCAAGTAACGACGTGTTATGTATACATATGAAAATTGCGCCATCATTGTAATGTCCGATAGCAGAGACGAGACGGCCAAGACGGCTGGGAGCAGGGAAAAAAAAGGTCAGAAGGAGGCAAAAAATGTGCTACGAACCATTGGTGTTGTCGCCAAATTCGTGGATATGGAAGCCGTGCTGGCCTTTCTTCAAGCCGGTTAGTTCGCCGGTGACCTTGACGGGATTCGAATCTCCCTGTAGTACACAGATACGCGGATGAGGACGATCGATACTTTTACCAATTTTATTGAATCATTTAAAGGAAGCTTTGAGGAGTTTATTTAGAAATGCGGAAAAAAGGGTGGATCTCGAGGGAATTTATTGAAAAAGAAATGGAAATGCGAGAAATACGTACCGCTTGTTCGAAGTAAACAGTCCCCTTGACTTCGCCCTGAAGAACGCAAACGGCTTTCACGGTCATTTTCACAAGATTTTTATTTGTGTGTGCGCGAGGGTACTTTGATCGAGAATGTTCGCTCGGACGAACGCGATAGCCACAACGATACTTGTACTGATTTGCGCTTGAGATATTTTTTTTAATTTTTTGCTTTTGCTGAATCACGAATGACGGAGGTTTACCGAGATAGTGTGCCGTGTGCTGCCGTGCGCGGAAAAACGACTGAATATTATTTATTCTTTTTTTTTTTTCACGCTCTACGATCCGTCGCCGCGCCGCTGCTGCTACATGCTGTAACCCGTTCTTGCGGTCAACTTCAGACCGCGATTATTTCGCGATGCCGCGAAATTTAACAATAACGCGTTAATTTTATCTTCGCTCTCGTCAGATTTCAAAATACGAATTTATAACTTGTCATCGGGATTAAGATTTCCATGTTGCACGTTCATTCGTTTTTTTACCCAGGATTTCAAGAATTTTCATACATCAAATTCACTTACGTTTTTTTATTTGCTTTATTTTTCATTACTTTTTTTGTCAAAGTGACGATGTTGTACCTTTTACAAGATCGGGAAATGGGCAATAAAATACTTTTGAATAGAATGGGAACATTCCTCGTTATTGTACGGTGCTGCCAGTGGCGGCGCGTGCGATAATCAGTCAACTGGCGTGTTTCCGTGTTTTTCAGCAAGCAGTAACGATACCTAACCTCAACTAATAATACTGCACTTGAATTTGAACGTATTACCAAAAATTTCGTCATAAGCAGAAACAAATAAGGATCAGTTGTCTCACTCCGTAATTGTCATTCAGAAACGAATGCAATAATACATTTCGATCGTAGGAGGTGAAAAAAATCGTGGCATAAGTGAATAAGGCTGTTTTGAAGACGGAAAAATGAGCCTAGCCAAATTGGGATCTATTGCGATTCGTTGTGCACATCGACAACAACTTCTTCAAAGGTACGATTTTATTATTAAGAACGCAAGGAATCAGCCATGACCAAAAAAATTTGACAAAATGACGAAGAAAAAAAAAAAGAAAACAATAATTCGGACTTTTGGAGCAACTTTAACCCGGCGTTTGTATACTGGGTCTTTAAAAGAACAGTCAAAATTTGAAACTCGAAATTCTCTCCGATGGACAGACGGTAGGCTTTGCCTAACCTTAAATTTTTGGGTTTGATACTTGCTAGGCCATGTAGTAGACACTTGAATAAATAATCCAGACTTTTTTCAGATTTTTTGGAAGCCTAGAAAGCTTTGTATACCCGATTGTTTCCTAAAGTACCCAGTATACACACCGTGCTCTTGAAAATTTAGTATACACACGCTGGGTTGATGATTAACCGAATGTCTTTTCCAGACTCACGGCGCACGAAACGCAACCTTTCTTTATCTCGAAACAGAAAAATTCTTCGGTATCGACCAAAACGGAGGCAGAAGATGACAATTTGGACAAACCCATTCGTTATTCAACTTCAAGAGCGTCGACATGGGATCCGGTAGCTAGTCGTGAGGGACAGACAGAAGACGAAGTTCTCTGGTATCAGCCGTTGGTAGTTGCGACGAGCACTATTATTTTCATGATTTACTTTTTCATACTGCGAGAGGAGAACGACATAGACGAGAGATTGAGCATGAATTTGAGCGACCATTTTCCAGAAGGAATGCGCAATAAAATAGAAGCCTCGCAAATGATAGCAAACAATTATGTAAAACAGGGAGGTACGGCTTACAAAAAGCCGGACAATTGGTAGTTTTGTTTTGTTTTTTTCAAACGAGATGTAGAAAATGAAGAGAATTTGTGGAGCGAGTTTCTGTTTTCTCACTGTTTTGTAATAAGCGTACGAAACGGTTGCTTGGCTAAAGAGGGTAAAGCAATTGGCCCCAAAATATATTTTTCACAATAGTAGTCCATTCTATGGAAGGATGATAACTTATGGTGTCCGGAACACAGCGTTTCCAAGTATCGAACCATGGCGCAGCGACGGTCGACATTATTAATACAACGGGGTTCCCTGCTTGGCAAGAATGCAGCACTAATTTCACTGCGCCTGTAATTTCGTACTATTTATTGATCTGGCTGATTATAAATTGGTGTCAACAGAGAGGTGGACGAAATAAATTTCGACCATAACTCGTTGATGATGATTTTTTAATTTCTATAAACTTACTGCGAGTTTTACGTGATCGGAAAAACCAACTTAGGAATGTATAAACAGGCACAACTTGCATATAAAATCGTAGTCTCGTGAGCAAACCACCCAGGCCGATTAACATTACTCTCAGCTGTGAAGCGAATAAACATAATAAACTTCAGTTAAAGAAAAAAAAAAAAATCAATTTTTTTTACTCTATTCGAATATTAATCCTTTTTCCAGAAGTTTGTTTGATGGAAAGTGGGATTATCCTACCGTTGTAAATACTGCGTAATAAACCCAGGTTGTTGGCATTAAGAATAATAGAATTGTGAAGAGAAGAGTTCCGACGAACAATTGGTCCGGCTGATACTGACAAGAATCCACTCTTTCTCTCAACGGATTTTTCTTCTTGCCCAAAAATAAACGAAACAATGCTGTCAAGCCTCGTACTTGTATATTGAAGAGCCTGGAAATACCACAAATAGTGAAAAATTTCAACATGCAGAATTCCAAGTAACTTTCAGTCCAATAATTCTAATAAACGATTTGAAAATTCAAGATTCTTTCATACCTGGCAGCATAAACGTATATGCAGTAAGTATGGAAGCTAACCAGAGCCAAAATATCGGCAGCTATGGAAATCTGAAAAGTAACGCCGAGTCTACCGAACAGCAGAAGAACTTTGAAGGCAAAATCCATAACTGGCTTGATAAATACGAGAAAGGTCCACCACAGGTGAATGTGGTAGAGAAAAAATTTTCCGAGCATCTTATTAAAAGAGTGGTTGAGCTTGAGGCCCGCAGGGGCGCCCATCAGCCAGTCGACTAGACTTTTTAGAAAATCCACAACAATCTGTTGGAAAATAAACAGAGTCAAGGTTTTGGAATCGTTTGCAGAATTGGAAATTTCAAATTTTTCAAACTCCACATCGTTGGAATGCAAAGATCCCGTTTATTTTTTTTGTTTTTATTAGTTTTTGAAAAATTGAAAAGTCGTTGAAAAAGAAAATTTGTCTCTGGGTTCCGACAATGGAAATTGATTTCATTACCTCCGCGTTGTCCAACAATATCTGGGACGGGGGTATATCGCCGATGGCGTGTAATATAAATCGGAGAAGCAAAACTCCCAGATAGACGTCCGAAGCGGTGGCCAGAATGTGATTACCGGTCTTGAGGGTGAATTTTTTCTCCTGAATGACAGTAACGAGCATCCATTTGGTATTTTCCAACCAGCCGTTAAGGTGCATCCCCAGAGTAGAATATTTCAGTACAGGCAACAGTTTGTTTGTTATTTTGGAAAGAAAGAGTATGGGATAGAGTTGCAAGAGCATGGCGGACATCAAGAGGGTTTCTGTGATGCGCGTTAGTCTGGATTTCTGATTGACTCGCTCTTCAATCATTTTCTTCTCTAGGGTACGTTTCAATTCTTGAAAATGATTGGCCGATGGAACTTTGTGTTCGAAAAGCTCCGCTCTGAGAAGAGCCAGTTGATCGTAAACAATAAAAACTGTACGAATCGCAGAGAGCGATACTTTTTTGTGCTCCACTATTATTTCTGAAAGTCGATAATCGTAATTTTTTTTCTTCTCATTGACAGCTTCAAGATTAACTTGTATCCAGTCGGATATTTTTTTCTCGCGAAAACCATCGTGCTCGCTGGTCCCTGAATAATAACCGATCAGATCGTTGTTGGATTTGGTTCCGGTCGCAGGGTCAATTTTACTTATGCCAACGATGTAAAATTTTTTTACACCCTTCTCATGATCGTATGTCACTTTACCGTACATATAACCTGGCCCCTCATTGTCGAAATGATTCGGTACAAATATAACGAGACTTTTCATTATTTATAACTTCCCGATCCTTCGAAACGTCAAAACCGTCAAAACTTGTTTGTATAGCTGCGTGCAGGTTTGTTTGTTTACATTGTTGTTGAATCTCGTCATTTCCAACTTTTCGCTATATGGTGTCACATTTCATTCATGATTTTTGATGCTTTCATGCAATGTTGAACTTTTCGTTGTCATTATTTATTTTTTTACTGACTAAGAGCACTTTAGGCATCAGGGATTTGAGGTTAAAGACGGCAAGACCGTGATGGCAAACACGCGGAGATAAAACTGCAAAAAAGAATTAAAAACTGAACGAATTTCATTTTTCTTCTTCTTTTTTTTTTTTTTAATTGAGAAAATAAAGGGGGAAAGCTACGGCATCGCCATCTAGCCTCAGACGTATACCAACGTGTTTGGTTTTACATTTGTATGTTGGTCAAGCAGGTGCCTTCTGAAGGCTTGTACGCAGTGCCATCACATTATAGTATAGTGCAGTTCTTATTCTAAATCACAGTTTTGAGTTTATAAATAAAGTCGTTTTGTGATAGTCAATACGTTCATTGTGACGTTGTCACTGTTTTATCCCTTTATCCACCATCACTGTCGAATCAGGTGCAGGTCACCGGACATCTACAAGAGACAGGCTCCTTTTTATCCTTTTGTTCCAGCTCCCGAACGACGAGGAGGACCGGGTTCACCGTCATCTGTGAAAAAATCGAGGAATATTACAAGTTAAGAAATAATGGGTGAGCGACCCACCGTCGCGTTCAAGAGACAAAATAACTCCAAAATCCCTCGAATATTTTGCCCCTCAATTCATGTTTTTCCTCATATCTCTCACCGCGAGCACCTTCACCCAATTCCCCAAGCCCCGATAAAATACTCACCCGAGGAAGCGCTTCACTTCCACTTCGGACTCAACCAGGCATCACGGTGTTTTCGTTTTATTCTTCTACAAATCTTTCGACGATCCAGAAACAAATCTTTTCTCACGACGACCCGGCTTAGCGAAGGACCATTTTTTTTGGCACCGACTTTTTGAGTTTTTTTTTTTTTTTCAAACAACGAAATAATAAGTAAGTCCTTCGTTTGTCATCGGGTGTGCGACGTCATTTTTGAGTCTATTGTTCTCCCGCTCTCCCGATAATCCCGACTCCCTGTTCTCTTTTCGAATCGATCATTCGAGAAAGAGTTTGCCGTCGCCCGCCAATTGACGCGACGAGTGTTGTGCCTAGAGAGGTTACCCGAAAATCCCTTTTAAATCATTTATCCCCTATGTTTTGAGTATCATCCCGTGGTTTTCGGAAACTGGCTCGAGCCAGTAATTTGTCGCGTAATAATTTATATATTCGAGACGCTTTTTCATTCTTCCGGGTCTCCCCGGCAATACCCGATCCGAATGACCGCGTGGCTCGCTCACCCATTGTTCCCCTTTTGTGTCGCTGCTGGTATATGTAAGACGCCTGAGTGTCAGGGACCCTGTGTCCTCGCGTTTCGTTTTTTCGTTAGTAAAATTAATTTATTGCTGTTATTGAATTCTTAATTTCTTGTTACGGTTGCTGGACTGAAGTAACCAGCTGGCGCCCACCATATTATTTGTTCAAAATTCGCCAAATAATAAATCGAGACTTTTTATCATTTTTATAATAAATTGTGTGTTGTCTCCTTTATTTCCGCGATCTTATTTAGGCTATTTCTCTTGCGATTGTTGACAAATACGTCACAAAATACGTGGTAATTGGTTTTTTCAGCCATATTCGAATTAATGCTACGAATTTTGTTTAATACGAGACCATACGTTGATACATTTTTGCATAAATATTTATTCGAATGCGTGTCTACGCGGCGTAACTTCAGGGTGAATATAACAAATCGTGTTGTGCACATTATTGTAACCCAATACCTGACGATTCTCGGGAAATCGGAAAAAAAGATTTATTCGTTCAATACTCGCCATCATACGTTATTTCGCATGAAATTGATCTACTTGACTTCGGGATTCATAGGATTCGCTCTCTTATTCATGATTTCTTCGAGGAAAAGGTAAAACCACGAACTATACGTAACTGACGAAATGACACCAGGTTTTTTAAAATATTTTGCTTCGTATACTGCGTGTGTTAGAACGACGAACCTTTGCAAAATAAAGGAAATTTGTGCGATTAGAAATACTGTAGGTCAGGTGAACAAAAAAAATCATAATTCATTCATTCCACGACGGAATGAAGGAGAAATACATGGAAACAAAAAAAAATTTGTCAACCTTGTTGTTTTTTTTCTTTTCGTTTCACCAGATATTCTGTTACTTCGGAAGAATGATGGAATACATACTTATCGTCGGATATAAAAGAATCATTGTCATGAAGCAAAAGGTCCAAATGTAACCGTTTTTTCTCAATTTTTGCTTCTCGAACAAGTTTTTCGTCTAAAATTTGATTTTTCCACAAATCGTTCTATCTGTTGAAGAAAAATTAAATTCACGTGTCAGCCAGTCTATTTGTCTCTGTGAAAATAACTTTCGAACCGAAAACAAAACCATGGGGTGCATGGTTGTCGCTAGCCCGTAAATTCGTTAGAAGGTGAAAAAAATATTGGTCACGAGTTATTCGAGGGTTAAGATTGGTGCTTCCAAAGGCTTCTGATCGACATATTTGAATCCGACGAACGAATTGTATTGTTCAATACTCTCGATAACGGTGCGGCGGAATTCTAATCTACGTAACGGGTCAGCTATTCGGCGAGACTACGATGCGCGTCGACTGTGAAAATCCGTAAAGACATTTGCGGTTTTTGATTCTCTTTCAAAACGCAGGATCCGGAGCCATTTTTGCGTAACCGAGTTTTTGCAGAACTTGTTTGATGTTCGGGTAAACTCTCGCGTCCTCGATCGTGCATGGAATCTGAAAATATTCAATAAGAATTCCAAAATTCCGAAATAAAAAAATCCATTGAATTAAGAATTTTTAGTTTTTCAATATTTCTACCTTGACGGCCCTCGATCGAGCTAGATCTGCAATCGACTTGCGGCACGTTTTACCTGACCGCGTTCTCGGCAACCCCTGAACGGCGGCGACGACCTTGAACGAAGCGATCGGTCCAATCAATTGCCTCACTCGATAGATCAATTCTTCGTTTATCGTTTGTTCGTTTTTAACCGCGTCTATGAATGTAATAATCGACGAACGTTGATCATTACCAAGCGACAAAAAATAAATTTTCTACTATTTTTCGTCATAATGCTTGATTTTCAATGACTGCAAAATGATAAAATTTACCGTTACTCATGACATAAAGGCACAAAGGGATTTCACCCTTAGTGTGTTCGGGGACACCAACCACGACGGCGTCAACGACGTCCGGATGTCCAAGCACGACGTCCTCTAGAGCAGAAGTTGACAGTCTGTGACCGGCGACATTGATGACATCGTCGACCCGCGCAGTTACGTAAACGTAGCCGTACTCGTCGACGTAACCGGCGTCCATCGTGTCGTAATATCCCTGCCAGAAAAATGAAATTTTCAACCGCCATTTTCGATCGCGCATATTTAGTCAGTATTTTTCAACCTCAGGATCATCCACTGGAGTCGAAAAAGGACCCAATTTTTCTTTATATTCCTCGTTTTATATGCATATGCCAAAAAAAAGATTGTGATTGGAAAATCAGATTTTTGGAATTGATGATGAATGGAGTGGGGGCAACGAAAAACTTACGGGAAATTTCGAAAAGTATGTATCTTTAAATCTATCCGGTGCGAGGTAGAGAGACGACATTGTTCCCGGAGGAAGGGGAAGTCTAACAGCGATCCGGCCGAGTTCGTGAGGTGACGCGATGCTTCCATCTTCCCGCAGGATTTTGACTGGAAAACAATGGCAAACGCCATATTTTATCTTGAAAAAACCGTTTTATCACGATTGAGAATACTAATTGTACATAATGGGTCAATTTGACCCAGAACGAAGGGTTCGTTGTAGATTATTCTTCTTCTTTGAACTATATACGATCATCCTCCGGAATGCACGAATCGTTGATTGATGTCTACGCAAAATTTCCAAGTCATCCGTACTATGCAAATTTTTCAAGTCACCATCCGTACTCACCATCGTAACCAGGAAATGGCATTCCTGTGGTGTATTTCGGTGGCGAAGTACAGTGTCCGAGACCAAGGCACGTGGCTGTTATAGCATGTCCAGTTTCTGTTTGCCACCAATGATTGAGAATCGGAACTTTGAAGACACTTTCTGCCCAGGTTTTGGACTCGTTATCGCAATGCTCACCGGCCGTGAATATCGCTTTGAGCCTTATTAGAATAACGCATTATTTAGCTAGATCATTATAGACAGAACAATAAACTATTATCACTTTATGAATCATGCAGACACTCAATTTCCACGTTAACAAAAAGGTCAGTCAGTCTCATCGGGCCGATCGACATTCATGCGCACCAAATTTCCGTAACAGTAGCTGCGATGAAGCTTTTTTTATTCCGATCCGAACATTCTTACAATATGCCACGAATTGGCGCGAAATATCGTTTAGCTAGAAAAAAATTCGACTCACGACTTGGTTGAATATTTGCTGCCAATCAGAGTCTCTGGATCAGCTCTTCGGAGTACTCGGAGCACCGATGGAACAGTTAATAGTGCATTCACGCTGTGTCGCTCTATAAGTCTGTAAAATATGAAAATCGAAAAGATTGCTGCATCCGGCACAATTATGTTTACGAATATCCTGATGTACCATTCTCCGCATCAATCTCGTATGGAGTTTTCAACTTTTTTCTCCAGGTATTTCCGCGCGTCAAAAAGACTCGCCCCGCCATGGTTAGATTCAAAAGTTAATTGAATGGTCGCAAAATTCTTGATTTTTTCCGAAAAATTTTGAGTCCGTTTGAGAAAAAATTGAAAAAAAAAAAATCTGCGGAAAATGCGCGCGGTTTTCGGAGTTATTTACGGAAGGAAATATTTTAGAAATATTCCGATGAATTTAAGAGTTCGAGTCAGTGAAGCATTCAACCCTCTCAAGTTATCCCTGATGCTACTTCTATAATTTACGTAAGTCTTTTCACCCTACTTCGGTTGCGGAATCCATTCCCATTTGCGGGAATATAAAAAGTTTCCATTTCAAATATATATTGGTAGTCAAACAATGTCAAAAATGTCGCGAAATTGACATCACACTTATACATAGCTCAATCGAGGGGAAATGGAGCCAGATAAATTGCAAGCATTCAATGAGCCAATTTTTGTCTGCAAAAAAAAAAAGAGCTCGAACAATGAGGTTAAAAATAGTCCCTAGTGTTTGGATTGTTTAATTGAGCAAGAAGATTCTCGGGGAGAACGTGACTTTGGCGAAATTATGAGATTCTCATTGAAATAATTTGTGAATTAATTGATAATTTCCATACGAAAATGGATGAAATTTCAGAGGCAATATCTTGGGGAGAAAACACGCGATCGAGATCGGTCCAGCAAAGAGCCAAGAAATTTTCCAGATTTTTCCGAACACAAAAACTTGATCCGATGAGTGCATGATAAAAAGGCATGATCCGTCATCCCGTCAGAGTTCAAGAATTAATTATGGAGGAACACGTGACGTTAGTTGTGAGTCAAAAAAGTAACTGACCTTTTTAACACATTAACAATCTTTGAAAAACGTTATTTTCAACGAGCTGGTGCGTGCAGCGTTGTCAACCCTTCGCACAATTCGTTTAGGTCGCGGCTGTTACCCCCTAACCCGATGAAATAAGTTTATTTCAATTCTAAACTCCCTTTCTCTTTCAATCTCTCTTTCAGTTTTAATGGAATTTCATCGGTGAGCACAGGGTCATTCACTTATTCGTAAGACCCAAAGTCAGCTCTCGTGGATTCTTCGTCAGATGAAATGAAAAAAATGAGCCAAAATCCTTCGTTATTTCTTGCCCAAAATGAATTTCCCATTCTTTTTCCCCGAATCTGGTTGATTCATTTTTTTGGGACAAAGTGGCCACCCCTCTCCAGATGCGGTGGAACCGCGTTGCAATGGATTTTTTATCGAATACAAATTCGCAATCAGGGAAGTGTCTGCATGCCTAGGGTTTTGACTTTACCAAGGCAACGTAAGACCTCGTTTCTGCATAAAGTAAAAAATGTAAGAAGAAAAAACAAATGTTGGTCCAAAAAGGGACAATTATCCCCAACAATCGCCGTGCCTATAAGGTAAATTTTTTTACATTGTTACGAATATTGAACTGTTTGGCTAAGTTTTCTAGAAAAAACTTGATATCATGGAGTAAAAGGTCGTAATTGATTTGAGATTGAGATGATAATTGATCGTAATTGATATGAGATTTGTTGTGGCGCATGCGCAAAATGCGCGCACGCCTTGTGTTGATGACGATGACATCGCGGTTGTAAATGCAATTTTTCTCAAGAATTTAAATGAAATGAACGGTTCCTAGCAATTGATACAATGATTTTCACCTTTTTAGGCTTACAACTAGACTGTCATAAGTGGAAGGGAATTTGATGTGAAAAGTTATTACAATCACTCATTCCGCGACTGAAACCTAATCAACTATCATGGAGAAATTTCCTAGGTTTTCCAATAAAAACTTGTGCCAATCTGTGCCTAAAAATTGTTGAATGATTCTACGCCGCAGTGACGTGGAAGTGTCTATACCAGGTCGCAGAAATAGTTGGAATCTTAAAAATTTCTTTTACATCAAGTCAAGCAGATTTGCGTCAGAGTTGTTTACTCAATGGCATTGAACAATCAGGTATTGTGAAATTGACATCATTTCGTTTATCTGTCAACTTCAGTTATTTTCATTTTCTTGTATGAATGATTTTACCCCTTAGAATTAGTTTGAATGCTGATGAATGTATATGACGCATACTTTTGACATTTTCTAATTGGCAAAACAATTGTGTTCAGGGATATCATAATTCTGGTTACGATCGTAGGTGTGTACGTTTTTGAATACGTGCGTAAAATTAAAAACTAGAATAAAATAATGGTTATACGGAAGAATCTCTTGCAGTAGATTGTATAGATTTTCTATAACCCGCCGTATAGTTTCATGACCTTGACAGACGATATCCCAAGTTTTACACGTCAGTTGATTAGTGTTCTACTACGCACAACTGGATGAATGGGTAAGACGTACCTAAAGTATTGTCCAGCATCGGGCGTTCTGTCTGGTTTTCCTTCGTACATCAAACTCGTAGCGCCGAACAACAAGGGTCCGTAACAAATGTAAGAATGGCCAACGACCCAGCCAAGATCCGAAGCAGTCCACCAAACAGAGTTTCTTTCCATTCCGTAAAGGATCTTCATAGTCCAGCACAAAGTGGCAATGTGACCGCCAACGGGTCTTTGAACGCCTTTTGGGGTTGCTAGAAGGAATTTGATGTAATCTAGCTGTTGTTATTCCAGTTTATTTGCTTGGAATCCGATTGTGATTAAGTTACCCGTTGTTCCGGATGTGTAAAGAATGTAAAGAGGATCGTTGGCTTCGACCGATACGCAAGGATGAGGATTTGCCTTTTCCATCAATTCCTCCCAGTCCTGTTGATAAGACAACACCAGCGGAGACTCCCACACATTTCGTCTCTGGTAAATAATGCACTTTGGTCGGTGAACGCTGATCAATTCGATGGCTTCGTTTATCATCATTGTGTACCTAATTTCCGAACGGAATTCTTACGTCTTGGAGAAATCTTTTTCTTCATTCTTCGCTAGCACTAAAAATTAATTTAGTCAACAAACTTTATTATTCTGCATGGCTCCAATCCGCAGCTTGCTCCGATGATGACTTTCGGCTCGGCATGATCGATCCTCATGGCCAACTCTCTGGGCGCGAAGCCTGTCCATATTTTCGAATTAAAAAGTTATTTAGTGTTTGCCAGCCAAAGTCTGTGTGAGAAGCTTCATCGCGATTAGCGTTCGACCGAGAGATCATGCAATGCATGGGAAAAAGAATGAAACGCAAAAGAGAAGAAAAACTTATTCAAGTTAAAAGCAAGTAAGTAAAACACACGCCAGGCCTAGACGACGCGCAAATATTTCGCAACTCGTCTCACGATCACTGTTTCGTTGTTGCCAACGTCACAGCTCTACGCGACACAACCAACGAAGAGGCTTAACTCATTTTTCAATTCGTGGAACATGCTCGAGCTGCATAGCATACTGATAAGTCTTATCTCGCTCTGGAGCTTCGGAAACCCTTTAGTTTGTTGATCTTTGCTGCGGGGCTTGTTCAAAGATGAAAAGGGTAATCATTCAATTTGTAGTCCCGCAGCTAAATTAGCTTTACGCTTGATAAATATTGCTCGGCTCCATGTACTCGACTCTACATACATATATTATTTTTGAGCTCTTTCACGTCCTGCTGCCTAATTTTGGCTTTCGTGTAAAAAGACAAGGTCGAGGTTGCGAGAGTAAAAAATAAATATAGTCCCGACGATCGATTGCCACAATAAATTAGCCAAATTAAATAACGACTAATTAGTTTTTTCTACTACAATATGCCGCTCGCCTGCTTTCGCGAGGCAAAAACGAAAAGAAACGAAATTCATTTTACCTCCGAATACAACCGAGTGGACGGCACCGAGTCTGGCCGTTGCCAATATCGCGATTATCGTTTCCGGGATCAATGGCATGTAAATGAGCACCCGGTCACCCTTGCGGACCCCCATGTCGGCCAATGCACCCGCTAGTCTCGATGTTTTGTCCAGCAACTCGTCGTACGTTACTTTTCGCACCGTCGAAGTCAACGGACTGTCGTGAACGAGCGCTGTCTTTTTACCGTAGCCAGCATTCACGTGGCGATCCACAGCATTGTGGCAAGCATTTATCTCGCCACCAACGTACCTGAGATTAAAATCGAAATCACTGGCTAAGCACGCTCTCAACTATATTCAAAAACATATTGAGAAACAAGGATTTTCCGAACGAAACAAATCTTCGAAAAATCAGTCGGTTCCTTAAATAATCTTCACATCAACTTTTATATTTAAAAACACATCAGGTTTCTTTTTCACTTCTCGCTGATGAGGATAATCGGATGATTCTCCGGCGATTCATTAAAAGGAAAGGAAAAAGATGGCGTAAAAGTTTGAATGTCTCTACCATTTTGTGAAAGGCTCGTTCGAGTTATCCAAAACTTTGTCCCAAGGTTTACTCCAGTCGACGCAACGAGCCACTTCGGCCCAAAATTCCTCAGGGCACTCGATCGATCTCCTGAATGCTTCTTCGTAAGCCGGACTTGTGTAGGGATTTTTATTCAGAATAAAATCTAAAAAATTGTAACAGGACGTAATCTCACTTAAAAATTTCATTTCCGAGACTTGTTTTGATTGGCTAATTGATTACTCTTGGAATTTCGAACGAATCGAAGCAAAATCTCAAGCCAAAGCGGCATGTAACTCTATGTATCTTTGTTATTAAAAAAAAAAAACTTGAACACTTGTTCTAGTCATTTTTCAAAAAGTCATTTGTCTTTGTTGTAGTTTTGTTTGAAAGGACGGACCAAAACTTGTCGTTCACTTACCACTACCAGCATCGCTATTTCTCAATATTTTCGTACGCGCTATCCGAGCCTCGAAGCTCTTCTCAGTGCTGTTTTCTAGTTTTTGTTCAAGAAAATCACTGTTCACTTCAGAAAACATGTTTAAGGATTGATCTCAAAAATTGATATGTTTTTGATTGCGGATTCGACTCGCCGTAGCGAAATCGATAAACGTTGCAATTGATTGCAGAACCGATGACGTTGCCGTAATCACGAGGAGCGCTCCTCCATTCGCCAGATTATTTCGTCGTTCCGAAAGACAAGAATTTGCTGACCTATTATTTGAAAATAAACTTGATATCACATCTAAAAACTCAAAATTACAAGATGCCTCGTGATTTGAAAATTTGTGAGACGAAATAAATTTACAAAAGAATGGAAGATTCCCAAAAAGTTGTCAGCTGCGAAACTCGAACGAATACTGAAGTCCTGAGGATTCGAGCTCAAAATATATCCTTCGCAGGGCATTGCAGCGTGAAACCGCAAAACGAAAATAGTGATAACTTGAACAACTGTATGTTTAACAGTGATGCGATGTAGAGGCTAGTACGGACACACCGAACACACCGAGCACACACATCGAAAACAGCGATAAGGAATGCGAAATCGAAAAGTAAGCCATGTCATCGACAGAATAATGGATGGAGCTCGATGACAAGGTTCACAAAGTATATTGATAACAGAAGTTTCGCTAATTACGGAATTGTAAATTAACTAGTTCGAGAGATTGAAACAATCGAAAAGGGTTGAAAGCAAAAATTTAACTGCGTTTGCAATTTTTCACAATTGAGTAGTAATCCCAGGACCGCAAAGCCGCCTTCCTTTCTTCCTTTAAATATTTCTCTTGAAAAATCTCAAGTCTTGTCACCCCTGAATTTCCGCATTTCTACGAATTTCCATACCATTTTTTTTGCCACATAAATATTTCGAAAAGCAACAAAGAGGATCGCATTTTTATCGCTTCGAGTTGGTTGCGATTTTCTGCGTTATCGTCGACTCTTTAAAATTTATTTTTTACTTCTTCATATGTAAAAGAAATGACACATTCCATCGATATGCAATCGAAGTACGAAGTGATATGCAAAAATCTCTGGGAAAGAAAATGTTTCAAGGTTAAGAAACGACCTTGCGACATTTCCACATGTCTACGCAACTGTAATGAACTTGTAGTTACTTTGAAAAACTGATTAAGGAGAAGAGCAAAAGGACGGGGAGGTAAAAGCAAAGGGATAAATAGATGAAGAAGAGAAAAGACTGCGCAAGAAAGCTCGCTCTTCAGTATCGCTCTGTCGGACTAAACTCAATTTACACTACTGCGTTGCTCGGCGTTGTCGCGATCTCGCCCTCGGCTTTCGCATGCTTCGCGCAAGAGCTGCGAGTCAACGTGGCGCTGGGTTTTGGCCGCCTGGGTGAGACGAATAAATAAATACGTGTTTTTTTCGTGGTTTTTTTTTTTCGAAAAACCGCTTAGAATGGAAAAAATTTGAAAATGAATGATCTCGAGAACAGTTTAACCCTTCGTGGTCACACTTGCGCCACCGATCTCGGTGATCACACTTGGGTTGATTCTACCCAGTCTATTTTCAAACCCGTATCGTCACCAACCTATCGGCCCGAAAATTCTCAAAAAATTACTGAACATCCTTTAGACATTCCAGTTTAGCTACGAAAAACTTTCCCAAAAGAAATCGAAGGCAGACATATTTTTAAAACGCAGAATGAAGAAAATAAACGGGAAAAAAAAAGTTTGTTCACCAAAATAATCGTCACTTTGAGGATTTTCAATATTTTTGCCTAAAATTTGGACCTGATATATTCATCAGATCAGGTTCTTTTATGAAAAAAATAGTAGGATATAGCGCGCGTTTCAAAAAACATATTTTTACTCCATTATTGGAAGTGGATTGATTTAAGATGATGGATCAGTCACCTCGAATTTTCGAAATTAAAATTCTTCGATGTCGTTTGACTAATAAAAAAAAAGGCTCTGTCAGCGTACGCAGGACGATGGCAAAAATCCGCTGACAGGGGCTTTTTTTTGTTGGTGAAACCGTGTCGGAAATATTCAATTTCGAAAATCGCAGCTATATCTCTCGCACTCACATTGCGAAAAAGCAACTGCTCCATCGCCTTAAGAGTAGATGTTGGAGATTTTAGCGTTGGCGGCGGTAAGTATTACCGCCGCCAGCGCATAGACGACACTTCAGACTATCGTGAGATGACGTTTATATCCCCATTTAATACCGGGAACTAGTAGATATTTACGCCGAAAGGTGGTCACTGAGTGGATCCTACTCAGTGTGACCACGACGGGTTAAAATGCTGGAGGCTACGAGAAGCCTAATAAGATGCCCTCGAATTTTTATAGGTCAACATTCCGGGGACGGTTGCACAATTGGAATTGCAAACTTTTAGCCTATTTTACAGCGTGGGCCAAAATTTTTATTCACTCCGATCCGCGACAGTGAGCGGGGAACTCGTCGCCCCTCACTCGGTACGGTTAGAGGAATCTAGCTAGTTTTTTTTAGTTCCAAGCAGCTTCTTGTTCTTCGCATTTATTGTTCCATTTCGAGAGTGCTCTTGCTTACATTGTAAAATTCAAATCTGATAAGTAACGAAAGCCACTGGGTCAACAAGACAACAAGAAACGAGATGTTGAAAAACAGCAGACGAAAAAAGGGGAGAAGAAGAAAAAAATCAAATGCATTGAATCCTCGGATGCAAAAAACGATCGATTTCCGCAAGAACATTTGAGCAAGCTCATTCGCGATCTTTCGAATTCCCTTCCCTTTATTCACAGTTTCAAAATCGCACAGTCGTCGTTTGCATTCCAATAGTTTTTAATCCACTTCACCTTTGCAATTGGTTATCGATTCCTCGTTCTTATGAGTTGCACTTGCAATTCGCTGTTTTTTTTTTTTTTTTTTTTTTCATTAATTAGATAATTGATTGGAATTAATTAGTGAATTATATTCTCCGATTGCTCCGGGCAAGCTCAACTTCCGAGCGTTAATTGCAGACTGGCGGAAAAAAAAGTTAAACAAGAGGCACGTTAATTGTGGGCAGACGTTTCGGTCGTGTCTCGCACTCTCGAAAACTGAGAATCGTCGTGTCTTTCACGCAGAGGGGAACCCACTCTCTTCCACTTTCTTATTCCCATGTTTTCCTCGCTTCTTCGTACTTCTCTAATGTTATGTTAAAGAGCAGCCGGAATGAAAAAAAAATATATATATACAAATGGACGAAGTACCAGCGTCACGTGACACCGGCCGACTTCCTGGATGATGACCGTTGATCTTTACGAGGGGTCGACATTGGTCAAATGGAATAATTTAATTGCTCGACGCCGTTGCCTGGCGAGGAGTCAAGCATGTGTTCATACACGAAAGAAAAATATCTTTTGCTAAATGAGAAAACTCTTCGATTCTTCGCGTTTTGTCGGAATGTTTGTAAGGAATATTCCGGCATCGCATGCACACGTCTCAATCGAATGTACGCGATTAAGCATGCAGTCTCCAAGACCGCCGTCCCAGCCTTCCTTCGTATTATATACCTATACACTCTCTCAGTGTGAGTCTGTTGATCTTGTTTGCAAGCTGCACAAGATCTGCTCGTATTAGGAGCCTTTTTCCATCGTGAATTCTAAACTGCCAGGCAATTGTCATACGTGAGGCGTTTTAGAAACATACACGACTTTAAACTGTGATGTACATACCGTTGAGTAACAGCCGCGTTATCATCCAAGTGACTCATCGACGAAACATTTACTTTAATTTTCATTCATTGGTAAATCACTCTCGACTCATTTATTTTCAACATTGTTTGCTATTTTACTAAAGGTGGAAAATACTCGGGACAAATTTCATTTCACGATATATTTACATGTTCAACAAAGCCGAAGCTTGAGCTTAGAAATGATTGAGAATAACGAAAGTAATCGTCGGTCGTATGAATAGAGTTCTCGAGTGCTTTCTCCATCAAGATCCGCCAGTAAATTGATCGCTCTGCTGTTGACATTTCGTTGTAGTACTGGATCCTGCGTTCTTCACAGTGGGAAAAATAATAATGCATGATTTTTCCAAATGTGTAAATCGTATTAATGATTTTTCATTGGCGCAAACCGCGAAACTGGCCATATTTCATTTAAATTTTTGTCATTTCCGACATCGATGACGAATGCATACGTGAATCATTGTTCATAAGACACTGCGTTGAATAAAGAATTCTGAAAAATGTGTCTACCCGGTTAAAACATTGTCATCGCACCAAGACGTCGTTACAAGGACGGGAGCAACTCGGAAAATCAGAAAGTTTCATGGACGTGGAGACAGCTTATAATGAAAAGAAAAAAATCCCACGCACGAGGAGACGGCGACATAATGTTATCCCTGGTGCATATCTGCGGTCCAACCAAAGTTCAATCTCAGTCGACTCTACACTCTCCAAGAGATTGTCGTCAGCAACGGAACAAACTCCAGGGCGAACAGCAGTCCCACTATTCACTCAGATCCGAAGACACACTCGCTTCTTTGTAACGCACAAGAGACCCCTTTTGCTTCGGTCTCGTAACTCTTTTACGAACTCCTCCCCGAGACTTCTATATACATATACTTTTTATACCCTTATGTTCGCCAACTTTTCATCCCCGCAACTTTAGCATGCATATCCCCAGGGAGTGGAAACAAGTGGAAAGAAAATTTCATCAGCCTCATTCAATCAACGAATCTCGGCCATCGTTGAGGTTCTTTGCTTTTTTATTTATTAAAAACGTCCGCTCATCGCGAACGAACGATCGATGAGCGATCTTTGTGCGATTATTTTTCAGAAACGGATCGTTCGATACCTTAACACCTTTGTTTGCTTTCATTTCAATTGCCGCGCGGGTTAGCTCCCTTGATGCCAAGAGGGTGTGTCTATAAAAATTCAAAAAATGTGACTTGTATATATCGTCGTTCTTTTGACAACTAGACGGGGAGATCCATCTTTTAAGAACTTTGTATGGCGACGGTCAAACTTGAATTTTTGTATTCAGTTTTTCTTACATACAAAATGGTTTGCGAGCCTAAGTTCATTGAAAATCGTTGTTACAAATTTACCAAAGAACAACATACTCTAAATCTAAGATTGTCCGAAGTAATCTGTATTTGTTATATAATAAACAAAATTTCGAAAAAGTTTTACGACTGACTTTTTTGAAAAACTAAATAAAGCTTCTTCGATGTTACATAAAAGTGTATGCGAAATTTTGAGAGGTTTCACCATTTAGACATCGAAATATTTAATGTTGAAAATTGCAACTTTTAGCACACGCTCTTATGAGAAAGGACCATTAGATTGCTGTGCAAAATGTAGTCCCTCAAATTGCAGATATCTCCTCCGCACTCGTTGAGACTCACTCGCGTTATGACACTCTGCTGCCTCGATGCTCAGCAATAAGTTTTTCTATATCGCGGGAATAAAAATGCTGTAAGTGTGCAACCATATTTCACTAGGAGTTGCTGCGAAGAAAAGACATTTTTGAGTCACATGCATCAACGACTTTCCATGCATGACAATGCACAGATATTTAATGCATAATTACGAAGAAGACCAGACGACAGCAGAGACGTTACGTTTCACGTCTGCTCCCTCGACCGGACCATTTCTTAAATATCAACTATTCTTATTGTAATTTTCATCGAAGCTGATGAAAGGAAAAATTTATTTTTTGTGCTAAATGAAGAGAAAGCGATTTGCAGGAGCAGGAACGAAGACGTTGCAAAAAGTTTGCACAGAGGGACTTTTTAATTGAAAACGAATTGTACGAGGAGGATAAATTGTTAATGTCTGCTTGGAGAATGGCACAACAAGCGAATACGAGGAGACACAATAAATTCGATATCTTTATTGTCGTAAATCGTGAAACGTATAGATATCTCGACTAATAGCATTCATTCGCCCACCTGGTGTACGCTTTCCACCGTTTTGCCACTGCAAAGGTTACTCTCGGAAGTTTCAATCTTCGCTCTAATGTCTTTCACACGTTTTTCCTCCCTTTTTACATTTATCCTCCTCGCTGTTGACAGCGAATTTCATGGAACACAGCCGATGAAAATGGGACGCACTTCTTATTTACTCTACCCCTTTCTCCAACCGTGTCTCGTCCTCAAGGGCGCGACACCGTGAATTCCTGCTAACCCAACCGACAAGTTTTCCGACTTTGTACAAAAAATTAAAAAAAAAAAAAAAAATCAATTCAGCGAACCATTTAATTGTTACAATTTTGAGTATCGACCACGCTGTTTTGAAAATAATTGTTTTATAAGAACCACAGCGAGAGTAAAGGGAATCGAATTGCTACGAGTGCGACGACGAAAACGACGTAGATAGAGAAAAAGGATTCTCAAGATCTGCTTGGGGACGTAGGGAAAACATGAATCTCAGGTAAGTCTAACGTGAGGTTTGCCTTTTGTGTATTTTGGCAGTTAATTCCAACTTTTGTCACAACAATATGAAGAAAAATAAGTCAAGGAATTTCTTCTCTCCGAAGTGACTATTTCGTTTGTATTCATTCCAACCGAGTTATTACCTGATCAATCTCTCGTATCAAAAGGTGGAATGAGAAAGATACCCGATCGCGCAATTGCCTTATTTACACAACCGAACATTTTCTTTTTTTCAATTGCAATGATAATCAATTAAAAAATGAATGCATATGCAAATTGGAAGAAAAAAAGTGTCCAAACGATGCCATGGTTTTTACTAATGGGGCGCCATGTCCGAATAATAAAATGCTCCCATATCATTAGCCTTTCAAATTGAGGAGCTCAAAGCTTTTAGTCGTCGCAATGGGAAAATATACTTGACCCTGCGCAAGCGATGATTAAATTGCAAAAAATTTGTAATAATAATTGTTCTCTAATAATAAACGAAATAATTGGCGGTAAAAATCTTGATTCGCGCAATCAAGGTCGTATTATCCTCGAAAATTCCAGCGACTTGAAATTCATTCTATGAAGAAATGTTTGCCGAATACGAAATTCCCCAAACATTCGGACCCTTAAGAATTTCGTCCGCAACGAAATATCTACTCTTTTATTTTCTACCATCACGTGAGCAGAGAAGAAATTTGTTTATGAATATTCCACGGGGAATATAAATTCAGCTCGACAGAGTTTTAATGGACGAAATTTGACTATAAAGTGATCACGCGTAATGGAAATTCTTTATGCAAGAATTCAAGCTCGTTGTTGAACAAAATGATTTGAGCGTTGAGACCATAGGCGACAGTGCCAACAACGAGATCTTTACGTTTCAATATATTTGTTGAAATTGAGGGTGGAACCAACGAGTGTATGTCGAAGAACGAAAGAATCTTGCAATGTCATCAGAGCTTCGTAATGAAAAGCCATGCACGATCGAAACGATGGAAACTTTGCCTAATCGCGTTTGATTTGTAATTGTCCCCGCACCAGTGTCAAGTTTTGTCGAGAAACGAATCGATAAAGAAACTTTTGGAGATGAAGTGAAAACGAAATTTTTAACCGCTTGACTGTCAGTAACACGCATAGGGGCAAAAAAAAAGTTGTGCCATTTTTGTATCTTGACACGCATAGGGGCATTTGAAAAACAACCTATTTCTACTGCATCGATATTCTAATTTGATACATTAAATACATCATATCGTACATTTGATACATCGTGGTTTTTGGGGTGAACATTTTTTTTCATCACAAAGATTGGCACGAAAATCTCATTTTCACCTCACTGCGAAAGGGTTAATCAATACTTCGATCATTAGATATTATTTCAAAGGATTTATGGCATTATGTGCCCTAGCGATCTTTGCACCGTGAGCAGGTCTAAGCTGCTCATTCGCATCGTCTTTGACTTTGATCCATTGCGTCCGATGAATTTGCTCACCGACTTATTTAACTGGAATCCGACTATTTGTAAGCTCATTGTTGCTCGGACTTTCTACTCGTGGGCATGCATCGCTCCAACGTATTTCCAACGACGCTGAAGCTTCCTGCTGGCTTGCTGACGCGATTCACGATAAAAAAAAATGTAAAACGACGAAGAAGAAGCTTTCTTGCAGCTATTGTATTATAATTCCCCATTTAAATTCTATCTCCTGGTCAAACAGAGAAACTCGAAAGAAAGTCAGCACTGAAATGCTTCGATGGCGGTACTCGAATCAACTCGAATATCAGGAATTCCAGTCCGCGAATAATTGGCTAAGGCGGGTTCTTCAAACTCTGCCATTCATGATTCTGTGCATTTTCCAAAATTTGTTATTATTGCTTCCTCATACAGGAAGCTATGCGACGGTGAAAATTTTTTTTCTTCCAGTTTCCAATGTCAATGTGCTTAAAATTTCCCAGAACATCGAAAAATCATATCTAGAAAAAATGTCCCTATGTGTGTGTGTGTGTTATGGCACTGTAAAATTAAAACCCTCATAACTCGAGAACGGTTTGAGCTACAGAGCTCCCGTTTTGCACAGATGTCAATCTATACAAGCTCTTCATTCTCTGGGAATTTTGTTGGTATTGCTAGAAAAATACGAATTCTACGGCATTTTGAAATTTTCAAAATGCTTCCGCAAATTTTAAGATTAATTACTAATATTTTTTTTTATAAATAGAGTATAATAATGGGAAGGTTGGTATTAAATTTGGGGAATATCGGTGAAACGGTTTAAATTTTATGATTTTTCGAGTTTTATGAAAATCTGAATTTTTTGAAAAATCGTCCAACCGCTCTAATTTCTGCAAATTTTGTAAAATATTGTGTATTAGTCTGTACTTCTTCTTTATTTTCTAGAAAAGTTGTCCAGATTATATAATTTTAAATGCAAATACAAAAAACGCTGTAAATTGGAATTCGCAAATTGTTGCATGTAGAATCGATAACTTCCGGAAGTATTCGCTTGGATTAGAAAATGTTGTAAATAAATCGCTCGCAATCACTGCTGATCACGTCTGTCGAGTGTAAATGTAAAATTAGCTGGAAAAATCCTTTTATCCATGGGTACATTATCCTGTTAATCAGTAATCGTGTGGACGGTTATCAGAATTTTTAAAATATATACACACGTGCCATTTGTACGATAAAGAGTCGGTAAAATCGTTGTTCCTATATACTGTTTCGTACACATGGTCACATTCAGAGGAGAGAGAGAAATCCGCGATAAAACTAAAAAAATCCCGACACAAGTTGAGTGAAAGCAGGACCAAATGGATCTTTGACAGGAGTCAATCTCCGATTGTGTCGCAGTCATCGATTTTCGATACAAGTCCAGAGTGTGTTGTTATCTGCATGCATCTGTCGTAATTTTTTGCAGAATATAGATAATGTTGGTTAAGTGGATGAATGAAAGGGAAACATGTTGTCCAGGGAACATCTATACCTCGCGGCATGAATGAGTACTCTCAGAATTTACGACTCGAACAAAAATAGTGGTTAAGAACGTTTTTAAAAAACAACATGAAATGCTACAATCGGTTACTCTTACGGAAATGTGTGATTCTGAATTTTTATGAATCACGTTATTCAGCAATGTACGCGATCAAGCCTTTTGATTGATTGGCTTTTAATTATTCTCATTAGGACACATGAAAATTAACATTTTGATCGATCCAGCAGCAACGAATTGGCAAAGTTTGATGAAACTTGGATGACACGTTATGTAAAATTTACTCATCGATATGCGAGGCTAGTCGTACAAAATCATCATTATTTACACTTTCCACTCCTATCGATATTCCTTACAACGTTGTTCGTGGAACTGCAGTAGGATTCCAATAAGTTACATAATCAATGAGAAATTTTCCCGGCGTTTGCAACTGTTGCGTCAAGAAAATTCCAAACGTCCATTCGTTTGCGTGCTGCGCGGCTTAAGGCAATAATCTTTTTGGAACTGCCCTGCTTCGCCATTCTCGCATCATTTCTTTCATCAACTCGGATTTAAAAAATATGAGAGTGATTAACATTTGCTTACGGGCCCGTTGAATTTGCAATGTTACGTAAAAGTTGCTGCAGGGAAAAGTGTTCGATCTATAAAATATGGTTGAAATTATCGTCTCGATTGTTTACATTAGATAATAAAAAAAGTTTCATCAAACTTTTAATTAAGTCGATCCGTTTTACCCCCACATTTCTGTGTAAAAATAATCCCACGTGTTGGTCGCCGTGAATATCGACCAACACTCACAACAAGACATGCAAAATGGCCTTGTGTATGGGTTGGTATTAATATTCCTTCTTACGCGTATACCAACCGAACCATTTCTCCAAGTTAAGTTACCTTCAGGCTTATCGCGAGAAACCTGATAAAAGATCGATGGCATATATATATATATATGCAAATATACTGTGTAGCAAGCAAGAAGGCGGCGAAGCAAGAGAGAGAGAGAGAGAGAGAGAGAGAGAGAGAGAGAGAGAGATGGAAATCACGATTGCTTTATTAACTCGCGCAATATCATGGTCCCCATAGATGTTGGTCGTAAGCAGAGTTAATCATAAAAACACGTTTCTATGAATTCCCGATCCAGTTCGATTGAAACGTTTGTTACAGCAAGTAATAGGAGTTCTTAATTCGAGAAGGTTCCTTCAGCACGAAACGTCGCAATTAATCAATTTATTTATGGAATTTTTGCAAACGCATCGAAGAATCATAAGGCAAATTAGTTATTGATTGTTGGAATTTTCATGTGCTTTACAAAGAAACGCAAACAGCGAAGAATTCATGATTCAATGGATTGAAAAATCCATACTAGGGATTGAAAAATGGAGATAAATAAAAAGAAGCTGGCCGCAACTTGAAGACGTTCCGAAAAATAAGAGAACCCGACCGTCGGCGGCTGCAGGGCTTGCAATTCTGAACAGATGCAGCAATTTTTGAAAATCGATGAAAAATTTGATAAATTCGTCATTTCCTTGACCGCAGGTGCGGAACCTCGTGGGCGGCTGGTTTGTAATAAAATCGCACGTTGAAGTAATTCCATGATGAACGTTAATGAAGAGGAAGCTTCACTATCGCAATCCTCGTTTGACCCTCTAAAATTTTATATGAAATTTTTTCATTATTTCTCGTAATTTATCGTGCGACGTCCCACTCGCGGTGGTCGAGCTGATGCCAAGAAAATTTCTCTGACGCGACATTTTTCCGGAGATGCAATGCAATGGCACACTCGTGGTTTTACCACAAGCACGTGTGAGTCTTATCGCATCTCCGCGACGCGTACGAGTTTTCGCTTGTTCTCGCGATTATCATGTTATAAAAATTCCGAATATAAAAAAATTCTGACGAGTGAGAGAGAAAGCAGCATGGGAGGATGGGGTGATTCTATGGCGCCCCTTGAAACGCGCATGGCAGAGGAACGTGAAGCGTATTTAAGGGCTGATGGTTCGGTGTCTCTCATCACTGTATCGCCAACCCCAGAGACTGGAACACGTTGCCATTCTCCTTTACGTCCATTCGTACGAGTTAATTGTCAATATATATATATATATATAAACAAAACAGAATTATTTATTTATAAAGAACGCGAATTTTCGTTGCCGAAGCCCGAAATTTCCGTTCTGCGGTGTTTTGCATCGCAATATTGCTAAATACATCCAAGTTCCAGGGCCTCTTGGGAACGATCTCGGGGATCGAGGTTTCACAAAAAGACAACCGGTGAGTAAAAATTGACGAAGAATTGAATTTGCAGGAGTTTTTTTCTGTTTGCTTTTCTTTTCTTTGGTTATTTGACGCGGTTTCATCCACCATGGATGCAATTTTCTACTATTTTTCAAATGTCCACTCGGAATATCCAAGTCCCGGAGCCCGATTTTATTTCGTTTCACGACTCATTAACTTTTTCGAGCTTACTTCTCGAAGGATATTAGACGTAGAAAAGTACTCGCGTGGAAAGTTGAACTTTACAGAACTCCGCGTTGCGCGAAGGGATGGCGCGATCGATGGATTGCAACAAGTTGCACACCATCCAGCACGTTCCAATCGAACACTCTGTTCAAACTTGATTCGAAAAATAATCATGCTTCTTACAGTGAACTTTCCATTCCTCCATTTCGAAATTGATTTTTGTCATGTTTCGATTCATATTTCGAGATCATTGTGTGCATGGGTGGAATTGCTGAAAGAATTACTGGACGCAGAAAAAAAAAAATTTCGTGAAAATCATTTGTAAAAACTACGTTGCGTTGGCGAATTTGAATAAAATGGAGAATTTATGAATTTCCAACCAATCACGAATGATGATTGCGTGTTTTATTATTATTTTGTAGAAATATTGCAGAGTGTGTTTTTTGCACACAATCCAAGAATAATTACAACTCCGTTCTTTTACATTTTTTTTTTTTTACCGCGAGTTGATGACACGTAGTTGAGAGTTCTTTCTTCCCACGTTTTTTTTTGTTTTTTTTTTTTTCATGCTTACGTCGATGTGGTAACAACCCTCAAATTGCCATTTTCCTTTGAGAAAATGAAGACGGAATTCAGTGGCTTGGGATAATATATTTCGCGTCAAGTTTAATTACAAACTTTGTCCTTTGAGGAAAAATTCGCTGTGTGATTTTACAAGACCCAAGACTCGAAGGATCTAATTGTTGTTTACAACATTCCTGAAATATCGGACGAATTTTTTTAAGCGCTCGGGATAAATGACTAACCGACAATAAAGGTGATGATGAGTTTCGGAGTTTCGTCGTAATTGAAGTAGCAGTAGTTTATTACGAATTTATTGCTCTCCGAGAAAATTACAGTCGCAAGCTAAAATGTTGCTAAAATCGAAAGTGAAGGCGAAATAAATTTTCATCGACTCCGATAATTATGATCGTCCAATCAAATTTATTAAAATCCATTTTTCTAACATCATGCTTGTAGCTTTTATATGAGAATTTTTTGAAGAACGAGGAAGCAAGGGAATTGACGAACTTGACAAAACGGGCAACTCTAACAACCTGTGGCGATGGAACCAAGAAATTGGAGGTTGTTGCCAAGAGAGTTTATCACATGCGCCTTCCAATTGCTCCCATAATAACGTTTCTGATTAATAATCCTTCTCACAATTTGGTTACCTGCTCTCGTGGTGACAAGTTGAATCTCTTGTCTATCAGCGCTGAGACTTTCATCGTATAAGGGAACCGCGCTAGTCGTTACACCGAAAGAGATTAACTCTCTTCGTTCCCGTAGAGTTTAATCGACTTGAATATTTCTGTTGAGCAAAAAGTTTGAATTGTAAAGATTTTTCTTTCCCCTTCAACTTTTCGAGCTATAAATTTTTCCTCGCTGATTATGAATCCCTCGCACAAAAAAATTCGCAAAAAGTTGTGTGGTTTTTGTTCAAGTGTCTATAGTAGAAATATAGTTTTTTTTTCAACCCTATTAGAGCAATGTGGCAGCACTTTGATGGAATTGACTCGACATTTTTATTTCAAAGAAATATAAGGACTTTGTATGCAAAGTTTTCTATCGATAGAATTTATTAATATTTTTTAATATTTATTCATAAAATCACAATTTTCAGTAGTTTCTCACAAGAGCGTGTGTTAAAAGTTCCATACATACACTTTTATGTAACATCGAAGAATCTTCATTGAGTTTTCCAAAAAAATCAGTCGTAAATTTTTTCGAAATTTTGTTTATTATGTAACAACAAATACAGATTACTTCGGACAATCTTGGATTTAGAGTATGCTGTTCTTTAGTCAATTGGTAACAACTTTTTTTTAATGAACTTGGGCTCGCCAACAATTTTGTATGTAAGAAAAACTGCAAACAAAAATTTAGATTTGTACGTCGCGATACAACGTCCTTAAACTTTGATGGGGTGAAAAAAATAAATCGTTCGAAATCGTAGACAAATATCGTACGCAGTTTCAAGGATATTTAACGTGTCGTTTGATGAAAAGTTTATTTCAACATTATTTAATTGCTAATTCTCGTGGCCGAAGGTCATCCCAGAAAGTACGAGTTGAGCTCAAATGTATGAAAGTTAATGTAAGCGAGCGTTGTCGTGGGTCGATTGCATTTTGATAGCGTGGCAAAGATCGAGAGCAGTAGGTTGAGGGGAGAAAAGTTTTTCTTTCACTTCTCATCCTGCTTGGCTGGGAAGCAGCGTCAAAGTGGAAAACTCGACAAATTAAACGTGCGGCGAAGGGTCGGAGATGGGGTAAGGCGATCTTTTCGCGATATTAATATTACATATGGTAGCATCTTTCGATACACGGGATCGATAATGTTTTTCGCACGAGCCCAGCATCTGCTGGTTCGAACTGACGAACGATTCGTGCGACAGGGTGACTTTGAAATATTTAGTGCGAATTATGCTAATTAATAAATCGACGGACTAATATTTCCAACAGTCCTTTCCAAATGCAAAAATATCCAATTCCTGATGTAGTGACGATTCTCTCGCAAATCCCCTCGAAACCCCTCACAAGGATTTCTTACAACTGATCCGAGTGGAGCGATCGCTGTGATAATCGTTCGCGCATAAACATTCAAAAGATTGTGTGTCGTATCTCAAAAGAGCAAGGAAGTGATGATGAATCAACGAATGCCAGTCATTGCCATATTCCTCGAGATACATAGCCGCATCAACGATTCATGAAAACTCGGTTCAAACCACCTGTGACCAGCGTCGGCTTGTGTCTATATAACGCGAAAATCGGAGGAAAAGTAAATTCATCTCTCTTATTCTCATCGATACGATTTCTTCCTAATACACGAAGCATTACGTGCATTTTCATCGTGCGATAAAATATGCGGGGAAAAATTGCCTGCGCACCAAAGTGTGGGCCTTTGCAGTCTAATTCCTTCGATAAAATTTATGTTCGCAGTATCGTTTTTCTTTGCGAAATATTTCGGAAAAGTAAAATCTACAAATTATTTCCTATTTATTCGATTACATATCACGAGCAGCTGGTGCGCACTTGGTTTGCCTATACAGGACAGTTTTTACAGTTCGCCACATGTACAGATGATTTTTTTTCCGCCTGCTGACTGAATCGAAATGTAAGCAGAGCAGAGAGAATTTAACATAAACTCGATCTACGTAACTGTTGCAGTGCAAGAAAAAAAATGCAAACAACGATATAGAAAACGGAATACTCGAAAAAAATGGAAAGGCTGTCATATTCGCTTGGTGCGCGTTTTGCATCTCAATGATTTTTAGATAAATATTTAACTTTCGTGACTGCTTTTTTATGCCAAATTTGATATACGCAAAATCTTTTCTTTTATCAACTCGGAAAATTTTCACTGTGTAATTCTTGGTCGCAACTTCCGCAAATTTTAACAATATTACAAATTTTTTTTTTTTTATAACTAGAGTATCACAATATGAAGGTTGGTATTGAGTTTGGGGAATATCGGTTGAACGGTTTTAATTTTATGATTTTTCGAATTTTACGAAAATCTGAGTTTTTCGAAAAATCGTCCAACCGCTCTAATTTCTGCAAATTTTGTAAAATATTGTATAAAATCTGTACTTCCTCTTTAGTTTCTAGAAAAGTTGTCCAAATTATTCAATTTTAAATGTATAAAAAAAAAAACGCTGCAAATCGAAATTTGCAAATTGCTTTATGCCAATGAAATTAAAAATATATAGCTTCCTCAATAGAGGAAGCTTTGAAAGATTTGTTAAATTTTTTTCTCACCCTGTGATTCTTTTGTGATTCGTATTGAAGTTTTTCAACTGCATTTTTCTCAGCAGTATTGATGAATGCAAAGAGAACATGGAATTTTTCATGAAACCTATGTTCATCGAGATCTCGCGCGTGACTTGGAAGCTTTCATAAAACCCATTCTCAACGTTGAGAAACCCGTACGCGTTCCCGTACTGCGTGAAAAAAAAGTTGACCATGTTTTCCAGGGCCTGGTATTTCTTGCATTTTTAAACTTCATTTCACCCTTCGCTGCCTCGCAGGTACAAAAATTCCGAGTGTAACAATCCTTCCATTTTGTTTAGAGTATCCGAGGCTATAAATTCCAATGAACGAAAGCAAAAATCTTACGATCAACACGTCAGAAAAGATATTACATTGCTTATCTCGATTGCCCTGCGACGTTTGCCTTTTTGAGCGAAAGTCGAAAAATATGAGCGAGCAACCAAATTTACGTTGGAGATGAATCAAGGCAACCAACTCGTTTAACAGTGTTTCCCTCCGGATGAAAACTTGGATATGTTTAAAATTTTGACTTTTCCACTTTGTATTACAAAAAAAAAAGAAAAAAAAATGGGAAAAAAGTTGACCCGGAAATGAAATATATCGAATGGTTAGTTGGTCTACTCGAATAATTTTTCCATCTCATTTTTGCTTCCATTAACGTAGTGAGAAAAAAAATTAATAATAAACAAATAATTGTCTTTTGAATTTGCAAGAGTTCTCCATCCCGTTTGTAAGCCGCGTAATTAAATTGGCCAGCAGCAATAGAGGGGATCTTGAGTACACAGACGTACGCGTTGAATTTAATGCCCTAACTACGTTTAAGATGCGGAGAAGTCGTTAAGGAATAAAAACAAAAAGTTTGCTTGTGCCCAATAGAGCCTGAAAATGCTTCTCATCTTTCTCCTCCCCTCATCGTGCTTCTCATCCTCAATAATAGCAGTTTTTTTTTTCACGCAATTCTCATATTAAATTGATTCGGTCGTGGAGATACATTAAAGTAGCTGCTGTTGATTCTTTCCCTTGTTTCGCTGAGTGTATGATTTGGATTAACGGGAAAAACCCCTTTTATTTTTGAGGAAACGATTTTCAAAAAGTCTCTTTACTTTATTTTTGCCAACAATCGAGACATTTTTCGTCAAATGAATCAAAGCCGTTTTTATAATTGAAAGAAACACGATCCGAGACGCCTGTCTCGGAAAAATTGCTGCTCCATCCAAGGCTGCTTTTCGATTTAAGAAATTTTCGCTCGAACCAATTTCCGTGCAATAGGAAAGAAAAAAAAAATGAACTGTCGAGTTTCAGCGGTGGAAAGACTTTCTTGAGTGACACCCTTCCAGCAGCCAACGAAATGTTGAGTTTTTTCAACAGCATTATAATGGAAAATTGATATACGCGTACGACATTTTCGTTTGAAATTATTCTGCCAGTAAGCATTTTCATCTTGAACGGAATAACATGTGAAAGCTTGTAGAAAAACGATCGATAGTTATTCGAAGAATAATTTAGAACAAAAGCCTTCGAATTACCGGGCTCGAATAATTCGAATCTCAATACCAAATTTGAGGACATGGCGCAAGCCCCGCCAAATGTTTAATGGAACCTTTTGAACGCTGCAAACTTTTGATACCGCGCAAGGGCTGCGGAAGGGTTTTATGACAATTAGGCCAGCTGCTTAATAATAATTCTTAAAAGTTTGCATAATCAAAGAGCTGTACGGAATAATATGAAAACTTGATTACACCGCAATTATTCGCTTGAGAAGCGCGTGTGTCGTCTTTGAGCGAGTTGGTGCGACGTCCACGTAAGTAGTGTTGCATATTCAGAAGAATATAGACGGATGCGGCAAGCCCTGGAGGCTGTAAATAGTAACTTGTCGCGGCAACAGGTTGCCCATTCCCAGGACTACGCGGGACTGTATATCCTCTGTGTTTTGCTGCGAGAATCAGGGCAAAGTTCCGGTAGTTACATCAAATTCTTTAGAGACTTGCACGTGCATAATTGCTTCGTCGTTATTTCTCGCGGTTTTGGTTCGTGCGATGGATTATTTATGTCATTATTTTTCCATATAGAAATCATTTACATTTCTCACTATCAATTTATTTATGGACTTGGCTTTTTTTTCGCTTTTTTCCATATGGGAAATTTTAATTTTTTTTGTTAAAAATCTGAAAAAAGCGATCGATGGTTCAATCAAGTTTTACCTTGTATAAGAACGTTTAGTCAACTCGTCGCGTTATACGGAAAAAATTGTTCTGCATATTGGTATTTCGTTCAGCATTAACAGAAAAAAAAAAAAAAAAACACAAGTTCATGCCGTTCCAGCGAGTCTCTTCCTCTCCGTAGCAACGAGGTTAAGGTCAGGAGCACGATAAAGCGAAAACGAGCCTCTGGACATGCCTTCCAGGATCTCAAAAATAGGACACGAGTCCTGGAGTTTATGTTATGCGAGCTCAAAGGACGCGAGAAAAGAATTGTGAAAGCAAAGAAGTGCGAGAAGAACGAATTTTCGACATATGTAATATACTTTTCTTCATGCAGGAACGTGTACGAGTCCACACGAAGCTGAGAAAAAAGGATGAAGAAAAGGAACAGAGCCAAAGAATTTGTGAGTGAGGACATTTGCTAGGTGTCCTGGCGTGGGCGGATTGAGACTTTGTTAGAAATGTAGAAATCATATGAAAGAGAAAGAAAAGAATAAGAATATGGAGCGAACAATTCGACGAAACGTGATTTTCTCGTACTTTGACATCGATCGAAATATGATTACCGCTCTCCGAGGTTTTTTCATCTCCTATATAAGAGTGTCAGGGGGTGATAACGCTCGTCGCAAACTTTGTGCTTCAGTGATGTCGTTGAGAGTGTGTGAAAAGTTTAAGGACCAGAAAAGTATACGCGGTGTCGTAGCGACGCGACGCGCGGGCCTCGGTCGCCTTGCGGACCTTACAAATGTCGTTTTGTCTCTTCTTATAAAAAAAAAAAAAAAAATCTTCTCCCAACTAATCAATCCCTCGGAAACCCAACATTCTGCCTTTCCCTTTTTCTTTATTTGCGAGAAACTTTATATTAATAACACTGATAATCTAAACTGAACGTTTACACAGAATCGATGATTGGATTCTCGCTCTGTCAAGCAAATTTTAATATTTTCACTATAATTTTCAACCTTCGCGCATAATTAACTTGCAAATTAATAATTACGAATACTATGCGAACGAATGAATGAAGAATTCCATAGAATTTCAATTGAAAATTCTCCCCATAATGCGAATTCGATTTAATGATCGAAATCACAATCGCGACCGATTCGATTTTATTGATGAAAATTTTAAAAAAATGTTTATTCACACCTGAATAATTGTTGACTACGTCCTTGCATGCGCGTTTGAAATTGGCTGCACAAAATTAAATCAAAAGAAATGAAATTATTCATAAAATCGTGCAGACGCGGATAAACATTGACGAGAGAAGTAAAAGTACATATAGCGAACGTTACATCCGCGGAGTGTACGACGATGAAAGAGGGAAACGCAGTTCCTCGATCCGTACTGGACCGTGGACCACGTAACGCGAAGGCACAGAAAAGTTTTTTAATAATATATGTTGATAAATTTTCGGATCGTGGGTGTTTGAGATTGCTGTGGTATGCTGAGTGAGATCCTCGGTGCTCAGGCCCCGGTGGAAGCTTTGCAAGAGCGTATTCACGAAACAATAATACTTCAAAGTGGAAGAAGCCAAAACTTTGTTCAGACGTTCATTCAAACTTGTTGACATTGATAGTAATTCAAGTATCGCGTTACCGAGTAGCAACATCATTACGAAAGAAAAAGTTAACCATCGTAGGCGTTACAGTAATTTTTGCGAATTTCTCAAAACGGAGCAACGAAAAAAAAATGAAAAAAAAAGCAGGTTTCCTTCATTCGTACGTGTGCAAAGTTGAATGTCGTTGAAACAATTGTTAGCGTAATATTTTTGGTGTTGCGGTTTGGATTATCTTAGTTTTCTTGACGGAGAACAAGCAAACCGCATTTTTTACAGCGCGTATACAAATTGGAAATTGGGAAAACTCGGTTCAAGCGTGTGTTGCATCGCTGCATGGGTCCGGCGTAGCGGGAGACCGACTGAAAATCGAGGGTATATGGGGAAAATCAGGGAGCAGGGAAAGGAAAATCCTGAGGAAAATCACGAGGCAAAGGCGACTGGAGCAGAAAGACGAAACTCGAGGGACATTAGTAGATTTTGCTCATTGATTGCCAAGTGTGCGTGCGTCGGCCGCATGCTTATCCCTTTCTACTTTTTCTTCATTTTGTACAAAGAAGCCGAAGACTCACCCCGCACAGCTTTGCGGTGGGAACGGTGCCTAACTCAGATTTACTCGACGCAATAGCGTCGCAGTGTAAAGCTGCTGGGAGAGAATGAAACAGAGGCGCTAAGAGAGAATACAAAAAAGGTGGGACGCACTTCGTGATCAAGCTCCGCGCTGCGTGAATTCCTCTTTTTTTCCTTCGCACGATTCTTGTTGTAAATAAAAGTCAGACGACAACGTGTTGCGGGGGAGGATAGTCTCTGTGCCCGGAAGTTTCATTTCACCACCGAGCACGAAGTATTGCTCCCCTACTAAATCGTTTAGTCCAACGGTATTTACAATGAGGCGAGCGAAAACCTCTCGTGGACTGAATTGCTAATGCGCGCGTGAGTTCTGCCTCGGAATTTATATGGAGACCCATTGCGGGGTGATTTTTTTAAACCATCGTCGGACATCTCGATCTCTCGCTCGTCTCGAAGCATGAAAAAAAAAAAATTTCATTGGTCGATGTTATGATAAAATTTGCAATATATAAATCCGATGTAGATATTGCGGCATTTTTATTGCAATTAACTGTTTGTTATTGGGTCGTCCAATGAATCTTGTTCATTGGATGATTTTAATCATATATCCATGCACGCAGTTAATACCAAGAGGATTAGCAAACCATTCGCCTGCTTAATCCTTAAACTCGGTCATACACTGCTCATTATTATTACCGCCATTTGTCATCCACATATTCCGTAAAAATCAAACGCAACGATGACCGTTTTAGTTGTTGATTAACGAGTCGCGGTAGCGACATTCGTAATCAATCGTTACTCACACAGGAAATGAAATTTTTTTAAAAATGTTCGATATTTTCTTGAGCACGGTAAACTCAATATTTTTGGATAATTTCAAAATTTTCGTTATTATAGCAGTACACTTGGTTTCTAATGGAATCGTCAGCGAAATTTACGATTGGATTAGATTTCTGCAAGATTTCTTGCTGCAATGACACAATTTTTGGGATTGTTCAGAAAAACGTTTAGTCGAACGTATCGAACAAAATATATATGTGTTCGATAAAAGTTAGTCTAAGAAGACGATGGCATCTGTTTTTTCGTCTTTTGCAGAAATGAATATCAACGCATCTTTCGTGACGATTTTGTCAATCATGGTCGTTGCTACGATGACGGAACAAGCCTTGGCGATGCCTCCGGCACAGTGCAATCCTGATCTTATGGATGACGTACCACCGCGAATTCGCAAGGTGTGCATGGCCCTCTCCAACATATACGAGCTCGGCGCAGCAATGGAACATTACATCCTAGAAAGAGGTAAACCCACTCGCATTTTTCATCCGATAAGCCTCCACTAGTCGCTACCAACGATACATAATAGTCCAATTTTAAAATACTTTATTGATTGACGAAAAATTTTTCGGGCGCGTTTCTAAATGTTTATTCTATGAGTAAAATTAATTCCGGATATACATGGAAAACTCTATTGTGGCGGTGAATACGGGGTCAACTGAATTTTATTTTGGGAGCCTGCCGGTTAAGTAGTGAATTTGTAAAATGACAAAATTTTCGTCTCATTCCACAAAATGGATCGCGTATTTGAGGAAATATTAAGCTCTTCCAATGGAAAGTGCCAGACCCTTCGAACTTTGACGAACAGCCAACATTGCTACTATAGCCTTTTGTCAGATGATATAATAACGCAGATATATATGTTGACTGATGTCGGATTATAAATCTACCAAATTTCATTCATTAATGAACGATGCCTTGGTTCTATTGTTCGTTTTTTTTTCTTTAGCGTCACCGTGAATCTTTACACAATCTGTAGAATGAATTTTCATCCATGCAAACGAAAATAGATCTTTAATTCTGCTTCTTCTTATTCTAGTCTACTTTGTCCCAAAGTAAAATCTTATTCGAGAGACAATAATCGAGTGTCGTTTCCTCGCACCCGTTTCTCCCGTTATCGGAGTATTCGATCATTATCACGAGGAGCTTGGCATTTAGGAAACACTGTATGACATTTCCAAATATTCAATGAAAATGGAATTTTTTTGAAAAACGTCGATATTTTGTTGAACATGGTAAACCAAATATTTTTGTATAATTTCAAAATCTTCGTAATTTTGGCAGTATATTTGGTTTCTAATGGAACTGTCAGAAAAATTAACGATTGGAACGAGAAAAATTTGCTTTCCGGAGAGACTTTCGGGAATATTTCTTGCTGCAATGACAAGATTCTTGGGATTATTAAAAAAAAAAACGTTTAGTCGAATGTATCCAACAAAATGTTCTTCTCAGTGTTCCGTGGCGTGGATAAAATACTGTTGCCCTTGGCGAGTGATCGTTCATGCACTTTTTCCAGGACGACAAAATGTGGAAAAATTTAAATACCGCGAATATTGCTTTTTTTTCTTCATGTTTAAAAAAGGCTGAGAAATTTTCTAGACTACGCGAACCACGTTTGAAATTAGCGTGAGATTAGTTTGCCATGAAACACTTTGAGGGAATACGAACCTTGGAGCGCTTAAAATTTCATAACTGGCAAAGGTTGCGGCGAACAAGAGCGACACGAGAGAAATATTCGTTGATTAAATAAAGCTTACGCATCCCCTAATTATGTATAAGCTTCACATGGTTTTGTTAGAATCTCATTAATCAGCAACCACACAATAATGCTCGGATCGATTATGTCCGTGTCGTAACTCAACAGAGTTATTTAATCGTGATATTCAATTAGTAAATGGAAAAGCATCATATTGTACTTAATTTCATAAGTCAGACGCAATACTTGGAAACCGTGAGAATTGAAGATGCGATTGTGACCGGTGCAGCGGGGATTGGCCGCAGATGACGACGTCACTAAACTGTAGGGTTACGAATAAATGTAAAGAAATTAACAAAAGTTGATTCGATCGAATTGAAATTTGTCAAGTATAATCTCGGAGCAAACTCGTAATTTTTTTTTTCTTTCTATATCGTTGAGCCATGAAAGAAAAAGATTTTTTCAATGTGCCGAATTTTTTTAGTATACAAGAAAAAAATATTTGAAAATTGATCATGTGTGTGAAGTCTGAAAAAAAAAATTGATTTTCAGTTATGCAACAAGACATGCCACTTCCGGACAGCGGTGTCAAACGCCAGGACGTTGATCACGTATTTCTTCGCTTCGGAAAACGTTAAACATGGACTCGCGTTGCAGCTTTACGTCCTTTTCGCGTGGTCACCCTTACCGCAAGACATTAATCCGTCATCTTATATTCAATGAATCAATTAATACGCAATTATGAGAAACCGCTGAAAGTAGCGAAAATCCATCCTTCTTCCTTACCACGGATACAAATTTTTAGGCCCAACATTTCAAGGATTCAGAAAATTAAAATAGAATATAGGAATCATTTTTATTGTTATAAACACGATCTAAAACGCTTTTTACGAATCTGTCAATCCTGCGCTGTCCGTCACTTTCATTATTTGATTGTTTTATCTTTCGTACACACTTTGCCTCAAGCCATACGAGAAAGGACATCGAGTCTTGATTATTATATAGCTTCGTTATCATTTTTTTTTTACTTATTATGAAGCACGCATTTGGGAAAATTTGCACATTGGCGCATTTAGCCTCGCTAAGCATATAGCTTCGTACTCGTCGATCGCAAACCGAGTCGCAAGCGTCGTAACTGAAATGGAAACGCATTCAGATGTGTTAATCGTGAAAACGAGAGCCTCGGCAGCTTTTTCAAACGAGTTTGAACTCGAAGAAAAAAAACTTGAAATCTCTCTGTTGAAATGAATGAAAGACTTTGGGTTTGCATTATTGTAATAACGCGAAAATTAACTCAAATGTTGTACTCGAATTTGGATCGTTTTCGCAACTTGAAAATTGTTATATCGCAGCATGACATGATCAAAAGGGAAAAATTTCGTCGACAGCCTGCTACTGTCGACGAAATCTAATAAAATTTGAAAAAAAAAAAAAAGAAAACAATTAATTTTTCGTATCGCAACACACGCCGTAAGCTGTCGTCGCTTGCGCATCGAGAATGCTCAATGCATATTTACTTGACTTGATACCCTTCTTATTATGCTGATACGACATGAAATACAAAGGAAAACATTAAAATGAGAAATCTGCAGGCAGCAGGATTATGCTGAAGGAAACACGATGTATCTATATTTGTTCGATGGACTTTCAGTGACGACGATGAAACTGGTGAATTATCTTCCTGTGTATATCTACGACTACACCGTCGTTTAAAATGATTATATATTTATTGTATAATATATGTATATATAAAACACATCTAAGCGTTTACTGTTTCATTATCAACCCGATCCACGCAATTTTTCACTAATTATCAACTAGCAATAACGCCTGTATGTGCATTGCTGCTCGTTAAGCCTTACTTGCCATCTTGGGGTACAAACTAGCATTTTTTTAAGTGTACTCAGATCAAATTTTTGGTTATGTAAAGTGAAGAATCTTTTAAAAAAATATTTCAATATGTTCTACAAAAATTTTCAAGTCGAAATATTCGGTAGTTCATTTTTTATAACAATTTTTTTCACTGGGGTACAAATCTACCCCATGGTGGCAAGTGCGTAATTCTACAGAGGTGTGGCAAGTAAGGGTTGAAGGTGAGCGTGAAAAAATATTCGACTTCGATGGAACTCGGTATTTGCCTCGTGATAGGGGGTGTTTTGAGTCACACCGTGCGAGTCTGAATCTCGATAATAAAAGCTTATTAGATTACGAAAGAACAAAGACAAACAGCAGAGGGGGATGACATTTTTTCAATGAATAATCCGAGAGTGAGAAACGACGAAACACGAATCTCGAAGGTGGAATCGCTAATTATTTGCGTACTTGGCAAGAGGGAGAAGAAAAGAGGAAGTAAACTCGAGATTCCGTAACAAGAAGGAAGCGCCAAACACACACTTCATAATGATGCCAAGTTTGTATGGAAATGATGCGGATATAATTTGATCCTGAATCGTCTCTCGCGTCAACTCATCCGCGATAACCGTGTCGACGTGCTCTTTTTCAACGTCCGGACGCATGGTATGATTTATCGAAATATATGTCATTTAGAAATTTGCCTCGAATCAACGAACAAAATCGAACGAGCAGCAGGCTCGGCCAGTTTTTTTCAAATATTTCTCATGGTGCTGATAATCGTCGCATATGAAAATGAAATAAAAAAGATAACGAAAAATGTTACGGAATTTTGTTTCGTATATTTTGTACAGAAATTCTGTTGATGATAAAATACTCGAGTCCCCGTGTACGGCGTGATAAACGATCGATGTTCGCCACGTGACGTAAATGAGGATCACCATTTTCGCTTAAAAAAAAACGCAAAAAGGGCCAACGCTGTTGCTGTTTAGAATGCAGGAGGTTTGCGCCGCGTAAATGTGTATCGCCCGCGAGAAAATAAGTCATTGCACCAACTTACGAGATCGACTGCTATTATTCTCTTAGTTTATTCCGGCAAGGGTGCGACACGCGGAAGAATCTTGGCAACATCAATCTCGTGCGGCCAATAATGATGACGGTCGCCTGCCTGCTTATTTGGGGAGGAAACGCGCGCGAAACGTTGTTCCCGGCGCTCTTCTGCCTTGCAAAAAGGAAATAACGTTGCAATTGAAGGATTTCGTGATGACGATTAGTCACGGTGTGTGAACGTGTGTCTCGACTCAATTGCTGGAAACATTTGAGAAATTTAGCAATTTTCGTAACACTCACTGCGTAAACGTCACTCGCGAATATTCATCAGCCAATCAGTCGGTGGCTCTGAGACAGACGAACTGATACAACGACCTGATTAATCTTTATTTTATATTTCTATTCGATAAACTGCTCCTTTATGCGTAATTATTAGCGTTACTATTTGTTAATTTTTTAATTAAACTTTGTACGTGATTTCGATCGAAAAATGTGGAACTTGTTATTCCACAGTCATAAAATGGCGAAAAAAACGAATGGCTCTGTAAAGTCTGGTAGATGGATCAAGAACAGCATTTTATATTCTGACAAATTATTTTGGATTTTTTCCTCTTTGAGTCTGCTGCTGATTTACTGTTTATTCGCATATATCGAACGTTTATTTACTCTAGGCTTTCGAACTTGTAATGCTGCATATACAGCGAGCCAACTCCAATGTTACGAGATCGAATTTAGCAAAACTACACATTTCATGGGCGATAAAGTAATCAATTAAGTTTCACCATCGCCATTGCTGTCGATAAATTTTCCACAGGTCACAATAATTTTTTTAACTGAACACACAGAGCCGACAATCATTCGAGCGTGCGCGAGGCGCGTTATAATTCAAAGTGTCACATTCGGTCGCGTAATTCGTTCGTACGAGTGACTCGTGAGACGACTTTGCAACCGAACAGTGGCAACGTTGGTAAGAGGGGCAACGGAAATAAAACATAAATAAATAAATGTTATATAATTTTTGACAATTTGATGAGGCTTATCGACCTCGGCCCTGTAACAAATCCAAATGTAATCGATAAAATGTTATTTACCAACGAAGATTTATCATTTTTGAAACGCCGAGCCTTTTAATCTTGTGGACATGATTTGAAAAACAGGGCTGACGAAAAATGTTGTTTAAAATGACGAAAAGCAACGAGTTGAGTCTGAAATGTTGTATTCCATCATGAAGAGCCAGCACCGATGGAGTTTAATATTAAAACTGGCAGTAGTTTGGCTCTTTGTCGATGAATCGAACGGCAGAGTAGCGTTCGAACCAGGTAAGAACATTCCAATGAGTAATCAACGCGGTAGTGCCTGTAGTGCATTTCACAAAGCACGTGCGTATTCGATAGAAAATTCTTTTCCCTCCGCGAAGCACTAGAATGCACTAGAATCCCAATTTTGTGGCTGATGGTCGACCTCTTGCCGCTTAACAAAATGATAAATAATGTGATGCTTGGGAGGAGTTCCGTCGCAGTTTGTGCTGGACTAAGTAGAAAGCTGATGGGTGCTGCGCACGTAAATAAGTATAGCAATTGAAAAAAGAGGGTCAAGAGGTATCTTGAGATTATTTGCAGACCCAAGGTATTGTGCAATTCGTATAAACGGAGGTTTGGCCGAGCCACAACCGTTGTTTCTATGTCCACGTAACGGGGAAAAAGAATTTTACTATCCGATCGAAGCTGGGATGTTGCATTTGGTTGCTGGGGAGGGTGAAACGTTTCGTATCGCTTGTCCAGGCAGCAGATTCAATCTCAAAGGGAAACGTTTCAATGACACATACGCGACATGCGTTGGTGAAAATTATTTCTACATCAGAGATGCCGACATCGAGGAAACCTTTGACCGTATATCGTGCGAAAAATATCCGAATTACATCGCAAGACGAACGGATAGGCGTTGCATCGGTGGCGTCGTATACGAAATTGGATTTCAACTCGACGATCCTATCAGCGACAGGAGAACGTAACGTATATTTCTGTTTTTTCTTCAATTTTTTCTCTGCTCATTCCGGAAATGAGACTTTTGAAAGATTCGCAAAGAGTAAATAGTCTGTGTCGCGCGGCGATGAATTAAAGAGATAAGAAAATAAATATCGAAATGCGGATCGAAAATAATTGGATCTTTTGTGTATTGTCTGAATCGCAGAATAAAGGATGAGTTTTATACGGTGATCGATCTTTGCCATGACGAACGTTTAGCCCATACGATTTATGCCCACTCAACAATCCGAGCCAGCATCGACGCAGCCCAGAAATCCTTCCCGAGAACCACCTTCCGAAAAGGAATTTTTTTCTCAAACATACCAATTAACAAAATCTACGGTCGAGAAGTTCAACGTGATACGATTGCACGGATAATCGACAGTACGAAATTAGCTAAACAATACATTCCAGAAAAAGGTTCGAAAAATCATTTTTAAGGCAGCAGTTTGGCGAGAGTTTTTACTGGTTTTAATTTTTTTTAAATGGCTTTGTCTTATCAGGAACGTCTTTTCTGGCTCGAGGCCATTTGGTCGCAAAGACCGATTTTATTTATGGATCTCAACAGCGGGCGACATTTTTTTACGCTAACGCTGTACCCATGTGGCAAAACATAAACTCGGGAAATTGGAAAACAATGGAAGAAAATGTGAGATTGTTTGCGAGCAAGAGAGATCTCGATTTGGAAGTGTGGACCGGAACGGTGGGAATTTTGCGTCTGGAGGACGAGGACGGTCGAGGGCATGAGATCTATCTGCACGTGGATGATAAGAAGGGCCACGCGGTTCCGGTTCCAAAAATCCTTTTCAAACTTGTTTACAGCCCGGCGATCCGAGCCGGTATTGTTTTCATAACAGCGAATAATCCGTTCTTGAAAACACTTCCCAAAGATTATCGATTATGCAACGATGTTTGTTATAAGGTTGATTACGTCAAGTGGAGGCCTGACAATGCCGAACGAGGTCTATCGTATTGTTGTGAAATCGACGATTTCCAAAACGCTTTCCCGAATCTTCCTTGCTTCGGCGACGTACGACTATTATTATAAAATGAAAAACCAAAATGAGGCAATAAATTCGAATCAATTTGCAAATTTCAATTTGCAGCGTTTTTTGTATTTGCATTTAAATTATATAATTTCGACAACTTTTCTATAAAGTAAAGAGGAAGTACAGGATTGTACACAAAATTTTACAAAATTTGCAGAAATTAGAGCGGATGGACGATTTTTAAAAAAACTCAGATTTTCGTAAAATTCGAAAAATCATAAAATGTACACCGTTCAACCGATATTTCCCTAATTCAACCTGCTTCACGCAACCAGGTTAACAACTAACGTGCGCACCGCTCCGCACGTAACACCCGCTATATGTTTCCCTGTTCTTTTTCTATGTATATATGTTTGTGAGTGGAGACAGTAATTTGTAATTATTCGTTCCTTGTTTTTCTGTCTCTTCACTCACTCTTGTTTCGATTTCTGTACCAAGCGGACGTCATACTAAAAATGAATAAAGAGAAAAGTTAAAACTACGTGGTTTGTCTCTTTATTAAATAAGATAAAACCCACACGTATTTTTTTTAGCAATTCCAACCAAATTCTCAGAGAATGAAGAGCTTGTACAGATTAACATCTGTGCAAAACGGGAGCCCTGTAGCTCAAACCGTTCTCCAGTTACGAACGTTTGCATTTTACATTGCCAGAATCTACGCACACACACACATCCGGAAATTTTTTCTAGATATGATGTTTCGATGTTTTGGGACATTTTAACCACATTGACATTGAAAACTGGAAAAAAAAAAAAATTTCACCGTCACATATAGCTTCCTCTATGAGGAAGCAAAAAGTACGAAATTCGAGTATTCATTTATTTGGGGCGTTTTTGTAAAAAAATTGGGCTTTGGATAAAACGAATGAAAAAGGAATTTGGTTGGTTGAACGTATATACTAGTGACGGGCGGATGAATTTAGTCTCGAAATCGAGGAAAAAAAAAGAAGTGCTGGGCTATTAGCAATGCAGATTATTGTTCCGTGATCTTTTCAGCAATTCAAATTCGTCATTGTCCATCGAGCCAGGAGAAACAGAAGAAGAAGAAGAAGAAGAATAAGAAAAAGAAGAAAAAGAAGAAGTAGAAAGGAATAGAGAAAAGAGATGGGAAGAAATGTGTTTACTGAATCAAAAGGTCATCGTTTCGTTAATTCATACCGTCGTCGATTAAGGTAAACGTATGAGATGTAAATACAGACGGTTATAAGATTGTGTAGTGATTAAATAAATATAAAATGAAGGTGGCTAGTCAGCGGTACGTTTACCCTGAACGATTAACCTTTCGACGGGTTACCCGAAGCCGTCGTTCGTTGATATTCGTCAAACGCGGTCTAAATTCCTCTGCAACGCGTACATATGCGAAAATAAAAAAGAAGAATGTCCTCGTTTCTTGAAATTGGGCCATAAATACGATTTTTCCCCATCGTTGGGTCATTCGGGCCCAGACTAAAGGAAAGGGAAGGAAACGTACAGCGATTTCGAGCTACTGGAATTAATTTAATTATTTTTTCGGAATGTCGCCGAGTCTCGACGTCGAGATTGAGAATCTGGGTGATTGGCAGCACAATGAAAGCCATACTCCAGTACATTTTCAATGTCATACGTGCGTAAAAAGGCACGCACCATTTTTTTACATGTTTAAACAAATTTTTTTTGTTTTTTGTTTTTCGTTCCCACGAATGTTTGTACGAGTTGATAAAATCGATGACGCGCAGCCCCCTTGATTACACGATGCACGATCCAATCGATTGGTGGTTCACTGTCAAAAAAAAAAAAAAAAGTTGGGAAATGGTTGTTTCACCGCATTTTCTCTTGCAAATATAACTTTATTCAATCGGTTTCGTGTCTTTGAAGACAAAACGAACGAGGTGGAATAAATCTGACTGCCGCATGAACGAATTTGTACAAACAGTGATCGAGTTTGTCTTTTATTCACAGTCGAAGGTTGTCTAATGGATACGGTCCTTTTGAAATCTGCGACGTTCGAAGAAAACGTGTCAACTCTGAAAGAATATTCTTTGAGAAAAGCTGCTTTTTAGTCTCTAGAAATTAAGAGAAGTGTAAAATTTTCAAAAAAATCTCCCATAATTCCATTATTCGATAGCGATGGCCCTATTACATAATAATTTCGACTGAAGGGTTTTAATGATTTTCAGCAGTAATTTTAGAAGAATATCCATTAACTAATTATCCAGGATACTGATCAAAAAGAATGAGCAGATTAATACAATAGCAGCAAAACATAATATTTCGAGTTGGCATATTTGTCTCAAACGTTACAGCATTATTTGGAGAATGTTTGAAAATAAAAAAAGGGGGTTCAGCCCCATTCCTCAATGACTCCCTGTGTATTTGTCTCTAACGCGAAGTTGGGAGACTCAGGCGCTCGTGCGAGGTATAAAAAAAAAAACCCTCGGTTGTCTTGACAACAAAAATAACAGATGGAAAAAAAAGGGAGTTAGAAGCGGTCGGATTAATCGGTGTGACAGTTTGTTCCATACTCCTCTGAGCATAAAAACCATCCTCAAGCTTGTTAATCATATGCGTGCATATCGTTCGGCGATCCTGGTATTGACGTCACGGTCTCCCATCCTGACAAAACCGGAGCTGGCCCCAACGACAACTAATCAGATTATCGATCGCGCCTGACTGGTGAGTTTGTCGATCCACGATCCCATTAAAGTCATTACTGCATCGTTAATGGCTGGTGCTGGCCGCGGTTGATTGCTGATTTGGCAACTCAAACCTGAGAATGGCCGATGAAGCCGCGGTTTGACCATTGGTCGCGGAACGTCGCTTGAGACCTTTGGCTAATTTAAAAAGTCCGGTTATGGACGCGGCCCTCTTTGACTGGCGACGCAATTTTGTGTGAGATTTGTAGTCAATCAAGTTTCCTCCTAACAACGTTCTTTAATCCATTCCCTTTTGTTTAAATATCAAGGTTATGCGGTCATTCAACCAACCTCCGGTCCTGAATCAATAGACGCGTCCCATCGATTCTCGCACGAGTCTTCCGATGTCAACCCAAACTGAAGTGTTGTGACAGAGAAGCTGTCAAACGCATTCGAGTTATTAAGATTGACAGGCTTTGACTGTTATTTGTCTGTTTCATGAAATTATTGAACAACCGATAGCTCGAAGAATCTCATGAAAGGACAGAATCACATGCTCGATTGCATTCCAATTTTGTTCGAACTTCTCTGATTTCTTGTTAAGTAATTATTGAGTTATTCAAAATAATACGCATTTCGGAGACAAGTTGTCTCTGTTTAATTTCAATATTTCAATAACATTTGTATAATCGCCAATATCGTCAATATCACTGAAATAATCGATAATGCTCCGGATAACGTTTCGCAGTATTAACTAATCGTACATGCCGACGACGTGTATATGCTCTTATGACTAGTGACTAACGTGGCCCAGGCAAATTCGGGCAAGGCTTCGAGACGTGAACACAGAGGCTATATTAACAACAACTTGTCCTACCTTCGAAACACTTTGTTTTTACACTCGATAATCAAACTATTCGATTGCACCGACAACTTAAAGACGACTACGAAATAAACAAGAAGAGGAGATGGGTTTTTACATGGTGAACGTATGGACGAATGTTGATGGAAGAAAATTGATTAATAGCATCGAATAAATTCAATTTCATCAACTTTGTGGAGATTAATTAGCGGAAATAAATAATAAAGCTGGAATAAATAAATGTTGAAAAACAAAAGTGCGGAGAATATCGTTGATGATGATGCCTTGAAAGTGAAACTCGTTGCCACCGAAAATAATGTTGTCTTCTGAACGTGCTGTTGATGTACGCCGGTTGGACGGTACAAGCAAGTTCGTTAAGGTGGCGCCGAGTACGGAGGCTGCTGTCAGCAATTCTGATTGTTTTGATACTTGTCATCACCGTAGTACGAGACTGTCACGATGTCGCCGCCAACATTGATAAGACATTGACCCTGTAAACCAAATTGCAACATTTTCGTATTTTCTTCCTTGTCTTGTGTTTATTTTTTCCTTATTTCGGCTCTACCATTTTTGCAAGCTTCGCGGTGAAGGGTTTGAATGGAATGAGGAATACGACAAGAAACAGCCGGCGAGTCACCGAGGATCGTTGTCTCGAGTAAATTGCTCAATAATTTAATCTTTTCCCCTCGCAGTCTTGCTCTTGAGCGTCAATTTCGGATTAAATTAACCTATTCATGGAAAGACTTGTGTGGTCGGGGAAATGAAAAAAATTCCTCAGCATTATCAGGTCATGGCATCGTACTAAAAATTCCTCCAAATCATAATTCTTCATTTTATATGATCCCGACGATAAAAATAGTGCATCGAGTATGTCAGCATCAAAATTTTCAATCTTTTTTTTTTTCTTTCATCGCAGAAAAATCATACGCCCCCTTGGTATCTATTTTGCAGTGAAAGTACCGAGAGGTCTGAGAAGAAACTCCGATAAGGTGAAAGGCGCTTTGAATATTCACTCTGAGGATAGCAATGGGGAAATTACAAAGGTGGCAGTAATATATAACCCGGATTCGCGGCTCGGAAGACACAGATATATAGATTTCCGTTGCAGACATTTCTATTTCAATTCTACTGTTCGATAGACAACGAATCCTCTAACCTTTCGCTTGTTCTTCATCAGCCATTATTTTCTCCGAGCTAAATAAAACGATGGCCTTTCGTTGGAGTCAACAGTCCCTCAATGGGTTAAAATCTCTGGTTAAATTTCATAAAAAATTTTAAAAACTATACTGGACGTAAAGATATAAATATTCAACGTTTTCTACTTGTAGTTTTGTGTGTTTTTTTTTTTTTATTTCGGCACATTTGTCGAAAGTCAAAGATTTTGAAATTTTGTAAAATGTCGCGTGGGAAATAAAAGTTGCTCTTCGACTCTGTAATTGACGTGGCAGCGATAAGTACAAGCTGCTATCTTTTGATGAAAGTTGAACGACAAAGTGTCCGGACGTCATTATTCAACAATAATTGTAATACAATGGATGGACGAGCGTTTGCGGAAGAGCAAAAGCGACATTGAATAATCATTCGTTCTCATTTTTCTCTTTCATCGTAGCATTGAATGAGAATCTGACAAATGTGTCGATGAGTAACACAGTTGAAGGTGAGTAACGAGCCCAAGTCAACAATTTCTATAAATGAAATTATAAATAAAAATTTGTAAAAAACGAACAAATTAATCGATTGTTTGAAGATTTTGAAGAAGAAAAATAAACAGGATGGAAAATCTTTCCCCCGTTGATACGGTCAAACCGGGCTTGAACCGCGTAATCACAAAGTGGGATAATGGGGACTGTTGAAATTCGAGAAAAGGGTGAAATTTGGTTAGAGCTCAAGCTTGTTACAAACGTTTAATTCCTGCAGGAATAAAATTGGTGACGTTATTGTTTTGGAACCGGAAATATGGCGCACAAATTGATGGACGAAAGCTCTCTTGGTAATTTGTCTTAATAAAAGAGTGGATGATTGGACGAAGAAGTAATTTCCTTTATAAATGATGGTGAGCTAGTAAAGAGTATGAAAAATAATAAAGAGATGGAAGGGCCATGAAAATGACGAGTCACAGAGTGTGTTTTTGTGGTGTTTGTAAACATGTATGTGAAACAGCTTAGAGGGTGAGCTTAATTGGCCAATAAAGTAGTTCGGAGCGACGGTAAAATACGTTCAGATGTTGAGCTAAAATTCGATTCTTTAGTCGACGACTCTTTCATGTATTTTCGACAGTCTTTCGTCTTTATTGTAATTGAGAAGAGATCGAATAATTTGAGAGGAGGAAATAATTGTTTAAAGAAAGAATAAAAATGGGTCTGAAGGGGTTTACGGAATTGAGTCGGTTGCGCTGGAAGACCTTCACCTTCATCCGGTCCGTAAAGTTGCTCGATAGCAGCAGCAGCGGTAGCTTTGCGTTTCAAAGGAACCAATAACGTGAGATTTTCTTTTTTCTCAACTTTCTCAATTACTTCATGCCGATAGTGGGCAAACGCGAGAAACAAAAGTGGACGCTGAGAGATGGAGAGAGACGAAGGATGAAAGCGAGAGAATCCTTGCCCGATGGGACGGTGGGATCGGAAAACTCGAGTAACACGCTTTGAAGTAAAAGCTCGTGAAAGCCAAGGCCACGAGTATCCTGTTTACACTTTACTATTTGAATGAGAATTCCAAGTTATTCTGTTGCATTGGATTCCGGGACGGAGACAGCGGGGGTTTAAAGGGGAAAGGAGCATTCTTAAAAGGGTTAAAACTAAGAAAATTGAGAAAATGTTGAATTTTTGTCGAATTTCATTGGAAAATTTAAATAAAGCTGTCGAGAGGCGTTAAACAAATTCCACTTTTTAAACGTGTACTCGAGATTTTTCAAGTCCAGGGTTTTACGAGCATAAATCTCGCAGCTGCTACGATTCATCTTTTTTGTTTTCTTTACCAGCAACAGAATTACGGATACATATTAAACACTTGCGCATAGCGATGGATAGGAACTCGTTAATCAATGATGCGCTATCTCGCCTAGTTCACGTTAATCTCTTATGTTCATGTTTATCAAGGATATCGGGTATGCTTGTAAGTTTGACTATAGGGCTCTCAATTCCGAGTGAAATTGAAATCTTACGATGTTTTTTCCTCAGACTCGATCTTGACGAGTTGCTAAATTATTGAAGTCGAGTTTCCTTATATTATAGAGCATAACATGTTTGATGAAAAAGTATTCAACGATATTTTTGTGTCTCGAGTAGTTGAGTCGTTAGAGTTATTCAAAATGATACTTGGAAAATATTCCCATAAGATACATATACGCTCTCAAGAGGGCAGCACAATAATAAACCTATTAGTTAAAACTGAAAATATTGAGTTGGGGATTGACTCAACCTTGGCAACATACCGAACTATCCGTCCTTGTCAAACTCTTCCCCACGTGACGATTTGCACGGACACAACACACTGTTATATTCACACCACACAATTATCTCCTGTCGATATAGCAGAAAGAATAGAAATTTATATTATAGCCACTCGGAAGGTGCTGCGACGACGCGCCGAAATACTCGGGAAAATCGATAAGACACTGTTTTCGAAGCTTCTTTTCGTTTGAAGAGGTATTGTTGAGTGTAAAAAGATTTTTGAAAATCGTACAAACGAATGAAAACATAAAGAAAAAGAGACTTGCCTGATTTTTGTGCGGACTGTGAAGAAGAACACACTGGGTCATGAAAAAAGCTACCATAGCATTTCCGCCCAACGCGGTGATGTGAGCGCGAACGATGGCTAAAACTTCGGTCACGAAACTATGAGTAAATCCACTGAGACCACCGTTCTGTAAAGACAGACAAAGAAAATACCAACTTGTTCTCATTATTTACAAAATTCAAGAGAAAAACTTAGTTACGAGATTTAAAGTGATCCCATAGTTTTCCTTTCTTTTGTACTGCCCTATCGGAATGCTTATCTTTCGAATTCGCCTGACGCGAATTTCGTAATGGGAGCTGAATGATTTGCTGAATTCATTGCACGAATCGTTTCACAACTTTGTCTTTTCGACTTTTTATTTCAGAAGTTTGCATTTCACTTCTGAATAATGTAATGCACTACGGTTTTTGATGAAATTTCAAAGTTCGTAGTGTCCCCTCGAGGCCGGTTATTTATTATTAAAAGTGACGAGTGGGAAAACTTTTAACATGTCCAACATCGAAACAGTAGGAATAAAGAGCAAGAAACCCATTTTGTAGGTCATACGGCCTCCCATGAAAAAGTGATTGACAACATTTTTCATTACCCATTTTATAAGTTCTTAAGCTTTGTTTGTTCCTTGTTCAGCGGACGGAAAAATGCTGCCCATCATGTTTTTTGTTTTGAACGAAAATTTGGATGTTATAAAAACTGCATGATCGCCATTATTTATAGAGAAAAAAGTCGATTTACCTCCCGAATGGACGTGCTCTCGCGAATGAAGAAAAAGTTAAGATTTCCCAAGTATCTTTCGATCTTTCCACCGGGTAAATACGACAATGGCGATATATCGACTCCGTAACGTTCTTTGAGTGGTACCTGTTGAAAAAAAAAAAAAACCGAAACGATAGAGACAGGTCGAATGTCGTGCGAAAGTGAAAACATTGAAATTTTCATCGTTATAGACTCACGTGTTTGTGTCTATGTTGAAAATGGCTTCTTGTTCGGAATGGCGAGCGCGGCCTGTGCTTTTGAGTCGAGACTCCTGTGAGAGGTGAGGAATTCAAAGCAAATGAGTTTGGTTGGTTCGTCGTGGTTTCTTGTGCTGCCGTCGCGACGTCCACTTGATCTTCATCGAGATTAAAAATCAAATCGTTTTCCTCTGAAACGATCGATAAAAATAAGTTCTTAATTAGAAAAAAGTGCATTAACCCATCAGCGCCCAGAGAACGCAATTTCGAGAACTGAGTTTGAGCCGTTGCCGTGCGATGAATTCGTGCGGTAGCAGCAAAAGACGCCAACTCATCAAGTAATTACTTTTCTAAATCGACGATTTTTTTCGCAATTGTTCGTTTATCCTCATTTTTTTTTTGTTTGGAAATAATCCTTAGGGTTTTCTCAACATATCAACATTTTTGTTGAAAATATATCTAATCGCGAAAACTTAACATTTATGCCTTACATCTCTGGGGTTGCGAAATTCCCCATAAGCCGTGTGTTAAAATTCGAAATTTCATTAATTATTTATCGTGATAAATAGTCGGTAATGCATTCTGAAATTTCGCAGAAATTTTCTTGGATACGTGAATAGTCTAATAAAAAAATATCAAATTTTCATCTAATAATGCAACCTTAACCATCACTATTCGTAAGAGCACACTCGAAAACATAGAGAATAGACCTTACCGAATTTGTTCTGTTGGAATTCATCACATGGTAACGGCTCAAACTCAGATGTCAAAATTGTGTCGTTTGGGCACTACTGGGTTAATTTAGCGAAAAATTAGGATGATACGACATTTACCTGACTTTTTGACGGGATCCTTGCTCGTTGAGTTCGGAATTATTTTTCTTTTGTATTTAGTGAATCTCGTTGGTTCCCCGAGACCCAAAGCCATGCCAACGACGGACAATTGAATCTCATCCTGCTCAGGTAGTGCAACTTTGAATTGCATATCGCACAAAGCGCATGGAACCATTCTGCGAAGTTTGAACAAAACCGTCTGGAAATGAAAAATAGAAAAAAAATATTTTCTTTGCACTCCTGTGTGTTAATTGCAGACGAGACTTTTACCGCAAAGAGTTGAGATTGAATATTCGAGCCAATAAAACGATTATTTCATCGTACCTGAAGCATTCGTGCGAAATATTTCGATGGCATAGAGGCGAATTGTCCAGCTGGAATTTTGGCTCTCGATATTTGTGTGAACAATTGTAAATTCCGTACAATTTCGAGATCCTCCAAGCCCGGTATGCTTTGAGTATTAACAACATGAAAGTCATCAGGTGGTTTTTCGTCCATGAGCAGATTAATTCGATCCATATCCTCGACGTCATCGACCTCGAGAACGCAAGCATCTTTGGTGCCGATTCCGAGATCCAAATCCGGCAGATCATCGTCGGATTCGTCGGTGTCTGACGTGGTAGTAATGGAACGTCCATTCTCGATGTCCTGACGGAAGAAATCTTGTTATTTTTTTACTGCAATGATAATCATAATACAAACGGAAAATCAACGAAACAGAATTTATCTCTTAGATCGTTAATACATATACAAGCAACTTACTACGATGGGTTTTAGTCGATAAAATTCGCGGTTTTTCTTGACGGTTTCGATGAGATTTTTTTGTATCTCAGCCAGCTGTTCGTCGTTATGCCACGAGTTGCCGGAAGCAATTTTCGGGATAGTCGGCGTGGGCAAGGCGGTGAGATAGACAGCGGTACCGACGGCCATGCCAATGACCAAACGTTCGCCAACTGAGACTTGAACTTTGAGGCCAAAGATGGCATTCATGCCTTTGACCTTGAGTTTATTGAGTAAAAGGCTGTGCAGCTCGTACTCGAGAAACGGGAGGCAATCCGATATTTCTTTGGCATTTAATTCACCCCTCAGATCTCTTTTGCATTTGCAAACGGTAGCTTGAAGGAAAACTCCTCTGCCGGTCATCGGTATATTTTCCGGTAGTTCGATAGTCGTGAATAGCACATCAGGGACTTTAGCACGTTTGCATATCGCGCATTTGGATACATCGACACGAAAGGGCACGCTCGCTTCGCTGTAAGGTAAATGACACAAACTGCAAGCACTCGGTGCTTGACTCGGTAAATGTACAATTTCGTGATCGTTACTCTCCGACGTTCTTTTCAATTTCCCACTCCCCTGGCTTTGCTGTTGTCCCGGCAAACTCATCTCTTCACTGCTCTTTTCCGTTTTTCCCACAGTTGCTTTCGCCTGACTTTTTTCTCGTTCACTTTCAACCGATGTTGTCATTATCGTCCGACTCGGCGCATTCTCCTGGTCCGGATTCGCGTTGAGCAAGTTTATCACAGCCGCAGTTCCCGAAGCGTTAAGCACGCAGACGTCGTCACTGAATTTTTCCAATGAAAAAAATGGACAATTCTTTATTTAAAACAAAAAAAAAACTTCAAATTATAGCTATCGCATCTCTGCCTGGATCTTACCAAATACTGATTTCCTCCTTGTAACCAAGAACGACGTTGCAAGCCAGAGCTCGAGCGTGCGATCGCACTTCCATTCGGATTTCCGTCCACCAAGCGTCACGTCCTTCAGGTTCTTCCAAATTAGTTATTCTTTCTAATAACTTGACAGATCTAGCGCTCACCAGACCTCCGATGTTCAAAACGAAACCCGGTGGATACTGTTGCATTGTGATGAACGGATATTCCAGCATTTCTACTGTATCCTGGTTCATGGTCCTCACGATGGCGGTCGAGGGTCTCATGTGCCCACCCATCGATCTGTCGCTGCCAGCCAACGAATTTCCTGCAGGTATTTTATCCAGTTATTCCTTGTTGACTCGATTCTCCGGGTGTTGAAAAATATGTGGCTAGCCAATTAATTCGTCACAGAATATTTTCTTGGCAATCAACATCGACGTCTGATTTTTATTGGTGGAAAACATGATTTCATACGATTAGGATGTTCATAACGTCGATACACCTGAGGGAAAAATTCATGCGAAATATATTCATTCGCAGTAAATTATTCAAAATTCCACAATACTCAAGGTTTTGAATTCACACATGCTTTTACACAGAGGAATCGAAACCCACATCAAGATCGGCATAATTAATTTAAAAATAAAATGTCTGTCATTAAAGTTGAACTACCAACGAAATCATTTTGATACGATCACTAAATTTGTCAACTAGGATGTACTGCAGTTCTCACTTGAAACATTAATTTGTTTTTTTTTTCTTAAATCAATAAAAAAATATAAATTTTCGCTTCCTCATAGAGGAAGCTATGTGACGGTAAAATTTTTTTTGTTCCGGTTTCAATGTCAATGTGCTTAAAATGTCCCAAAACATCAAAAAATCATATCTAGAAAAAATGTCCGGATATGTGTGTGTATGTTATGGCACTATAAAATTGAAACCTTCATAACTCGAGAACCGTTTGAGCTACAGGGCTCCCGTTTTGCACAGATGTTAATCCATACAAGCTCTTCATTCTCTGGGAATTTTGTTAAAATTGCTAGAAAAATACGAATTGTACGGCATTTTGAAATTTTCAAAAAAAGGGTGTTGACGCTCTAATTTCCGCAAATTTTAAAAATTATTACAAATTTTTTTTTTTTTTATAAATAGAGAATCATAATAGGAAGGTTGGTATTGAATTTGGGGAATATCGGTCGAACGGTTTAAATTTTATGATCTTTCGAATTTTACGAAAATCTGAGATTTTTGAAAAATCGTCCAATCGCTCTAATTTCTGCAAATTTTGTAAAATATCGTGTATAAGTCTGTACTTCCTCTTTACTTTCTAGAGAAGTTGTCAAAATTATATAATTCAAATGCAAATAGAAAAAATGCTGCAAATTGAAATTTGCAAATAGCTTCCTCAAGATGCTCAAGATGCACGATACTCAAAGCTTCCTCTATGAGGAAGCCAAAATTAGAAATATAGCTTCCTCATAAAGGAAGACTCAAAGCCAAAATTAAAAAGATAGCTTCCTCATGGAGAAAGATTTGAGCATCGTGCATCTTGAGCATCTTGAGGAAGCAATTTGCAAATTTCAATTTGCAGCGTTTTTTAAAATGAATTACAAAAAAGGTTCAAACGAGACGAAAGATTGCTGGACCATTCTGGAAACAAGGAATTAAAATCAAGGTTACAGAGCACAGATGACACTCGTGCAGATTTTTTAAACACATACAAAACGGTCTTTCCAAATCGTCTCAATTTCGCCTTGAGCGAAATAATATTCGTTTGCTCCTGTAAAAGTGGGTGATGACAAAGCGTCAAGAATTGTCTGCATTTTTATCTCCAACTTTGTTGACGCGAAAAAAAACGATTTGATGAGAGCTTGGTTAAAACTTTAACAAATGAATGCAAGTACGAGAGTTAAAAATTAGTCCGAGCTGCAAATATTTCGATTTACACATTCTTATAGACATAGACAAAAATGACGATTGAAAACTCAATTGTTGTTGAATTGGGAAAAACTTTGAAAAAACGATTTAAACGTGAGGAAACATGAGCGTGCCCTGAAAGCAATGATCTCTCATGCTCTTCTCAATAAAATTTCGACAGGAATAAAGACCACAGCGAAGTAGAAGCTTGAATCGCTTTTTCAAAAAGATTTATGAGAACGTCAGGTCTTTTAGGGCAACGGGAATGAAACGTGTATCGGGTGGAAACATATATCATATACCGAAATACAAAACATTTTTTTTCCGACGCAGTACTCACGTTTGTGATTGAATCTATAAAATCCTGGCGGGAGAAATAATGTGAATGGAACAGAAAAACAAAAAACATAACTTCCTAACGGTCGTTTGGCAGTGGTTCGATCTTTCTTCGCTAAATATTTTCGTCTCTATTCGTATCGGGAAAAAATAAAAAACAAAGTGCTGCTACTTTATTAATTGGCTGGCCCGTACCGAGGGAGCTTGATGAACAATAATTGAGATACGATTTTGCTTTCGAGCCAAAACAGTGGAATCTCCGCGTGAGCCCAACAAACACAAAATAATTTGACTAAAAATTTAATGCAAATAAACTGTATAATAATCCATAGAAAAAAATGCTTGAGATTCCACTGTAACAACGATGCGCACCTGGGTCTGTTTCTACGAGTTGGACGTGCAAAATGAAAGCTCATGAATAAATACCGTGTGACGGAGACGAGAAGAAAAAGCAGGAATTATTCTCATTGCGACAAAATTGAAGGACTGTAAAAATAGAGCCAGGTGCACAATCTAAATGATAAAAATAGCCCAGAAGCGAATCAAATTCCGACCTACGGTCTACCAATGAAAATACTAGTTTCCAATGCTATTCGAGGTCAACGTACCATACTATTCCAGTTGAGCTACGATCGAGTAAGAAAAATAACGTCAATGGGCGTTACTCGCATTCTAATGGAAAATTTTTCAGCCTATTTCGGAATATGGTGAATTGACCTTATTGTTCTGATAATAGAAGCATATATGGATATATGGAAATAAGAAGGAATGAAATTATGATAAAGTATGAATTTTAAGGTATACTTTTGATGAAAACGGTCAGCGAAATTCTCACCTTTGGGCGTTATACTGAGATCAGAGTCGCTGGATCTTCGATGCATATTGGGTAGAGCGGTGTTGTTGTTCTTAGCGGAGGAAGCGTTAGGTGTGACCTGCTGCTTTGAGCCCAATGACGATGGCAAGCCACCCGATGACGTAGGAAGCGGTGACGATGGTTGTTCGTCCTGTTGTCTATGGGTGAGTTGGGAGCAAGGCACACACAAATCGTCAGTCATATTAGGGACGTTAGTATTTTTAGTAAGAGGGGGGGATGAGCATGAGCCAAAAAGTTCTAAGCTACCAGCAGCGCTGTGGCTCTTGAAAACCGGATGTTCCGATGAACCTTTGGGAGCAAGCAAACCGGAGTTGGTTTTAATAATCTGAGGATCGATCGTTATTTCTTCGGCATTTGATTCGTTATTGTTGCTCGTTATCGATATATCGGGTGGAGTAATATTGTTCCAATTTGTTTCCGAGCAAATAATGGATTCGGCGTTATATTTGTCGTCCGAGCAGGCGTTGGAATGATCTTTCGAGAGGACGCTCGGAGGTGGGATGTTGTTTTTCGAGCTCGTTTCGCAGCAAGACGACTCGGAGGATATTGGCTCTTGGGCGAGATTCAAAGAGGAGCAATTTCTTATTGGAAAGGAATGAGTCGTCAAGGTCGAGACGTGACCTGCTCTGCCGTGAACGTGTGGCCGGTCAGGAGATCGCGATCGCGAACGTCTTCTGTGCTGTTTCGTTCGATGAATCGAGTCCGGTGAAGGCGTAGCACTCGCGTTCATGCGCTCTCGTTTCTTGCGCTGCTTACTTCTCGTCGAATCGCGTCTTTCGTGGTGCATGTGATGCATCATCATTTTCGTCTCGATCGTTTTCATCAAATCGAGCATACAATGCTGGCGATACTTTCTCGTCAATTTTTCACTCATCGCCAACTCTTCCGAGTGACTTTTTTTCTCCCTCGGTGCGCTACCACCCAACTGCTGACTATTTTTGGCATCTTCGGTTGACCGACAATTTTGCACGTTAATGTTGGTCGTTTGGATTATCGGTACTTGCAATCGAGTCGTTTTCTCCTCGGGAGGCGGAGCCACGACTATCGGGATGGCAGACGATGTCGATTGTTTGCTTTTTACAGATTTCACCGAATCGCTATGCCCCGTACGAGTCGACCCTTTCTCACGATCTTTCGCTGGACCCTTGTAAATCACTGTGTCTGTCCGTTCGACCTTTTTCTGGCTTTTTCTCGTATTTTTCAATCCTGAATTTTCTCGAGTCGCCAAATTTTGTACATCGCTCGTGCCGTTGTTATCCTTTGAAAATTCAGACTCGTTACGGTTTTTTGAATCGCTCAAAGTCGTGACTTTGTCGAAAACGATGCCCAACGGACAAATTTGTTTCTCTCTGCTCTCCTCGACGATTTTCAAGTCCGGAGGATCAACCATCGATCTCGATTCGTTGTTACAAGCCTTCGTTTCCAATTTTGGGATTGAGGGCAAACTTTGAAAATCCCATTTTTTCAATTCCGGGGACTCGGGAGATTTGTCGATCGGCGAAAAATCGGGAGGCGTTACATCCGCTTCCACGGGGGTGCTCGTCACGAAATCCAAATCTTCGACGCTATCGAAATGTTTCTGTTTCGGGAGAAATTTCAAGTGCGGCAATTTGACGGCGGGTGAGGATTTGCACGGTGAAGAAAGTTGACCGTTTTTTTCTTCGTCGCTGATGGAAAATTTTTCAATTTCTTTCATAGCCACTTTCTGGGAATCGTCCATTTCCACGGTGTCTTCGAGAACATTGTAATCGGTACTCGAGTTTAAATTTCGCTCCGTTTGAGATTCGAACGAAAAATCGGTTTGAATTTGTGGCTTTGCCAGCTCTCCGAACATTTGAAATTCCAGATTCATTTCAACCGCAGCGATTTCCGGAAGGATTCGATTTTCGAACGATTTTTCAATCATCGAATTGAAATTCATGTCGTCGAATGAACTCGGAGCATTCATGGAGCAAGTGTCGTCGAGAACATTGTAATCCGTTCTGGAATCCAGCTTTTCACCGGTTCTCAAGCTCGTTTCAACATCTCGTCCACTCGTTGTATTCGTTTCTTCGAAATCATCGAGCAAGTTGACGACGAGTTCGTTCGTATTGATCGACCGAATTGATCCTAGGGTCGTAAAATCGTCCCGAGAATCCTCCAGGTCCGAAGTTTGCTCGCAAATGGAAAGAGAATTTTCCGGGATCGGTGAATCGATCTGAAAAAAATGATTCGTATCTTTGAGTGTATCAGATTTGATGCTGTGTCGATGCCGTTGTTTTGCGTCGTACGACGAAGCCACGGTGAACCACGAGGTGACTGGGACTTGTTGAAATATTTCATCGTCATCAGCAGGCAAATTGGTTTTTACAAGAGATTCAGTGTCATCGAGAAATTTATAATCCGATTGGGAATCTGCTGAGAAAATGGGCAATTTCTCCAATCGCGTTTCAACGACTCTCGATGGATCGATGTTGTTGACGTTACCGTCGAAAGTAACGATCGCAGAATCGGGTTGCGCCATTGACTCGGTCCGTGAGACTTGTGAAAATTTTGTTTCAAACGGGGAAGAAATGTCGTCGAGAATATTGTAATCGGTGCTGGATTCCAAGCTGAAATCTCTCCGGGAATCGGCGGCAGGATCGTCTTCGCGAACCGGAACTATTTCAGCGAGGTTGTTGCTCTCGAACGAGTGTTTTATGATTTTAATAGGAGAGGACGGAGAGAGGATGGAAGGATTTGCGGCGTTGGCATGAATTGTCAAAGCTTTCGAGACGTTGGGAAATGTTCGAGGCGATTTTCTCTCTTTTCTTTCGTCCGGTGAGTTCGGATCGATGAGAGAATAAGTTTCGTCGAGAATATTGTAGTTGGTGCTCGATTCGGAAGGCTCGTCGTCGTCTTCGGAAGTGGAAGTGTCGGATTCGGAGGAGGAAATCATCGGGATTGATATGTCACTCGCGTATTTCGAGCTGAGCTTGGTCTTTGGGAAAATTATTTTGTCTTGGAGGTCAGTGCGAATGGCGAGAGGTTCGCTGCTAGTTTCGACTTGGTAATTAGGGGCTGCTGCTGCTGCTGCTGCTGCGTTGTCGTCAGTCCGAGGCTCTGTGCTCGGAGCGTCGCTGTACTCGCTCGTCGTATCCGGGATAAAATTAACGGGGGAAGGAGCAGGAGTTTCGCGATCTTCTTTGACGCTGTCGAGAGGAAAACCGGTGTGTACCGAGCGAATGAGAAGAGCGGCGATCCCGTCGCTCGGATGACCTTTTTTGTGGGTCAATTTTTTCCGTCTGATCGATTGTCGCAAATCGACGATGGACGATTTGTTCGATTCGGAGCCCGCCAACGACCACGTGCTCGAGTAACTGCTGTCCGGGTCGCTCTCGTCGTCGAACGAATCGGCCAGTTTGGATTTTATCTGAGCTACTCGTTTCGGCAAGATGTTTTGATGCAAATAACGAAAATTTTTAAAACTACGTGAAAAAGGATTGCTCGTTGGCTCGCCCCGCATGTCCTCCAACGCGAGCATATTTTTCAGCGAGGATTCGCTTATAAGATCTTCGGCGAGCGACAAACTCGAGCCTATGCCTTTTCTCATTGGTCCAGCGGCGCTAGGCGCGCTGCAGCTGCCGCTTTGTAGCGAAAATTGTCGAGCTCGCAATGCCGCGGCTCTGTATTCGGCCAAACGCACGGTCGCTCGTCTCTGATGCTTCGGTGATTTTTCGTACTTTGGAAACCTTTGACTGACCGTCGTGGGATGAATGTTAATTGGGGAACGTGGCACGGGACTGTGACTCGGCGAATTCGCAAGCAAAGGCAAACTGTCATCGCTCTCGGATAAATCACCGAGATTCTTTCTTTGTAAACCAAAACTCGTTAGACTGTCAATTTCCATGCGCGGTTGGACAAAAGAAGAGAAAAAGGGGCAAAAGGACATTTTTAATTGTGCGTGTCGCTTGCAATATTCTCGCCTATTTTTTATACTACGGACCATTATGTTGAAAGATTCGTCAGTTTTTCTTTACTTACTCTTCGATATTGGAAGGCTCAGGAGGAGCAATCAACGAAATGTCCTGGATTTTCACGAGCGTCACCGCGGTCCCAATCCCACGCGCTACGATTCCTGATTCTCCTTCCAAATCAAAATTCTGTACGTAACTGTAAACCAAATTGCGGTGGATGCTTTTTTTTTTCTTCTTTTTCTTATAAATTTATGTTAAAAGTGTAAAGGAACGAATGAAAAGACAACATTTTGAGAGCTTTCAAATTTTACCCAATGACGGCATTCCCTCCGAGATCCAGAGCCTTCAATCCAATTTTTCTCTGAACTTCGCCGCTCATCTTGAAAAACAGAGTCTGTCTGGCTTCGTTGGAGGCTCTAGGCGTTCGGATCTTATCGATCCACTTGTATTCCGGATCGTCGCTCACCACGAGCTCTTCCACGAATCCATGGATCACTTGTGCGTGATATCCGTGCGGCACGTTCGCGGCTTAACATTCAAATGTCCGAAATTACAAGAGAGTTTTGTTTTTTCTATATCGCCAAGGCAACTTCTCAGCGGCACGCTCATCAAAATTATAAACAGCATTTTTGCGTTTTGGTTTTACGAAAAAAATGTAATGATATTTCATTTTATGTACAAGAAATTTAAGGAGGGTGGCTACACAACAATGTTGCCATGTTAAAAGCATAGGAAAAGTCGAAATGATGAAATGATGAAAAATGAAATTTGGTGAGTATATTCTTTAGTACTAAATATGAATATACAAATTTTTTGGAGATTTTTCTTTTACATAGTTTTCGAGTAATTGAACACTAGAGTTTACATGCATAAGCATAGGATTTAGATATATATCTTTTGCATATTGTAAACTCCAATTATTCGACAACTGTATAGACGAAAAGTTGAAGAAAATTGTGTCATCGTATTTGATGCTAAAGAATGTCATCACCAAATTTTATTAAATTCTTATCATATTGTCAGACGTAGCCAACCTCCTTAACTTTTCACAAGAATTGAAAAGCTCATCCCCTGTTACAGTATCTTATCGTTTCCAATTCTCTCCCGTGGTGTTTGTTGCTGCCTGAGAAGCTCCTTTGAGCCTTTTGGCGAAGCATCAAATGTATGTTTCCTTACAATAGAAGAATTGGACGCCGCACGAGGATTGGCGGAATTTATTGCAGTCGGAAAATAACTCAACTTTGACGATAATATTGACTTCTCCTCGAATACCGTGCATCGTGTCGAATACTGGAATCCATCCGGTCATGACTGCGCCTGCGACCATGACAATTCTCGTTTCGATCGGAGGAATAAATATTACAACAAGATATTAAAGCATTATTATCACAAAACGACTTTAATTAGGATTCTTTTAAAACTTTGTATAAACTTCTGAAGAAAAATTTATTTAATTTCGCTTTTTTTTTCCTATCTAAACGCGTGTAAATTGAAGTCGCGTTTCTTTTGTTTTTCTCTTGCAATTTTTTAACGAAACGTGACTTAAATTTACACTCGTTTACATGGGCTTTTGCAAAATTTTGGAAGATTCCTAAATAAAGTTGTTTCGTGATAGTAATACCTTAATTAATTATTAATTATTTATTAATTATTATTAATTATTATTATTTTTATTATTATTAAATTAATTATTAATTAACTAATTAGTCTTGGCTGACTTACCGGCTTGGGTTCCGCCGCTGGAATTCATGGTCGCTTCGAGAGTCCAAATATTTTTAACGGCAAGCGGAGAGCCAGGCAATAACAAAGGATTCAAATTGACGTAAACTTTGCCGATGGCGTCGTTTGCCGAATAAGTGTCGTGATCCATTAATCTGACTTGAAGCGGTTCATCCTGAAGTTCTGCGTCGTCAACTTCGAACCTGTACCACTCGGAATTCCACTGTGGATTGAGAGACTTGCGACAAACGTCCGTCTTATAAGTGGTATTGCTGAATTTGATTTCCACGTAAGCATCGGTCGTATCGCCGGAACGATCCATCACCGGCAGGTTTCTACCTGCCAGTATTTTGACTTTTATTTTTCCAGGCATAGTTATTCCTTTTCATCCAATCGCTTTTCTCTGGACGACGACGTTCATCCGTCCTTGAGAATCGTCAAAAATCACGTGTGCAAAATTTTATTTATTTTTCTCAACATTTGCTTCGACTTTTTTCGATTTTGATAGTTCGTTAAGTTTTTTTGTTCGAAAAGTATTAACGGAATACGCAAGAGCGAAAAAGTTGGGTTAAGCGTTGCGGTTAGGGGTTGAGAAGTAAGATTACAACAATAATGAAAGGGTCAGAGGCGTTACGAAATTATTGTATCTGGAGAGCTGGCGAAAAACATAAATTTTCCAATTTTGTCTGAAATATTATTGAAATGTAACGAATATTTGCACTCGTCTCACCTGCTGCTGTACAACAATGTGTCGGTGTGTGTACATTCGTACTTGTACCGTGGCCGCGTGTGTGTTGTTTTGAATGCTGCTATTTTCGTCAGCAGACGCGGTTCACATTTAGCACTGCATTATTTTTTTTTATATTTAGAAAAACTTGACGGAAGATTATAGTGACGAAACGAGAAAGCCACCGATGCGATAAGCTCCAAAAATAGCAAAAGGAAGTGTATATTTCACGGTGAAGGTGTGATCGAGTGTTTTGGCCAATTTTCGTAACGGCGTAACGGCGAATCGCGTCGAGGTTAAGGCCGAAAAAGCACAACATATGCGTCGATCACTCTTGTTTTGTTGTTGTTATTTCTTAGAGTCGACAAGAACATGATCCTAACTTGGAATCTTTTGTTTATTATTCAAAATTGATCGCCCCAGCAGTTTCCAGTTTTCTCCTTTATATCGTGTTCCTCAAAGAATTTTCAATATTTCAAGCCGCGGGAAATTTATCGGTATATATAGCAGAGAGCTTTCAAGCTTTCGTCGGGAATACACCGCGTGAAAACCGGAAGTGACCTCTTTCGAATAGTTTTTTTCGAGCTTTTGACGTGAGTATATAGCTGCGTCGGTAACTGTTCTCGACATTTTCGCTCCTCGGATCAGCTGTTGTCAATTTTTTTCGCAAGTCTCCCTTCGGCAAACATTGAAAGAAAAAAAATAAACATACAACGTCGTACATTCCGGTGAGCGGTGCTGCGAGAAGGCATGGAAGAGAAGACAAGTGGTAAACAAAAACAACTGGCATTGTGCAAAAATAGAGCTTTTGTAAATTTTTCATTTTCGACAAGTGAATCATAACATCGATGTTTTGCTGATTTTATTGTACGAAATGGTTCGTTTTTCTTGTAATTTATGCCATTTCCATAACTTGGTTAATCTGCGGCCGTTGCTTGATGCAAATTTCAAGGTTATTCATTGTTTTTCAAGTCTGTGTGCGTAATTGAAAAATGCTTAATTGCAGTCGATAAAGTGACTTCGACTCAAAAATCGCTGTCTTCGTCGCACGATCCTGGTTGGAACGATCCCCCAAAATGGGCTTTTTCACCTGCACCACCGGGCGACGGAGGGGTGCCGTCAAAGAGAATGTTGAATAAGAGAGTAGCTTTTCCTCTCAATTCAGCATCCCCGACGGCGAGTCTGAACAATGCTCAGGTGCCGCCTTCTGGCTCAGCGGGAAACCTCCCGCCTCCTGTGCACTCTTCTCCTCTGACGTCGGCGCCGCATCGTCCTCTTTCCACACCCTCGGGGAAGAGCGAATCTGGGCATTCCAATTTTGTAGCTTTTGATAAGAACGGAGCCTTGGAGGAGACGGTAGAAAATCTTCAACAAGTTATGAGCAAGGAACTGCAATTTAGTAACAAAATCGAAGAGGTCCGAAAAAGATTTGAAATTTTGAAAATTATGTGGAAAGAGGACAAACTCAAGGAGGACATCTGTGAGAAAGTTTTAAAAATTTCACAAGGTTAGCTGCTGGACGTTGGACGCGATAAATTCACCAATTTCGACTCGAAACGTCAATCATCATTTATTTTTCTTTGTTTTACAGCTTTGAAAATCAACGACGTCGAAGCTGCTGACAAAATTCACGTCTCGCTGATGATGGAGAACGCAGCAAGCTGCAATACATGGATTTCGGGCATCAGACACATGATCCTCGAATTACGGGAGAAATCGAGTCAAGCCGATGTAGCAATTTCACACAACTCTAACCCTTATCTTCTTCCACAAGCAAAAGAACAACAAGACTCGACATGAGTCTCAAAATATTAACTATTTGTTAAATAAATATAAATAATCATTATATTTAACCAGTTTCATCAACTTTTTCTTTTTTACAGTAAAATTCATTGAGTTGAAAAATGAAAATCGATCGAAAAATGTAATATAATAATGGAGCCGTACAACGGTGTACGGAATCGGAATCTTTCCACTTTTTGAAATTCCTTGTTTGACGAAAATGGCGCGGCACCCCAAATAATAACTGAACGATCGCCAAGATATCTGTGCAAAACGGGAGCCCTGTAGCTCAACCCGTTCTCAAGTTATAAACGTTTGAATTTTACAGTACCAGACATATACACACACATCCGGACATTTTTCTAAATATGATTTTTCGATATTTTGGGACACTTTAAGTATATCTAAGCATATTGAACATTGAAAACTGGAAAAACAAAATTTTTTACCGTCACATAGCTTCCTCTAGGAGGAAGCAAAATAGGTTAAACTTTTGGCATAAATTTATAGAACTTACCTGAGATAACCAGGCAGGATTCCAGCCGAGTATATCCAACAAAAAATCATCATAATTCGAGTCACGTTCTCGGTTCGAGTTTATTTCCTCTACGTTTGTGTTCAAGCTTACGGAAGCTGAAAACCGATTAGCCAAATCATCATATCTGCACGTAGCCTTTATTCCACGAACACGCTCGGTGCTTTTAAGGCGTTGCCTAGGCATTGTTGATTGATGCGGTATCGTCCTATTTGCTATATCGCGCCCAAAGATAAAATCATTAGTCCTGTTTATGTGATTTGAGACTTTCTGGAAGAAATATATGGGAGTCCAGTCTGATGAGCTCGTGACTCAGAGAGGAGCTGTTATATAGCTCTGTACATTTGAAAGGTACGACAAAACATTGTCCATAATTCTTGGATATTTATCAATGCTGAGACAAAATTAGACACTCACCAAACGTCAGGGATCGTCTCGAGTGCCCCGATTTTGTTTCTTGCTTATGAAGGAAATACGATCGTAGGCAGAGATTTATGCACTATGAACTAGTAGTAACAAAACGAATATGGCAAATGACTGAGATGACGACGCAAAACCGACATAACGACAGCGGTAGGCGGAGTAATTCCACCCGTAAAAGTTGGGAAGCCCAAAAGCCTCAAAACTGCTTTCCGGGAATCCCAGTACTCTCTGTAATATTTTCTGGTGACAAAATGGATGGCATAGTACCGTAACTAAAATACTCGGTGCCCCTGACTCGCGGCACTGATATGGGGAAGACAAGACGACGAGACGAATCATTTGGATAAATTTCATGTCGCCCAAAATAATTTTCTTTTATTCAGCTAACCATTTGGAAAATCACTTTATAAATGAATGTACAAATTTCAGAGACTGCTGCTGCTGCGCACTGTTGATGGAATGGGACAGTTTTGTCATGATATATTGCTCATTATTTGTAATACTGAACTTGATAATCTCTGTCGCCTTCTTTCTCCTATCGAACAATGTACGATTTTATTTCGTCCGGCGAGGCCGTCGCCTTAAGGTTCTGGTAGATGTTGCGGGACTTGGCATCCAGCAGGAGGGCGTTCCACATGGGATCTCTCTGATAATAATAATTATAAAAACAACGTTTCAATAACTGGTCCATCGTAGAAATTGATACAATAGTATATTACGCAACAAGGGCAGAAAGTTTGATGCCCGAGGCGAAGCCGAGGGCCATCATGTTGCGCAGAGCAGGGCACTCAAACTTCTGCCCGTGTTGTGTATAGTATTTTTCTTCATAGCCGGTCGAAAGTACTATAGATTCACGATATATTCACGACGGATTCATGCGTTTGATGCCCGCCCCGACATTTGCGGCACGAGCGAAGCGAGTGCCGACTGGTCGGGGGCAGGAATCTAAGCAAATACAAATACGAAAGTGACAATTAATACCGAATCGTATCATGACGCTGAAATTTGCAACGTCGGTCTGCAACGAAAACAGTATTGTTGGTCGTTGGGTTTGTTTTTTTAAGGATGTATGGCGAAAAGTCACTATATAAGATTGACCCTCAAATTTGAAATATGTTGTAGAGTAAACGATGCTGCCTCGATTAAAAAAAAAAAATTGAACTTCACCGTACAGTTATTGATTAAATTAATTTTTTCAGTCCCATTAAATCGCATGTGAAGTAGCCTGATATACCGGAAGTAGCCTGATATAAAGGAAAATAAGAAAATAAAGCTCTTGATATATAAGATTGCAGAATTTAAAAAATATCATTAGAAACTCCATATTTTTTACTATGTAAAGAATAAAAAACCTGAAATCACCGTCGTATTTGTTCAAAAATCGCAAATAAAAGTAGAGCCGTTTGGGTCACATGCGAAAACTGCTACTAGAGCCGCCGTGCTGCATGCCCGGCAGTATGAACCGAGTGTACAGTAGTAGTGAGAGAAGATAAACATAAGCGTGATTTAATCATGAAAAACCAATGCAAATATATAGTGTAAGATAAACATAAGTTATATTAATCAATTAACCAAAATATTTTCTTCATGAATTTATATGGAAAGAAGTGTTAGTGAACAATGTATTCGGTTAGGAAACTAACCGAATACATTGCTAATGTCCGTTCATACAACGGACATTAGCTACAGCTGTTCCAGTGAAAAACAGTCGAATGAAAAACTGATTTTTCTTAAAGTTAATAACTGTAATTTTCATCGGGTTGATTCGTTGTGTACAATCAGAATCAATTAATAAAATATTTATGATTGATAATTCATAAAATAATCGGTTCGGAAAAAAACAAATAGATGTACTGCGGAATTGACTGGCCATACATTCTTAAAATGGAATTTCTGCAACTGACAAAACGATGATCAAACTTTCGCTTTAATGATTAAAGTTCGTTTACCTCGAATGTTTTGAAATTTCCGCAGAGAATCAAGCTGTGCTTCGCCCTCGTTAAAGCGACGCACAATCTTTGTCGATCGGACAAAAATCCAATTCCGCTGCTTCTAACACATGACATTATAATAACATCGCGTTCTTGACCTTGGAAACCATCGACTGTGTTGACGTCCCACTCCAACTTCGTTTTGGTTCTTTCTGGCAGAGATTCGGTGCTGAAAAAAAAAAACAATTTACAGAAAATTCAGAATATCTGCTGGGTGTAATTTTGATTAATCGAATTAATCATTTCAATTTTTTTCTCAACTGTTCTTACCATTCTCGAATTTTATTTTTAATCAGTATTTTTTGGTTTCTATACGGCGTGATTATGCCAACTTTGACAGGCAATCTAGCTCGATCTAACCGCGAACACGTCATCAACGTGTACAGCATATTAGCTACAAAAGTCGCTTCATCTGTATTCGAAAATTTATCCTTGTTTTGCGTAGCATCAAGATTGAGAATTTTGTAGAAATGGAACGGTAGAGTTTGGAGGTTCGCCGAGTTGTGCAATAAGCCGTCGTAGAAAAATTTGTTTGGCCAAAACGCTACCGGCCATGACATTCGATACTGCGTGTTCAGTAGAATCACCGGATTTCTTTCTTCCATCTTCGGGAAACATTTCTGTATGCGAGCGAACAACGATTGATCCAAACCGAACTGTTTGGCTTTCTGGTAAAAAACAAAGAAAATCAATACCCATCAATTAAGCCTTCGCGGGTCACATCTTTGTATTTGACAAATTTCTAAAAATATAAGTGTTTTCTTTTCAAGGGTTTCAACAAGTTACAATTTGAATGTCAGAATTATGAAATTGAAAATGGCAGCTAATTTTCCCAAGTTAGGTATTTGTCAATTAAAAAGAAAAAAAAACTGCTTCGCATTCAAATCCTATCTAGAGACTCGGTAGAGTCTGGGGACAAGTACATTGGACAGCGTCGTCTGCTGACTCGAGACCCGGCCGTGTATGTACCTCTGAATAAAGCAAATTCGGTGATGCATGGGGATAAACCCGTGAAAAGGATTTGCCATGTTTATTCTAGCTTAGCATTTGTAATTTACTAGAGTCTGAGAATCACGTGCGGGTTTTTCGACTTTCGGTCGTTTGACACCATCGAAACATCAGAAAAACTCGCCTCGCTGTCAACGATGGATGCACGAGCATCGTGCACAGCTGAGTGGCCACCTATTACACCCAATCAAATTTGAGAGTAATATTTTTTTCACCACCCTACACCGAAAGTTCAACTTTCGGTATAGACGTCATCACAGACGCCACTATAGTGGCGTCGGTAAGGGTTCAAAAGAAAGTGGGCAGGACATTGGTTTCTTACTTGAGATATTATGGTCGCTGGTAATTGATTCGTGTCTCCGACAAGTACGAGTGTCCTGACTCCCAACATTAAAGGTATGAGGGTCTCAGCTTCGGCACATTGAGTGGCTTCGTCGACTATACACACCGATATTTCCTGACCGCTCTCACTGCAAAGAAAAAACATGCATTCAGCAGAGGAAATTTAATGAGTACCAACAAAAAAAACTCGTTTTTCTCCGTTTTTTTACCCGAAAATAGATTCCATCAAGCTCGTATAACAAGACGTCAGAGTACACGCGATCACATCTGCTCCCATTAACAATGTCGTTTCGGCGCCGTTTTCCAGTTTCGCCAATTCTTTCGGATCTATCCTCTCCATCTATGAAAAAATAAATTGGAATGCCTTGTTCAGAAAAGAGACTATTTGCTCTATTTCGAATATCGTACGATAATCAAGTTTAGCTCGTGCTGTTTTTGTGACAAGAAATAATTTTTTGGAATGTGTACTTACCGGTCGTCGATTAGTCAACAAATGCAGCTTCGATCGACTCTCAGCGAGTGTTTTTGATAAATAATTGGCGTTCGTAGTGTTTCTGACCTGGGCGGCCGATAACTCTTGTTCCTTGGCATTTATTTTAGCAACGAGGAGACGTTTCTAGAAAAAAAAAATAACGCACAATAAACAAACTTCATCATTTTGACACACTGTCGGAAAATTTTTTTTAAGGATAAATCGAAATGTCAACCTCTTCTTCGACAGCGTCGACCGTGAAAGCGGGCGACATGTAATTTTCTGTAGTCGCTTTCACGTCTTTCTTCGCAAGTACTTTGAGCGAAATATTCTTTGCAATCGGATGCATAGTTTCGGGTCTTCCGATCCGAACCATTTTGAAGCGACCAGTGGTTTCTGGAACTGCGGTTGATATTTCGTTGAAATATATCTCCTCGTTCAAGAAAGTCAAGGAAAATTTTTTTTTAAAATACTCACTCGATTTTCTAACTTCGAGCAATCGAATGACGAGCTCGTCGATAGCTGCGTTCGAAGGAGCACAAATCAAGATTCTCATTTTTTTATTATTACTGTATCGACCCTCGCCGTAAAGTATCTCAGTCACGAGATTTACTATAACTTTGGATTTTCCGGTCCCGGGGGGACCTTGAATGAGGCATATTTTTGGTAGCTTACGAACTACTGCGTCAGTCACACGAACGACGGCTTCCAACTGTCTGGCATTCAGATTGTCCTGTCAAAAAAAAAAACATTTTGTCATATGGAAAAAGAAATTCCCTTTTTACGGAAAAATTAACAAATTGATTATTACGAAAGATTACGTATGGAAAGCGCATACCTTTGTGACTAGAGATTTAGGCTTGGAGGCCTCAGGCATCTCGGGCAATTTGAAATCCTCAAAATCCGGATGCAGAATATGATTAACGAGCGGCGAAACAGGTAGATACTGGAGAGCTTGAATCATTCGCATATTCGAACGAAGGTACGAGACTTTTCTCACTCTATAAACTCTGTTTGTCTGGATAATCGTGGGATCCTGGGGTTTTGTAATTACCGAATAAGTCAGCACAGCATAAGCCTCGTGGACGTAGGGTGCTGTGAAAAATAATCAATCCAAAATGAATTTGCTGTTGAAAAAAAAAGTCTTATTTCGAATGAAACTCATGAATTTCGTAAGCCAATTAACTTACACAAGTCGCGATTATAATGAGTTGATGGAGTTATGACAGTTTTATTAATTTTCTCAACGTATGCAAAGACTTTGTGAAAAGCTTTTTTATCTTTGACGATTGTCACGTATTCGAAAAATATAAGATCACCAAAAACTGGATAATTTTCTATTGTTAAATCTCGTCGAGAAACAAGAACCTCGAGCATCAAAGTGGTCACTCGAATGTTGGTCGAAGGCACGGTCGATAGGGAAATGGTATTGCTGACGATCGAGCACATGACTGGTGCTCGCCTGAAATGAAAAAAAAAAAAAAAAAAAATTATTAAAATGATTGTCTATCAACGCATTCTTTGAATTCGTCAACGAAATCACAATTTCTCAATAATTGTGTGGTTGACAATTTGGTTGTTCAACGTACACGATATTTCTATTTTCTTCATCATCCAGATCTCTTGAGATTTGGTTCCAGAGTTCCAGGGCCAAGAGAGGCTCCATGACTTTGTAATAATCGGCGTAACTTAAAAATTTTGAGTAAATTGGTATGAGCGAACTTTCATCGACCACGGGCGGAGGGATGTCGATTTTTTTTTGTTCCTTGGAAAAAAAAAAGATTTTTGTTTAAATTAAACAAGTTCGTAAACCGAAATAAATAAGTGAAAAATAAATTGTAGTTTGTTTTTACCTGCAACCAGGCAGGACTCCAGCTCAGTATTCGCAATAAAAATTGTTCCAACTTTGGACAAGCCTCTCGATTCAACGACCTTTTTCTGACTTTCTTCATCAGTATCGGCGCATCGGTCGACGGACATTTGTTGAGAGTGTTGCCAGGTTCTATGTCGAACAATTGTACTTTGGGCATAAAATTGAACGATACTCGTTTGGCTTTTCTAGATTTTGCCTTGCCGTTCGCCAAAATTCCCTTTCCAGATGAAAGTGATTTGGTTTTCGGGTCTCTCGGCTTGTTCGTTGGATCCAAGTTCACAGTGGCCAAAAATTTATTAGCCAAAAGTTCAGTCTCGCTCAAAGCTTTGGCATCGATAGTTTTTGTCGCTTCGGGGCGTTTCGACGTCGTAGATCTCGTTGTTATTTTCTCTATTGTTTTACGCAAATAAAACTCATGGCTCGTTGGCTCTATGGGAGTAAGAAAAAATCGTCAACAATACTCTCCCCTGGAGCAACACGAAGACTGCTTGAGGGAAGCCTCAAAAAACCAGGAATGTTTTTTTTTTGTAGAAAAAATTTATCAACAACAATGAAAAAATAAATATTCGAAACATTTCGTGTCAAAATTTGGTTGAAAATGCAAACGCAGAGAAGAAAATTAAAGGCAGCGAATAATTTGTGGAGTTTTGATACGTGGTCTAGTAATTTTGTTGTTCTCACCATTGGCAGGATTAACGTTTTCCATGTCCATTGAGAGATGCTTGCTTTTCGTTATCTTTGAAGATTTATCACAGTTTTTGTTCGAGGTTTCACCGTTGGTGAGATTTTCGCTCATCACATTCAATGATTTATACTTACGGTTTCGTTCCTCCGACGATTTGGCACCATTGATTTTTCGGGTATGAGAATCTTTTGCAAGATTCTTGTTCATTGAGCTAGTCGACTTGTTGGAATCCTTGTCGTTCAATTGTTCGGATGATTCGGCGTCTTTCAAGCAGAGCGTGCTTTCCAGATCTGACGATTGTTTGGCAACTTGGTCGTCGGTGTTGACCAAAAAATCGCCTCGCGTTTTTTCCGTCACTTTAGCTATGCCTTTTTTAACGGGACGTTTCGTTCCAAAGCTTTCGTTCTTTTCCGAAGCTTTTTTTTTCTCATCGGCAATTTTTTTCAACTTTTCTTTGCGATCATTTTTGATGTCTTGTCTCTCTTGTCGCGTGAGCGAAGGTCCTTGGTGCGTCCGAGGTGGAAGGCAATCGGCCCATTTGTGATTCTGACGACGAGCTTTTTGTTCCTTCATTTGAACATATTTCGCTTGTTTCTCGCGCAAGGCCAATTCTTTCTTTTGCTTCGTCGTCAATTCGGGAACGCATCTACTGGACGTTGATTTTTTCCAAGATGCGGCGTTCATACGTTCTTCCTTCGTCGACGACGAATCATCGTGGACGCTCGTCTGTGGAATTTGGCGAAGAGAGCTCGTCGAAGCATCAGCCTCGTCACTGTCGATCCAACCGCCCTTTTTTTTAATTCCGCAACTGACGCCTCTTCTCTCGCCCTTGGAGAGAAACGGCGGATCAACCAGTGGCACACTCTTTCGCGTTGGGCCATTCTTCGAGGAAGCTCCAACGGGACTTTCCAGGATCGTCGATCGAGAAACTTGCTTGCTGCTCATCGGTGCCGACTTCTCCGCGGATGACGATGATCGTGAACTGTCGGAACAACGTGATCTTCTGCTTTCTTCGTTAATATTTCGCGACGTTTCCGACGTTTCGGACTCGTTTGACAATCGAGATCGATCGTTGGAAATTTTCCGCGATTTTTCTCTCGTTTCGGGCTCGTCGGTCGAGATAGATTTTTCAAGCGACTGCTGCTTCACGTATTTCTTTGAATGAAATTTGGAACTTGATCCACTTTTCGCTGGAGACTCTTTTCTCAGAATCCTCCGTAACGTATCTGACGTAGTTGGCTCAATATTTTTCATTGTCGCCGCACCAAGACCTTGCTCAGTAGAATCCGACATTTTGCTCGATTTACCATCAACGGAAGTTGCATGTTTAGAATGCTTCTTGCTTTTTATCTCAACAGCAGATTCCTCGATCGTTCCATTCTCCTCGATTTTGTCTTTCTCCTTGGGATCAAGTTTCTCGTCGACTCGTTTCTTTTCTGTAGATCCTCGTCGTCGTCCGCTGTTCTTCTTTTCATCGTGGAGAGAAGCTTTTTGTGGCGGAGCCTCGTCGGCAGGCTTGCTGGATTTTTTCAGGGTGTGCAATTCCTCTTCCGATTCCGATGCATTCTCAAATCTTGGCGGCGAATGTGTTTTCGCAAGATCTTTCAATTTTTCCAACAGTTCCATTCTCGTAGATTCGAGAATTTCCATACTGCTAGATCGTTTTTTTCTAATTTCTGGTTTTTCTTCGTTGTCAATGATTTGGTCAGTCTCGTCCTGTTCCTCGGCGAAGCACAAATTGTAAATTTCTTCATGTACGTCGTCGAGCTCATCGAATTGTTCATCTCGTTTATCCACTGGTTCTCGTCTTTTGACGAAGAGGTCGCGACTCTCATTGAGGGAACTCTGCATGACGCGATTGTACAGAGGATCCTCCTCGTCATCACTGTCGATGAGAAATATTATGTCAGGATCGTCGATACGCTCATCGCCAAATCTGTCATTCTCATTTTCTTCTTCTTCTTCTTCTTCCTCCTCGCTTTTGAACGATTCTTTTTTCACTCGATCTTCCAGTTCATCGCCGAATAACTGCGAAGCTGGGAAATAGTCGTCGCCGTCGTCCTCATCGCCGTCGCTCAAAGTTACGACGTCGATTTCCGAGTATCTCGTTGTTATTTCTTGCTTTATGTGTTTCAATTTCAAAGGTGTTGGTGCAGGCATGTTGGTCGAGAAGGGTTTAGAATCGTTGTAAATAGACTCATCGTCGTCGACGATCGTCAAGTCCGGCTCGTATTTAATCCACTGGACGACGCCGTTGTCGTTTGTCTGAACGAGCGACCTCTCAGGACTATCACGAGTTTCCAATTCCGTTCCGTTCACAGTCGTTTGTCTCTCGGGCAGACAAAATTCTTCCAAATTCAACGGCGTTACGAGGAAATCCGATGATTCGCATTTAATGCATTTTTCTCCGGTTTGCTTGCCGTCCAACTTTTCCAAAGGTTTTTCGTGCCTCGCGATCTCTTCTTCTTCGTCGTGGCATGAAGAATCTTCGCTGTGACTCGTCCATGTCACAATTTGCTCTTTTTTCTTTTTCTTTTTAGCTGCTGTTGTTAAATTTTTCGACGATGCAGGCTCTTCGGAGATTGGAGACTTTTTCTGTACTTTTGGCTTTTTCCTAGAGACTGGATCTTCGCGATCTTGCTTCGACGTGCTCGCCTCGAAAGTTACCGAAGACTTTTTACTTTTTACTTTCTCGTCTTGTTTTTCACTGAAATTTGAGGGACTAGCCTTACTGAGTATCGAAGAACGGGACATATTTTTTTCATTCTCCGTTGATTTTTCGGTCCGAGGTTTTGACTTTTTTTCTGATGAATCATCGATGCTCGGATCATCATTTTTCATAAATAATGATGACGATAAATCCTTCTCCGTCATATCGTTTGTGGTGGAACGATCGATCCGATGATTCCTCGTTTCTTTTTTCTTATCCGGTCTATTAGATACGACAACCATGTGCATTTCATCGTCAGAACTGTTCAAATCTGAAAAAATATTTTTGTCAATAACAGAAAGCCGAGCAGCGAAATTAAAACGTTGCATTAATTTACACGATTCAGTCCACCTGTTATATCGATTATATCTGGCGATGGTAACTCTGCCGCACTGTTTGGACCTTTGGTCTCACCCTTTTTCTCTTCGCCTACAGGAACCGATGGTTTTTCATCAATTTTTGCAATTTTGCAAGGCACGTTCGCTTCTTTCGTGTCTTTTGACAATCTCCTTTTATTTTCTTTTATTTCACTGGTGGTGGTCGTACATGCCTCTCCGAAACGTTGTGCAATCGGATTCGTATCGGGAATAACCGGTTGCGGAGGAGGCAGCACGGCTGGCTGCAATTCGTTGCAACATTTGTATGAAAGAAAATTCCACTCGATAGACAAAATAATGATTGCAAATTTGCAAGAAAAAAATCAAGTTTTATGAATCTTTTAAAGCACCGCAAAAAAGTTTTGAATAAATATTTTTTCAAACGTTTTCTTCACCTCAAATCTTCTGAGTACAAAAATCGTAAGAACCTCTCCAGGTTTGTGAGAGCCGGGAACTGTACTCGGGGAGCCAAGACCAATTATGTCGTTAATTTTCAGGGTGACCATAACTTTTGGCTTTTGAGCAGTACCATTGATGTAAACGCCGTTTGCGCTCTGCAAATCAGAAACACACAAACTGTTTAAACACGTTTTTCAAGCTTTTGCCATTGTTGAGATTTTTCTATGCTACGTCGATGCTTACGTCATTGTCAATGAGGTTGATTCGTGAACCCGAACGCAAAAAAAAACAATGTTCTCTCGACACTAAAATACTCTTGGAGGTAATGTCGTTTCCTTTTTTTCTGCCACATTGGTACTGGAGGAAAAAACACTATGGTAAGAAACTTGTATTTTAAAACTTTGTCTGTAAACCTGGGTCATTTGTGTCCGGGCAAATACGAAGGATCGGTCCATTCGTCGGATCAAAAATGGATGAAAGAATGTATTTTCCCACAATTTTGTAATTGATCCTCCAAGTTGGAGATTTGGAACAGTAGCCTGCATTTTTTCAGAATTTTTGGAATGTAATAACAGACTGAAAGAACAGTGTGTCCAGGTTTGCTGATGGGAGGTGCGGAAAAAACGTTTACAGACAAAGTGTTGAGTGTGTGATGGACACCCATCCGGCAAGGGTCAATTCGAAACGAGAAAGAGGCAGACGAAGCAGGCCACAGCAACAAAAACGCAATGTTTATTTTTTCAAATCTCAAAGCGTTGAGTTTCCAGTTTTGAAATAATTCAAACTGGGACTGCAACCGATCGATTTGATTTTTACTGGTCCGCAAAAAGAAAACTTGAACCTTTGTTCTTGGCAAAAATTGCATCTTGCACTTAGAATTGAAAAACTCGGACGCCGTACTTGTAAATCGCACTGTGTACATAAGTAAATGATGACAATCGCAACTTGCAATTGTTCCGGATTGCTCGAAATATTCGAACGAAACGCCATTTCGTTGTTTTTTTTCAATATCACATTTTTTTCGTCAAGTGTTTCTCAAAACGAAAATTCAAATTTCCCCTTCTTTCCGTTTTCTTGAGGTTTTCAAACATTTTAAAATATATTTATCGTACGACGGGAAACACGTGGAATTGGGTAAATAGGCGCGAAAAAAACGACGTTGATAAGAGTAGGAGTTCTTATCAGTCCATCACTATTGCTCATTCAAAACAAAGAAATTCAATGGCGAAATTTGAAAGAGAAAAAGAATAATTATTCCGAAATACAAACCATCGATTTATTTTGACGAAGAATAAATATTTCGCCAGTATTAATGTCTTGTAATACTAAATCACCACTCGTGTCGTTTGGATCCATTGTAAATGTTGATTAATTGTCTTTATTTTTATTTTTATGTTTATGCCTGTTGTGCTGTTTGAGGCGGCCGCGCGACGGTGCGACCAACATAACCTACAAATTAAGGAAATTTTAATCGGCGGCTCAAAACCTGCGTCCGAAAGAAAAAAGGTTTCGTGTTTATCGACTTTGACATTTCTGTAGCGTTTAGGATTGTATGCAAGTCCGTTGTTATTGAAATGTCCCTCAAAGTCGAGAATAAAGAAGGTTGAAGGGATAAGAGTGGAAAGCACAATAACAAGTGGAAATAATAGCGTCTACTGCGCCCACAGTGCCCACACGTGTGTTCGTAGAAATTACGAAATATAAACATAAAACGCGAAATAAGAACAGCTAGAGTCAAAAATCAGCTTGTTGAAAACTTTCGAACATTCACGTCGTCAATGCTCGATATCGCGATAAAAATTAATGTTGTATCGCATTCTCTGATAAAAGGAGAAATTTTATTCTTCGTATATATTCCGCGCATTTTTTTTGATCGCACTGTACTGATACCTAGCTGTTTATAAATGTTGCCAAGGCCGAGTTCCATATCAGCTAATCCAGCATGACTGCGCAGCAAGTTTTGAAAGTAAACGCGTACTTATTTTGATCCCGGTCGTCCCTCCGATATATATCGTTTTTCCTTATTATTTTTTCTCTAAGGGCATGACCTCTAGAATTGAACATTGAAGTTCACGTGTATGAGCATAGCGTTTCCATATATATAAGTATATATTCCGTGCATAATAATTTTGCTTTAATTCCGAATTACTCGATAACTAAACAGATGAAAAATTTGAAAAAAATTTTGCTTTCGCACACTTGATGTTGAAGAACGTCTCAATAGTTCTCAATATTTAGATCTTCCTACCGAAACTCCTTGACCTCCACGTAGTTTTTCCTTCATTCGCACTAATCGAGAAATTATCTAGACGATAAAAAAAGTCTTTTGACGCCGCGATTTCGACCATGTCACATTGGACTCAATTCTTCTATGTTATCATCGTGTTTAATGTCTGCCATCTGTGTATGATCAATTAGTTAAATGGCGAGTGCCGAAGAGCCGAAGCGGAATCCCCTCAGTGGCGGGGTGGAATGGCATTTTTCAAGTATAGACGACGTCATGGGTGAGTATAAATACACGACAAAATGTTTAACATATTTGAGTTAAGGAAGCAACTGCGTACGTCAACGTGTTCATTGGCACTGATATATGTTGCCCATCGTGATTTTTTTAATTAATATCATTTTTATTTCTAAGAATAACCGTAATAAAAATTAGACTGATCCGCATTAGTGCATTTACATATTCTGTCCATTTACGAGAGAAGAAGCACGTTCGGGATGGCGATGACGCTTGTAATTCTTCTTTGCGCTGCCGGTTTCTTCGCCACGGTAGGAAAACTCGATCCTTTTTCAAGTCTTATTAATCTCAATCATTAAATTGTATCAGCAAGGCTGAATTTTTTTCAAAACTGAATTTCGTCGGACGAAACGCGCGTGTGTGAAGACAAAATAATAGAAACTGGAATTGACTGCATGTTGGCAATGCTTTCGTTCACAGTGCGTCGAGAATCTTTTGGAAGCATATTCGCAATTGGAAAGCAATAAATATTCGTTGTTTTCAAGCATTTACTTGGCTCTAGCCACACTGTCAATAGTGCCGACGTTTCTGTTCAATAAAAATATAAGGTTGACACCATATCGGTCCGATCGTCGCCAAACTTTTTTCCTAGCATTCATTATTTTCGTACTGAACTATTCGTAAAATAAAAAAGTTGCCACTTTTCATACCGCGAGCTGTGGAATTTTTTCAAGTTTTCAACTCTCTGACTTTCAAGAAATTTCAATTTCGTTGTTTTTCCAATGATGGAAATTTTCATAATTTATACTCACCGCCACAACCATTAGAAATATTCTAAACAATGTTATATCAAGGTTTCAAGGTGAAATCCCTAATGCCGAGTATTTCATTGTATTCTCGCGATATGTCTAGAAAACGACCAGTTACGCGATCAGTACCGAGATCTTGGATAGAGACACAGTTAATCGTCAAATCGACCAGGCACTACAACAGATCGGCAAACGCACCGCTCAAATATATCGTAGAGTTCTGGGCTCAGGACCGCAGGACGCTCAACAGAAGTTCGATGTTATTCAGCCGTATATGACAAAAGCATATCAACATCTCTCAATCGTAAGAACAATATGGTGCAAACCATTGATTCTTGTTGTGACACTTGATGGAATGTTTCTTGATTTCCTAATGAAGCTCGAAAACTTCGTCGACAACTTCATCAGCCTGGAGCCTGAAAAACATTTCAACGAGAGCGAATGCCGGGAATACTTTTACAATTACAAGGAGGAATTTGACGAGGCAGTCTTGAGTTCCATTGGTCGAGCGACCGACGATGTATTTAAGAAATCTTTCTTAATGATTGGAGAACTTTTACACGCAGCCCACGAAAAAAAGCGTACACTAAGCGGCCTTAGAGTTCAGGCAAACGAGTGTAATGCCTTTGACTGCAACCATGTAAGTAGCAGAAGATATCCTGCTGGTCCTTGACTTGACTGCCCCTCTCAATAGCATAAACACCTTCAGGACTCTTCTGACAAATTCTTAACCTTTCTCAAACTCCGCACCTTACTAAGTAATCAAAGGTGAGAAGCAGCCTGAAATATTGCACCAGGTAGAAAAACGGACTATGTTGTTCTCCGCGTTTAAAAAGGTTGGCTACATACGACAATATGATAAAAATTTAATAAAATTTGGTGATAACATTCTTTAGCATCAAATACGATGACACAAATTTTTTCAAATTTTTCGTCTACACAGTTGTCGAATAATTGGAGTTTACAATATGCAAAAGATATTCCTATATATATCTGAATCCTATGCTTATGCGTGTAAACTCTAGTGTTCAATTACTCGAAAACTATGTAAAAGAAAAATCTTCAAAAATTTGTATATTCATATTTAATACTAAAGAATATACTCACCAAATTTCATTAAATTCTAATCATTTCGAATTTTCCTATGCTTTTAACATGGCAACATTGTTGTGTGTAGCCAACCTCCTTAAGTGTAACATAGGACGTCGATTTTTGCCTTTTATGGGATGCTACACACTCAATTCCCACTTGTCACTATAAAGTGACTGAAACGGTGGAATAAGAGACGCTAGACGATTGCAAATTACTCGATTAAATTTATTTTCAATAATGAACCAAACATCAACATTCTTCGAAACAGTAAATACATGGATATTCAAAAATTTCATTGAACATTCCTTATAATTGACTCGAGTTTTAATAAAATTTAATTTACAAAATTCATTGAGAATAATTGATCTTTGCTATTTTGTTTTGACCTATTCACGATTTGTTGATAAAAGGATCTCAATTGTCATTGGCATATGCAAGATCAGCTCTCGTTGTGACATTTGAGAATTGAGAGCAGACAGAATTACTTGCAAGTTCATAAACCGACTTCCAGCTCTCTCGAGAGATCTGTGTAACGTGCCATTGCGGAATAATCGGAATCGTGGAAACGCGATGATTATAAACAGCCAATTCACGCGTCACGACCCTACTTTATTTTGAAATAAAGGAGATCGGCTTCGTATTAAACATAAGCGGGGTTCATAAATTTTCGACTAAAATCTGCATCCTTACTTTCATTGATCGACGTGTTTCAGCAATTTCGTTTTTCATTTGTCATTTTCTCTGATATTGTTGGTCGCAAGGAACTCTTAACTTTTTTTTCAATTTTGCATGAGAATCCGATGTCCTTAGAACTCACACAGATGAGAAGGGTATATCCTCTCATAACAAAGTAAAGCTCACAATTTCAGCATAAAATATTTGAACGCATCGGTTTTCTCTTTACAGATTAGTGACAAGGTTCGAATCATGTTGACTCATTTTTTCGAAACTGCTGACAAAACTCAAAATTATTACTTGAGGATGGCTAACGGATCGGGAATCATAAAGAAGGTGCGGGAACAAACCGACTGGGATAATAACTTCAGCAAAGGACAAGAAGTCCTTCGAAAAGTTTTTGAATGCGTGCATTACGCTAGTCGTAGTTAGTCCTCAATGTTAACATTGTTTCCAAGGATGAATACTACTCCTTTGACTATCTCAATGTTCATGTCATACTGGAAGATCCATGAATTCCAATTTGGTACATTTAACCACCCTGTTAAGCGAAGCGACTGAAATGAGCTATTTAGAGACTCGACATCGTCTTGACGCCAAGTATCAAAAATAAAAGTATTTGAATGGACTAAGACGCGCCGCGTATCTATACTTAAGATTCGGCCTTTTTCCTTTGGGTTCCAACTTTAACTTGGCGCCATTGAAAAATGCGTTAACGTATCAAAAAATAAAAAGTGCTAGTTTAATCATCTATGTCTCATGTTGCGTTTCCAAGGGTGTAATTATTTTTTACAATATTCTCAAAATGATTTTTCAAAAAATAAATTTAACTAACTGTATGTTATAAATATATTCGAGCAACAAAAAATACAGAATAAAGAAAAATACTGGGTCGAATCTGCTGTTTTTTAAAGTTACGTGAAATCCTACTTTAGGAAAATTGAGATCGTCCTGTAATCCTTATTGACACTTATTGAACCTTGTCGTCCAATTCCGACTCGTCGACAAAAACCTAATAAGGATCCATACAATTGACAATAATTTACAAAAGTTTAACTCGACAGAATGCAAAATTGAGCTACGACCTTTTGAGAACTAGTTTTACCAGAAAGAAGTTAGGGCATTTTGCCTTTATTTCAAAAAGTTATTTTTGAGCCTCCTGCATCTGGTCTCGTCTTGCGTCTTTGTGTGTTTTTACCTTAAGGTCGAGTCCTGGGTAACAACGAAGAACGTTCACTCCGTGACCGGAGAGGGAAGCTTGTTCAAACTTTATTCGAGTGCTGACATCTGGAAAACAGGTGTCGGGTTAGTCTGTCACAGTCTTCCTTGTCATGTTTATATCGTGTGTGTCTGTGCTTCAGGGATTCATAGGCGTATGGAAATATATTAATTTATTTTTCGCCGATTGCTATATATAGCAACTGGCGAACGGTGTGTCGTTCGTAAATATGACATGAATATTTTTTATTTCGTTATTTTATCACATTTCCAATATGATTATGAAAAAAAAAAAAAGTATCGGCAGCAAATATTTGATGTTTTTAGAACGAATAGAATAAATTTCCGCTTCGTATTTAGAGCCGCGGGAGCGTCTTGTAACGGTATCTTCACGAGCAGCCAAGTTTTTCTTATCATTATTTTTGTTTTTTATACAATATTATTTCTGGATAAAAAAATTGCTATAAAAGCCGGAGGAATTTATAGCTGAATTACTATTTATTGAGCCTCGAGGAACGAAAGACGATGACAGTGTCGACGGTCGCCCTACTTCTCTGTGCCGCCGGTTTCTTCATATCAGTAAGCAAGCTCGATCGTCTCCTAATTCCTCTCACTTTTATAATAATTGAAGTATATCGGCGATGAGGTGGTTTTTTCAAAATAAAATTTTGTGTGACAACAACGTGGCTGGATCATCTTCCAGCTATGCATTTTCTAGTAATTGTTCGATACGTGTAGGAATCGTCCAGCAATTACGAGATTTTGGACAGAGAGACGGTCAGTCGTCTGATCGATCATGTAATCGCTGAGATCAACGAAAGCGTTGAACGAGTATTTCGTCGAGTTCTTGATTCTGGTCTTCCTGACGTGGAAGAAAGAGTTGCCGTTCTTCTGCCGTACAAAATGAAAGCACGCCAACATCTTTCAACGGTAAGCACAAGATACAGCAATTAGTAACGACATCTGAACCAAATTCCCTAAACTTGGTTTGCTAGACTTATTCATCGTTATCTCGATCATGAAAACAAATAAAACAATTGTATTTTGGTAAATTTTCTCGTGCAGCTTGAGACCATCATGAACCACTTCATCAAGCTGGAGAATATCAACGATTTCAATGTAACGGAATGTCGGAAATATTTCTATGATTATAAAAAAACGATCAGCGACAAAGTCATTGCTCGAATGGATAGCGTGCCGCACATTGTATTCAATAACTCGCTGTCATTAATCGCAGAACTGACACGTACATCCAATCAACAGAAGAGTAAACTGCTCGACCTCAAACTTCGTGCAAACACGTGTCTCATGGATGAATGTGAAGATGTAAGTACCAGAAAATCTCCTGCCATTTTTCGCAAAACCTTTTCAATATGGATGAGTCAATGATGCCCTTGTAATCAACACGCGCCTATATACAACTCGAAAATTAAATTTTGAGGCCCATTTACTTATTTTTCTTCCAGATCAGTGCAAACGCAGAAAATATCTATACAAATCTCTTGCCGGCCACTGTCAAAGCTCAAGAGTCTTACATGAGAATGATCAACGGGTCAAGTATTATAGAGGAAATGCATAAACGTACTAACTGGGATAAGCGCTTCAACGAAGGAGTGGAGGCCCTTCGGAAAATGTATGAATGCGTTCACTATACGCGTCTTAATTGGTCGTAAACAATATTGAGTTCCGCAAATTGATGATTCTGGATCACGTGTGGTATTGAATGACATTGTGAAAAATAAAGTTACCACCGTGCGGCCCTACATGAACAAATTCGCGGGCTAGACTAAAGCGCAAAGATCGTCAAGTGTGTGAGTCTTCGATATATTTTCTTGAAATCTAAATATTGTTACCGCATCTTCAATCAACGTTTGCCATAACCATACATTTTTCGAACAGTAAGTGCTTTTGAGATTTTTCGATATTATACATTCGGGCATAATTCGTGAGATTCTCTCCTGTTCTTTTTTAGGGATTTCAACTTTTTTTTTCAAGTGTATAGCATGCAGTGGACGTGGTGTTATTGCCGAATACGAACAAGACTTTTTATTCTGTTTTCCCATCTTATTTTCAATCCATTAGAGAGAAATACACGTTTGAGACCAACTTCGTTTTCATGTGAGAAGTCAAGATCAAATATTTGACATAGTATAGTGCGTCATATGATGTTTATGTTTTCATTGGACACAATAATTTCTTTATCGTTATCTTCTTCGTATATCAAATATAGTTTCTAGCGACAGCTGTTGGTTCCATAAAAAATTCTATGCTTAAAACCACGACTCGAGAATAATTTCGCATCGTCAACCGAAGTATACATTTCTAGAGCTGGCAAAAATAAATAAAAATTTCAACAAGTTGGACTGTTTTTTAATGGACGCGGGTTGAAGCTCGAGCGTAACCGAAAAGGTCCGAATGTTGAGTATAACGGTTATGCTGGTTACCTACCATTTTTTCCGAAAATGGTAGGTAAAAAATTTTCCAGAAACGCAATCGACTAGAACTCTTCACGAGGACACGCAGGGAGACTCTCTCCATCACTGGGAATTGCCAGATCTACGAAAACGTGTCTGGGAGCCTTAGTTTCGGGATTGAAACTATTTTTATTTCTTTTTTCCGAAAATTGGTGAGTAAAAAATTTTCCGGGAACGCGATTGACTAGAACTCTTCACGAGAGCACGCAGGAGGACTTTCTCCATCACTGGGAATTGGCAGATCCACGAAAACTCGTCATAGAGCCACAGCTTCGGGATTTAAATTTATATATATTTTTTTTTCAAAAATCGTGGATCGAAATTTATCCCAGAACGCGATAGACTAGAACTCTTCACGAGGGTGCGCAGGGAGACTTTCTCCATCACTGGGAATTGCCAGATCCACGAAAACTCGTCATAGAGCCACTGCTTCGGTATTTAAATTTGTAGATTTTTTTTTTCAAAAATCGTGGTTCAAAATTTATCCGGGAACGCGATTGACTAGAACTCTTCACGAGAGCACGCAGGAGGACGCAATCGTTCTTTATTTGACCGATTTTTGTCAATTTAGGTTTAGCTTTACCATGTCAGATAGAATAATTAATCAATTACGGATTGTCCTATACAGTTTACGTCTACGGATCATAATCACGCAAAGATTAAGAAATAACTTCTCAATAAAATAAAATTCCTACAAAATGGAAAGAGAATAAAAACACGACGAGAAGGGAGCCAGGAAAGACGAAATAAAATAGACAATCACGAGATTTGAATAAATTCGCTTCACTATAATGTTTATTAATAAACATTTCGTACATGTATATATGTATATATGTATATATAATTGTATATATGTATTGACATAGACAAATACATATAAAAATACATGATACATACATACATGCATACATACAAACACGCATACATACGTACATACAAACAAACATACATGCATACATACACATTGACATAACCACGAACAGCGTGTATACGTCTGTGTATGTATGTATACACGTATATACACATGTATAGATAGATTAATATTAATTTTGTTACAATATTCATACCTGTCGTGGGTGTGTGTGGATGTGGGTTCGTGTGTGTGTGTGTGTGTGTGTGTGGGCGGGTGTCTGGGCGTGTGTGTGTGTGTGTGTGTTGCAATTATAGTTTATCGTTATTTACACTGTTCAGTATAAAATGCGAGTTCAAGATTAAATCACACCACCATATAATATTATATATAATAATAATAATAATAATCTTGTTGTTGTTGTTGATATTAATAATCGTAGTGATGATCGTATAACATTCGTACGATATTGATGTCCGAACAGTAGCCTCGCGTATGAACGGTATACAGTCGGTTGGTGTTTATTCCACACTATCTGTCATCGATTAATAATTATCAATGCTTGTACTCAGGAAAATGTGGAGAGGGCAGTAGGGCAGTATTTTTATTATCGCTAAGGTTTTTGTTGCAGCGATTATTATTTCCACGTCGTGAGAGATCGTCCGTGGTGAATTAATAATCGTGAAACTTTTGCTGGGGAAGCAGCAGACGATTTTCGTAGTAAGAATGGGAATCGCGATGATATACATTTGGAAATTCGTCACGATTGCACCAGTCAATTTAACAACCTAGACTATAATGATCCTCTAATGGGATTTCTTCAAGGTCAGGCATTATTTCAATTATCGTTATTTCACATAATATCGATCCCGTGGGTATATGCATTATTCATAATCGTAATAATATTCTCACCGATGGGGTTCCTCGTTAAATTCGTTAAAATCGTCTTTTATTTTAATTCTTATTATTTTATTACTTATCCTTATCCTTATCTGTACTCTTACTCTTACTTTTACTTTTACTTTAATTTTCTTTCAATTTTTTTTTCTTTCTTTTCTTATTCTACCTCGTCATCGTATTCTTGTTCATATTATTATTATTATTATTATTATTATTATTATTATTTTATATCAATGTCGTGTCAAAATGCCGAGCCAGTGAGCCATGGCTTCGAAAGCCACGGATCCTGACTCAGTAAATCGAATAATTCTTCGATTGCCCATCCCTCAACAAGGACCTAAGTGGCAAACGTCACAATAATAATAATAATTTTTATTATAATAATAATTACTGGTTGTGTTATTAGGTAGATTATTTCTACTGTTCCTCACACTGCTACTACTACTGGCACACTTCTACCACTATTACTGCTGCTACTACTGTCACTAGGGCTACTATTACTAATGTTAGCACTGACACTGCTATACTAGTACTGCTGCTGCTGCTGCTGCTGCTGCTGCTGCTACTACGCCTACTATTACAACTATGATTATTGTTATTATTATTATTATTATTAATTACATTAATAATGTTTTTATTATATCTATTTTAATAATAACAATAATAATCATTATTATTATTAGTTAGCAGTACATTAATATCGTGATGGGATTGAGCATTTATGGCCTTGTCACTTTTATCCTCCTTCTCCTCCTTCTCCTCGTTCTTACAACGACGATTTATTCTTATTCTATATTTTCTGAACAGTCCTTCATACTTTGATCGTATGCTTCTAAGCGTTACCCTATCTTTCTTCGTAATATCATAGATTTCGTGAATTTTATTCGCTTCGTTCTTTTTTGTTTTTGTTTTCTATGTCTGCTTGGTCATTGTTGTTTTGTTTTTCATTCTCGCGATCGTCCAGGCCTTTGACAGTTTGGGGTGAAGACGTGTCCGAAGATCGTCATGGTCACTCGTTGGCAGTTGTTTTCCCGGCAGTTTTTAATCTCCCTTTTGTTCCATTCGATCACCCTGCGCTCCACGCTGTCTCACTAACTTCACTCCGATGCCCGTTACGTTTTTAATAATCACATCTTGACTAACTGAAGTACACGTCGCGTGACATCTTAATACGCGAAATTACGATTTTGAGCTTCGCCTCCGTTCACGCGACGAAATTCATTCTCTTCTTCTTCTTCAGCAGCTCCATCGGCTCATCCTGCGATTTATTCCTGTCGAACTCTCAGCACTCCCTTTTGGCTCGTCTCCTTCTGCTCCTCATCCACCTCCTGCTCGTCAGCCGTCACTCGTCTCCTCACTCGTCCACCGGGCTATTCGTCGTTGAGCTTGAATAAATTCATCACTAGAAAATAACGACGCTATACCAACCCAATCATATATTTATTTCTCATGCCACAAACATATTTGTTTTAAATCTTTCTTTCATATTGCAGACAACCAGCTTTCCCCTTCGAACTAGCAATCTCCAAACCTTTCATTTTTGTCTTTTAATCCGTTTTGTTGCCACCAAGTGCACACATTTTTTCAACAAAACGTATTGGCAATTAATATAATATTTTAAACGTCAATGCCATAACAAAATTTGGTATATGATTGAATCATAATTTTTTCCAATGTTGGAGCATTTGGAATGACATGTTGACGTTCGAACATCCAGTTCACATGTCGACCATCAATGTCTCATTGGTCCCACTGGACATTGATGGTCGACATGTGGACTGGATGTTCGAACGTCAACATGTTAGGAAGCGTTCGTTTTTTTTTTTTCAACAGCAAAGAAATATAATTAAGAAAAACTAGAACGCGTTGATATTTCAACGGATTATCGTTTACCATTGGTGGCAGACATTTCCTGTTTCAAAAGCAAAAGGAAATGTGTGTAACGAGATTTTGAAGAAAAAATATTACAGCAACGACGCTCGCAACATTTTCGATAATTGGCCGGAATGAAAATATCGATGTTTATTTCAACCAGCCTAACATATCACACGTAATAATAATATTATACAGAAGAAAAAAAGTTGATACAAAAATGGAACAAGTGCCTTAAAATATTGCTCATGCTCACTAAACGCGCTATATTTTCAGCAAATAATAGTCTAAATGAAAATAATAAAAACAACATAAGAATGACGATGAGAACAATGCAAGTATAACGAGAAAGAAAATGTGAATTTTCGTTCGAAAATTTCCCCTTGATTTATACGTTCACTCTTTGTTTATTAATCGATTTATTTATCCAATCATTCCCGCAACAAGTTATTCCCTTTTCGTATTGTCCATCCGAATGGTTGATAAATACGTGGGTAGATACGCGATGTAGCAGGATCTGTCATTCCGATCCGGAGATAAGCGGACGCGGTAGACTTTGTATTGGCGGTCATTGATTGCTTTTTTTTTTTTTTTTTTTTTTTCATGTCATTTTTTTGCACCAAAGCCAACTGCCCGATAATCTATCAGCTCGAAAAATCCCACCCTTATTGAATGTAGCAGAACTCGAAATGTTGTGCGGTCCCCTGGAGAAGGGCGGTTGATGACAAGGTTCGGAAATCAAGACACAGAAGAGAGGGGATTGAGACAGAAAGAGAATTGAATCGATTGAAAAAACAACTCGCGGACATCGTCATCTTTTCGTGATTGTTTTGTTTCTTTTTTTTTTTTTTGTTTTTTTTTTTTTTTTTCTGCAGGAGCAATTGTTTCTTTTGTTTTGAGGTTTTTTTGGGTTTTATAATACTCGCCGATACCTTCCGCTATCGGGCGTTTCACCCCTAGTGTTTGAGCCTCTGTCAGGATCGGCAGTTTCATAGATTCCCTCCTCCTCGTGCATTTGGTGAGAATGTTGGTGCGTATGCTGATGAGTGCCATACGGGCTTCGAGCTGTTGGCTGCCTATATCGACCATAGACGGCGAATCGATCATCGTCGCGAACGCGGCCGCATCTCCTGCTTCTACAGTGTATATATATATATTCAATTTATTAGCATTTTTTTCTATCACTTTTTCATTACTTTTTTTAACGCGAGCCTTTCCCATTTCGATTGAACTTTTTAGCCACTTTTGCCACATATTTTCATTCATATTTCAATGATTCTTTCAACAAAAACGGTTGTTCGATCATTTGTGTTCGAACTTTGAAATCGAGTCACGCCCTTCTCGCCACCGGCCTTCCTTCCTCCCGTAAAATCCCCTTCAAACGCCCCTCGAGGCTTCTCTTTTATTTTGACTTGACAATCTCTTCTCATATTCAAGTGAAACAAAGTTTTAAATAATTTAAATCAAACAATACAAACGAAAATTACATAATCGAGTCTCGCGGATACAAGATATACCAAGCAAAAGCGTTTCAACGATGATGCATGGTTGTTCAATGACATGTTCATAGCAATGGAGAGAGAAAGAAATTATAAATTATAGATTTTTTTTTGTCATTTTTGCCTTGGATGAACCTCCAGGCAACCGTTTTCGCTGACATGTTTGGCTGGTACCTTGTGAAGACTATGCAGAGAGAGAGAGAGAGAGAGAGAAAACAGATTTTACGAAGTAAAAGATTTTTCCGTTTCGATCAGATGACGTTGTTACTTTGCAGAGTGAAAAAAATTACTTTGATTTTATAAAAAAAAAAAAAATCGAAACACTGACTCCGTAAACGAATCAATCAATTTACAATAATTAGAATGCTTAAAATTTATGATTATCCCTAAAATATCAAAATCATCATTGATTTAACAACATAATGGATTAACATACATTTTACTGAGCCCTAATAAACGTTTTCAAAAATGATCCATACTAATAAGCATCGGCGACGATGAGAACGATCGAGAAATGAGATTGAAAAAAATAATAACTAGAACAACGAATAATCTGAAGACATTGTTGAGCCATTTCGAAAGCCGTCTCAAACGAAATACATTAAGTGATTGTTACAGTAAGTAGGAAAAAAAAAGAGAAACAGAAAGCAAGAAAGAGAAAGAAGAGAGAGAGAGATAGAGAGAGAGAGAGAGAGAGAGAGAGAGAGAGAGAGAGAGAGAGAGAGAGAGAGAGAGAGAGAGAGAGAGAGAGAGAGAGAGAGAGAGAGAGAGAGAGAGAGAGAGAGAGAGAGAGAGAGAGAGAGAGAGAGAGAGAGAGAGAGAGACAGAGACAGAGAGAGAGAGAGAGACAGAGAGAGAGAGAGAGAGAGAGAAAGAGAGAGAGAGAGAGAGAGAGAGAGAGAGAGCAATACATTGAAATGAAAAATTGAATATATGATAATATAAGCCATTCCTAGGCGTTATTAATATATTGAGCGTCTTCCATGACGGTTTATATGTCGTATGAATAGATTACGTTATAATTATTATTAAATCGACAAAGTTTATGACAACGAGATTAAAGTTGGAATATAATGGCAAGACAGCAGGGGAGGGGATTGTTGATAAAATGAATGCCAACCCTGACGGTACGGATCAAAGCGTTTGGAATATTTCGTGGCGAGAACACGAACGACTACAACTATAAAATGGAGAAAAGAGTTTATGTCAATGCCGATTGGGTTACAATCGATAATAGTAATGACTCTGAGGAACACGTTAGTGAAAAATTTGTTGATCCAAGGGCTAGAGTTTGCACCAAGACAGTCCGGAAGCAGAAAGTGCGGTACAAAACGTCAACATTTTTCCATGCAATACAAGCCAATTTAAGGGAGAATATAATCTCAAAGTATTGCAAAAGATAGAATCACATTTAATCGGTATATCGGTAGTAGAGATTATCTGTAAATAAAGGCAGAAATGGCGGAGGCTAGGGTCACGCGTGAGCCTGGTTTGTACCGTAAGGGTTAAGTCAGGGTTCTTTTGAAAACCAATGACCGAATGACCGATCGTCAATTGGTAAACGACTCGGAAAAACCGGTTTGTGGAAGACAGGACAGCGGGGAGCTGTGTGGGCTGTGGGATGGGATTCCAAAATGGCGGCGGAGCTAATTAATATGTGAAATGTTGATACGCACTGGTGCGATGCAACAGAGCGGAAATGATGGTTGGGCTTACCCTTGGGAGGATTCACTGCAGACCGAAGAGTCTATTCTGTAATGACGATCGGCCTCTCCTTCCGAGATCCGCATGTCCTCGGAGCCACTCGGGCTCATGTGTCGCGTCGAATGATGTTCCAATTGTCTGTCTAATAATATCTTCTAGCGTGCGTATGCGCATGGGACCACAGGAAGGCGGTACATCCTCATCGTCCTCTTCGTCCTGATTGTCGATGTTCTCTTGACCATCTTGTTGCTGCGAAGATTGTTGTTGCTGTTGCTGTTGCTGCTCCTGTTGAAGCTTCCGATAGGCGTCCGCGTACCCGCAGTCCGCAAATGATTTTCTCAGGCCTTCCTCGTCCAACAAATTGCTCGAGGATGCTGGAGCGGTCCCCATTCCCCCGCGATGACTTTCCGCCATTCTTAGCACTTCTATTATATCCCCGTGATATCCGTTCAGGGTGTTCAACCTACGCTGCATATCCACCATCGTACTCTCCGGTATACCTGAAAGCCCAATATTCCATAAGAACCATCATTTTCAAAATTGCCTTCGTGCTACACACACCGCGCGTGCATATACGAGCAATCTCCATGTATGCGAATCCTTGACATCAGGCTCTATTTCGAATTTCTACTCTCCCTCTCTAAAACTCTCCCGCACCGATGATGAAAAATCATTCTCTCGGAAGCTCTAAAGAATCATTCTGCTTTCTAAAGCCTTCGCATTCGTCCCGTTGACAAAGGAAAATTCAAGATGTCGCGAGAGACGAAGCAGGAAAGAAGAACGGAGAGAGATTGATTGAACTGATTATGCCTGGGATAAATCCATAAGACAAATGTTGGACACTCCGTACAAAATCTAAATATACCTGACCAAATATAATAAAATGATGAACAACTAAAAATAAAAAAAAAGATTGATTGATTGATTGATATATATTTTTATGCCCTGGAATAATCCACAGGGCAAATAGTGACAAAATCAGATACAAATGCAACATATATATAATAATGAGAAAAGCACATCGCCATTGATAGATAAGAAAAAGAGCAAAAGCATAGTAACAAAAAAAGAAAAATAACAAGGTTGACGCACCCACACTAAACAGGTAAAATGTGTGTCCCTGCACCCCAACCGCAAAAACACAAACGCATGGCTAACAAGCTGTCTCTAAACAAATAAAAATAAAAATATAAAACAAAAATAAAAATACAAGTAAGAATAAAGAATACAAATAAAACAAAAATAAAACATAAAGATCAATATAAAATCAAATGAGAGAGAGAGAGAGAGAGAGAGAGAGAGAGAGAGAGAGAGAGAGAGAGAGAGAGAGAGAGAGAGAGAGAGAGAGAGAGAGTTGATTTATTTTCACTGTGATGCAATTAATCTTCCTTTCGAATGACAAGAACAACTATCTAGAGACTCGGTAGAATCTCGGGACAAGTACATTTGACAGCGTCGTCTGCTGGCCCGAGACTCAGCCGAGTATGTTATCTCTGATTAAAGCAAATTTGGTAGTAGGGTTAAGCATTTCCTTTAATTACGGAACCCGGGAGTAATATCATGATCTGAAAATTCAACTGGAGACTAAACATTGATCCCCGTTGATTGAGCCATAAATCATCACGATTTTGATGCCGTAATTGCTGAGGAAAAACTTTGCACAGGCAAAATTATGCAAAAAGCGCAGTGTGTGTTCGGGCTTAACATATGTATATGCGCGCAGACGATACAATCAAAGGGCTCTTGATGCCCATCAAGACCGATTTTTGTGAAAGTCGATCATGGATGTCAGAAGCAACGAGTTTCTATTACCGCCGTCAAGTTAACCGGTCAACTTTCGGTTTTCCACTTTTTTTAATCTTGAGACTCGGTCGAGTCTCGGCGAAAGTCAATATTCTACTTTACCGATACTGACGTTTTAATTCAGTCAAAAGATTTATAAAACAAATGTACTTGTCCGGGCTTTTTCCCTGTGAAAGGGGTTCGTTTGGATTTTAAATGTATGGTGACATGACCTTGAGAGATGAGGTTGAAACAATGCTTTTGTTTACCGACCAGCAAAAAAAATAGCACTTTTGCAGACACAAAGAGTGTGAATTTGAAAAATGGAGATAAAGGGATCGAATTGCTTCTCGAGTTTTTCATATTTCCGCCTCTTTTCCGAACCAGTGACTTGCGCAATAAATAAGTTTATCAAACTTTTCCGGAAACCGTTAAACCCAAACAAAAAAAAAAGAACTGGCAGCTTTGAAAGCTGGAATGAGGAAGCATCGGATGGACACTGTTGATGAATACTTGAAAGAATCAGTTGCGCGAGAGGGCAAAAATGAAGCGAACTGCTGATGGTGAACGAGTCGAAATTAAGGAAAGGGTGAATACGTCTACGACTATTCAGGCATTACAATACCGTAACCACCGTGTTTCTTTAAAATTCCCTTCTCAGGCAACTTTGCGAGACTCTTTGGTGGGAGATCAATGAAAGAGACAGCCTCCTCGGCCCCCGTACCTCCATCCTCGTCCTCGATCCCGAGTCTATTCAGCATCTGCGGTTTGTGGTCCCTGTAAATCATTAAAAAATATTTTATCCATCGAAACTTTGGGGTGTTTGAAAATATGGGCAAACATATTTTCAGAACGCTGCAATTCCGTTGATTTTTATCTGCAAAATATTTTAACTTACTTGAGTCGTGATCCGTCCACCACGCCGACGTTGTTCTGGGATTGAAAAAGCACTCGATGGGCCTCGTTGCAGCTGGAATACCAAGTCCATGGAAAAAGAACTCTCAATCTCTGTATGTCTCGTAACATGCACGTTTTTTTTTTTTTTTTTTTGAATATTGATCGTTGCTGCTCACTTGTATGATGGCATAGGCCCATATTGGAGAATGTTATTGACGTTGTCGAGAGCGGCAACTTCGGGTCGAAGTTGCACCGAAGCATCGTTCGTCTTCGAGGTTGGCTTCAACGAATACGGTGGATCGTACTTCTGGATGGTGCTCTTCCGTCTGCGAGATAGTGTTCAGATACATTCAAAAATTGGCTTGGATCCTCCAATAATTTGTTCGAGCCAGCTGATGCGCTTCACAGTCGGCTGCTCTTTGTTAAACCATTTTTATAATACAAAATACATTTATGAATACTGCTGCGGTTAGAAATTGTTACACCACCAACGTTCGTCACGTTTACTATGGTGTTACAATTTATATCCATAGCAGACAAACATGGGGCATTCCACGATAAATCGCTCAGTCCGTAACACTGACTATTTTTCATTCCAACAAGAATTTGTTATCTTTGCGCGACCAGTGAAAAAATTTTCAAGAAATAATTCTTCATTTTGGTCTCGACTCCTCAGAAAATTGAATTTTTTTTTTTTTTTGAAAACTGTCGTCCGATGCCATGAAAATAAAACCCACAAAATGTCGTCAAAATTTTCCATGCTTTTTCAGTGCAAGGCCAAAAAATGTTTGCAGAATTTTTTCCGTTCCGGATGTTTTTATTTAATGGTAGAATCGATTTAGAGCCAAAAAAATATTATCCTTTATTATTGATCCAGAGTTTGAAGTTTTTATGCGACATTTTGACAAAATCACAAGTTTGAACAGAAGCTATTAGGAGCTTTACCCAAAATTCCGTGTAGTGAGAGCTGAACGATGTCAAATTTTGCAAGGACGTTAAAAATAATCGGGGTCACGAAATAACGGTTTTTGCGTTGAGTGCCCTTTGTACGGGTGTCCCCAGAATACGAAGGAAGTTGCGGGACAGCCGTTTTTTTCTTTCTCACAGAGCGTCCACCTCTACCTTTGGTCTTTTAAATGTAAACAGACAGTTTGCAGAAAAGGAAGGCTGCATGTCGCTTATTAGAAGTTTTAATATTCGGTTTTGTCTTTTGAGACTTGCACTTCTATTTCATCTAAATCAGAGCTTGAATTTTGTCAGGCTGATTGATTTTTTTGTATGGAAAGCAAAAATGTGTCGTTCATCAAATCTTTGCTAGATTTTTTCTTATCGATCGTTTTTGTTTTTTTATCAAATGTTGATTTCTTAAAAACAGCTATCCGACGACATTCCGGAAACCTTATACATAGAAGCATAGTACATAAAAAACTGGGACGACAAAGCGCATGCACGCTAGAGCCTTTGTTCTCGCGCGGTTGTCTTCGTTTTAAATTTTCGTTACCTACGAACCTTTCGAACGTAACAAAAGAATGAGGAAAATCGTTGGTACTCATTGGTTCCTCGAATTGGACTATTTTAATGGGTTCAAGGATTTTGTCCCGATAATGTTTAATCGTATGTCAATAAATCGCAATCAATCTACACAAAATTACAAGTTATTGCTCGTGAGCGTGAGGCCTAATCCACGATTTATGTTTGCTCACTATGAACAGGGTTTTTTGTTCTCATTGCGTGGCACGCGAATTTCGTTGCTGTACAAATATCCACGCATGCTTTTAATATTTTCTTTTACGGTAGTTGATTCGATCGCACGCACTTATTTAGACTCTTTGCTTTTTAGCCTAATAATCGCGTTGATATTTACATTCATGACTTCTTGACAGCTCATTTGTTGCAGTGTCATCTATAGTAGTACGATTGCAGACTAAAATTTCTGGCATCGGCGTATATTTACAATGATTTTTATCGATCGTGTGGAAAAATTTACAATTTTGTATCTTGTAGGGAAAATAATTATTTAGTTATATTGCCTTCCTGGTTTTTCAGATGCACTGGACTATATGATATTCAATGCAATGCGGTCTGACTAGATAATTTAGGCAAAATGCAAAACTTGTTGTGTGCGAGGATTTTTTTTTTTTTCGATCTATCGGGACTAAGACCTAATCAGGGGGTTTTCGTTTCATGCGACAACAGACAAAATCATCAGTTGGTCCAGTGGTTAGGGACGTTTTTTTTTTTCAATTCAACTTTTTCTTCATAATCCAAATGTATATTAATTCCTCACTGTTGAGGGATTCGTCGTTTCTCTCACAAAAGCTCACCGATTCGAGTCACTTCCCTCTTAACCCCTTTTTATTCTTAGTTCACCATTTCGTTTTACCAAAGATGCAATTTCTGTGATCAACGGAGGACCAACGAAATCACGCCCGAACAATAAATTAATCCAAATATCCAATAGCCAAAACAGTTGAAAATTGGTCTGGCTGTAAAAATCTAAGAAACTGTGACATCTTCCGGGATTTTTCGATTTTTATACAGCCACTTTGACTCAAAAGACTGAATCTCTAAGATTGTAAAAATGACGTGAAATCGCCCGATAAATTTCGCATTTCGTCATTGCCCGACCTTTCCTGTAATTCTACGCTCGTCATCGGTGAAGCCTGTTTGGAAAAATAAATTTGGCCAAAACTGACAAATGCGAAAATTGATAAGACTGCGGCTTTTTCCGTCTCCATACTTGTCGTGGAACCGCCACCGTGTCTCTCGAATCTAAGTAACTCGTGTCTCATGGGGCCGGGCCCGATGCACTTTTGACGTGTGCAATTTTTTTCTTCTTCCATTGCCAACGCGATTTAATGTGCCGGAATATCATTGAATCAAAACGAGAGAACGAAGAACGATCAATTGCTGATTTGTTTTTTTTTTCGCATCTAAACTCAACGTACTCACAATTTTTTGTTTCAAATGTTTCGAAATTTCTGCTCAGTCTACGCAATATGACGAATTTCGATCTCATTTTTGTATAGTTCCGCGAGTTTTTTACCATCTCCAAAATCTCTGCAAAGCTCGCGAGATCAAAAAATACGTAGGACGTCAATGTACATAGTAAAAATCCATGTGTATATTAAAATATGTCCAGTGTCGTTTGCCAGAACGAGTTAGATTCGGTGTCTGCCGGCGGGACACCCCAGTGGGTTCCAGGACTTTACTGTAAGACGTTAAGGTCGAGCGATGTTTTCCGGGTGCCCTGGAGTCAACGACGCCCCAGAAAACGTCGCCGGGTCTAAGAATAACTTCGAGAACAGTTCTGGAATCTTGGACCCGCGTCCCGACATCCGGCGTACCCTCCAGATTCTGGTTCCGGCCAACGACGCACTGCTGGACACACTTGAACATTACACATACGCACGCATTTTTTTTTAAATTATGCGTGGACATGCAGAATATTGGAGAACCCGTGAATGGCGTCGAGCCGGTTCTTCTCTGATCTGAAAGGTCGTCGAAATCGATACGTGCTAAAGTGCGGACTGAAGTTTGCAAGCGTTTATAAAGCCTTGAAGTAAGCGCACGTCTGCGTAAGCGAATATAGGAGCAATCAGAAGCTCTCCCCCTTCTCTTTCATTGGCTTTCTCTCCCGCGCTCTTTCCCTGCCGATTTCCATAGCTCACAAAGTAAAAATGCAAGAAAAACGCGACAACTAAATATCTATAATTGGTTCGGAGGATCCTTCGTGGCGTTGGCGTTCGTCTTTGAACGAAAAAAAAAAATGATGAAATTATTTACGTTCGCGAATGGTGTGTTTTTCGTCGTGGGTATGAACGGACTCTTGACTTTTTGCCTTTTGGTCAATTCTCCCACGCACGTCACTTGGATATTCGACCTTGTTTTATGCTCTTCTCTCCTTTTGTTTTTCATACTTTTCCTCGGGATCAATTGTCAATATCATTTTTCTCTCGCATGTCATAATGCAAATGCAAAGAAAGGCTAATGGCAAAAGGAGAATAACTATGTGGGGTGTATGAACGAATCTCGCATCTTGTTTCTTCGTCACAATAAAAAACTCAAAATCGTCCGTGTCATGCACCATGTGCCAAATAATATTTGTACTATTCACTGGGATTGAAAATGTCAATGAAAGGACAATTCATTGTTATTGGCGTGTGGGCACGCCCGCGCAGATATATGCAGTGGGGGATTCCCCGCGCCGTTTCGTCTAGCCCGCGACCGCGACGACGCGGTGTTACGAGCGCTGGCTGGAACGGCTCGGAACGCCTCATCATTACAATTACTAATTAACAAATTTCCGATATTTCGAAATCTCAAGAATTTCCGGGCATGTTTTTCGAAAAGCAGTCGCGAAGGGAGTCTTTCAATGGACTGTTAATAATTTTGACCTTCACGTGACTCCTCAAAAGCGGTTGACATTTGAAATATTTTCCGAAAGAAGAATCGCGATTTTTTGCTTCCAACTTGCGGATTTGATGAAAAGTATTTTGAAAAAACGGAGTAATCTTTTGATATTTTATTATTCCCTCGCAAAAAAAAAGTTTCATCTTCAAAGGACCTTGAACCAGCGATTGAAGGTCAAAAATGTTGACTCCATGAAGAGTTTCCCTCCAAGCCCTGCGCCTTCGATTCGTAAGACTCTCCGTCTACTGCGGAAACTCTTAGCTTTCGAAATATTAGAAAAGTCAATGTAAAAAAGGCAGAGTATGAATATTATTTCGAGCTGGTCGTTGTTTGGCTCACAGTTGGATTTTTTTCCAGTCCTGAAAAACACAATCAAGGTAGGGAAAAGAAAAAAAAGGTGTGCGGAGCGTCAAGGCATCAAAAAATCTTCACCGGGTGAAAGCTGGTTCGGCAAAAACACGTGTTGCATTTTCTCGACATCTTGAAACTTTGCACACATTTTGTTTAGATACCGCGACCGTGTTTTTCGGCACAAAAAGAAATTTCCAAAGTAGTCCAAAAGTAGGAAACTTGATCTGTATATATAAGCATATAAAGCATTCCACGCCAAACTGTTGAGTCTATAGGTACGTTCTATCAAGATGAAAAAAAAAAAAATACTTTTTCGAGTACCGCCCGGAAAAAGTTTTTCAAATGTTTCAGAAGCTCTTTCCCAATTACCCAGGCGGTTTTTTTTTTTTCTATTTGTGCTTCGTCGATTTGTACCATGATCCTTCCCCTGACGCTTATCGCGTTAGTTGTGATGAAGCGAAACTGTCATGTTGACTAACGCGTTCTTTCAGCCTCAAAGCGATATTTTTAAACAGTCGACACTTTTGTACTGTATGGTTGAAAATTTTCAGTAAAAAACATGTTGTTCTTTATACACTAACCTACTTTTGTGCCAAATTTCAAGAATTTTTCATTCCTTCTTCATAAATTTTGGTGCCTGAATATCCCGAAATTGTTCATTTAATAAAATTTGCAATTTTTGATCAGCGATATCTCGAAAAGAGTATAGTCAAAAAATCTCAAATTGTGAATAAGCATCCTTCAAAAATACGTTTTTTTTTTTTTTTAGTTTTTCACTAAAATTCATTTAATTTGCATTAGTTCTCATTTTGCGTTAGAACTACCTTAACCGAAAGCCGGCCAATGTCGACGAAAAAAAAAAAAAAAAGAAAAAAAACGTTTCGGCGTTCAGGATGGTTGAGTTGAGCGTGGAATGCCTCACACATATTATATATATACCTGAGTGATGACACGGTTGAATAATAATTAGCGATCAATCATAATAACGAAATGATATTTTCGCATACACCTATACGTATGAGTCCAGAACGATCGCGTATAGAATTCGGATTTGTAAGTAGTTGTTGTTGTTTCATCACACGTTGCAACATTGATAATAAATTGCGGTATTTAAAAAAAAAAAAGAAAAATACGTATACTTGTAGAGCGAAAGGGAGTTCGAAAGAATGAAAAAAAAAAAAAAAAATGAAAATAAAAAAAAATAAAAAAGGACATACAAAAAACGTCTACGTGTATGTATCTGCACACTAACCTGAGACAGAGGGAGAAGTTTTTATGTACTACGACTGACCTGTAGCAGAGAGCCATCAGAGCAAATACTACGAAAACACCCCCTACCACCGACATGAGCATACCAACTAAAAATACAGTGTTAGAGCCGTGGTAGTTCTCTGTAACGTTTGAGCATTATTCACGAGGAATATATGTAAAGACGAAAACACCAGAAAGAACATAACCACAAAAAGATGGTTCCAAAAAAGAAAGGAATAAAAAGAATTTTTTTTTGCATCATTCGCAAAAATCGATCAAGTATGAATGTGTCGGTTACGAAAGGGATGCATTAGTGGTAGATGGGATGGTTTATCGTCACATAAATTGCCCACCGAATGGACGATTATCGAATCGCGCCATATTTTCATATTTCAAGTGGTTTTACGTCCACCAAGCGTTGCCAATGCCAAAGAGTTGGCATTAAGGGTTCCCCCCACCCCACCGGTAGTAGCGATTGGTCGCATCGTCGCATATAACCCACGTACGGACCCAAGTCGTTTATCGCATTTGTATATACGAAGGCAGCATGTCATATTGGTGGACGGTTGATTGTAGTTTGTTCATTGGTCGATTGGTACGTTGACGTTGTTGTAGTTGTTGTTGTTGTTGTTGTTTTTATTTCGATTTGTTGTTGTCGATGTTTGTTTATCCGAGCGTCCCGCAGCATGCAGACAGACAGAGATGGCAGTGACAGACAGAAAACAGACAAGAAACAGAGAAGCCAATATCAGCACATTTAATCACGTCACACACCACCGAGAATTCATGGAGTAATATCAACGATTTTATGAATAAAAAATCATACAGCTCATTTACTCAATATATCCGACGCGTCCATCTTTTTTACTCTTCAATGAAAAACTCATTCCAACTTGAAAATAAAACCGTACGATGGGGCATCGTTTCTTTTCACAAGTACAGTTTTTTTTTTTTTCACACTCATTTGAACCAAAATGGACCTTGCTATACGGAAAGTTAGAGTTGCGTTACGAACCGGAGATCATCACGTATATCATGTGCTCTTGTGTCGAGTTAGAATTACACTGTACGTTGTTCGTTGCAGTGACAATAAAATACTGACAATAATGACGGGCAAGGGCAAAATACAAGCAGCTGGCACATAGTATGCTTCAGGAACATCACGACCACATCATACGAACTACATATAAAATCAATCTTTCTTTATGTATGTATATCAATTAATTTCTATTCAATTTATTCATTTTTTCACTTATTCATAAAATATTCATAGCTTTTATTGTCAGTTCGACGTCACACCATTGTCGTATGCGTGGGAAAGACGATAGAGGTAAATAAATTAAATGGTCGTACGTTTTCCGGAATTATCGCAATGCTGTAGTCATTTTCATCGTCTCGTAATTATCATTTCCGTTTGCTTCGGCATCCCATATCGCACGATGATTACTCCGTTACGATCAATATCATCGGGTACTCGTAATAATAATATGTGAAATAATATTATATTAACAAATAAAATCATGTTGGACACTTGATTTGAACGATGAAAAAAAATTGTTGTTCAAAGAAACGTCACAATATTTACGGAATGTTTTGCATGAAATTAAAATCTTGAACAATATGGCAAATAATTTATAAATTTTCAAACATAAGGTTGCTAGCATGAACGTCAAGAACATTTTACAAAATAAGTCTAAGTTTAGTTTTAATAAGTTTTCATTTTATTTTTGAAGTAACCAAATTCCACGAGAATTTTTGCTGACACCAACCCGACAGGCACAGGTTAACAGCATCTTATCTATTCCTACTGTTGGACCCGCATATTTATCGTAATTCGTATGAAAAAGATAGTATAACGCAACGAGACAATCGATTACCATGTAGCAGCTAATGAATGAGAATGTTTAACGTCATACAAAAGACACGGAGGCGGACGATATCAACAGTCAATGTTAAATAATAAACGATAAGTTTTTGCACGTGCGAAATAACCGGACGACATGGAACAAACACGACCACGACCACCATGTGTGCTCGCCTACAGTCTCTGCAAATGTATATTAGTTTTTTCATGACGCCACTGTACCTGTAGCAAAGAGCCATTAGTGCAAAAGAAATGAAGACGCCCTTCACCACTCCGAGCAGAATAAGCACCATAGTTGTTGTGCTAAGCGCTGGTTTCGTGGGTTCTGCAAAATCATTAATCATCCACTATTGCATTTCCATGTGCCTGCTGTCTTATATTCTTCCACGTCCTTTCCCACTTCTTTCTTTATTCGTAACACGCATTTTTATTTATTCGTAATATTTACTATTATTGACAACAATAATAATAATAATAATTTCAAAGTCGGAAGAATTAAATAACGATGCCACCATAAATCATAAACAAATGAAGTAAAACGTGTAGGGCTTGGTCGATAAAACGGTATCGAAAACTAGATTAAGGCTTAAAACCCATTTTCATATTTTTTTTTTTTTTTTTATATAACGAACAGCGACATCGTCAGGCATTCCATTAACGATTGGGCGTTCCGCAACCTTGTTTTCGAGTTATGATAATTATGTTTATAAATGAGATTTATGGAACAATTTAAACGAAGCAAACAAGGTGAAATTTCTGATGGTGTTGAGCTGATTTGAATGTGGAAATTTTCACCAAATTCTCTGCCGATCCCGTGATAGAAGATGAAAAAAAAAAAAAAATCAGTCTCAGTCGCAATGTCTTGTTGAAAATCTGAAATAATCTCCCTAAGAAAATCCATTAGAATTGCATGGTGTCCAGGGGAGGCCTTTACCGTCACCTGCAATGCGTAGCCTTAATAATAATTTTAATAACAAAAATAAACACAAAGTAGTATGTACCACCTGCAAGTTGAATGCATGACCATTCGCATTCGGACTTATTGGGCAGAGCTGATGGATCCTGCAACCATACTAGACATTTTTTAAAAATTGCAACTTTTAACAAAAACTTCTTCGACCAACTTCGAGGCTATTGCGTTCAAGGCCACCGGCCAGAGGATCGTTTCGTATCTTGCAACGACTCCCTCGTAATCGTGCGCTTGAAATTCGTCACATTGATAAGAGAGAACATTTTTGAATTTGTCGCGAAACTGATTATTGTATCCACATGTTTAGAAAGTAAAAAAAAAAAATTGCAGGAATTTTTTACGTAGAAAAACATGTGAATATGCACGAGGATCGATCAGGTTTCGAGAATCGAGGTTACAAACACAGACCCTAAATGGTTCCTACATCTTTATGAATTCTTTTGCACCCAAGAAAGCTACTTTAGGGTCAATCGATAAAAAAAAGTACAGAGTCTTACCGTAGGGGGTCTCTTTCTTCTGGAGTTTGGTCTCTGTGGTGAATTTACCAGGCTTTTCGGTGGTGGAGGAGGTTGGTTTGAGAGTCGGTATATCTTGTTGTAATGAGCAGTCTGGACCACTCCAACCAGGATTGCAGTAACATTTATTGACGTTGGTGCAAACCTGTTTATCGACACATTTACAGGATCACAATTTATACCAAGAGGTTGTAACGAGAAATTAAAGGCAGAGTTTTTGCACCATATAATTTTAAAATATATATTGGGACTTGACAACCCCGCTCTTCGATTTCTATCGAGTCGAAGAGGCTAATCAGCGAAATTTAGAATTATTAGTAGTCGAACCACCGAACGGGTTAGTGCGGTGAGAATAAGAATATAAACTTAAGAAAGACGATTGGGAACCAAGGCCTCGTCCCGAGAAGGCCGAGATGATCATAAGTCAAGTTGTATTTATTTTGTAAAAGAAAGCCCGAGTGAAAATCAAATGAAAATTACAATTAACAACATTTGTTCCACCCCTGCTGCCATTAAAAATAACGGTATCCACCGATCATTAAGATAGTGTATTTAAAAAAAATCTGTGCCGGCGTGGGGTAACTCCGTGTCGCCGCTAAGGGTTGAGAGTCTTTGCCTTGACAATGAGAGATCAAGTGAACTTCAGGTTGTTCTGACCAAGCATTGATGATTACTTTATTACCGCGTAGTTACTATTAGCTGCCCGACCCGGCTTCGCACGGCTATCTGGATACGTTTGAGCTTTAATTTTTCACTTTTCCGTACGATTTTTCAAACAATTTTCTTTTGCACAAAACTTTGTTCTGACAATACAAAAAATATGAAAAAAAAAAAAAGAATTAGCCAGATTGGTGGCGCCGCTTTGATGCGATGCGCGGACAAACATTCGTGCTGTCAAGAAAAGAATATCAACTCACTCCGTTTCCCGAACACTCGTTGTTATTGTGATTGCTTGGACACCTGTTGGGATCAATGTGCGGAAAAAGGCTGGCGCAAGTTCGATTGTAGCAAATCTGCAAAAATGTACAAGAAAAACGGAAATATCTTTATTACTTTGTCTCTAATCATGAAGAATAATGCAACGTGAGTCGCGTGATTTTAACCCTTACTTGCCACCTTGGGGTACAAAACTACCCCAGGCCTATTAGGGAAAATGGTAATTTTTCGACTTTTGCTGGCTTTAGCATTTTTTTATCGTACTTAAATTTAATTTTTGGCTATATAAAGTGAACAATCTTTTGAAAAAAGCTTTCAATATGTTCTACAACAATTTTCAAGTCGAAATATTCAGTAGTTCATTTTTTATAACAATACTTGTCACTGGGGTAGAATTCTACCCCATGGTGGCAAGTATGTAATTGTACAGAGGTGTGGCAAGTAAGGGTTGAAAAGCTGCCTCTTTTTTGACAATTTCGATAACAGAGGACCGTCAAGATTTCCAGCGACATAAAGTGAACATAAAATGATCAACACGATTTCAATGGATGCATCGAGTGGGGAAACTTGCCAGATTATCACCGCAAGATGTCCCATCACGAACAAGTCCCATCGATGGAATGTCGGAATCTTCCAGCCTCGCCGTTATGGATCTGAAAATGAACGATCGAATATTTAGTATATTCATCAAGTAGAAAGAACGAGTTAAAAAATTGTGTTATTTATACATATTCTCAAATCGTTTTTCACTGCTGGCAACTCACTTGCACTCGTACTCCTTTCCTTTGATAGAAATGAAGGTACGCGTGTAGGGCTCTTCCACTCGACCTATAACTGGTTGTTTCTTGCCCAATTGACATTGAAGCGAACCGCATCTGACGTTTCTTTTCCCCGCGTAGCACAAATATTCAGAAAAAAAGTAATTAAACATTAATTACGTGGAATGACCTCCAACTTGTTTAATCCGTGACGCTCAATAGGACACTTGACCTACGCGTCGAGTTTTTTCGTTTATACACTGGAGAACAGATTCTCTCGCATGGTAAAAAACCTTGATTTTCGAAAAATGTCACGCGATCTTACTTTTTAGAGGCGATTAGTGCGAATGATGACGTCGCATTTCGAGGACGTAACTTTGCAAAGCGCAATAAATGATTGCAAAAAGCGAAGAGAAGAATATAAAATTACTGCGATATATTTTCGATCCTTTTTTGAAAGAACACGTAGCGATAATTTTGGAAAAAATGAAGAAAAAATTTGGAAAAACGTTTTCCAGAACAGCTCAAGGCGAAACTAGTGACAGTGCTGCGCCATGAACATAGCATGGATTCGAGTATTTGAAAAAAGGAAGTTTGAATGGAAATGATATTATTTGATGGAGTGATGATACTTACTCAGCGTCACACTTGATGAAATGGCCAGAATTATTAGTGCCGCAGTGACCATTCATGGAGCCCTTGGAGTTGAATTGATCGAAGCATTGTTTGTCGGCAGCGATTCCTCCCTCGCCCCACACGTGTTCGCACTGAAGATCCAACGATGGGCAAACACCGTTGAAGCAATAGCTCGAGTCCCTCGAACACGGGGTACCATTTTTTTTGTATACGTCGCTCGGACACTGTCCAGACTCGCCAGAACACTCTTCCGGCAAATCACATTCGTTCGTTGATTCGCGACACACGTGGCCTCGGCCTCGCAACTTTTAACAAGTTTTTTTAAATCCAATTAAATTTATTTTTCCCACGTAGACGAAAAAACATTTTCTTAAAAAAAAGGAACAGGAATAGCCTCGTTCTTACTTTACAGTCGCTGCAACAAAGACCGGAGGCGCACTCGGATTCGGACTTGAGTCTACACGTGATTGGGTCGCAGCAAGGATCCAGACGTGGACACTCTTCTATCGTCCCGCAATCACACTGCTCACCTTCGTCTATTACTTTGTTTCCGCACGATCTCAGCTTCAACTGTGAATCACACGTGCATCATTGTTCGCTATAAAGGCCGCACAATCAATTGAATTCAATAATCAACGATTGCAAAATCATTATTTTCTCCTTCATCGGAATGTCAATGAAAAATAAAAAACTTAACAGTCACTTGACATATATAGAATTATCAAAATCTTGATTTAAATCCGTTTGATGCGTCGGAATGATCATTCTAATTGGAAACAGCATCACGCGTTGTTCTCACCTCGTTTGGTTTGTTCAACAGACAAATACCACTGCCCTTTTGCAAATCATCCTGATAATCGGATTTGCTGCAATCGGAGAATTTGTATGGTTGTACGTTGTTCAAACCGACGATCGACTTGGCCATTATGCAGCCGTGCCAGTCCCGACAGACACAGCCATCCCCTAAACAAACACATTCGATAAACGAATATGGAAAAGACCAAGTCAGCCTAGATGATCAATGAGATGATGAATCAAAGTGGCGGATAAAAAGCTCGATCATGCAATAAAAATCTCCTAGTTTTTGCCGCAGCCGAGGATGAGCCAACGATAATCAATATTTTATTGAGATTATCGAGCCAGGAGGAAAACGTACTTCCGTCATCGTGACCCATTCCGATATTATGACCAATCATGTGGGCCATCGTTCCAGCCAGCAAGTGAGGTTCGTACGTATTAACGTCAACGCTCACACCTACGGATGTAGTAGTGCAAACTGTTGCTTCGGTCGCCAGTCCCGACTCGCCACCCTGAAACGTTTCACCCCTGCAACCGGCACGCATCCTATTAATTAACCTTATTATGCGCTGTCAACAAAGTTTCATCGAAAAATGGTTTTGGACCGCTCCATCTTTTTCCGAGCCAAACAAACATTGCCTGCTGTAATTTTTCAAAGCAATGCTGTACTAATTTAATACTTGTGGTGTCAGCAAGACTTGGTTCCCGTGTGTCTGTGTATAGATACTGGGTGTCGAATCAACGTGCAGCAGAATACTCACGTGAGCAATTGAGTCGTGTCCGAAGAAACTTCGTAGATGTTTCTCTTGGTGTAATCATTGAAATTGGTTAGCGCTTTGTAAATTTCCATTTTGGAGTCGATTTTCGCTCGATTTCCACCGTGCCACGTTTCTATGTAAATTACCGAGACCCTCGTATTGAGCGTGCGAAAATACTGTGGTAACGGAAAAACAAAATATTTTCATAAATTTCGGATGAGCTTATTTTCTTGTCCCGGAGTGAGAAAAAAAAATGCCACCAAAACGGATCAGTCTCGAACGGGATTTGAAAACTTACGAGATCTGCTATGTTAGCAACTTGGATGGCATCGTGAACGACTTCGGATCGTGAGCTGCCGTTTCTCTTATCGAACTGGATATAGAGAAAATACTTGATTTTACAATTTTCTTCTTTTTTAAGAAATTCATGTTGAAATAAAAATTGCGAACCATGGCTTTGTCAATAACAATGGCAGTTTCGATGTACTTGGTAGCCTCGCGTACGTCTCGCCTAAAACGGTTAGGATTCGTCTCCGAGAGACCAAGAACATGTTTTTGTCGACGAATTTTATTCCCCCGATTCTCTAGAGGACTCGTATTGGCGCATCCTTGATTCGAGTTCGTTCGAGCCTCAAATATAATGTGTGGATGTACCTGCTAAAAAAGAGGGGTCTCGATGTAGTTTAGCGTCTAAGAAATTCGGTAGAAATTGGCGCAAAAGTCAAACGAATGAATAAAAGTTTGTTCAAATTTGAGTTGGGAAAAGCTGGAAAAATCATTATGATAAGACGTGTTTACTGACCGACAAATCACCCCCGTAGAAGGGTTGAATGACGAAAGTCTCGTTGCCAAGGTGTATAATGCCACTCACGCCATTGCACGTGTGGAAAGCAGCACTAGCGCCCGGATAGTCTTTCACAGTGCCATGATAATAGCAATGCTCGATTTCCTGAAACCAAAATATATCGGAAAGAATAAGAATAATAGAATCTGTGTCCAGAAAAATTCTACTATGACCGACGATTCGAAACGATGAAACGTTTGACGAGAGGCTTTCAGGACTTGGCGTTTCGTTATTTGTTGTTAAAAAACACTCTCGGTGTTGATACGCACCTGTTTTGATTCTTGTTCAGCGCCACTCGCAAGAAAGTCCTTCTGTCTCAAATTTGGCGCCAACAGTTGCCTGCAACAAGCCATAGTAACAAGCACGATCGTCAGGAAGAAATAAACACTTGAAAAACGTCCCGTTTTCATGCAGGGAATAAAATATTAATGAGCGTCAACAGAGGCTTTCTATGTTGCTCAAATGCTTACGTATTTAATTCTAAATCTAGACGAAATTTGTGACTGAAGGCTTTGATCAAAAGCGACGTCCGGTGGAAGTGTTTTCTTGCCTGGAATGTAACAAACGAACAAGAAGAAAGACACTGGTCGTTAGAGTCTGATTACATTGTTAGAAAAACGTATTTCAGGCTGTGGTGTTTCGGGGCAACTTTTTTCACACTATAACGTCGCGAAAGTCTTCAACTTGCATTTGCCACGAGGTTGTGAATCTTCCAAATCACTTTGCCAGGGCCAACAACATTTCCTCCCGTACGTTATTATTTTTGTCGAGTGCAAAACCAAGTTTTCTCTGGTATAACCGCAAAAAAAAAATGCAGCCCCGAAACGTCCCAGCCAAATGCATCGATTGACTCATTGCCACAAAAAATTATTGCCACTAAACTTACTCTCGATCTTCCTCGTGCGTTCTGATAACCTCCATCGCCGTATCCACCTCTTTGAGGAAACTGTGAGAATTAAGAGTACTTTTTGTACAACATGTTACGTTAACCGTTTTGCCTAGTCGAAAATACCGAAAATTGTAATTGCCATTAAACCATTGCAAACGTAACGGGACAATGATTTTTTTTTATGCTTTTTTCTACGCGTGTTTCAGGAAAATTAAAAAAAAGTACTGGCACGAGCTCGAAAAAGGAGCATCGTCTATAGGAAAAATGGCTCCATAAACCCATACAATGACTTTCTTGGATAATTGCGTGTTTGAAATAATCGGAAGGAACGAATGCAAAATAAACAGGTGGTGGTTGAAACACCGGGCCAAAAGGGAAAATAACCAGGACAATAATAGTTATCGTTTGAAATCTCTTACTCGCATTGTATTTCTCACATTTTCATTTTAAATGCGAGCGCTGACAAGCAGTATGATGTTAGTATATTGAATTATTTCCATTAACCGATCATACAAACTTCATTATACTGTCGACTGCTGTCATGGAAATTCGTTGATAGAATATTGATAATTGCATTGCGATATCACGAGAGGCAACTCTATTGTGTGGTTGACCCAAGGACCCTAACATTGGGTCATTTCTGTCCACGCCAGAAATTTCAATAATTAATAGTCCGAGGCCCTCGCATGCCTGCAACTCCTTACATATGGTAAAATCAATTTCTTCATGCGATAGTTATTCAAGTCTTCACTCGGTTTATTTTAATTTTCCTGTAATCTTGTGTGTTTTGATTGTTAATTTAATCAACAAGCTCCAAGGCTGTACTATGGAAGTAGGGGTCTGATTACTCTGGTTGAAAAGTCACGATAAGAGAAGCAAAAAGAAACTGCAGGAATTTTTTTTCATTTTTCGTATAATCTCCGGATTTATATGTCTGGTACATTAGCCAAATGACTGGAATAAGGTGTTACCTTAGGACCCCCAGCTTCTCTCGTGGATATCCCCATCTTCTCGTGATGTCGCAACTGGACCGGATATATTATCTGGTACGAATGACTACGGATGTTGCTTAACAGCTCTTCGTTCTGTCGATAGACTCGTAAAAGTTTCTCGACCTCGCCTGAAGAGAAAAAACGATGACAGAGATGAGCTTTTTTAGCTTATTCGATTCACACGTGATCGGGGCATAATGTTTGGAAATGTGTGCTGGATACGTCAATAATGGGAAATGAGTTTGGTTTTGCGTTGGGCCTATGGGACCGGTCTCTCGGGACGCGTTCAGGAATAAAAAGTGGGACCATTGGCCAGTAGTTTCTGACTAGCGTCGGAGGTGCGCGGAAATCTTTGTGAGCGGGCAGTTTAACTTTTGTATACTTATGTGTAAATGGGCTTTTGCCCATGATTAATAAATAAATTCAATAAATAAATAAGAAATATGACATCTGGCGAGAAACGTCAAACGTTGGCTGGCATCCGTTTTCCACCTTCTGACCAATTGCAAAATAGAAACGAGGGTCAAGCCACGCGATGAGACAGTCAAATATCACTCGGATGGCGTGAAAGTTTTCAGTACCGAAATTTTCAGTTATCGCGGTAGGTGCGGTTCGATATGATCGATGGCCTCGAGAAGGCCAATTGTCAAATCGTCCATGAAATTCTACGGAGCTATTTGAATCGCAAATGGAGGATGATAATTGGCGTGATGCACCGGAACCATGCCGTGCCCCAGTTATTTTTACGTTCCTTAACTTTTGAAAAAACCATAAAAATTCCTCTTTGTGCTCATCAGATTATGGTCCCAAACGTTTTTGTTTTGTTCCTTTTATAGTAAACAAATCACTGCTAAATATCTCGAACCTCGCGATGACGTCTGGGCGCCAGATTTGGAAATAACGCAAACGAAAGTTATACAGAATTTGTGAAATTAAGTCTGCGAGTATTTACTGTCCACAGCTTTTGGTACAGAAGGACACAAGAGTTCCGTTTTTTCAATTTTTACAACGCGATTCGAAGCATCAGGAGACTTTATTGTTTTGAACTTGGAAAAGATTTAAAAAAAACAATTTTCAGAATTGCAGTACGGAGCAAACGAATCTTATTTAATTGCGAGGTAAGATAAAAAATTTCTTCGTTGATGCACTCACCGGTTGGAGTTTTCTCGTTCCAGAAAGAATCATCCAAGGTATAGTCGGCTTCTGCAACAAAATCAATAACGAAAAACACAAATATATTATTAATTGTGTTGTCTATGGTTTCATTCGACAATTCGAGTGGCAAATGACCTCGAATCGATTTTTATAATGTCACTAAATTTCATCGTTTTATTTCACTGAAATTCAGCTCATTATCGGAGTTTTAAGGATGTTGAGTACCTATGAAACTTGTTAATGTTAATTGTTCAATAAATAGCTTCTTAATCGTCATGAAATTTGTACACGACCTCCTGAATACTCTATGTGAAAACATACAAAATTCTGAAAATTCTATCATCACTTTAACCACCTTGAGGGTTGAAATAAAAAATGATAAGAAAATTCAGTAATTATGCAGTTTGGTTACTTTTCCGAAAAATGGGAGAATTTTTTTTTTTTTATAGGTCTGCATATGGTTTGCATGGGGGTTCTGTCTCTGTGTGCCCCCCCCCCCCCCCTTCCCCAAGGTAAGTGTCGAAATATTTGAAATTTTCTCGAGTATTTCTGAAAACTTGCAAACACCATAATTTATGGGTATTTATGGGAAATGTTAGCCTCCCCCCATGGAATATCACTTTGTTGCAATGAGAGCAACAAGTTTCGGAAAAAAAATAAAAAATTTGCCTTGTTTTTCGGAAAAGTAACCAAACTGCATAGTTACCGAAAATTCTGAAAATTTAGAATGTTTTAGCATGAAGTATTTACAAGGTTGTGTTAAAATTTCACGATGATTAGGAAGCTCGGTATTAAGAAATAAACATTTTGTTAAGTACAATATTTTAAACAAATACAAAAAATATTTATCAATTAACTTCGTTCTGTTTCTTTCAGTACATTGTAGATTTTCAAAAATTGAGAGGTTAAAAAAAAACTTATCGCAAAGTTGTACCAGTTTCCATAAGACTACAGTTGACTACATTTAATTTATTAATGTTAACTGTTCAAAATGAGGTTCCTAATGGTCGTGAAATTTTTACTCGATCTCTTAAATATTTCATACAAAATTTTCGGAATTTTCTTATTATTTGCGATTTGGAACTCAACATCCTTAAATAGTTCGATAAATTTCTAGCCATTCAGTTTATTTACACATTTTTTTCTTTCAAGTCTGTCTTTCTTTAAAGTTCCCCGGAGATTAGTTTTCTAAAGTACATAAATTTCATTTAGAGTACAGTTTCGAGAGTTAATAGCAGGTCTTGGAACGTTGCCTTAATAATCACGCGATCTGACCTAAAGTCACGACCGCACGTCGAGGCAAAATTAAAAGATTAATCGAATTTTCAAAACTTTTTTTTCGTAATAATTTAATCAATACGTGCATCACGCTGAAATTACAAACATGACTGTTCCTTCAGAAAAATAACAGCTGCTCCAAAAAATTCCTATTGCTCATCTGACACGTCCGCGATCTGTAATGTTTGCTGTCGTCACTTAAAAAATCTTTCAATGGCGACACCATTTATTATCAAATGTCACACCAACGAACGACAGTCACGAGGAGAGTTAGTTTTTCATCAAACACAAACATTTCTGTTCGCCTGGCAATAAAAAAAAATATCGATTTTTTTTTTTAAATAGTTCGCCTAACGATCAACTGGCCGGTGTGATGGCGAGTCTGCCTCGGGCGCATGGAGTACCGCGGGATTGAATCCCAGTGGAACCAATTTTGCTTCCTCATAGAGGAAGCTATGCGACGGTGAAATTTTTTTTTATTCAGTTTTCAATGTCAATGTGCTTTTAAAATGTCCTAAAACATCGAAAAATCATATCTAGAAAAAATGGCCGGATGTGTGTGTGTGTGTATGTTCTGGCACTGTCAAATTCAAACGTTTACAACTGGAGAACGGTTTGAGCTACAGGGCTCCCGTTTTGCACAGATGTCAATCTATACCAGCTCTTCGTTCTCTGAGAATTTTGATGGAATTGCTAGAAAAATACGAATTCTACGGTATTTTGAAATTTTCAAAAAAAGGGTATAATCGCTCTAACTTCCGCAAATTTCAAGATTTATGGTTAATTTTTTTTCTATAAATAGAGTATAATAATAGGAAGGTTGGTATTGAATTTGGGAAATATCGGTTGAACGGTTTAAATTTTATGGGTTTTCGAATTTCACAAAAATCTTAGTTTGTCGAAAAATTGATTAACCGCTTTGATTTTTGCAAATGTTGCAAGATAGTGTGTATAAGTCTATATTTAATTTTGTCTTTCTGGAAAAGTTTTCGAAATTATATAATTCAAAAGCAAATAAACAAAAACGCTGCATATTGAAATTTGCTTCCTCTCTATGAGGAACTATACTTTTAATTTTGGCTTCCTCATAGCTTTGAGCATCGTGCATCTTGAGTATCTTGAGGAAGCAATTCGCAAATTTCAATTTGCAGCGTTTTTGTTTTATTTGCATTTGAATGTTTTTTTTTTTTTCGTTGTTAAGAATATCGGGTTTTGAATGTACGCTCGTAAGCAAGATTTTTGAAAATTAGACTTGGTTAAATGCTGAAACGGATATATGTTTGTCCTAGAAGTTTAACTGTTACTTGGCGTGATATACGTTACAATATTGAAACAATCGGACTTGTTTGTGAGTAACTCCAGTAGGCGTTAGTAGTCATAATCCTCGTATGGCAAATAATAATGATTCAGATTTGTTTTCAACTCCCCGGATGAAATCTTAAAGAGCAGCCACTCGCCCGAGAGAGTCAAGCGAAGTTTGGCTCCAAGTTTGATGTTAATTTGAGGAAAGCTTCAACTTGACACGATCGATCGGAGCCAAGAGTCGAGAACAGAGGAGATTAATAGCGAATGCGACGGACAATCTTTGATGGAGAGCGGATATAATATCCCCCGATATATATCTGAGAAGATGTAAACTTGTGATAAAAGGTGGGAAGGCAAGAGGATGAGAGATTGGAACGAGTACGAAATTTGTTTTGGATCGTTCGAAAATTGCAGTACTTGGAAAAAGCGACAAATAAATTGAACCGGAAGTGAGAGCCAGAAGAGAAGCTTTTATCAACGGAAAGCAATCATTAATCAATAATGAGTGGATGAACCGGCCGAACATTGCGAGTATTTGACGTACAAATACGTGTGGACGTCGCATCGTGTTGACAAATGGACACTTTTTTCGGCCGATTTATTTCCAACCGCGGCTATTCCTCCTGCTATGATGTCCCTCCGGAAAAAAATCTAGAACATGCATTTCCGACGCAAAATTTCCTCAGCTTTCAGAATCCTGGCAAATCCGGGACGCAATAAATGAGAATAAATAAAAGTTACACACGTCAAATGTCTAACAAGATCCGAACGGAGTGTAATATGCAATCGTGCAGACGAGAGCAGTGAGAGCAAAGAGTGGTTGCAGGATAGCAACAAATGTGAAGGTGTTGAAATTGCATATTCTGATTCCAGTGTATTATTTAGTCCAGCTGAGAGGAAAAGGTTCGTCCGATATGAGCGGATGAAAAAGAGGTCGAAGGGCTGTACCATCAGTCGGTTGTTTCATCCGTCCATCAGTTGTTCACTAACTCACTTAGCATTCAAGCACCCGGTCCGCCCACGTGTCGACGGGAATGCGCAACCGCCCGGCTTGTAATCGATATTGCCGGCAAAGGTACCACGCCCTGCACCTGCACGATGTGCCGGATTAAATCAAACGAAGGCTCTCCTCGCCTATGCAATTCTCTCCTTCCTCTCTTCTTCTTCTTCTTCTTCTTCTTCTTCTCCAGCCTCGTTCTCGCTCCTTGAGTGATTTCTCAAGGAAAAAAAAACGCGGAAAGGATATGTGCAAGACTTTTTTCTCAACGCGCGATAAAAACCTAATCTACAAAATATCTTTTGCTGATTCTTAGCATTCGGAATTTCGGAGGTGTCCTCTTAAAATGTTAAAAACGTATATCAACGCAATGCAAATTTGACTGGATTTTCCTCAATGCAACATTTGCCGCAGTTGCACTCGCCGACGATTTTCTCAAGAACTGCAGCAGGACCGGTCGATTTATGTTTTCGCAGATATCTTTCGAGAGCAATTCTTTATCTTGACATCGCGAAGCTCCATATTAATCAATGGCTCAAGCCGCGTATATAGCGGACCATCTTTTTCCCACCACCATCCTCGTGTGTTTCCTTAAAGATGTATCGATGGTCGATAAAAAGGGGATGTTGTACAAAAAATAGAAATGTCTAGAACTACTCCATGGAAACTTGGCATTGCAAAGAAATAACCAAAAGAAGCGAAAGTTCATGCAGGCATGCGAAGGGTCGGTTTGCCATTCCACGAGGTTTCATCGTGAAGATTCGAATAACCGCCGACCGACCGCAACCGACCGACCCATATTTTTCATTCAGTCATCGTTTTTAAGAATATCTAGTCAACAACGGAAAACTGATGGCATTCCCTTGAAGGAAAAATGTGAAATTTACGATCTTTGCAAAGAAAGCCTTGATTTTTATTGAATAATCCGATACACTTCATCCGGAGACACAAAACTTTACGCTCGACTACACATTTTGTTCCGATCCCTCAATTTCCTTTGCGTAAAGTCAGCCAATAACGTAAGCCCAGGGAGAATCCCTCACCACGATGACGAAAAGCTGCATTTGTTACTCGAGATAGCATCAGCAGGTATGGCGACTTTCTCATGCTCCGCAATAACATGTCTTTATTTTTCGATAACCATAGTTCGAGGAGCACTTTGTCTTTTTTCCGAATAAACATCCTGTCCACATCCACCAGCGACAAATAATCTTAGCTCAAGAATAAGCAGTATGTTTACCTTTCCGATTCGATATCCCACTCGTATCTCCCAGTAAAAACTTCCCACATGGATATATAGAGAGGACGTTTGTATAGAATATCACTCGGAGTGATTCTACCAATATTCAATGTTCCAGAATTATATTTTTTTCCTCTGGGCGTTTTTATCTCATCTAGGATAATATAATGCCGTGCGTATCGTTGAGACTGATCCACCAATCGTGAGAACCAGAGCATACACTTTTATAAAGCCTCTCATGCACCACAAGTCTCGAAGCAATTGTATGCTCCGATATATTTTCTCACACCCCAGCAACCGTTAACAAAACCTGTGTAAATCCTGCTTCTCCGCTTCTCAAGCAATCCTAGTGAATCACGACAAATACACCATGCATGAAACTCTTCCGCAGCATCCGACTTCTCATCCCATTTCCTGCTCCTATATCCTCTTATCTATTGAGCTCTTATGATTTCCCAGAGACTCGTACCTGGTTAATAGATCGAAAAAATCTGCAACTCGATGACAAAAAAATGCAACAAACAATGTTTTCGCCATAATAACGTTGTGGAACTAAAATTTATCGAAATTTCAATTCAATCATTTTGTTCGTCCCATTTTCGTTAATCTATCAATTACGTCGGAGGACTAATGGCGATAATACCGTGCGATGCCTCCGATGACGTAGTTTCAAGCGCCCATCAATTAGTACCATTAACCCTTCGCGATCATGTGTTTTTTCTGGCACTCTAGATCACATGGGTCTTTTTCTCACGCCCGAGATTTCGAGTCGATGTTGTCTAGACGAGAGCTACGTCAGCCCCTTTACTAGCAATTTTTTTTTTTTTTTCAACAAGTATGCCATCGCTTTCGCTAACCAGTTTTTCTATAGGTGAGCACGAGACTTTCCGTGTTTCAAGAATTGGGGCTAAAATTTATTTTTTTAAAATAAAAACCACGTCCTGCTTTTCTGCTCGAATCAGGGTCAGGATTCCACAGTAAAAAAGTTACGTTAGATATCTCAGCATAAATATAAATATTGAAGTAAGCGGAAAAAATATTAATTCTTTCTCGTACATCTCCGTGGAAGGGATTCAACGCCAAGTTTCGAGGGAAAGCCAAAGCGAACCTCGAACATGGCGTTTTTGTAGCTTGAAATTTCTTTTTTGCGTGAACACATGCAGGAGGAAGGTATCCACGCGATTAACCCTTACTTGCCACCTACAAACTACCCCAGGCCCTATTAAGGAAAATAGTAATTCTTCCACTTTTGTTGGTTTTAGCATTTTTTTTTTTAGTGTACTTAAATTTAATTTTTGGCTATATGGAGTAACCAATCTTTTGAAAAAAGCTTTCAATATGTTCTACAACAATTTTCAAGTCGAATTATTCAGTAGTTCAAGCTTCATTACAATTTTTGTCACTGGGGTACAAATCTACCCCATGGTGGCAAGTACGTAATTCTACAGGGCGTGGCAAGTAAGGGTTTAAATGAAAAAAATTGAATCGGTCGTTGCATTTTCATGGGTGTTTTGCAAATACTCGGACGGGTTGAGATTCCCTCGTTCTTATGCGGACGTTGAGCAGTTGTATGGGAACTGCATCAAAGCTTCGTTAGGAATTGATATATTCATTAAGAATATGATACATTGATGCAAATGTAACAAGTCTCGATATAGCCGCAGGGGGGATGACTCTCGGATGCGAGTTTCTGAGAGCTCGAACGGCTGCCGGCTCGATTGCAGAGTGGGAAAAAGGAGAGGCTGCGCGGCCGTTGCCGGAGTTACCGCCGGGCATCGTCGCGGGCTACTATCAAATATGTGAGGATAGGGCAGCCGGACGCCTATATAAAAAGAACGCGTATACAGAGTTTAGAAGGGCTGAGAATAAAAATATTGGCAAAATAGTTGATGAGTAACACGAATCAAGAGTCAGGAGTAAGTGAACATTATTTCGACAGACTAGACCAGCTTCACAGGTACAATCGAGCGTTGTATCAAGTATGTTTAGAGACGCGACAGCGTCTTGACGCCAAGTATTAAAGAGAAAAGTTCGAACCAACAACGCAAGTTGTGCCGCGTCTCGAGATTGGGCCTTTTTCCGTTACGGTTCAAACTTGAAGTGGTCACCAGCAAAAAACGCATCGACTTATAAAAAATGTGAATGCAGTTTACATATATATGTCGTGAGTGGTGCATCCAATGGTCCATGAATTTTTATCAATTATCTCGCTTATTATGTCATTTCCTCCAATCCCGTATTCATACATTCCTTTGCCATCTCTCTCACTTCACGGGCTGCATGCTCCACCTGATTCTGTTCACTCTGAAACCGCGACAGCGATTGCGTTCAGAGATTGCTCGAAAAGGATCCGCAAAGAGTCGGGAAGCACGCTTAGTAGCAGAAGAATTCAAGTTTTAAAGTCACCAAGAAGAACCATCGATTCTCCCGAATTTTGACACTTTCAATTTCCTCTGTACAGCAACGACTCCGACTGCTATACTTTAGATGAGGGATCAGTCGCTATCTCGCCACTGTGCGTGCGAGAGAGATAGCTGCAATTTTCGAAATTGAATTTTTCCGACACGGTATCACCAATAGAAAAAGCCCCTGTCAGCGGATTTTTGCCATCGTCCTGCGTACACCGACAGAGCCTTTTTTTGGCAAGCACAAAAATATGAAGAACCCCATACGCGCGATTTTTTACTCAAAGAGTGAAAAATGCTCTCATTATTATGAAGCTGCATTGTCGTCATTTCCAATAAATCTCTTTTCCCAATTTTTCGTTCGTTCTACGATTTTGATCTCCCAAGGAAAACGCTTGAATACAGCAAGAGTCATGCGTATGATACTCAATGACGTTTTGCTAGCTCGTGGTTGGACGTCGAATCACATTTTCCGAGCAAACACATTGCGATAGAGAAAAATGTTGGCGCAACCAGTGCGAAAAAAGAGAATTGAATCGCCGCGTGCAAATTGTCGCATTCACTTGGACTTGTGCTGCAGATCATTTTCCTGCTACCGTTCGTGTGAAATATGAACAACGAGAGCCTCCGGTTCATGCAACAACCTCGTGCCAACTGCAATTGGTTGCTTTTTGCACTTGCAGCATATAAAATGTTTTTTCCCAACGACGAAAAGTATAGTTTCTCCCAGAAAAGGCAAAATCGCATATGCAAGTCCTTTGTAGCTTTGTTGGGCTTGAAAAACTAGCTGAAGCAAGGCAAGGGGAGCGCGGCAGCGAAGGCAGTGAAAGCACAAGAGAAAATATCAAGGTGTGGCGTTGGTCCGTTGCTATGGAGTTGATATATATCGGCACCATGAGCACGGCCTTCCGGCAACGACCCGCACCATCCCGGACCTTGAGAGCGAGTGACAGGTTCAATATACGCGCCAATTGATCGCGGGAACTTTTGTGACTGCAGTTTTTGCCGAGCGTTAGTGCGAACTGCTTCTGCAATTAATTCAAGTACGAAATAGTCGCGACATGAAAAGAAAAAAGTAGCACGAGAACTGCGTTGGTCGATTAGACTACGTAACGCGTTGATAAACGCAATAAAACGGCCTCCCGCTATAAATTTCGGCGGGTTCAGCTCATCCAAGAGTGTGAGAAGCAGCGCTCCTGCTGCTTATCTAGAGACTCGGTAGCGTCTCGGGACAAGTACATTTAACAGCTTTGTCGTCTGCTGTCCCAAGCGCTCGCCGAGTCTATACTTGCTCGTAATAAAACGACTTTCGGTGGTGCTGGGAACAAAAGATGGCGAAAATTTCGATGACATTTTAGCTAACACGGTAAACTAAATATTTTTGGATAATTTCAAAATTTTCGTTATTTTAGCAGTATATATGATTTCTAACGGAATTGTCAGCGAAATTTATGATTCGAACGCCAAAAATTAGCTTCCTGAGAGACTTTCTACAATATTTCTTGCTGCAATGACACAATTTTTGGGATTATTAAAAAAAAAAACGTTTATCCGAACGTATCGAACAAAATATCGATCTTTTCCAACAAAACTGTGTTTTCAGTGTATACACAGTCGCTATGCATCAATCCACACAACTCGCATTGAAGCCTGCTGCTTGCTCCCTTATCTTCGTTTCTCGACCTTTTCCCCGGTCGGGCCACTCTTCTCGTCGCAGCTTCACTCGATAGCAACTCCGCTCTCGATATCTCAACTGCGATCTCTGATAAAATCAGTATTATGCAATAATAAGTCTTCTAGCTCTCCTGCTGTCATCTCTAATCTCCGATACCCGATCGGTCGACATGTTGAAGAGTGTGACGAAGACATTGTGTGTGTATGTGTGTGTAGAACGAACATGTTCGTAGTGGAGTCGGTATCGCATGCGCAGAGTTGCACGAGTGAACGCGGCCGTTACAAATTGCATTGAACGGTACTCCGTAACTACACGGGAAATGAAATTTTGTTAAAAATGTTCAATATTTTCTTGAACACGGTAAACTAAATATTTTTGGATAATTTAAAAATTTTCATTATTTTAGCAGTACATTTGGTTTCTAACGGAATTGTTAGCGAAATTTGCGATTGGAACGACAAAAATTTCCTTCCTGCGAGAGACTTTTTACAAGATTTCTTACTGCAATGACACAATTTTGGAGATTATTCAAAAAAACGTTCAGTCGAACGTATCGAGATCAAAATATCGATATTTTCCAACGAAATTTTGTTTTCAGTGTACGGTCGCTATAACGAGTTTGAATACGCGGATCCTTAATAATGGGTCTGTGCGAAGAGAGTAAAGTGCAACGACGTAAACGCGCGGCTATTTTGCATTCCGGATACGCGCTCTGACCCTGCTGCTCGTGGGCGCAGGGATCTCGCTCACCGCGCTAGCTGATGATCCTGCAGCTCAATGATTGCTGCAGTAGCTTGCCTGACCGTAGAACCCTGAAGGAACACGCTGTTTCCTATACATTTTCGAAATGGTCGTGCCATCGTACTCTGCGGCCGCAGTTCAATTCGTAAATAATCTCATGAGGTCGGTTTCCAGCCGGTTTCCTTCACAGCAGATACATTATCGCGGAGCTTCCTAACGGCTAATCGCAACAATGATTTCCAGCTCTCCGTTATTTTTAATGACTTGGTCGTTCCGTCTAATTTTTTATCATTTCCGTTTGAGCAAACGCCTGAAAGTAATCGATTTTTTTGACAAATATACAAATATTTGTGTAACTATAGGAGAAAAATGTGGAGCGTATGAAATTCCATATATGTGCGGAAAAGTGTCCACCAGCAGCAGCAGCAGCAGCAGCAGCAGCAGCAGTTGGCCATTGACGACAAGTCGATCTCTCCACATCGCGTTGAACGTTATAGCAGGGATAAGAGCGAGGTACGTCACTAATTGAGTCCACGTTCTATCTTGACTTGTAGCACACTGGCCGGGACTCAACAACCGCGCTCTCGATATTCTTTGTCCCCTGTGTACTCATTGTTCTGCTGGCCAGGGCAAGGCCTCGATTCTCGAACCTCACCCTCGTTCCAACTTTTCCCCTTTTTTTTATTCTGCTGCTCCTATTTCCTCAGCCACGAAACCCTGCTCGCGTGTCTCTCTTGCCGCATTCATCTTCTCTTCGTGTGCTCGTGTGCTCGTTCAGTTGTATTTTGTCCTTTTTCTTTTTAATCACACAGGCGTATCGAATTCTCGACAATGTTCCACAAAAGTGACGAACCGTTTTTTCAGATCTCCATCTTTTTTTTATACCCGAGCTAGCTCCCGCCGCCCGGCCGCCGCGTATATGCGTGCGAGCAGAGCATCGCGATGAAAAACATTCGCGTACGGAGAGAGGCAGAGAAATTGATCGGAATTTATTTTATGGGGACTCGACAATCCGAAACTTTTTTCTCCGCACCGGCGCGCGTACGACTAATTGAAAAGTCTAATAATCACGATTTCGGTTCGCGAATAATAATCGTTCGATGAGTATTAACCGCCACGCATGGTAATTAACGATCGCAGCTGATAAGCCTGCTGGTAAAGCTGGCAATCAACAATCTTCGGCGGGTAGAGCTCACTGGAAAACAAAATTTTGTTGGAAAAGATTGATATTTTGTTCGATACGTTCGACTAAACGTTTTTTTGAAATTTTTGCGTTCCAATCGTAAATTTCGCTGACAATGCCGTTACAAACCAAATGGACTGCTAAAATGATGAAAATTTTGAAATTATCCAAAAATATTTAGTTCACCGTGTTCAACAAAATAACGAAAATTTTTAACAAAATTTCATTTCCAGCGTAATCGATCGGCTATCGATTAATTCTCTTACTCATTTTGGAGTCTCGCTATTTTTACGAATCCACATCCCACAACATTACCGCTACTTTGCAAATATTTTTATGAACGCGATTTTCCATCAACGACAAAAATACAATCTCTTACTGAGGCCCGACTCGATTTACGGCCAAACAGGCCGATCGGTATCCTACCGATTATTGGGTCTTGGGTGATCACGGGAGCCACAAACCGGGACCATGCAATCACCGCCGCTGGGCTTTCTCGAAGATTTATTCCGTCATTTTACCGTTGAGGTCTAATTATGATGTTCCGTGGCGTTCATTCGGTTCAGATTTCAAACGCTTTGCCAATTAATGACTTCCGGTAAAGCGTAGGAATTCTAAAACAAATAACACGCCCCCGTTTTCCCTTAGCCGGACTTGATTCCCAAACTCATGCGGCGTTGACTTGCATCGGATCGTTCTTATCTGCTGCTTCGGCGTACCACTTTCCTCCAGTCGACGGACGGGCGACATTCTCCAGGGAGTCGTCTACGAGGCTCGTGGGATTCCCGGGGCTTGAAGAAGACTGCGATCTCCTTGTGCAATTAAATTTCCAGCGTAGCAGCATAATTCGGTTGGCATATTGTTCACACGATCCCGCAAGACAAAACACATTTTTGGATTAACATAAAAATATTATATACTCCTCAAGAATACGTAAATGCTTCCGTACCGGAAGTCGCGAGAACAAGCATCAGTCATTGTCCAAATACGCGTTTGTATTTATTTGAGCCAACAAGAAAAATAATAACAATGTATATTAGCGAGAGTCTGGCTGATGTTTCACAAGCATCCACAGGTCATTGGACAGCCCTCCGAAAGGGAAAGTAATTCAAAGGATATAAAGAAAACTCGTTGAACCAAGAGAACCGCGAGAGAGCGAGGGTTGCGCGAACGGAAATGAGCCGGTGCGTGAGATGTGCTTCGCACGTGCTTATCACAGATTGTGTCTGCCTAAGTTTGTATGTAATGGCATCAATCTTGTCACTTGACTGCGTCGTTCCCAAAAACTGCACCTCGTTCCAAACGCGATTTCGCCAATAAAAAGAAAACAGCAAATTGCTCCCTGCTGCTGCTATGTACGAATAATAAACGTGCATGAACTTGGATGAACTGACCGTGCAAATTAATAAGAAACAATAGGAATAAACCTTGAACGAAGAAATTGGTAATCCAATTTCAACGAACGAATGAGAGACTTTCGCGCTGGCGTACGCGCGCGCGCGGAGAAGAGAAGTTTAGTGAGAATAAAGGGCCATGCAGAAGTTACGGTACCGAAGAATATTTCCAGCCACAGTAAAATTTTGTATCGTAGGAATAAAAATCGATGCAAGACATTATATTCTCGTTAACCCTCATGTGCTCCGAATGTATATAACGACGAGTTTTTTTTCCTCGACATATAGTGACAGATCGGATATATTTATGGATAAGCTTACTCACATTTATGTACGAGAGCCTCAAGTCGTAGGTGGCCCGAAGCGCATTATCATCCCTCATATTGAACGGAAGGGGTTGGCAATGGTGTATCGATTGTATCTTACTCACCCTGCCAACGCGTGATACCGCTAGCCTCGCTCGCGAGGTGAACGATAAACATCTGTTCACTAAAAGCCACACGACACAATCACAATTTCCCCTATATGCTTGCCAACTCCAGTTCTCGTTATAATGCCGCGCCAACGGAGTTGCAGGAATTTGATTAAAATTCAAAATTAAACTATACCGCGGCCACAATTGCGGAACAGGTTATAAAATGAATCACGTGCTGCTCGTATACTAACAAAATGTCTTTACGTGCGTGGGAAAATTCTTCATGGTCTGGCTCAACGATCGGCTGCTGCAATTGAATTTCTAACCCAATCGATTTTTGCCCTTTCAAATATTAAGCTGTCAAAATATTTTCATCTCAAATTATTCATTCTGCTAATTTTGCTTCCTCATAGAGAAAGCTATGTGACGGTGAAAATTTTTTTTTTCAAAATGTCCCAAATTTTGGAAATGTTGTAAAATAATTCTGTACTTCCTCTTTTCTTTCTACAAAAGTTGTCGAAATTATATCATTCAGATGCAAATATTTAAAAAAAAAAAAACGCTGCAAATTGAAATTTGCAAGTTGCTTCCTCAAGATGCTCAAGATGCACGAAAGCTTTCTCTATGAGGAAGCCAAAATTGAAAATATCGTTCCTCATGGAGGAAGATTTGAGCATCGTGCATTTTGAGCATCTTGAGGAAGCAATTTGCAGCGTTTTTTTTAGTTTTTATTTTTTTCGAAAATTGTAAAAATTTTTCACTAATGTACGTCTCTTCGTTGACGTAGTAAAATCTCCAGTCGCAATTTCGTCTTCTACGTGCGATCCCAAAGCAGGCTGCGAAGATTCAACGAAAACTGCAGGCAGCTGCGTTAGTCAGCTCTTCAACGAAAGTTGAATGTCAGACTCGTTAATATATTGGGCAGTTCGGTGGAGAAAGCAACGTTGGGGTTTGTTTCACTTGATGCGAAAGCCAAATGTTTGCCTTGCAACTGCGTAAATCTAAACGCAGTTCGGATCGCGTAGCACTTATTCCCTTTGAACAACCTGGAAACGCAGCGAAATGCGCGCAGTTTCCTGTGTGTATGAGCATCAGTTACGCATTTAAATTGCAAAATCAATTTAGAAAAGGGGAAAAAACGTGTTGACCGCATTAAGAGAATTGCGCCAATGTACACCAGCATTTTTTGCCCTGCAACGTCGAGTCGATGGACAAACGGACACGTTGAAAGTGGTGCGAACTAGAAAGGGTAGACACAGCGAATACCAGCACACGAGCAATGCATACCGGCCACGGAGTGCCATTTTCTTCGCTCTATATATTCAGAGCCTAATGGGAAATACATATATAAAGACATGTATATAGACACGAGGATACTTGGTGGGCAAGTGATGGATGTACCGATAGATACTAGCAAGTGCTTTGTTTATCACTCCCATATACGGGCGAGCTAGATGGAGGTTCACGCTAACTGTTTCCGTGCAAGCTTCACAGGGTCGCTAGATTTCAATTTCGTATCGTATCACAGAACTTCCACAAATGTTTCCATCGATTTTCATATTCCATCAATTATCGCGCAACTATATTCTCGAGCGCATAAATATAAATTGTTTGCCTTAACAATATATCGTTAAGGGTTATAATGAGACTTATCAACCGGAGTGCAGAGCCCCATTATTATGTCATATTTTTATGGGGATACAGTCGAGGGAAAATATTTTAAAAAATCTGTTGGGATTCTGCAGAATCCGATGGATCAACATAATTTTTTTGATATTTTTTTTGTAATGCCAGCACCGAAACAGTATTTTTGACGATGACAAGAAATCTTCATAGCGATCTAATGGGAATTCCTGGTACCTTGGTTAGCGATCGAGGAACGTTATTACGTTTTACACGTTATTATGCATGTTGAAAACTTTTCGTCGCTTTTGATCCAATTTTTCAGCAGAGATTTGAATTTTTCTAATGGAACCTGCGCCATTTCGACAGCAAATTGAGTTTCAAAGTTTTTCTAGTTAACTTGACATAAAACTGGAATAAAAAAGTACGTGGATTACTATCCGTATAAGCAGGTAATTCGTTCGGTTTCATCTCGCCTTACCGTTTCCGGAAAAAAAAGTTCTTTATATATTTCGAGAAATTTGTAAATACTTTTCTCACTGTATTCTCAGAAAAGGCTTTCGAAGGAAAAACTTTCATTGCGGGCGCGTTAAAAACGTGAAATTTCTCGCCAACACGTTTTCAAAATGAATTTGATGCCCTTGAATCCAATTAATCGGTGCGCGGATCCAGAAAGGCTGAGGCTGTAACTCCATTGTTTCGATCATGTATCAAATACTATACAATATGAGGAAAAATATTGACCAGAACGAAATGTTTTAATCCGCACGACAATCGGATCGAGCACACGACACTTGCAACAACATTATTCCACGATATTTTGCGGTTACGTTTCCATCGCTTATTCTGGTAGCGAAATCCTATTGCGCAACATTCTAGAAATATTGATGCAAAATCTGGAGCTATAAATCAGACAGCAGCAGGTACTGAGAGATGGAAACCGCAGTAACTGTATATGTTTGCTGCAACAGTGCATGGGCCAGTAGCACCAGGAGCCACGTAATCTATATCCAAAAGATATTCGAGACTGCATAAGCAATAATTTAAACAGTAATTCTGTCATGTCAAGAGTTTCGAAATTGTAAACTGTTTCCCCATTTTGTGCAAATTCCATTTTGATCAAGTGTACGCTTCGAAAATGGACACCAAATGGGTTTCGGTGAGAAATACCAACAATAATTATAACAAAAAAAAAACTTTTATAGTTTTTGGGGGCAATCTGTTCTCGTTGTGAGAACTCGCTATGCTGGGGGATGGCAAGAGATGATTTTTGTAAAAGAACTACACAATGAAATGATGTTGCGAGCCGACACACAGGGCGATGTGAATTTGTGTGCTGCATAGACATACAAACTCGATAAAGGGGGTAGTACATGCACAAAAGAAATAGATCGCAGCGGCCAAAGCCGGTCAAATGTCTGTTCGTTAAAGGCACGGGGCCAATAAATTAGAACTGGCAGAATGCCATTTCAATCTCATGGATTTTACCGCAGAGACAGCGACGAGAAGAGAGCGAGCGAGCGAAGGAACGTGAATAGAAAGTTAAAATTTGAGTGTGATTGAAAAAAAAACTCGGCCCTATTTCGCTCGGGGGTCTATTTTCTTGGAATATTTATTTTCTAAATTGCAACGAGTTTTCGAATTATAACTGCTGAACTCTCCCTTGGCCGCTCTCGCCGTTCGTCCGTCGCTTATTGCTGATGCTCAAGGAAATAAATTATCACGTTAATTTAAAAACCGGCAGAAGCAAGATGCTTTCCTGGATAACTCGTTGTAAAAAAGCTTTTCACCTCGGGAAAAAAATAGCAAGAAGAAAATGCGATCGGTGGAGCGTTGGAGCAGCGGAGAGAAACAGTCAACAGCGAACAGGAAGTGAAAATGGAAGGAGTTCGCAGCGCAAGTATAATGCAGCTGCGCGATAAGCATCCGGGAGAGACCAGGCCAGGCGTCGTTTCTGCCTGGAACTACCCTTCCGTCGCACTTTTCTCTTCCTTTTCCATCTCTCCCTTTCGTTCTCGCGGTCTCCCTCTTTTTTACTCCATCTGGGCCTTTGTCGCCAATCCCTGCTTCCCGCGTCTATTCTACTTCGAGCTCTCTGGCTCTCGAGCTTTCTCTACCTCGCTACATTGTTCACTAAATTTTATCAATACTCTTCCATCCCTTTCGTTTTCCAATCATTTTTTGCTATCCATTCGTTTCGTCCCGTCTCTCGAAATACATCTACGCGGGTATGCGTCAGTCGCGATAAAGAAAAATAGCAGCTTGCCCGGATATATATAAAAGCGTCAAGCGATTTTGTAGTTTTTCTAAAATGCTTTTGGACCAAAATTTATACAAGTTCCCGGGATATAATTCTGAGCCAATTCGATGCGAGGCACTTTAAGCTGAAAGCAGCAGGCTCCATTTCGAAGCCCCACACGCCGCGGGGTCATGCAAGCAGGCCTGAACATTACGGAACCTGATTCCGTTTCTGCCACGGCTGGGTGCATGGCCAAGATGGCCAGCACGATATGCGGCCAGGGGCAGCGACAAAAATCATTCACCAAACAATTCAATCGCGTCACGTAACTGATGGATTTCCAGCCCGAGATAAATATTGTTCGTTCTAATTGCATGATTTTATTAAAGAATCCAGTAATAGCGTAAAAAAAGGGATTGGAAGGGCTGGGTATAAATTTCATGTCGTAATTAACTAAAAATTTAATAAATAATGATTTGGCCTGTAAAATCTGAAGATTCGGAGGGAAAAAATGAAACAGCGAAATTACGAATAAAATCGAAGAATCTTCACAACGGAAAATGGGTCCGTACCATGGCACACATGACGTTAGCCTCGTATAATCAAAACTGCGTTTTCGTTTTTGTTTTTTTTTTTATATCTATTTTCAAGTTGACGGAATATTGATCATTTTTGGCCCTTCGGGAGAGGCTACCGATGGGCAAAAACTTTAATTACGAAGCTCGTTCTTTTTCGTGCATGTTCCACTCGATACGCGAGAGTTCCGAGCCCTAAAGCAGATCGATACGAAAACATTTATTTAGACGAGATGATGACGAGTGTAAATAAAAAGTTATAATTGATGTGCTTGGTCAGAGTTGACGGTACCTGGTATGCCCGGCGCATGATCAATTAGCATGTATGTATATAAAATGAACCATAGAATTTAGAGAAGCAGGAGCGGTAAATCGATATTCTTGTTGGCGCCTAAAATTGGATGAAACGGAAATTTGTTCGCCTTGCAGGCGCTCTCGGTAAGCTCATATACTTGGCTGTACATTAGGTCTGAGGCACTATTCCTCCCTCGGTATTCTCCGACAGAGCGAGAAGCTGTAGGGTCAACGAAATCGAGGATCAACCGATTTTTTCTACCCTCTTTTAGGACGTCGTTTAGGACGTAGGAGAGCCGAAGCTCTCCCCATGCAGGCTTTTTTCGCTTCGACCCTCGGTATTTTCTCGCGATTACGCCAACAATTTTTTCTTACATCTCCCTGCTCCTCGTATAGCTCCTCGGAGCGCCCGATATTTTTCTATTCACATTCGGCACAATTCTACCCCCTCGCACCGAATTGATCATTCTGCAGAAATACAAATAATGTTTCGAGCTCGTGGCAGCCTTTGCCCATGGCAACCTTTTGCCCCTTCGCTCACCTGATGAGCTTAATCTCGTCTCTCGTCTTCCATCTCGTTTCATTCCGCCATCCGGGTATGCCAATCGCCGCGAGGGCACGAGAGCTCTCTGCTGCTTTTTTGCTTCGTTAAAGATAATTTATTCAACAGCCACGAGAAACGACGAAAAATAAGGGGGCTGGAAAATTGAGCACCGAACTCGCGGAACTTGAGCTATACGAAAATATACTTTGGCGGTGCGAAAGAAAAAATATTGGTTGACAAGTTTCGCATTTGTTGTATACCGCGTTGCAATTAAGACGACCGATGCTCATGCCGGCCTGATCGAGCCGGATAAAAGGAAAAAACGAGCATACATCCGCGAGCGAGAATAATAAGCATAATAAAGCGAAGCATAATAAAGCGAAGCAGAAGGAAATGGTTGATAAGAAAAAGAAAAAAGCTCAATTGGGTCATATTTTCCATTTTGTGTCCTTGTTCCTCTTTTCATACACACGTCATAAAATTTCTCATCCTCTCGCCTCTCGGGCTGTCGCCTTCTTCCGGGTCACCTTGGTCGACGAGCGCCAATGAAATTTATTCGACGTCCCACGGCATTCGCGCTAATTGGGCTAATTAGGAGCATTGGATTATTAGGGCACCGAGCGCGCCTGAGAAGATGAAATTGGCAGAGATGAGAATGACAAAAAGACGAAAAATCCAGAAAGGATGGCATTTCCTTTTCCCTCTTGGCGCGCATCTTGCTATATATTATTCTCCCGAGACCCAAGTCGTCCGAGTCCCTTTTTTCCCTCAAAGCGATCATAAAATACGACACAAATCCGACCGCCGAGACTCTTTGTCGTAACGACGCGCGATATATTATTATTTTCATAGCAAATTTCACACACGAGTGATACACCCTCGACGGATTTGAATTAAACACCACAAATCCTATTCCCGCGCATCGTGCGAATACTTTGCGCCCCAATTTTCCGAATGATGACATTTTTCCTCCATCGCGAGAATTAGAAATGAAACTGCGAATGACTCGGACAAGTTACGTGACGTCATAAACCACCATGTTTGGGGGGCTTAGTCGCGCGAGGAGAGGGTATAAAGCGTTCAACAAATTTCTCGTCTCTTGGGACATACGAGCAGCAGCAGGAAGAGGGATTACGTGGAAATATTCGTTTCACTAAATATTATGAACCATAACACGTTATTCCGGAGCTTTTTCGTTTTCACTTTTTTCGTCTCAACAATTTACGTGCCGGACGTATATAGACATTTTAGTGACATTGCGATAACCCGTTAACCCTTTACTTACCACCTTGTGGTACAAACTAGCCCAGGCCTATTAAGAAAAATAGTCATTGTTCCACTTTTGTTGGTTTAAGCATTTTTTTCTAGTGTACTCAAATTTAATTTTTGGCTATATGAAGTAAACAATCTTTTGAAAAAATCTTTCAATATGTTCTACAACAATTTTCAAGTCGAAATATTCAGTAGCTCATTTTTTATAACAGTTTTTGTCACTGGGGTACAAATCTACCCCATGGTGGCAAGTACGTAAATCTACAGAGGTGTGGCAAGTGAGGGTTAATCACGAATGAAAGAAATGCATCGAGATGCAACATTTCGAAATTTCATTTATACGCTTTATTTAGTCATTGACAGTTTTGGCAACACGTAAATGCGAGCACAAGAAATTCTGCACGGGCTTCCACGAACGCGCTACGAATGAGATATTTCTCCCCCAAGTATGCTGGTTTGCGCATCCCCATCCAGTACGTGAATACGAGAGAGAGAGAGAGAGGAGAGAGAGAGAGAGATTGATTGATCGATTGATTGATGGTAATTCGTTTTCCCTCGTGTGCTCCGGGACAATGTTTCATCATCAAACAGGACATTTTTCCAGTTTACCCAAAATCATAGGGACTCTATGCTTTAGACGTTAAGATAATATATAAACACGAGAAGAAATAAATCATTGGAAAAACAACGAGGCAGATAGAATTATAGTTCATAAAGGAAACGACGTCCCGTTGTTACCACAATTTACTAAAAAATAAAGAGTCAAACGAGTCGTCGATCGAGAGAGAGAGTGAGAGGTCGGGAGAGAGATAATGCAGGATCAGCTTTGCTCAGCTCTCGCACTGCGAAAGGGTGGCTCCCAAATCGCTCACAACTCAACCCTCACCTCGGCCCTATTTTCACCTACCTCTACCTGTACTGGATACAAAGCCCAGCCTTCACGAGCCTGCACTTTTGCTCTCGGAATGTTACAAATATCGCGACTTGAAATTCATGCTTAAAATTTCGAGCAGCAGCGATTAAATGAATGCTCCGTCAACAGGAATTCCATATCAAGCCTCTTTCACAGTCATGCGAAATCAACATTGTATATTAATTGTAAATATCCTATTTGTCGAGGTCTAAAATACAGACGAACCATTAAATTCCATCAATTTATCCCAAGGCTGTGAAAACAAAAATATAGAGCCACACCCTGCTGCAGGCTTGGCCTGTTTTGTCCAAGAAATAAAAAAAGGTAGTGCGAAAATGAATAAACGTTGAGCAAGTGTGACAAAAGTGAACGCTTGCGTCAAGTAGAAGGCACAATCTGTTGAAACGAGATTATTTGCCGAGCATCAAATTGGTCCTGCTTCCATGTGTCACACAGTTGACTATGTGATATTTCAACGACGATTCACCCCTCTCGAACTAATCTTGGGCTATTCCTACACATCCCTATACTAAAATACGCCGTCAGATTTTTATACTAGAGACGACGAGAACGAGGCGAAAGCAAAGATCCCAGCAGCAGCAGCAGCAGCAGCAGCATCCCTTGTGTCTTATACACTAATAATCCGATGACAGATTGTAACTGGTGTTTGCTCACTCGACACTCCTTAACGTAAATCCCAAAGGGCACATAAAATCTATTTATGTTTATCAATTTTACGAAAAAGGAAAATCTCGAAATGTCCGAACGTACCAACTTTTTCCACTTTTTTCCAAAATGTCTCTGCACGAGATTCGATCGTGATTTATTTGTCCAAGATTGGATAAACAAATTTGACGGATTGCTATCGAAGGAAATGCATGAAATTGGGCAAAATTTAGCAGTGGAAATTGATGGTCGAGTCATTCGTATCGGACGGACGCAGACAAATGTTTGATATGGAAAAAGAATGTGATGAAATATATAATTGATTACCTCGTTTCGATGTGCTGTCCGCGCTGCTATTAAATCCAGGTACGGCAATCACGAGAACAAAGAGTCCACAGTGTACCCAAAACATGTTTATGTCTTAACAACATTGTTTAAATCCATTTTACATAACGGCCGCGAAGCACTCGCTTTTGATATAATTGTTAACTAGTCGTACGATGATCCACCGAGAGTCCAGGATTTCTCTGCAGACCAAATAGTCGAATCCCCGAAAACGTGATTGATCGTTTGCTCGAGCTGGTTCCTTCCCGTCAGATATTTTCTTTTCGTTTAAAAAATTACTGCTGCCTCCGATCCCCCTATTGGTTCTCGTCTCACGCATAATCGTTGTCACCTTTTTGCATTTAGCCACGAGGCGAAAAACATATCACGACCGCAACACTCGATTATAACAATGACGAATAAACAATTTTGGTATAAAATAGCAATAGCAAAAACACTCGCTCCGAACTAGCAAATATTCAATTGCGATTTAGTATTATTTTTCATCCTAATTTTCGTAATCAATTCATTTGTTTATTAGATTTTCGGTTTTTCGGTGGCAAATGGAGGCCAAACGGTGAAAACCTCGGTGGAGGTCAGATCGACGCGAGAGAGCAAAGCGCGAGAGGAAAACACGCACTGCTGAGTGAGATGGGCAAGGCGATCTGTACTGAGACCGAGCCAAGACTGTGACCCACGATTTTCTCAATATTATAAAATTCTTATCTTTCTCTTCGTAGCGATTTCTTACTCTCGTTGCTCTTCTCGCCCCGGAGCCTCGAATATCGCTCGAAAGCTGCGGGAAGCTGTCGTGGCGCACACAGGGAGTTCCGCACTCTCGCACCCTCTCCGCACTTCGAGACTTTTTCTTTTATTTATACTTTTCTACAATAAATTTTTGGCTCACTGATCGCTCTCAACGTTTCGATTCCCAACCGAAGTTATCACACGCCTATGGATATGTCGCCAACGTTTCTCTCTTCTTTCTCACCTTCCGTTTTTCGAAAAGATGCGCACTCGAGAATTTGAGCCTCTTTTCTCTATTTTTCGTTCCTAATACGTTAAACGTATGTGTGAAAAGAAAAAAAAGAAAAATTTTAATCGGTACCGCGCGTAATTTTCTATTGTCCGGTAATCATTACCAAACGATGGTAATTAAAATGAAAAATATTGAAAAAGAGTTTTTTTGTTTGTTAACAGAATCGTGTGCGACACGAAGATCCTCGAATTATTTTAATTGTCCATTCGATGGATCGATTTGACGTAAACGACCAACTTTATACACGATCGAATTCGCCTCGTTGTTATAAATACGCGATGCACTGAAGATCAAGAGACAAGAGTAAAAAGAACGCGAAAACGATGAATGATTATCAAGTTTAGTTTGTCGAGTTTATATGGAGCGCTGCGTGAACTCGATGGATAGATCGCGTAGCACTGATCCGTGGCCCATCGAATTGCTCCAATTTCACCTTGGGCTCATCATAATTACTTTCCTTTGCTTTAGTCACTTGGGCGAGAAAGGAGCTTGCGAACAATTCAGCAATGAGCGAATCGAGTTTGGAAAAATAAAGGGTGGGGAGAGGAGAAGAGCGTGAGAGAGGGGACGAGGGAACGCGAGGAGAAAAGGAAAATGTTGGTTGCCGCGAAGCTGAAGGAGGAAGAAAAGCAGCGAAGAAACACCCCGCGAACCGGATTTAACATTCAAGAGCGATTTTGATGAAAATATAAAACGTACAGTTCCGGAGGAAGAGAGGCAGGAAAGGAGTGGAAAAAATGCACACGGAATGGGAGAACGACTGACCGAAGGAAAAACGAGCAACGAGCGACTGCGACGAGGACGTGCGTCTTCGTCGAGGGTGAACGGAAAACAGCGCGGCTGCGAATTGGACTCCCTGGCGCGCTGCTATACGTGCTCTCGGTTCGCTCTCGCTCTCCGCTTCTATTCGGCTCGCGAAATCACGCCACGGCTGCCATCTTCTTCCTCCGCTGGAACTCTCGAGTATGAAAATATTTGCTGCACGTCCCTTATTCCCCACTTTATCCTCTCGCTCTCTCCCGCGCTAGATTTCCCTGCGTGTCTCTATTCAATTCCCGAAGCTTTCCAGCACGACCAGGCGCCAGGCGATGACGTCGAATTTCCCACTCTTCAAATTTCCATCCCCCACCAGACGATCGCTAAATTCACAGCATCCAGCGAGTACTTTCATCCTTGTTGTGTGCATCCACAGCTTCCCGCGACGGACGTCACCACCCACACCACTACCATCCCGAGATGGGGATGGCAGTGGGGATGGGGAGCACTCTCCGCCGCTGCATTGCATTTCATAGTCCCCCCCCCCCTTTCGCCCTCTCTCTCTCTCCCTCTCTCTCTCTCTCTCTCTCTCTCTCTCTCTCTCTCTCTCTCTCTCTCTCTCTCTCTTTCTCCCTCTGTGGATCCGCTCTTCCATCTGTATGACGTACGTACGTGTCTGATACACACAAACGCATCAGCATCATCGAGCAACCCTCCCTCGCAGGAGCAGCCCCTCATGGGCTGCTGCTTTCGCTGCTGCTGTTAATGCTGCTGCTGCTGCTGCTGCTGCTGCCAGCTTTATGCTGGACCGGTGCTGTGTGCTACAGAGAGCGCGGGCTCGGTCATACCGGGACCGCATACCACCTCTTATCGATTCCTGCGCCATTTTCCGTACTTGGTCTGTCTCCCTACCCGAATCAATAAACTGGGAGTTTCTCAACTACCTCATCTCCCGTACTGGCCCCCTTTCTCTCTTTCCTCCCACCTTCTCCTCCGCCGCCGCTGCGACGATTTTCGTCAGTCTCTCTTTATTTTTCATGGCTCTTTCCTGCTATCTTGATTATTAAAGATTCTCACTCTCACTTGTTTCCTCTGCCGTTTCTTTTTTTTGTTTTTCTTTTTTTTTTCTCCAAGCTGCCATCCTCGTTGTCAAATTCTGTCCTACTTCGCATTCCTTTCCCGTGCTCCACACAGCTCTATATACTTTTTCTCGTATAATTCCTATTCCTTTTCCGCCGGATATCTCATTGGCATTAATTTTCCTTTTCCACCCTATCCGGGCTTCCCCGCTCCTAATTTGCCTCTCCGCTCTTCCTCGCTCGTTCTTTTTCATTTTGAAAACTTTTGCTTGCATCGCGCTAACTCTGCCGATCTCCGCTCCACAATCTTCCTCTTGTCCTTCTTTATGCCTTTTTTCGGATACCTGCTCCTTCACCCGCCGCGCGTTCATCCTCCATCTTTCTCCGATCGCAGCAAACTATTCAATCTTGATCGTTTCACGCAGCTTTCCGTCTTCAATCTCCCCGGCCTCTCCACGAGTTCCTCAATTCAGCCTGCTCCTTCAACTTTATCATTTTTCTTTTTCATTATCTCTGGAGCTCCTCATCCACTTTGCTCGCCCTCTCGCTGCTTCGCGGCGGCAACTTGAGCTTACAGGACTCCATTCGTTTTTCTATTTGACTTTAAAGAGCAAAACAAGCATTTCATTTTTTTTTCTTTCCCCCGCTGCTGGCCGCATTTTTTGTTCCCTTTCTTGCCAGCTCGCTCGCTCTCCGCTCGCCCTCCGGTCTCCGTAATTCGTATTCCACATGCCGTATTAAAGTTTATCCAATGGAAACCCAGAGATAAGGGCGTGCTAGAAAAAAAAAAAAACAAAAAAAAAAACTGGGAAGGTCCTGTGGCCTCGAGCTCCAGATTTTCGGGAGTTTTTCACTGCAAGCTCTGTATCCTCGTACTCCACGGATGCCCTAGCGGTCAGCAATCTTCTCCTCCTACATATTTATTCCTCAAATAATTCCGCTACGCGCTAGATCGAGACAAAAGCAGAATCATGGCTAGTCCGAGCCCGAGTCATGTGCAACAAATATTTCCCTAGAAATGAGCAAGATGAGCTTTCTGCACAACTCAACCCGCTGTGAAAGTCCGCAAATTTGACGTTGCCCGGCGAAAGAAACCTGCCGAAGAGTTTTACGAATTTTCGAAAATTTAACTTTTTTTTTCATGTTACGCGCTTACAATTTTTTTAAAACCCCGAGTTAACATTTTATTCGTTGGATTTCTTTCTCAATTTTCTGTTCTGCAACCATTAAAATTGCCGAAATGTTTTTTTTTTTTTTTTTTTTTTTTTTCATTTTGAAAGCTCCATCGGTTCTGACAGATCGACGGCTGATGTCGGTTTTTCATAATTTACCGGCAGATACGGTGAGGTTTGAAAAAAGGATACGGAAGGGTTTGAAAAAAAACTTGCGAGGCGCCCTCGCACGAGGCGCACAGTTCGACAGCCACAATTATAGGAGCTGTTGGTAAGTACGTCGTTGGCAATGTTGGTAGTCGAACATATCGTTCACGCAACTATTAATTGCGACGCCTCAAAGTTCTTGGCTGGATCACAATTTTCAAGACGATGGGGCTCTTTGAAATATTCAGCCAAGCGGAATTTTTGGGGGAACAGGAACACGATGAGTGGACCGGAGACGTAATCGATATTTTCCGCTCTTTTATTTTTTTGCTAAAGTGAAAAGAATGCGAACAGGGAAAATAAAATGTCGATGATTTTGAAAATGGCAGATGCGAGCAGATTCAAAACTCGCACGAATGTGACAAAAGACTCAGAAATTCTAAGCCCCAGTGAGTGGAAGGAGAGGATTTTTATACAATATCTGAGGAAAAAGTTACCAACCAAATTCTACTGTTGAAAATATTGAAAATACCAAATAAAGAAAAATCAATTAGATTTCATTTTCTAAAAACACGAAGATAATGTCGCAATGTATAAACGCGCACAAATTCCAATATGATAATGAGTGCATAGAGTGCAGGTAATAAATCCCACGGTAAATAATCCGGTCAAACAATACATACCTGGGGCGTCCGGATAAATTGGAGCAGAGCGATTCTGGATGCCATATCATAAAACATGAACACAAAAATAATCAAAAAGTATTATTGGAATATTTGGCAATGAAAATCGCAGTCCGTGTCCTCTTTACACTTTATTTCCGTTTTCTTATTTATTCTTTTTTTTTGTTCATTACTCATTTTATTAACTCTTAATAATCCCACAACCCCAATAAATTTCAAGTCCATGCATCCGCAATTTCTTCCATATAATTCCCACTAACCCTCATTCGCTTGACACAAGTTTTTTTTTTCCTCTTCTTCTGTTTTATTTATTAGTACTTTTTTAATCATAAATTCGATTAAACATTATGCACTACTTCTCGATCAATTTCTCTCCTGTCTTACTGCGATCCCCTCTTTTTATTTTGCATTTCCTCTTTCGTTTTATTCGAGTTCTGCATTTATAAATCTTAATTGGCTATAAATGATTGAAAAAACACACACCTCCGTTTCGACCATTTCATCCGATATAAATGCGTTATTATTTCTTATTATTTTTTTTTTTTTCTTGATAACATTAATATATCAGTATTGTTGTTGTTGTTTTTGTTGTTGCTGTTGTTCAATTTTATTTTTATTATTATTGTTTTTATTTTCATCAATATTAATATTGTTATTATTATTATTATTATTATTATTATTATTATTATTATTATTATTGATGTTGTTGTAGTTGTAGTTGTTAATGTTGTTGCTGTTGTATTTTTGTTTGTTTCTTGTTATTATTATTATTATTATTATTATTATTAATTATTATTTGTTGTAGCTTATTCATTATGTATCATCATTAATACCTACTAACAAGTGCATCACACCCACACAACGCAACATTTTTTTTTCACATCTCCCTGTGACTGTCTTTTTGAATTTTTTTTTCTTACATGCATAAGAATTCTCGGTCGGGTAGATTTTTTGTTGTTTTTTTTGTTCTATTTGTCACTTTCTCCGGAATTTGTTGGTCAAACGTTGTTTTCGTAAAATTTTAGGACGTGCACTGCTCCCGGGGAAAAATGAAATTACTTTCGAATAGGATGGTCTTTGGATTTTCTTGGTGTACGTTGAATTTCCGTAGGTTTAAATAAATTAGTGATTTGTCGATCGGATTTCTGGGGGGGGGGGGAGATTAAATGAAACTCGGGGCTTGCAGTTGGGACACACGTCACCAAATTACTCCTCCGGTCGTTCTCTCTCTCTCTCTCTCTCTCTCTCTCTTGCCTTTTTTTTTGTGTATAAACATGTTGTAGAAACTTTTCTCCCTCTCGCCGACAATTTTTTCTTGTCTCCTGCTTTTCGACGATTCTGTTTTTTTTTTTAATGAAATTACGTATACGTTTCGTCAATCGAATCGAATGAAAGCATCGAATGTCCAGAATAAGGAACGACTCGATCTCACTTGTCACGATTCTCTTTTTATCTATTATAATCGATATTACGCTATTGTATAATACATTCAGCCGATGCCGCGGCTCTTGAATTATGTTTCATTGACCTAAAAAAAGGAAGAAAATGAAAGCTTGTTCGTAGACGCATTATTTGCTTGCTCCATTTTTCTGATTTTCATTTTCCTCTGTATTCGCCCAGTTTCCAATGCATCTCTCCATTATTTCTTTCTCTTTATTGGTGCTTTTTTAACAAGTCGATTAGCGAAGCTCGTTTTGAACAATTTATCTCCACGCTTCCAGCTCCTCATGATTTTATATTTTCGTTCATGGTGCGATCCGCATTGCGGCTATTTAACCGGAAAAGGAGCGGAAGCTTTCCGCCGCTGAAACGAAAATAATTATGATCCTTCGAAACGGATTTCTCCGTTTCGAAGGATCACGAACAATAACTTGTCCAAAATAACTTTACAAAAATTACTTTATTCGAAAAAACTTGTCCGCATAAAAACTTGTAAATAACAACTTGGATGATCGCAACCTAAAGTGGGATTGGAATTTGGATCGTTGGAACACAACGAAAAATGTTTTTCTTTTCTTTTATCATTTTTTTTCATTTATGGATTGCTGAAAAAAATTTCATCAATTATTTGACTGCTTGACTTGACCAGCCAAACATTGCTCTTTAATTTTGGACTCTTCTGAAGAGAAAAAGGAATTATTTCGTTGCATTCCAACGATGGCGAAGCTTTCACATCGTGACTTTAATCAATATCCACAGTGCAGCCATTTTATTACCTTTATTCCGGATTTTATATCAAAGACAACATAATTAACAACTAAGATAAAGTAATCAAAGTTATAATCGAGGCAATGAATTCTCTAGTTTCTCAAAATGATTAAATAAACGTAATGACACTTTTTGTATTCACTGAGTACAAAAGAAAACCTAGTCCCAAGCACAATTCATCATTATTCGATGACTCGGGAATTTACGAAACCATGAGGAAACAATGACGATGAAAAAGAATTTTTTATTCAAGTTTCAATAATTTCTATTTAAATGTATTATTGCAGAGATTATTATTAACAAAAGTGATTATTTTGGACAAGTTCATTTGGATGAGTGATTTAAACGTGTCACGCTTTTCTCGAGGCTATGAACCATTCGAGAATATCAAATTAATTACGAATCATGAAAAAGTTGTGTTTTTTTTAAATTCACGTTCATATTTCTTCGACACTCTCGATCTTATAATATCTAATTCTTCCGCACGAGGAAAATATCACGAACGGCACATTTTTAATTACTCGAAGGATGGCGATTGACATGAGCAGAAAATGGTATTGCTCGTCATGATTCGTTCGACGCGTCTGAAGCGTGTACGTGTGTTGACGCGGGCGTGTGAGTATTTGGATGAAAAATGAAACGCGAATGAGGATTTCTCGCTGAAGAGAGAATTTAATTAATGTTGTCAAATGGAGGAAGGCGTTCACTGAGACCATTCGTCGTTAACGTCGATTTCATTTTTTTACTAATCGCCAATAAAATTTGAAATTTAATCATTTCGAATGAATTTTCAATGAGCAACTCCGATCGGAACAGCTCCACATTGTTTTTGTTGTAAAGGAAGAAAAAATAATTTTCTAATAAGAAACTGCGTTTCGTATAAACTCAAAAATTGAAAAATATTTCATTTCGCCATTCGCTGTTGAAGCGATCGTCGGATATTAATACAAGATTTTTTAGTTTTCATTGCCAGTCGAGTTTTTAAAAATTGCTTGTCATCTTTGCAGGAGTTTCTTTTCAAATGATCGAGAGAAAATTCGTGTATCATTTTATTCTGTATTTTTATGATAATGATTACGAACACGCACCCAGTATTCGCACGGCAGTACACAGTCATATATTTTTGCAGCCACTCGCAGATGGAGAGAAAAAGAGGAAAAAATATGAACGAAAGAGAACACAGTTATTTTTTTGGTACTTTTTGTTGCTTCTTTTTTTTCAAGTCACTCTTTTTACGTCTTTCCTCTCTCTCTCTCTCTCTCTCTCAGTTTCGTTTGTTGATCAACTGCCGTATGCCGACGCTCATAGTATCCTCATAGAAATGTATATTAAAATTGGAAAGCGTACGGCGAGAAGAGGACAATTTTCCATGGTCATATCGTCCGCTCCCGGAGATAAAAATTGCATGAAATCGATAAAATTGCAAATGGATAAATATGCATTCAAGTTTTTTCAACGATTGCTAAACCATGTAGAATTAATAAATCATTTGAACAGTCAATAAATCTCGATCGATTAATCTGTCTTTATCGTCAAATTAACGATCGTAGACGGGCTTCCGTCAATAATTTTTTTCCGGAACCCCCTCGATCTATAAAAACCACATTTGTTTTAATTCTTTTTCACAACTGCTTTCGCCTTGGTTTATTTTTTATTTTTATTTTCATTTCTCGTGTCGTTGTTTCCCTTATCACGGCATCTCGCCATATTTTCATTCTCGTCCGTACCATTTTTTTCTTTAAGTAATTCTAACATTATGAAAAAAAAAATGATGACCGAGCACGAGCTCGACTTTTCATCGTAACTTTCACGATAATCTTGTTTTTAGAGGCTCGATGACGATAATCTCTGATTATAACAATATATAATATTACCATTTTACAACAATATGTAACCGTAAAAATAATAATCGAGCATAATCTTCGACACATGTGATTTTTTTGTTAACACATCCGCAAAAAGTCAAAAATGTTGGCTCTCTCTTTATTTAATCGGTGAATGAGTTAAAACTGCTGATTCTCCTGTTGGAGGAGTGGAAACCACGTATTGGTTCGAATGGCTGAGCTGGAACCCAAAGTTTCGGAGCCTCGGAGTTCTGCACATTGAAGTCCACCCCATAAACGTTCAACAATAACAATAACAACAACCACAACAATAGAAATAATAATAATCGTAATCATATAATCGCAATTGTAACGATTCGTACGAATCGTATCGGTTCGATCAGTCGTTTGAATAACGTACGATTAAATAAAATGTATATATGTAAAATTAAAATAGAAAGATTGATTTATTTGTTAGAATTACTTAAGCCTCGTTCTTGCGCTCTCGTTCTTCCCCCTACGTGCTCATAAAATTCACTCATTACCTTACCGACACTAATTCTCTGATACACAGCGGAGACTATTGAGAAAAAGTAAGAAACTGAGGAACAGAAGACACACACAAACTTTGATGATGATGATGATGATGATGATGATTATGATGATGATGATGATGATGATGATGATGATGATGATGATGATGATGATGATACGAACGTGATGCGACAAGGTATCTGAAATTTTCGTAAGTTTGTCGCTTTTTTAACAATCGCACATTTACACCTGGGTCATACGGACCCCGTTGCGAATACGAGAAAGTGGTGGCACTACATGGGACCGCAGTGAAACGTTATCACTCTCACGACGCGTCAGAGAATCGATTGGCCTACAATTATCCTTAATTCGCATTGACAAGGACTCTGGAACGTTGTTTATATTCGTTTTTCGAAAATGTACTTGTCTCGATTCGCTACCGCGAATGTTAATAATCTCGCTCAGAGGTTTTCTCGTGCGTTCGCTCGTCTTTGCAATTCATTATTCTCGTTCCAGCATTCAACTGTTTCAATATAATCTTCAAGTGTTTCTGTTTTATTTTGCTTACCGTTCTCTCGCCCTTGGCAGACCCTCTGGATCCTTTGCTTCTCTCTCGTTTTTTTTTTTTTTTTTTTTAATAGGTTAATTATGGTTGGGTGAATGGCATACGTTTGTCTTTTAGTTTTGTTTATACGTTTTTTTTTTTTTCATTTTCTTATTCTCATTAGATAGGGCAGTGTCGTGGACGGTTACGGACAGCATCCGTATCCCAAATGTTTCCTACATGTATACATACTATTTAATAAGTACATGTTCAACAACCGTTCTTTAGAGCTAAGGTTTATAGGTATCATTACTTCATTTACGATGTATTGTTGTTTCCCTTTTGCTTCTTATCCCTCTCTCTCTCTCTCTCTCTCTCTCTCTTTCTCTCTCGCTCTCTTCGAGTCTCTCCGCTGTTGATCGTTTCTGTGAATCTGTTGGTTCCTCGCAGTTGGCTTGATTGACGAGAGCACTCCGAGAGGAAGAACCCAAAACAATTTAGCTGCAATCTAGTTGGCGCAACACGGGGGCGATTATTGGAAAAAATCCTTCAGCCTCGTTCATTCCTTCGGTTAAATTTGGCACACGTTGCACGTTGTCTTTTTTTTTTTTAAATAAAATCGCCATCATATGCTACAACTAAGAGTCAGCGTTATATCCTTTTCTCACTCAATCTTCGTGTCTCGATAGTAAGCGTCCGAAACGATTATATCGTTACCGACGAAAAACCCGAGCAGTCGTACGTTCCTTGTTTTCTTTTGTTTGCATCCGTTGCATATATCTTGATCCTCGCATCTCAAACACACGCCCTGCTGTATCGTTAAATGAATAAATAGGTTTGCTGTATTTGGGTGAGTTTTTTTTTTGGTATCGCTTTTTGGCTCATGTGTGTGTATGCGAGTTGGTTTTGTGTTGTTGCTTATTTTCTATATTCCCCCGCGCTGGGCGATCTCGCGAGCGATCATCATGAAAGATTTGTGTGTCCATTTTCAAGTAATGCTTGTTGAACAGTGTGCTCGAACTTTTGTTTGACTAACGCAGTGACCGAGAGTAGTTAATAAATGGATACGAAATTCATGCCTACTCCTGATTTTGCCTGATGTACGAGATGAGGCTCGAATCGCGGCACGCACGGGCTCGTGTGTGTGTGTGTGTGTGTGTGTTTTGTATATATAATTCTATCTAAGAGTAAAACAGCGCATTCCGCATTTGTTGAGTTTCGTTTCTCCGGTCGTCTCAGCTGGTTCATTAAAGTCTATCCTCTTCCTCCTCCTCGTTATCCTCGTTATTCTCTTCGGATTCTTCCTTGTAGCCAGGATGTTCGCTAATAGCATAATAATTACCGTTATAAATAACTCCAAGCTCTCTCAATACGTCGCCCCGGATAATAGCCTTGATAGTCCAATTGTAACATTCCTCGCTCTCACTCTCACGGTCGAGTCTCTCGACGTCGAGGATTTTCGAGCTCAGCCTCTCGAGAATAATACCAATGTCCTTGATACTGAGGTGATGCTTCTGATCGACGGTCAGTTGATCGATGAGAAGTAAAAATTTCTCAGACGTTACGATCTCGTCCTCCATAATGGTGTTTTCAGTTTCAGACTCTGAACTATCGTGGTCTTGATGATGATTGTTGTTGTTGTTGTTGGTGCTGGTATTATTATGGTGGTGATGGTGATGATGATGAAGGTTGAAGGGAGCAGGGCCGGAAGTCGGAGTTGAGCCAGTACCGCTGGATGACATCCTCGGGGAGGATTCCTCGTCGGTCGTATCCCGAAATCTCACGTGACCCTTGACCATGCCGGATCGTCTGGTACCGTCCGAGAGAGACGAGGGGGGTTGCGGCGACGGTGTTTGCGTTTGGGTCTGCTGCTGTTGTTGAGAATGTTGGGAATGATGTTGATGCTGGGCATCTTGAATGGGCGAGGTCGCTACCGACTTGTGCACAGCAATGCGTCTGCCTTCTTCGTGGAGAGCGCAACAATGGAAATCACACTCTGCGGCGTTCTGACCATCCGGACCGTTCACCGGACTACCGTTCCTCGCTACCGGCTGGTGTATGTGATTCGAACACTCGGGCGTGTGAATGTGAATGGTTGTGCTCTCGAATGAATTAGTCGCCTGCTTCACAAGACGTCCCGTCATACCACCGTGCTGCTGCGATTGTTGTTGTTGCTGCTGCTGCTGCTGCTGCTGCTGCTGCTGATGATGACTCGGAACACCGGAATTCGCACCAATCCCACCTCCTGATACTATACCCGGTATTATCGAGCCCGAGGCGATAATCGACCCGTAGGAACTATTACTCGGACTAGTAAAACTCTTTTGCACCATATCGTCATGATTTATCACAGTGATTTGGGGACTGCTGTAACGCGGCGGACATACTATATCACCGCTTTTAATCACTCCGTAATTGAGCTTGTCCAAGCTCGTTTGAATAACCAACGAAGGACGTTGCATTCCAATGCTACCACCAGCACCGCCGCCGCCGCCGCCGCCACCAACGCCCCCTACCCCGCTAACAAAAAAACCGCCATCCGACTTGATCTTTGTCGGGGAATACTTGGAGCTCGTTCCCATACCGTCCTGCATAATTTTAGCCTGATGCTGCTGCGATGATTGAAGGCCATGTTGCTGTTGCTGCTGCTGCTGCTGATGATGGTGATGATGTTGTTGTTGCTGCTGTTGCTGTTGTTGCTGCTGCTGCTGATGCTGTTGCTGTTGGTGCTGATGTTGCCCTGACGACGACGAACTGCCCGACGAACGCTGGTCCCAGTGCAGCACCACTGTGACACGGCCCTTGTTGTCCATAATCTTCCACGATGGGGTCTCATCGTGCAACTCCAGCGCGTGGATCGTCTCGCAAACTATTTTCGGTATTGCGGAAATTGCTGTGACACAAATTACATCCATCTTTACTTTCACCGCATTACAAAATATAACTAAACGTTAAACACACCAACAGATACGTGCGACAAATTTTATCAACAAATATATCATCCTCGTCGACCGATTAGCCTTGCAGGAGCAAACTTACCGACCGGACTTTCCTGCAAACACTTTTATTTTTAATACTCGCGGCGTCAAGCCGCTGCCACGTCTCTCGATATCAATGAAACTATATATTTGACTGGTCCATGAAAATCCGATCAATGCCGTGCCTTTGATAGATGATTTTAAAAAATCGTATTTATCAAGAGAACACTGGAATTTGGCAAGAAAAATTTAGCAATTTTATTTGAAAAATACTTGGAAAAATTTTTCAAAAATTCTCACGGTCCGATAAATGCCATATTTAACAAATATGGATATTGATAAAATTTATTGGTAGCATAAGAATTTGAAAACTTTTTATTGTCCCGACAACTACGATTATTCCTACGATATATAGGTATTCGTAAGAGTATTATTATGAGAATTTTTCGAATTTCATTCTTCCGGTGAATGCAGCTTCACGAATATATACAAGCATGGGGGGGGGGGCATATAAGCTCCGAAATGCACAGTTGAATTCGTGTGTGGGTGAAAAAACGATATTCGTCGATATCGTTTTCTCGCATACTCTTATGTGCTTTGCCGGCATTCAACAGAAGCATACAGCAGAGCATGAGTTTTATAGGTGGGAGCAGTACAAATTTGCTAAACATTGTGAGTGAGACTTCACATTGGTACAAATATATCAGAATCGTGGAATATTTAGATTGACGAACGAAAAAATGGTTAATTAAGCATTATTTTAATTGGAGTAAAGAGGAAGAATATCGAATCATAATGTACAGCAGCAACGTATGAGGTTCCAATGGAAATAGCTTGGATACGTACCGGCACGAATAATATCAACGCCTGTTGGGCACCAGCGTTCGCCATGCCTCAGCAACAGTAAGATCGTGTTGTTGGCGAGAGTCTTGAAATACTCGCCGTCCTCTACCTGAGTCCCGTCTGACTCGAGCACCAGACAAACAATCTCGCTCTGTGGGACGCCTAATTTTTCTTTCCCTGAATCATATCATCGATAAAAACAACAATTAGCACAAGATCTTTGCAACGTGCAATCGGACACCAATGTGTTTCCTAACAAAAATATGATTAATGAAATAGAGAAAAACACGTACACAAATGTGCAGGTCTCACCTCTGTGTACGAGCTCCTCAAAGTTGCTCACAACGAGTCCTTTTCTCACGTTACGCCAGCTGTCCCATATCTTGAAAGGTCTTTTGCTCCGTAACTCCTGCATCACAAACGTCAAGCATGACCTGCTGAAGAATCACGTGAGAGAAAGCACAAAATTCTTATAAATATATAACCAACGAAATGAAAGCAAATTTCCAATTATTTTCGGATAAAAGAGTCATCCGGACATGGGTTAACGTATTACTATCACAAAACGACTTTATTTAGGGTTCTTTCAAAATTTAGTATAAACGTTCTTGGCACCAAAACTAACAGTTTTCGCCTATGAAGAAAATTTTTCTGACGTTTAGAATTTCCAATTTTTTATTTTTCCCATCTAAAGGCATGAAAATTCAAGTCGTGGGGAAGAAACTCGCCAGGAGAAAACTGTTAGTTTTGGTGCGAAGAACGTTTAAACAAAATTTTGAAGGAACCCTAAATAAAGTCGTTTCGTGATAGTAATACCTTAACGAATTTTGCATTTATGGCTATTTATAGGAGTAGCTACGAGTTCAATCATAGGGAGTGCTGAACAAGGTAAAGAGGGAATAATAGAAAATAATAATAATCCAAATCTATATGCACAGTTCCACCAAATCCAAAGTCGTCTAACGTGCAAGCATAATACAGAGAAACGACTGATTAGAACGAATATAAGCACGAAGATACCAAGGACAAAGTGGAATCTCGATAATCTCGACTAAATGTTTGAAAATACCATAAATCTCGACAACACTCGCAACGTTATGGGATTTTATTATGTTGGATATTTAAAGACACACACACACACACACGTATATCGAAGCTTGGCCAACACGATGATTTGCTCGGTAATCACCTAGATGTTAACTCGAGTGTCCATATCAGGTCAATGGAATATCAATTCAACCTGCTGCACCGTCGAGCTGATCACGCTTCGCTTTGATGCAGAAAATACTTCGCAACCACCGGGGTTTGCGATTGTTTTTGTTTTTTGTTTCCCCCCCCCCCCCCCCCCCCATAGAATTATGGAAAATTGAATTGATGTAAAATGGAAACAATCCCGTGATGCGAATCATCCAAAACTAACAATAGTTCCAATTAATTCCCATTAGCATTGTTGTTGTTGTCGTTATTGTTTGTATTAATATTACCAATATTCTTGTTATTGGGGTTTTTATAACTCCGATGCCGGGCTGGAAATTGATAGAGTAAACATAATGTGGGACAACTATATAACGATCCTTCTATGGATAAACCGATGAACCAGCCCCCATGCACACGAACGTGTTACAGACTCTGACGAAAAATACCGCGGAATGAATTCTACATTTTATTTCGTTATTTTCAAAGCAACGAAGGTTGCGCGGCGTTGGATAGTTGGATTGTGAGTCAGTTTCTTAGAACGTGTCGGGACCAATTAAAAATATCCCAGCGTCCAATTTGGATGGATGAGGGAAAAGCTTCGACATCCGCCGCGTCTGACCAAAGCGTGGCTTTGACTACTCAAGATTTGCCGAGCGCTGCGCCAATCGATGAAATGAATCATTTATTTAAATGAAATGTGCATGGTGCGTTATTAATTGTATGGAGCCATGGGATGCTTCCGGCATTTTTGGCCATAAGATCCAAGGCTCATATCCGCGGTTAAGGAGTTTCTATAGTCATTGTAAAGGACGGTGAGGTGGAAGTTACCGGCGATACAATGTTGCTATGCTAAACCGTGTTAAAAACATGAACATTCAAAAAATATAATTAAAATTTAATACAACTTTGTAAATATATTCTTCAGTATTATAAATGACGATACAAACTTTTCAGATTTTTTTTTTAACCATTTCTCCAGTAATTGAACATTCAAGTTCACGTTTATACGCATAGCGTTTTCATATATATAAGTATATATTCCGGGCATAATAATTCTGCTTTAATACCGAATTACTCGATAAGTCGACAGATGAAAAATTTGAAAAAATTTGTGTGTTTTCGCCCTTAATGTAATTTATAAATTTCTCAATATTTAGACTTTCCTACCGAAACTTCTCAATAGATTTAACAACAGAAACAACTTTGCTCGTATGAGCCGCAGCTGTTGTTCATCCTGCTTGGACGCTGTACTCAGCAAGGATTCTACTCGCGTGCACAATTTTTACCGCGAAACTATCGCGAAATTGTCGTTCGTTTAATAACCGGAAAAAAAAAAACAATGTCGGAAAAATAAGTGAAATAAATGAATAATAGAATCGCGGGGGGAAGGCGCTGATGAAACATGTGAAAAAATGACGGGCTGTGCGAACAAAAAGAACGACAAAATAGTGTTCGAGTTGGCCTCCTTTTGTTTTCAACCGGGGTGGCGCTGAGACCCTCCTGCGCATGCGCCCAAAAAACTTATGGTCGAAAACACTGACCTGATTCAATAACTCCTCTACGAATTCTTATATACAATTGTAAAAAACAATGTGACTCAAACATTAATACATTTTCCGCCGAGTTTCCGAACACACAGAAATCCTAAAAGAGAGAAAAACATAAAAGATTTGGGATAAATTGATATTTACTGTTCATTCATTTCCAATTGAATTTCCAGTGATGAGCAAAAAAGAACTCGAGCAAAAACCAAACATTAAAACTATTTTACGTTTTGTTGTACGCGGTTAACGCGCGCGGTAACGACGTGAAAATAGGCTGGGGGGGGTAAACAAATTAAAGGTGAAGGGAGCGAAGCAATTAAGCAGGAGGTCATGTAAAAGAGTAAACAGGCCGAAAAGGGTCTATCAATCGATAAAGGTGAATCACCTTTTTCGTTAAAACTAAGCCCCGTCCGTCCATCGGTCCGTTTTGACAAACAGCACTTGATGAATAACGTGAAATGTTTATTGTCGCAGCAGGTGTTATCGAGCTGCGCATAACGTGATCCCTGGCTCATTGTTAGTTTTTAATCTATCGATTAATCCAGCGGGATTGTTTCATTTACGAAATGCGTGGGTGCATGCGTAAGAGAGAGGGTAGGTGGGTGCGAGAGAGAAAGAGAGAGAGAGAGAGAGAGAGAGAAGCGAGAAGCCGGAACATGGTCAACGATCCCTCGAGATTGCAACACCTACGAGCGAGAGGCGGGCATGACAAGCGATGGAATAGTTGGCTGGCGTCGCCAACATCAGCCAACAAAATGTTTTGAAACCAAACGAAAGTGTCGAGGAGAGAAATTAGTCGATTTGGTCGAATCTGCAGCGTTAAGGAAGGTCAACAGATCGCTGTGTCAATGACCCGCTTCGTTCGGGCATATATAACCACAAAAATGTCCATTCGCAATAAAATCACGAGCCATGTTTTCGTAATCAAAAATTTGAATATACACACGCGAGCGATGAAGACTCAGTCTCGCCGCGACAATTAAGGAAAATAAGTTTATAGGAAGCTAGAAATGGTTATGTGCAAAAATTTCAGGTATGGGTATACGAGGGCGGGAGCAGGAAGAACGTTGAAAAGTCAAATACATGGAGAGAGTGGGGTGTGCGACACACGTTTAATGAGAAAAGTCGAACGGCAGTGGTTCGTGTGTCATGGGGTTATCTACCAGGGAAACTGGGTCACGTAAAGTATTTGGGACAGGGAAGGGTCCATTGGCCGAGTGGCAGCCACCGCGACCGATATACCGAAAGCACCACCACCACCATCCAAAAGAATATCTTTGTCTTTAGCCCAGATCGCAGGTGCATAAAAACCTGCTTTGGACATTTCAATAATTATTACTTGACGATCTGGCCCCTCACAAAATTGAACGCCATAGAAATGAAACGAAGAAAAATGGTGAAAATTTTCGATTTATCGAGCGAGAAAAAAACGTTTGCACCGCAAGAGCTTCGGCCTCAGATGCCATAATAGTCACTCGTCGAAACGTGAAAAAGACGATGAAAGATTGTTGAAAATTACGGATCAACTTTAGAAACAAAAAGGAATAAGGAACGATGCAGTTATTTTGCAAGTAGAAAGCTTGCTTTAACGAAGCTGGAATGCAGGTCAATCGTAGGGAAGGGCTGCACTACGACGACTACTTTTTTCAGCACACGAACACACGTATACGCGAGCAAACACACACACACACACACACACACGCTTACACGCATCCCTGAGATCGCAAAAGAATGTTAAAAAAAATCAACAAATCTTCTCGCGAACGTTGGTGACGAAAAAAAATAGGGAAATTTTTAATTCCCCTAAAAATATGGGCCAGCAACGTTCGTCAGGCTTTTGCGACAACACAGCAGCAGTGGACACACTTATATGTTTGACAAATTGACAGTTTTTCATACCTCTCTTGCCATTACGTCATGTCCCTGCAGGTAAGGGACGATCCCGAGAATACTCGTTCAAAATTTCGTTGGAAAAAACTCAAGCCCAGCACTCGCACGCAACATTTTTCTCGAGGTATAAAATTTCAATTTTTTTTAACACCTCCGCCTCTCCCGCGAGTAGAGAGTCTTTACGATGATCCCCGCTCGAGTTGTACACCGCAAAAAGCTTCGAACCTAGTCACTGATGGTTTTTGTGTTTATCCGATTCAATATTTCGTTGGCGTTCCATCACTTATTTCCTTTTTTCCCAACCGTATTGTTCGTGCAATCTCTTTTCCATTTTTACCCCCGACGTATTTTTTTTTTTTTTATAATTTTTTTTTTTTTTTTTTTTTTTTAATTTTTTTTATAAGGCTTTTCTTGTTATTTTTCAGTTTTTTTTTTGCATGCAACAGCAGCAGCAACGGCAGAGAGGAACCCGAACCGCCACTAGCGAAACCTTCAGCTGCACCCCTTATCGGAGAGTTTAGCCGCTCCTCGGTGACTATACCCAACACTCACACCAATCTGCCGCCGCCAATGGCCAACCAACTCTTCGACATACAACTATGTGCGCCTCGTCGGTATGCGTGCACATGTAAAGGCGTGTGGGTTGGAAAGAGAAAGAGGGAGGGAGAGCGAGAGAGAGAGAGAGAGAGAGAGACGGAGGCCGCAGAAGCACACAGCGCACCGAGGACACTCCGAGACGACCCCCTAACGATATCGGGACTATCTTGCAGCAATCCCCTATATCTTCCTTTTTTTTCTTCTTCTTGCTCTCGGCGTACTTGCAGAGGTTATATTCCACGAAAAAAAAGTATATCGGAATTATAACCTCATTGTGTTTATGGAAATGATGGTTTTTTACTGTCAACGACCATAGCGAAATCGTGAACGCGCCACTGTAATAATTTCTCCACTCTCTCGATTCCACTGGCCACTTAATTATATCGTTTAATCTCGCATATTACTCTGTCCGGTTTCGTGGTTATTACCAAATGGCAAAGAATCACACTTCACAAAGTCAAAAAGTGAAACTTTATGGTTGCGGTTTCTCGCTGCTTTTACTACGTGCTTTACATAGTTTCGTTGCTGTTTATTCTAGTTGTTTTGTGATCGATGTTTTTATTAGTGTTTTTATTGCGAAGGGGATTATCATTGAGATGACACGTTCACTGAAATAGAAGCAGCACCTTTTTTCTCGTTTACTTCATTTTGTTCCATGACTATATGTGGAGTTTGGATTATTATTATTATAACCGAGTAGTAAATATAAAAATAATGTAGATCTGTTGGAAAAGAGGATCGACGACCGACGGTGGCGGCGGCGACAACGTGAACGATAACCGAGACGACGACAGCGACCGCGACGTGGCCGCCGGTGGCAATGTCTAATGAGGACCGGGCGTGCCTCAATAACTCGCAGCAGCCCCCGATGGTATCATGCACCACCAGGTGACGCGTCCATCATCCTCGCACCGCGAAACACCGCGAATTTTCTGAGCGTAAACGCGTTAAAACGTTTGCAACGACCTTAGCAAAGTGGCCGCTGCTGCGGAACCTCGTGCCTCGATGCGTACGATACACTAGCCTGCTTGGGATAACCTATTTTATACATATATACATATTTGTAACGTAGGAGACCCTATAAATGTAAAGACGCGAGGCAGCAGGCAGAAGGCAGCAGGCAGCGGCGGGCGGCAGGGTGGGAGAGTCATGTGAAATAAGAACGGGAGCAACGCAGAAGGAAAATGTCCGTTGCTCGCGGCGCTGAAGCCTCGGCGCATCACCCCCTCCACCCCCGGCCACCCGTGTATAGTAAATTCACCCCACCCCGAAATCCCCGAGCACCCCCATGCAGTACGGAGAATCTATTTCAGCCATGGTCGCACACACAGCAGTACACACACTTCTTCCTCTGTGCTTACTGCGACGACTCCTGCTGCTGCTGATGCTGCTGCTGCTGCTGCTGCTTTCTAGATCGATCCTCCCTCCTCGCAGTACTTGTATATCTATATATACAACCGGACTGCACCTTCACCGCGAGTATGCTGCTCCTTCACGTGCTCTTATATTTACTTTTTTTATGTAATTTTAAATAGGTATATATATCACAGACTTGGCACATAGCGTCAACAGAGAGGTGTAACTTATCGTACGAGGTTGCTCATCATCGGCCCTTTCGTTATTAACACAGGCGATGGTCGCGCGGCGGTGCTGCATGGTGCGTTAGCTCACCTCATCGTTCACCTGCTTTCACGGCTTTCGTTAGTGCCGTTAGTGGTTATTCGTCGCGATTTATATTTATTCCCCACTCGCCAATGCGAGCAGTGTGCATGCATCTCTAGGTCAACTCTCTAATTATATAAGCTTTTCCAGCTTCCACAGTATCATCCTGGAAAGTCGAGATTTAATATTATTGTACGAGATGAATCTCTGAAACAAAAACTCTGCCTCCAAATTTTCTCCATTCTACTAGGACTCGAATTAATATAGTATAGGGATTCGTTCAACCGGTTCAACTTGAAGCTCTTTCCCGCCATTCTTCGTTCGAGGTCTGACCCTCCTGACCTTAGCAAAACCTCGCGAGACATCTGGTGTTGAATTTTTAAAACTTGGATGTACACCCGCCAGATATGATGGTCATTAAAATATTAACTATCAAACGATTTTTTTCAACTCTCAAACGATAAAAAAACGCCGCTGTTTACCTAAATAGCGATCTATCACTTGCTCGGTCGGTAAAAATCCCCCTACACGATTATTTGGAGATACTGAATATTTCAAGAGAAATATTAATTACACGTTGTTCCCATTTCACCAGAGAAGAAGATATAACTTTTGTTTTTCTCAAAATATGAAGGGTTTCTGAGAAAAACGTGTATCTACTTTTTGGCTATCTCACTCGCACTCACGCGACTGCTAGATCACTTTTAAGAAGGTTGGCTACACACAACAATGTTGCCATGTCAAAAGCATAGGAAAATTCGAAACGATTAGAATTTCATGAAATTTAGTGAGTATTTTCTTTAGTATTAAATATGAATATACGAATTTTTTAAGATGTTCCTTCTCCATATAGGTTTCAAGTAATTGAACACTAGAGTTTACATGCATAAACATAGGATTCAGAGTACATCTTTTGCATATTGTAAACTCCAATTATTCGACAACCATGTAGACGAAAAATTAGAAAAAAATTGTGTCATCGTATTTGATGCTAAAGAATTTCATCACCAAATTTTATTAAATTCTTATCATATTGTCGTATGTAGCCAACCTCCTTCAGACAAAAAAATGTTTTGCGAAATGGAGTGGAGGAGACAACTTCAGATCGTACCAAAAAACTATTACAACTGCCAACTTCAGACGCTGCTACGCTGCTTCCGACGTCACATCAGCCGTATATGAATGCATGTGTGCAGCGCGCGGTAGCTGCTGCTGCATACATATATATGACAATTTCGATATATCGGGGAAAAGGTGTACGTCACACACATGCATATAAAGATATGAAAAGATGAAAAGGCAGTACGTGGTGAACCGTGTTTGACTGTCGTGCTGACAACTGCTGGCGTGTGAATACAGTGTAAAAAAATAAGTGAATTTAACAGTCACCTAGCGCGATACCGCGCGAGTATGTTCTCGTTACTTGCCGTGTGTACGAACGAGTACAAAAAGACGTGACAAAAATATTATTTTTCGTGATGTGGACAATAACGTTGCAAAGTAGATAACGCGAATAATATCCCGCCGAAGCGTGTAGTCGTTCCACGTTGATATATTCGATGAATTACGTACGCGAAAAATATCATTGAGCGCGAGGCATACGTACTCGAGAGTTTTTATTTCGTGACTGTACAAACTCGTACAAAGTGCATTTTTACACTCAACATTTTTCTCATTCTTGATCCATTGTTTTCATTTTTCTTCTCTTTTTTTGTTAACCGCGTGAGGAGGCAAATTCACCGACCAAATGGCCTATAGACCGTTACAGCAGGAATACATGCAAATGCCCGTGGTAACACGGGCCTACACTACAGCCTGTGTCATCACAACCATCGCTGTCGTACGTACATTTTATTGACAAACAAAACTCTCCAATAATCAATCACTCGAACTGAACAATCGGAGAATCAACATTTTCCTCACATTTTTTTATTCCCAGCAATTGGAACTCGTCTCGGCGTTTCAGCTTTACTTTAATCCTATTTTGATAGTCAAACAGTATCAGGTAAGTTTTCCTCAACCATACAAACTTGAACCCAACAATTGCTGTAAGCAAATACAACGAAAAAGATAAATATTTATATTTGCAAAACGGGATAAGCTACAGAGTCGAAAATAGTCGCAAACAAAGGATGAAAAATACTCGAAACTGGAACATCTTCCAAAACGCTGTAATTATCGCGTTATTGCAGAAACAATTTTCGAAAATTTGCGAAAACAGTTGGAAACGCGATCCTTACTGTAAAGAGTCTTGGAGCGATTTGCTTTTAGATGTACTTGTCTCTGAGTCGCTGCCGCGACTCTAAATTCCATTTCAATTCAATTATTCAACTCGAATCTCATGCGCTGCAAAATTGACTGAATTTGAATTTTTAGTCTTATCGATAAAACGTTTTGTTCAGCTATGGCGACTGGTCACAACGTTCCTCTACTTTGGGACGGTAGGCTTCAATTTCTTCTTCAGCATGATATTCACATACAGATACTGCAGGATGTTGGAGGAAGGTCCGTTCCGTGGTAGAACCGCCGACTTTGTCATGATGTTTATTTTTGGCGGAGTCTGCATGATCGTATCCTTTTTAACGGATCTGCGTGGATTTGGCGAGCGCTCTCTGTCAATTGTAGTTTTGAGTTTTCCTTAAGGGACGCAACAGTTTTTTGCTTTCTTCGTGGACCTATTGTTCCTGGGGCACGCATTCACTCTCATGCTCGTTTACGTCTGGTCCAGACGCACGCCGTTTCTGAGGATGAACTTTTTTGGACTTCTCCACTTTCACGTGAGATTCGAATATTCTTGTGGCTCGATTCCGCTTTTTTGATTAACATTTTTGGAAAAAGGATTGAATTTTGTTTATTCGGCAGGCTCCTCTCTTGCCCTGGGTACTTCTTGGATTCTCTGTTCTCTTGGGCAACGCCATATGGGTAGACTTTGTAGGCATGGCTGTTGGCCATATGTATTATTTCGCCGAAGACGTGTTCCCGCATCAGAGAGGAGGATTCCGCATTCTTAGGACACCCCAAATTCTGTATGTTCAAATTTCCGAAAGCGGATAATGTTTTTCAAATTATTCCCTGGCAAAGAAACTACAATGTCGAATGTCGATTTTGAGCATCGAAACCTCCGAGTTTAAGGTATTACTATCGCGAAACGACTTTATTTAGGATTCTTTAAAAATTTTGTATAAACGTTTTTGGCACCAAAACTAACAGTTTTCTCCTATAAAGAAAAATTTTCTGACGTTTAGAATTCGAGATATTTAATTTCCAATTTTTGTATTCTTCCCATCTCATGGCATGTAAATTGAAGTCACGTTTTCGTTAAAAAGTTGCAAGAAAAAAACCAAAGAAACACGATTTCAATTTACATGCGTTTAGATGGGAAAAATAAAAAATTGGAAATTAAATATCTCGAATTCTAAACGTCAGGAAATTTTTCTTCATAAGAGAAAACTGTTAATTTTGGTGCCAAGAACGTTTATTCAAAATTTTGAAAGAACCCTAAATAAAGTCGTTTTGTGATGGTAATACGTTGAGCGGCAAATTGTTTATTGAATGTCATTATTTTTTCTGCAGGAAAACGTTATTCGACGAGCATCCCGAAGATACGGATTACACGCCACTGCCGGAGGACAGGCCAGGACGTTTCGTGTTCGGCCAGGGCGCCGACTTGCAATGAATGGAAAGAGAGTCTCCGTTGACGAAAAGAAAAAAAAAATTGCGATTGTCGTGCACGCGCGAGAGGACGAGAGGAAGAGAGAGAGAGAGAGACGAAGAAGATGCACGATTCGTTGGTGCATTTACAAGATCCCGTTTACCTTTCATTTCTCTTTTTGTATTTCATGTGTGCTCGGACTCGCGTTCCAAAGAGATAAATTAATGCAAATTCTCGTTCGGTCGAACGATTCGCACGAAATTTCCTTATCCCGGAAAGTGCGAAAATTCGCGACAAATAAGAATCACGAGGACGAAGGAGCGATCGCAAGTGCGAGACACAACGAAGAATTTTTTCACAACAAAGAGATGAGCGAATGACGGAGAAAGAAAAAACGACTGGAAATTACATTTCACGTGGCATTTCGATTCTTGCTCGCAATTGTACAAACACATGATTATTATTGTTAACTATTATTATGTTTTTTCTTTGATATTACGAGATTCCTTCGATAGACGAGAGAAATACCAAGCACATACGGCGAGAGCCGTGTGTCGTTACGAGGCTGTACAAACTAATAATAATGATACAGAATAAATTATGGACAAAAAAGTGTGTTATTATTTCCGTCGCCGTGTGTCTCTACACGAGAGAAAGAGAGAGAGAGAGAGAGAGAGAGATAGGAGACAAAAATAACTTGTAATTTCCACTAGTGTATATTATCAAGACGAAGCGCCTTTGTTCGTTTTTAAAATATCGACCAATCGTTCGAAACAAGTTCGTTGGTTGGGCTCTTCTCAGCGCTCGTGTTTTCCGTCGTAATTTCGGGGATACTGAGATGCGTAACTACGTATACATATATATATATATATATGCAATGAAACATGAACTATAATACAATGATTGGAGGAGGACTCTATTACAACAACGCGTTCAGCATCGTCATTCTCTTGTTTCTGGTTCGCCACTCGTTTGTTACATTGCAACAGTCGCCAACAGCACCGTTATGTCATCCGGTTTACCACCTGAAAGCAAAAAAATTTCTTCATAAGCTACAAACGAGAAAAAAAGGAGAAATATCTTATTTCCTCATATTGACCCAACAGTGAGGGGGCTCGGGAGGTTTAACGAAAATAAATTACCTATCGCATCGATGCCATTTTGCCTGGCGCTCTGGGCAAACGGCGACATAAAAGACCCATCGAATGCGAGACTCCTCGCCATCCAGGCTATCGAATTAGCTACGCCCTGTATTTTGGTCGGATCGCGCTCGCCCTCGATTTTTTGCATTTCCGTGACTAGCAATTGATCAGGCACATTGTCGAATACGCCATCGGTCGCGAGAAGTATTACGTCGCCGTCCTCGACTCCGAAACTCGATGTGTCCGCCGACTCTGGACTGTAAAGTAACAACAACAACCACGTTTACGTCCTGCGGAGGAGGGGGAGGAAGCGAGTAATGACCGAGCGATGGGAAGCGATTATTTTCAATACCTATCGCTGAGTACCAGGCCCGAATGGCCCGGAGGTGGTAACGACAATTGAAAGGGTGTATTAAAATAGTGTTGTTGCTCGGACGATCGGTGAACGACTTCGCCCTTTCTCACGACGACGAAACCGCTGTCCCCGATGTTTGCCGCGTAAATGCTGCTCGTTTCTTTATTCAAAACGATAACGCACGCGGTGCTGCTACCTAAAACGCAATGAATTAAAAATTGCAATGAGGATCAATAGAAATTGGTCAAATTGTCGTGAATTGAGAATAAACAACAAAGGAAACGTTGAGGGACTGCCGGTTAGAATATAAATCGCACCTAATATAGGCTGCTTATTTTCTAATAGTTCGTAATAACTTTGCGCCAAGAGCCCAGCTGGTTCGGAGGGCACGAACCTGCCCATTGAGACTAGTCTTTCGCAGGTTCTCATTAGAAAACTGGAAAACTCGCCAGGATCGATGCCGTAGTGTCGCCACCCGCCTACCCCGTCGGCCACACCTGCCAACAAAATCAAGAAAAATGCATTTTATTTATTAATCAATTACTTTGGATTTCAATGACCGACAGCGATGGGTACACGGTCGGTGCATGGCTCCGGCAATCACACACGTTAAGCAGCATCGACTGCGGTCAGTACTTGGTTCGGTAACTGCTTAGCCATGTACCGGCTGGCGTATCAATCGTTGAGCGGAAGGCAGTTTTCGCTGAGTTTCTGATGGTGATAACCAATTGGAATTCAGTGAAAATATAGCTGCCTGTATCGGCCAAGGTTTTCCACAGTTTCCCTTGGTCCTCTGGCAAATGCGATACAGTAGTGCATTGAGAAAGAGTGGCTGTGGGCAACACTCTGGGAGGGAACTCAAGGGACTCAGGAACACTGTAGTTGGGGATACAGGAAAGGATCGTAAAAACCCGCAAACGCATATGCAGGAATAATAATATTTTAAAAAAAATACTTTGGATTTCAATGAATTTGGAAAATGCGCAACAACGCGTGAGAAAACATTATTTTCGTGATAAGTCAATTTATCCGGCACTTGGATCAGAAATAAAAACTCATGCGGCCAAAATCCTATTTTCGCATTGGCAATTTGCCTTGGTTTACACAATTCCTTGTGCTGACGTTATTATGTCACATGGCTGTCGGAACAACTATTAACTTTGAGTTTTATTGAAGCATTGGTAGGAAGAATTGTCGTACACTGCTAAAAAGCAAAAATTTTTTTTTTTATACTCGTGGAAATAGGTTATGCAACGAAAATATGGATTTTATGTGGTTTGAGTAGAAATTGGCTGGATGAATGTAATTTATGGAAACGGAAAAGGCGAGATGTTATTTGACTCCTGGTACAATGAAACAGGGTACGAAGTGCACCGAAGTGCTGGCGTCCTAGTTTGGTTCCAAGGAAGAGAGGGGCGAGGGCGAGCGGGCGCTCGATTGAGAAAAGTAAAAAAGTGTAAATTACGCTGAGCAGTTCGTACGGAATCAACTGTTTGACGAAACGTACAAAGCAGGCATGGAAAAAAAGGTCCAACAACTACGAAGGACAATGGGAAATGATTGGAACGAGGAAGTGTAAGAAAAACATTAGGAGCGGCAGGTGGCGGTGGAGAATTGGAAAAGAAAAAGCATAGTAAATAATCACTTGCCGATAACTTCGACAGCCTTGAATTTGGCAGCGAACCAGGCGTCATCGCCAAATTGTCCTTTGCGTATTTTGCCCTGATTGAAATCTTTGGGAAATCCACAAACTGCCGAGACGAAAGATGCACCGCAATGTTTGTTCGTTTCCGTCTCGGTGCACGATGCATTATTCGCGCGGCTTTGGGACGAGGACAGACCGTTCCATAGTGCTCGTGACAGAAGTCTGCCAGTCCAATAAATTGATTGCATCGTCCGCCTTTCAGGCAGGATATACAAAACTCAAAATTTTCTCAGACCCATTTTTGTAATTTAATGCGGTTATGTGCTTCTATCTTCGTCTCTCTCTCTCTCTCTCTCTCGTCTGCTTCCCTTGTCAATTATTAACGCGTTCTCGTAAGCACACACGAGCAGGAAGCACGAAAATAATAACAACTTGGTCCTTACAATTACACTTAATATCAATCAATATTTGTTTAATCGCGGAACTGCGTGACGACCTTTCACGCTATTGTTATTTCGTCAGCACGGAACAATTCTCCGCGATCTTCGGTTTGGAATCTCACACGCGCTCAGACCTCACGACATCCACACATACATACTAGGCACGCGCACTCTTCAATTTCCTCGAGACTCGAGATCAAGCACCAAAATCTTTTTCTTTTTTTTCACTTTGTCATATTTATACATGTATACAGGTACATAGCGTACATAGCAGTCGATGACCCGGGATTAGGAAGTAGAAGAATTCTTAGCGATAGATTGTGGGGATTCTTGTCGCCATCTGGTAGCCCGCAGTGCAAGCGTCAGTTTCTTGTCCAATTTTAAAAATTCAAAAAGCTTAAGGTGATGGAGCAGTCGCTTTCTCGCTATATGAGTGCGAGAGAGATAGGTGCAATTTTCGAAATTTAATATTTCCGACACGGTTTCATCAATAATAAAAAGCCTCGGTCAGCGGATTTTTGCCATCGTCCTGCGTACGCTAACAGAGCCTTTTTTTTATTAGTTAAACGACATCGAAGAATTTTAATTTCGAAAATTCGAGGTGACTGATCCATTATGATGGATCAGTCTTAAGGCGATCTACCACTTGCTCGGTCGGTAAAAATCCCCGTACACGTTTTAATTGGCGAGACTGAATATTTAGAGAAAAATATTATTTGTACGTTGTTCCCATTTCCCCAGAGAAGAAGATGTAACTTTTATTTTTCTCAAAATATGAAGGGTCTCTGAGAAACACGTGTATCTACTTTTCGGTTATCTCTCTCACACTCACGCGACGCGTTAGCGCGTCTCCGTACTTCTGCGACGCTCTGAAGTTGGTCAATGAAATTAACAATCGATCATGGAGCGAGACATTTATATGATGATGCTGCTGCTGCAGGCAGCAGGCGGTAGAGGCGGTATGGCCGAAACCAGCCACAAACAGCTTATTTATCTCTTGGCAATAATCAATCGCCGCAAACTTTTGCGACCTCCAGAAAAAAAAACTTGTAGCCATTCACGTGAGTAATGCAACGACGAATATTTCTCAATAAAATAATCGTATCGCATTGTTTTTTTTAGAGGTTTCGGGCTCAGCGTCGATGGAGAATAACCGATGTTTACTTTTTCGTGTTGTTGCGAATTTTTCCATCTCATTAGTTAACCTCTAATTTCGTAAAAATGGAAATCGGTCGTTATTTTGGGAGGTTTTAAATATTTATTCCAACAGTCACAGATGATCAATGTTGGAAGGATGGTATTGTCGGTCGATCGCAAACAACAATGCGGATGTGGAGGATGACGAGGAGGACAGTCCGGAGGAGGAAGTGCCCAATTACAAGGACCAATACAGAAATTTGAAACGGAAATTAAAGTTTCTCATTTACGAAAATGAGTGTTTCCAAGAAGCTCTCCGCTCCACCCAGAGGAAACTGCTCAAAGTAAACAGAGACAAAAGTTTCCTTCTCGACCGTTTGTTGCAATATGAAAAAGTTGACGCGTCGTTCAGCGAGAGCGACGAGACAGAGTCGTCCGAGGATGAAATTGTTCGAATGGACACTTCAAAGAGGCGAGCGGCGTTTACATTTGTTTATAAATCTTTGCTAACCCGTCGTTGAATTTTTTTCAATTAATTGCAGAAAAATTATTTTTATTTGTTTGTTTATTACAGAAAAAAGCCAGAGGCGAGTGTAAACAATCACACGCCTCATCATCCGGTGGCGGTGACGGTAGTAGCTCCCATAAAACCATTGAACACGAGTAAGAAGAAAAGGCCAACCCCAAAAATAGCAAAAGTTCAAAACCCACCGTCCGTGAGTACTCGAAAAATCGTTACTTTACTTCCAGAGTTGCGATTTTTTGTTTGCACCAACTCACGAGCTCCGACGATCGACGCTTTTCCAGGTGCAATCTCCTAACAACACGGTATCAATGTCTTTCGTTTCCGACGGTCACATGACGCCGGAAGAGGTAGAACGACACTTGGAGTCACGACAAACGTACCTGGAGCTTGTACCGGAAAAAGCACCGCCCACGGTGCCGACCGAAATGTTTAGCAACGATCCCTCGCTCGACAGGTAAAAATTGGCTTCGTTCCCGCACGCATTCCTCACAGTCACCAAACAATAATAATCATTATTATTATTATTTTATCATTAAAAGCGAATCGAACGAGATCGGGGAACTGGAAACATCGCCGAGCAACATGGGCGAGGATTGTCTCAGCGTTGACATGATGCACGAATGAGAAAAACAACAAATTATAGCGATTACTTACGATATTATTATACAAACAATATTGCACATAAAGCGTTAGCCTCCACCAGTCCCTTACCTCCTCCTCCTCCTCACAGAATGAATATTGATGTAATCCCCAATTATTTAATCGTGCTCCATCGATAATATAAAATAATTTTTAATACGTCCCCGTCTTTCTGTTTTTTTGTTTTTTTTCCGAGAACGTCGTTGTTTTGTTTAATGAAAATTGCTTCACGAGGTACGAAGCGCGCGTTTCGCGACGAGTGTCAAAAAAAGGAGGTTTCATCGCAGATCCATTTTCCCTAAGATGGATCCCAATGTTTGTTGCGATTTTGAAAATAAATCGGCAAATAGTCGGAGCGTGAAGAGCGATGATTCGTGAAAATGCATCGGTTGCCAGTACGTTGGAGTATCTTGTTGAAAGAGTCGAAATCGAGTGCGACCTCTTAGCATCAGGCAGTAGAGTCGACGATGAAAAGTCCGGATCCTCTGATTCAAACGATGAAAATTTCGCCAGAACGGATGAAATCCTCAGGAGAAGTACCGCCAGCGGTTCTTCGGAAATTTCGTGCCGTATTTGTTACGACACTAATCCACTATTTCCCATAATATTTCCATGCAAATGCAAGGTCAATAAGCTCTCGATTATTTTTCTTTCCACAATCTCAATCTTAGCTCGGACAATACTTCGCAATGAAATTCGAATCAATTTTGGTCAATTTTTCATTTTATATCCAACGATAATCGTGTAGCAAATTTTTATTACACTCTTCTTTAGCCTGAGTCGAAAATAGTTGCTTGCTTATCGGAGTATCTTGTGCAAATACGAATTATTCGAGTATATTGAAAAGATAATGTACACTATACACGATAAACATTAAATAAATAATAACTATTAAATATTAGAATTAATGGTAAAGAAAGTATTTAATACATCATCGCATCGAGGAGGTTGGATCACGAAATCAAAATATTGAGAATTTGATAAAATTTAGTGATAATATTCTGTGGCATCAAGTATGGAAACACAAATTTTTTACCATATGGGTATCGAATAATTACTCGAGTACCACGTGGTGGAAAACTGTAAAAAAAATTGTACTGTCATATATATTATTAAAGAATATATTTACCAAATTTTATTAAATTCTTATAATTTTGAAATTTTGTATGTTTTTAACATGGTTTAGCATGGCAACATTGTATCGTCGTGATCCAACCTCCTTAATCAATGTTAGAATGAATGATTTTGATGAATTTTCAGTCTTTCGACTTGAGGATAATAAATTGTTTGCAGGGAACGATGGGCGCGATACATTTGACTTGTTTGGAGCGCTGGCTCGAGGAGAGCAATCGGAAAAGTTGCGAGTTGTGCGGACACGAGTTCCAAGTGGAACGAACACCTCGATATCGAGCACTCCGATCGATCATCGTTTGGATGTGTCTGAGCCCACGGCAGCATCAGTTGTTCGTCCGAAGTTTCCGGCTCGATTTAATGCGTTGCATGATCGTAACGCCAATCACGATCGCTTGTTCATACGTGTGCGTCATAGCAGCTGATTTTTATTCCAACAACACTTACGACAATTTTCCACCTGCCAGATGGACGACGTATTCGCTTCTCGCTATGATGACGCTCCTTGTATTTTCCTATTTCGTGTGGATTTACATGGCCGTACAGTATCATCAGAGAGTCTGGTATTACTGGTGGCAAAAGAGCAGTACGGTGCGAGTCAAGCTCCCACCACCTCGGCCAAAGAGCCTCGATCGTCGCAAATTCGAAAACGACTGCTCCCACGTCTGACCGCACGGCACAGCGAAAGTGCCTTTTCTGATCGTTGCTTTTCGTTTTTTCCTCATTGCATGTACAAATTCGATCTCGAAGCACACTTTAAGAGGCTCTGCGTTTTATCGAAATCTTGCCACGACTCAACTGCGACGTGTATATCTTTACTTTGCTACCATCCGATACTTTTTTAACCCAGATCTAAAAGAGCATTAAAAAACATTTAATAATGCTGGATTTTTGGTCATCGTAGATTTGAGACATTTGACGCGCGCGCGCAAATATTTACCACTTCGGTTCCAATGGCCGATATGTTGGCAGCAAATCGTGAAAGGTCTTTGCCCTCTACGTAGACCGGTTGACCCCGGTGGAACCTGAAACCAAGAGTCGATTACTTTGTTTACTTTCTTTTCATATTATTCGATAATTTCATTGAAACGAAAAAAAAAAAAAAAAAACACACACGCAGGCTCTTGGAAGTGGGCAGTAAGTTATGGACAGGATCGTTATGTCGACGATAAATGTCAAAGAAATCAGCAAGTACGATAGAACACGCGTGTCAATCGAAATAAGGAAATGAAAAAAAGCGAAAGAAAGCGAAAAAAATAGTGAGGTAGACAGATAGACGTACCATCTTCTTTCGTACAGAAGTTTGCCGTCTTCTATTCTAGTCTCGACTAAAGGAGAATCGGGGGTCGTAGGTATATGCTGAGTTGGGAGACTGACTGTATTGTAATGTGGCATTACTACTGCAAATAGAAAATCTCCGTTATTGTATCATTCTTTTTTTCTCTTCTTTTCGTTTGTCCTTTAATGATTTTTTTCTCCTCCCGTTGTTGTACAATCGATGCAAAATCCAACTTCAGGGCGGACGTACCTGGTTTCCGGACGCTCGTGAGTACTTTACCACGACTAATAGCTTTCAAATCGCTCTCTATTTCTTTCTCGTCGAGTAAATAATTTAATTGCGCCGGCGGCGGTTTTCTACGTTTCTCTACTTTCTCAGGCACCGGATCGTTCGGTCGTCGACGCAATTTTCTCGTCATCACCGGCTTAACCTGTGAAATACCAAAATAAAAAAACTAATAGATTTTTTTGTCGTTTATTGTTTAATTTTCCACACAAATGTTCTACTTTTGCTTCCTCATAGAGGAAGCTATGTGATGGTGAACATTTTTTTTTATCCAGTTTTCAATGTCAATGTGCTTAAAACGTTCCAAAACATCGAAAAATCATATCTAGAAAAAATGTCCGAATGTGTGTGTGTGTTTTTTCTGGCACTGTAAAATTCAAACGTTCATAACTCAAGAATGGTTTGATCTAGAGGGCTCCCGTTTCGCACAGATATTAATCTATACCAGCTCTTCGTTCTCTTAGAATTTTGTCAGATTTGCCAGAAAAATACAAATTCTACGGTATTTTGAAATTTTCAAAAAAAGGGTGCAATCGCTCCAACTTCCGCAAATTTCAAGATTTATTATTAATTTTTTTTTTTTTTATAAATAGAGTATCATAATAGGAACGTTGGTACTGAATTTCGGAAATATCGGTTGAACGGTTTAAATTTAATGGGTTTTCGAATTTTACGAAAATCTTAGTTTTTTGAAAAATCTTTTAACCGCTTTAATTTTTGCAAACGTTGTAAGACATTGTGTATAACTCTGTACTTCCTCTTTACTTTCTAGCAAAGTTGTCAAAATTATATCATTTAAATGCAAATACAAAAAACGCTGCAAATTGAAATTTTCAAATTGCTTCCTCAAGATGCTCAAGATGCACGATGCTCAAATCTTCCTCTATGAGGAACTATATTTTTAATTTTGGCTTCCTCATAGAGGAAGCTTTGAGCATCGCGCATCTTGAGCATCTTGTGGAAGCAATTTGCAAATTTTAATTTGCAGCGTTTTTGTTACTACCTCCATCGAGTCGCCGGTCAGTTCCATCGTGTGACGATCCGATTCAATCATTTTTCTCTTTTCCTCCATGTCTGTGAGTAAATTTTCTTTGAGGTCTATTTTTTTTTCTTCGTACTCCTTGACCGCTGCTTTTTTTTCCAGAATGTAATCACGTTCCACCCATTCGGTAAGATAATCGCGATAAATTATATTTAGATGCAGTCTGGACATGAAAAAATAATGAATATCAATATAAATTATGAAAATGAGGTGATTGGAATTTGCTAGACCGGGTGCGGTTGGCCATTACCTTTCTTTGCACTGAGCCTCTAGTCTTTTCAATTTTCTGTTGTATTCCGGATGACTGCCGTCCTTTAGCTGCTGCAATTGTTTTTTCAAGCTTGCCAATTTGTCCTGGTAAACTCTGGATAATAGACAACAATCGGTTGTTAATGGATATAATAAACAAAATATGATGTTGTATGGTGTTGGGTTAATAATTGTGTAATTTCACGAGATGAAACTTACTGTTCCCTTATTTCCGTATATTCCTCCGATTTTCCCATATCCGTTTCACTCGCTTCTTCGGTATCTGGAAGAGTTGAATCCGAAAAACGAGGTAAATGCCATAAATTTGTGGGGGAGCAGGTACTTGATTGCAACGATAGGAAGAGAAAATAATGTTTAACCTTCATCGCTTTCGTACTGGTCGTCGACGTCTCGTTCATCATCCAGATATTCCTCATTGTCTTCATCCATCTCGTAATCATCCTGGCCATGTGCAGCCGAAAAAGGTGAACCTTGATACGACATCTCACCGTATAAACAAGAGTGATGAAAATAAAAACAAAGACCAAGTATTCGAGCCCAAACGATAAAGAACAGAAATTAATATGGCGTTGTCGTGTTTTCCCTCCTCAAACCACCGGGCCAATCCACCTCTGTGAAGTTGGCCTCCCGAAGTAATTATGTTTAAATTTAATTATATAGCTGCTCGCCCCAGCTGATTTCAGATACACTGCGCATATACTCTGCGCATGTATGCCGCGCATATGCATTGCGCAGGCCGAAAGTCCTCGGAAACTAGGGAAAATCATAGGGATATGACTTATTCAATAATTTTTGGTATTTCTAATGGTGGCATCACTGAAATCTTTTGTTCTCGCCGGCAGCAAGCACGCTCTACAGGAGAGACAATAGCGTCGAGTCACTCGCAACTTCACACGATCAAAATCGTCCGAGACTCCGAAATGTTGCTTTCCCCTGTGATGATACATGAGCGAGTCCATGGTTACGGAGTCACTTAACCGACTGTCACGCTTCAGCGTGCCGGAGCTTGTTTAATACGTCATTTAGTCTGAAGACAACATTTTTTCAACAGCGATCATGTCGCTACATTTTTTTTTATAAAGCGAGCTACAAAGAAGCCGACAGTTTCAGATTCCGGGCCGAATCTGAGAACATTGTCAACGCAAGGCTGCGGCAGTCCATCGATCGGATAACCCGATTTCCCGCAGAACTCGTCGTCAATGTGAAAACTATCCAAGAAAATGCGCGTTGGAGATAATTCCAATTCGGGAAAATTTTTCAATGCCCAGGCTACGATTCCCTCATTTTCTGCAATCGTCACCGTGCAAGTGGAGTAAACCAATGTTCCGCCGACTTTGAGTAACTTGACTGCCTGCAATTTTTGCCATAATCTCTTATTTAATGTGTACAATAGTAAGGAAAGATAAATAACAGTCTGTCAGCAAAATATCAGGAAAAAAATGTTGTCAGCATTTTTCCAAATTTCTTCGAAATCTTGCCACAAGACAAAAAATATAAAATAAATCAATAAATAAATAAATAGATGGATAAGGAATAAATAAATAAAAATATTTATTTATTCTCATGCAATATGCTAAAATATATAATTACCGTGGAGAATGTCAATGTGTACGATATTAAGAAAAAATTTAAAACAGCCTGCCAAGAAAACGGCAGGAAAAAAAAATTCTCAGCGTTATTACAAATTGCTCCGAAATTTTGCCTGAAAGCTGTGTAGCAATATGATTTAAAATATAGTTACCGTAGTGAAGAGTTTCCTCTGCAGGGGTACGTAAGATCTCAATTCTTTTGGCGAGATTTTATTAAAGAGTTGAGGTCTCTGGCCCAGCGCGCTGCACGGACCATCGAGTAAAATCCGATCGAAACTTTCTTGTGCAAATGGTGGCTGCTGGTGGAGCGATTTTTTATCCTCATCGCCGTGAACAGCTTTTGTGGAGTCGAAACAGAAAATGCTTACGTTTTTGCAGCAGCAAAGTTCGCAATTGCCTCGGAGTCGTCCAATCTTTGATTGAATTTTCTCCAGGGCGATGAGCGTTCCTTCGTTCTTCATAAGCGCCGACAAATGAGTCGTTTTATTACCCGGTGCAGCGCACATGTCCAAAACGCGCTCGCCCGGTCGCGGGTCTAGTATCAACGAGCAGATGATCGATGGGAGATTTTGTAGAATCACATGTCCTGCTGGCATGGAAGAATTCCCCAGCTGAGGCAATCTGGATCGTGTCGCTGTTATTTGAATCGCGATTCCACTGCAGAATCAGACGAAATATTTTTTTCTTCTATGAGTTATTGCATTTTCATATGCATATGCGTTTATGCATTTTCGTTCTATTTTCGTCATTTATTTCCTTTAAGCACTTGATTGGTTTTTAGAAACCTCTTAATTACGGCTTTTGAAAAATTGTTATAGAGCATAAAAACAATGTGGGGGTTCTCGCTTTTTCGAAACTTGATAACGCCATGGATTTTTGCTCGAAAAAGATGGAGCTCCATTTTTAAAAAGTGTTGGGATGACAATGTAGTCCAGCAATGCTATGAAACAGCGAATGTTTCCACAAATTAATCGAAAAAGTCATGTAAAAGGCTCTCAGGCGTCTACCATATTAAATTTTGGATATTCTGCATTCCCATATCCTTTCAGGAAAATCCTAATGAGCATTCATAAACACCATTAGTTAGTGATTAATACTAGTCTCATATTTACAAGCCCCATCAAGTGCTTTCGCCAATAATAATTAGGAATAACTCCTGAAACGTATAATCACTAATAGAAACTAATCAGAATGGCCCACGAGTAAAACACTGGTACAGGCTCTTTAACAGACATTTTTTAGCAATATTACAAATGCTTTAAGATCCATAATTCTTACGGCCAAGAAGCCACGAAGGGACGGCTATCGGTTGCAGTAAATATACGTTACCTCGGGCATACACCTTTGTCAAACAGGTCCCTTCTCTTTTGTTGAACAGCACCATTGCCGACAAATGATTTCCCAACGTCTTGGTACGTTGTTGCTCCTTTTCTGCAATTGCCAGACAAATCAGCGAATACACTGACTTTTTCTCCCACGCGTAGACCTACAATCCCTATGAGTATTAATTGGATTCATGTGTGATATTTCCTGACAAATGTGGCAACTCGAAAAACTTGACATTTTCCTGTTAACGTATTACTATCACAAAACGACTTTATGTAGGATTTTTTCAAAATTTTGTATAAACGTTCTTGCCGCCAAAACTAACAGTTTTCTTGTATGAAGAAAAATTTTCTGACGTTTATTATTTGAGATATTTAATTTCCAATTTTTTATATTTCCCATCTAAACGAATTCAAGAAAGAAACAAAAGAAACGCGACTCCAATTTACACGCATTTAGATGGGAAAAATAAAAAATTGGAAATTAAATATCTCAAATTCTAAACGTCAGAAAATTTTTCTTCATAGGAGAAAACTGTTAGTTTTGGTGCCAAGAACGTTTATACAAAATTTTGAAAGAACCTTAAATAAAGTCGTTTCCTGATAATAATACCTTAAAACCAGATTTACGATTCATTGTGATTATTTTTTCATTTAACAGGATTCCAAAAGCTTGGCTGATACTTCCAGATACTCCAACGATATTCTTATACAAATTTATATTAACCCTTCGAGTACACACATCCTATAAGTGTTTTTTGTAGAAAATGTTTCATATTTTATGGCTCTAAATTTATTTTTTGACGACAACGAAAATTAAATTCGAAAAGATTCGTTGCCATTAAGTGCCAAACAAAATCGGTGATAAAAAATTGTTGGGGTCAAAACGACCCGGAATCCACTCGAACTGTTAACTTTTGCATAATGGAATTTGAGCTGCAGCAATTTTTTTTTTAAATGATGAGTTTGTCCCGAATGTAACAGATTTGAAGAGTAACGCGGGCATTGCTAAGTATCAGTAATTTCAAGATTCAGATTTTTCAGTTAAAAAAGAATGAATTTTGGGAAAACTAACCATGTGGCATACTCATGACTCCAGGCGCAAAGACGTGTGATCCTCTCAGTACAGCAGCTCCACAAGCAGCGTCTACCGTAATCTGCTTTTCACAAATTTCTAAATCCAATTCTACAGAGTCGTCCCAACTCCTGACGACTATGATTTCTGGGATTTGGAACATTTGGACTGAAGGTAATCTTTCAAATTTCCGATTTATGGAATTATATACTTCTTGGCTATTTGTTATGTTTGTATTGACTCTGTATGCAATACACTTTGGCGTTTTGCACATCCAGGCACAGAACTCTTTGATTTTACTCTGCAATAGAGAAAAGTGAATCAATGGGTAAGTGCTGAAACGAATAACTCATAAATCTACTCACTTGTAGAACAATTGATTCCGACGACTCGCTAAAATAGTCAATTCTCGCGAAATCTTCTTCCAACCATTTTGTGATTGCTGCATGAAATTTGAAAGGAGATTTCGGATAACTGATCGATTCGTTAGAGCACATTTCGATCAGTTTGTATTCGTATCAACATAAGTTACATTAACAAAACAGTCCGAAGACATTTGAATTTTTAGGTTATGTGTCCGCGACTGGAAAAAGCGGAAAGTGCCGGTCTCTCCGGATTGTATGCAGTATTTTAATTTTTAAATTGACAGATTTCATTTGGTCGTCATTCGTGGTAATGCATCGCTTTTGAATCCAAACAAACAATATGAGTAAAAATCGTCCCACGAAGAGCAGAGTTCTCATTGGCTGTCGCTCATCGGTTCAATGCGTCAATCGTTCATATCGCTCGCAATGTTTGGAGGCCTCAGCGGAAAGGGCCAAACCGCATTGGTCTCATGCATCGTCCATGCGGAAACAGTAATTTAACTCCTACGTCGGAAGTGGTCGAGAGCCGCTCTATGTTTTCTGCTTGCCCATTGTCGAACCGCATCGAAAGCACATGTGCTTGTTGATTGAAAATATTACTTCGAAATGTGTGTTGGTTAAACGATTCTGTTGAAACTTACTCCGAGGTGCATAATCTCGATAAATCTATCAATTGCGTTTATGAATAACAATTTGGAAAAAGATTAAACATGGGTACTACGGAGCAAGAGACTCATCGTCCCGGAGCTTTGAAACAGACAAACAAAACTCATAAAACTGGACGTCATCGCAGTAAAGGTGCCATCAACGCCCTCGCCAAAGGTATTTCACGAATATTTATAAAACATATAAACGTTACTATACAAACAAATATAAATAAAATTCAACGTTTCGGTGCAATTTCTTTATTTCTTATTCCGGTCTCTATTTTCCGACATAACCAAAGAACTTTAGTCTCGTGTATTTTTCTGAGCAACTCGATTTTACTTCCGTCTCAGGAAAAGTGAACGTTAAAGCATTTACGAAAAAAGCTCGTAAGGAGCTCGGTAAAGATGCAAGACGTCTCCAATCTGTACAGCTTAGGCAGAAAAAACGAGACGACCTGCTCACGTCAAAGCGAAAACTTGGTTCTCATGCCGCTCCTATACTCATCACGATAATCCCTCTGCAAGAGAGTCTCGATATCAATTCGGTTCTCTCTATCGTAACAAAAGCCGACGAGAGTGTCATCCTGGCTGTTAGTCCCTGCGGCGTGACTCACATGTGGTGAATATTTCAAAATTTTCAATCCGCGACATGAATTCTCCAGCAAAAAATAACACAATCGTGCTTGACCTTCTTCAGTGTGCCAAGGTTGAAGCAACGCTTTTCCCTCATAGTACCGCCGGCCGGAAATGTTTTGGCAACTTTAGACGCTGCAAAAGTTTCCACGACCGTACTCTTTGTCGCTTCTGCCACCGAAGGATCCGATTCATCTCCGAGAAGTTGCGTCATCGACGATCAGGGCCAAGATATTATGAGCCAATGTCTTGCTCAAGGTTTACCAACCAGTATGGCAGCTCTTATAAATTTAGACAACATCCCCATAAAGGTTCGATCCATTTCAACATTTGGTATGAGAATGAAAATCGCTATTTGGCCGAAATAACTGAAACAGGAATTTACAGAAACGTCAAGAGGTCAAAGTCCGCGTTCAAGACTCCATATCCAAATGGTTGCCGGAAGAAAAGATTTTGCTGCTCAATAATTCTACGGATTCTGTGGCAAACTTACTTCGGCGTGCGGCGACTCAAAAACAGAAAATGGTCGATTACAGAAACAGGAGGCCACATTTGTTGGCCGACAGATTGAAATATACAAGTGTAAGTTTCAATTGCGACGCTGAACATAATTCACGGCGTTTGATCTTTGTTTGCTGATTTTTTTTTTTTTTTGCGTTCCAGGGCAACGACAATCTCGGGATTCTCGAGGTGACGGGCTTCTTACGAGGACAACCACTGACGGCCAACAGCCTCGTGCATATTCCTGGTTTCGGTGAATATCAAATGACGCAAATCGACGAAGTTGCCGATCCTTATCCTCTGGATCCGAGCCGCTCCAGAAGCGCCGCTACCGAGGAAGATTCGATGAACGAAGGTGTGCGAATAATTTCCGTCGCGGATCCGAACAAGCAGGAAAGCCTGCAGAGTGAGAACGTGCCGGACCCTATGGATGCCGAACAGACGTGGCCGACCGAAGAAGAAATCGCAGAAGCACAGTCTCAACGAAAAGCTGGCAAAATCGTGAAACTGGTGCCAAAAGGAACTTCGGAATATCAAGCTGCTTGGATCCCCGATGAAGATGCAAGTTAGTGAAGAAAAAAATTAATGCAAAGTATCTTGCGATCGATCCATCAAAAATTGGATAATCCACTGGGTCAATAAATTTTACCCTTCGAGTGTACACTGGGTCGTTTTGACCCCGACAATTTTCTGTCACCGATTGTTTGGCATTTAATGGCAACGAATGCTTTGGCTTTTAATCTCCGTTTTCGTCAAAAAATCATTTTAGGGGAATATGGATAATTTACTACAAAAAACGTCACAAAAAAAAAGACCAAAATGCATATTTACCGGAATACAACAATTTGAAAAACGCTTTGGGTCACATTGACCTAATATGCACTTCTAAGGAGGCTTGCACTCGAAGGGTTTATTTTAAGGAGGTTGGCTACACACAGCAATGTTGCCGTGTTAAAAGCATAGGAAAATTCGAAATGATTAGAATTTAATAAAATTTGGTGAGTATATTCTTTAGTATTAAATATGAATATACAAATTTTTAAAAAATTTTCTTCTACATAGGTTTCGAGTAATTGAACACTAGAGTTTCCATGCATAAGCATAGGATTCACATATACATAGGAATATCTTTTGTATATTGTAAACTCCAATTATTCGACAACTATGTAGACGAAAAATTTGAAAAAAATTATGTCATCGTATTTGATGCTAAAGAATGTTATCATCAAATTTTATTAAATTCTCATCATATTGTCGTATGTAGCCAACCTCCTTGAAAACAATGGGTCGATTACAGCCACACCCGATGATTACGAGTCGGAGGAAAGCGAAGATTGTCACATGGATGGTATCGAGGAAGCCCAATCCGAGTCCGACAGCGACGACGGCAACAAAAATGGCAGCGACGATGAGGAATACGACACCGTGACGGTATCGGAAGCAGCACCGGACGAGCAAAGATACGATCAGCAAATGGATCTTTACGAAGAACGCGAAGCAATGGAAAAAATAAAAAGTAATGATCGTATTTGCTTCTCAACTTTCCCTCGTTTCCTATTTGTTGAAGTGAAATAATTCGAAAAATGATTTTTACTTCAGAGGCAAAGCTGGACGCTCAATTCCCCGACGAAGTCGACACACCGCACGACATGCTGGCTAAAACTCGTTTCCAAAAGTATCGCGGTCTCGAATCTTTCAGAACGAGTCCCTGGGATCCGAAGGAAAATTTACCGTTGGACTACGCCAAAATATTTCAATTCCAGAATTTCGATCGTACTCGCCGTCGCATTTATCGCGAAATTGAGGATATGCAAGTGGCTCTAGTGGCCGCCGCTCAGCCCGGCTCTTACGTCACACTCCACATAAAAAACGTCAGTCAAGAACTCTTTGACGCGTATCGACAAACGGAGGCCTTTCCGATCACGGTTTTCGGACTTTTGCCGAACGAGCAGAAAATGTCTCTCCTGAATATAACGCTAAAGCGTACCGGAAACAATAACGAGCCGATCAGATCTAAAGAAAAATTAGTTTTCCAATGTGGTTTCCGGAGGTTTAGCGCTTGTCCGATTTTCAGTCAGCACACTAATGGCTCGAAGCACAAATACGAGCGATATTTTCAGCCGAACTCTACGGTCGTTGCGAGCTTATACGCACCCATTACTTTCCCACCGTGTCCGGTAATGTGTTACATCGAACACAAAAATGGATTTTTGGTAATTGAACAATTGTGACAAATTTATTATTTTCCTCCTGTCGGATTTTCCATCGATACATCAACTTATTTTCCATCGTTATATCTAATTTACAGGAATTGATAGCAACCGGAAATGTACTGTCTGTCAACCCGGACAGAATAGTCGTCAAACGCGCCGTTCTCAGTGGACATCCGTTCAAAGTTCACAAGCGATCGGCCGTTGTGCGTTTCATGTTTTTCAATCGTGAAGACATTCTATGGTTCAAACCAGTCCAGTTGCGGACCAAGTACGGTCGTCGCGGCCACATCAAGGAGCCTCTCGGTTAGTAACCAACAAATAAAAGGCTCGCAAGGATATTATGCATATTTATATTTTGTGCTTGCAAGGTCGACGAGACAGAACGATGCATAATTAAGGAGGTTGGCTACATACGACAATATGATAAGAATTTAATAAAATTTGGTGATAACATTCTTTAGCATCAAATACGACGACACAATTTTTTTCAAATTTTTCGTCTACATAGTTGTCCAATAATTGGAGTTTACAATATGCAAAAGATATTCCTATATATATGTGAATCCTATGCTTATGCATGTAAACTCTAGTGTTCAATAACTCGAAAGCTATGTAGGAGAAAAATCTTGAAAAAATATTCATATTTAATACTAAAGAATATACTCACCAAATTTCATTAAATTCTCATCATTTCGAATTTCCCTATGCTTTTAAAATGACAAAATTGTTGCGTGTAGCCAACCTCCTTAAGGTGATCTAGCAGTCGCGTGAGTGCGATAGAGATAACCAAAAAGTAGATACACGTTTGTCTCAGAGACCCTTCATATTTGAAGAAAAAGAAAAATTACAACTTCTTCTCTGGTGAAATGGGAACAACGTGTAACTAATATTTCTCTTGAAATATTCAGTTTCTCCAATTAAAACGTGTAGGGGGATTTTTATCGACCGAACAAGTGATAGATCGTCTTAATGCCAAGGTAACGAAATATTTCTTCTTCCTTTAACCAGGTACTCATGGACATATGAAGTGCGTCTTCGACGGTCAGCTCAAGTCCCAAGATACAATACTGTTGAATCTTTTCAAGAGGGTTTTTCCCAAGTGGACTTACGAGCCCTGTTTATATTCGAAAATGTCCAACAGCAGCACGGACGAGTGTACGATGGAGTAGAAAGTTGGAGTGGAAGAAAAAAGATGTGCCGTTTTGTCAGACTGTAATAAAAACTGGAGGAATGTACAGAAAAGAAATCTGTAATTGATAAATGGATGTTAAATAAAATTGCGTGATTTTTCAACGGATTTCCTTGTATAATACTGTTTATAGTTCCGTTTCGTCGATTTCTCCATTAACTCATTGACACCTTTTTCGTCTCATTAAATATTATTCGCCTGATTTCGATTTTATTCTCTGAGTGGACATTGGGGAAAATACAATCTCGTCTTTTCCGAAGGTGAGATCCGTTGATCGAGATCGAAGTCGAGTCAACCGCGCTTCGTCAAACGATCGGCACTCGTTCGCGTAAGCAAGGAAAACAAAAACATGAAAACTTTCATTCGTAATAATTTGCCAGCTTTTTTTCCTGTACTCTCTCAGCCTTTCACTATCACACGTGCCACTATTTCTCAAATCTATAATTTACATAAATACGCGACGGAATGCGTGTTCAAATAAATACCTCATCCGGTTGGCGAAGTTGTACGTTAAAGTTTAACTTGGAGTTCAGTCGAGTTGAAAATTCGCGGTGAGCTGTGCTCTGACACGAAGTTTTCAAGCCCGGCGTACTCTCGGGCTTTGCCCGAGTTGGGCAAACATTTTTAAACGTGTAATTCGCATCTGTCATTATTGAATTCTCAAAAACTTGATGGATATATATAAACACGAGAATATGAATTATCAACACGCGCCATATGAAAATTTAAAAAACATTGATTAAGGGAAAAATCTGCTAATGGTACATTCGCAAGAAATTTCATCCGCGGCCTTCTCCACTGAATTTCGACTCGAAGAATTATAAAATTGTATATCGGTGAAAAAAAAAAAACAAACAAACAAAAATAAACGAAATACGTACTGCCGTCGTCAAAGTATGTCTAAACGCACATAAAATATTAGTATTACGATAATCGGAGACCACGTTAAATAATCATTAATTGTTTTGTTTCTTTCCTCACGTCGAGAGGTAGAGACGGTGATAATCGTTCGCACCGAATGCACAATTACACTTTGGACATTTTCTTTGCCGCGTCTCGTATCGTGTACGCAAGCAGTCCCAGCAAAAAACGTGGAAGCACTTAGTCAAAACTGCATCTTTTCGTTTGACTTTGCACGATGCACACGTTAACGTCTCTTTGTATTCTCGCAGCTCTTCCGCCATCACCTCGTCCAGCGTTTCCGCGAGCTCGATCTTCTTCATCCTTTCGACTTTGCGCCGCAACTGCGCAATCTCTTCCTGGAGTCTTTTTGTTTTGTACGCTTCGGCTTCGAGCGAGCTCGTTTTCTCGGCTACAACTTGTTGGGCCTCCTTCATTTGCGAATGATACTTTTCTGCAATACATATTGACAAAATTTTCGAGATTAAGATATTCCGAGAAGTTGGGCCTTTCTTTCTTGGGAACACGAATTTGCCATTTGCTCACAGTTGTCCGAAAATTTGATTGTAAATAAATACGTAAGGATTTTGTACTTTATGCTCAACTATTTGGATATGTCGCTACGACGTTAAACTACCAGCGAAAAACGGAAAATAATTAATTAATTTATTATTTTAATAATTAATGCGATCGTTCGAATTTTTTCTAGTAAATTCAGTTTTCCACTGGCAAAAAAGACTGTCCCATTATCGTTGACAATTAGTGTATGAAATTTTGGCGCTCTGCTATAAAAAACAAGTTTTCGTTGGATTCGAACGATGCGAACTAATTTGGAAAATCGTAATCACCTAGATGAAGTTTAAGATCCGCAGCGGACTGTGCGCTCTCGATGGCCTTTCGTTTGTGCATTTCCATCGCTTGTTGCCGGAGAGCAAGTTCCTTCTCCACAGTGGCTAACGAGTTTTGCAGCAAACGTTCCTTCTCCTCGAGTTTCCGAACAACGACATTGGCAGCCTCGACTTGGGTCGTAAGCGTGGTGACCTGCTCCTTGAGAACGTCCTTTTCCTCTCTGGCTAACTTGTGCAATTGATTACTTTTAATCCGCTCGGTCATGAGCTTGAAATTGGCGTCATCTTTTTCTCGCAACTGTTGGATAAGACGAGAATTTTGTTCCTGCATATCCTCAAAAGCTTGTCCAGTGACTTCCATCTCGTTCAGGAGAGCCTCCTCCTCCTGCAGCCAGACACAATTCTGTTCAGGGTTACACCACCGTTCGTTGAGACACACAGAAATGGTTAAATATTAAAAAATACTAGGCGGTGGGCCGTGTCAACGCGTCAACGCGTCAACACGCGATCACGCGGGTTTTCTCTTTGATCGGAGGTCAACGGAAAGGGGTGAGACGGCGTCGGGGGCGGGGCCGGGAGGATAATTCGTATTGATTGACTAATCGGAAGAAGGAACCATTATTTTTGTCTTTTTCATTTCAACTATGTTCACGATACCTTTCTGTCGAATCCGCTGTTACCTCGTACCTCCTTTCCGAGGCAACGCAAGTGGCAACACCATCATTGAGACGATTCGACGAGGCAACGTTAGTTTATATAAACACACACACACACACACGAAATATTTGTAACGGCTAATTAATTAGTTTGGGCAACGGTGTGTATTATCGTATCAGTGGCAATGCGTGCAGAAGGCTCTTGATCATTGAAATAAATGAAAATAAAGTACAACAAATAATTATGAAAAAAGGTGAAATATTTTAATTAGTGATTTTGTTTTTCCAAATTCTCGAGATAATTCGTTGAGCAGGGGGACAAGGGACAGTTGGATAAGGGGCAGGAGATAATTGATATATTCGATGATACCTGTTTCTGGGAAGCGACTTGTCGCTGTAGGGTGTAAGCCTGTTCCTCCAGTTTCTTGATTTTAATCTGCGCATCTTCATCAGCGAGCTTTTTGCGCTCCTCGCGCTTGCTTTCCTGGAAGTCAAACATCTTTTCACGATCGCTATATTTGTCAGCGTTAATTGACGAGGGTCACGCGGGATTGGGGTCTCTAGGTTGACGGTTATAAAGTTACCTGTATCTTTTTAATCTGCTGACGAAGTTCCTCCACCTCGGCGCGGGTTTTTCTCTCCGCAGCCATCAGTTGAACTTTGTCCCTTTGCTCCTTACCAACCCCTTTGTACATGTCGAGCAGTAACTTCATTTCCTTCATCTCGTTTACCGCTTTCCTTTAAGTTTTAATTACGTTATTAATTATCGGAGGCGCGACATCTCAGAGGGACTTGGAACACATACGGCCAACGAGCTATTTCGTTATTATTTCAGTGAGCTTACTTCAATTGAGCCTTAAGATCACGCACTAGTTCAGACTCCACGGCCTTGGTGTCTTTGCTCCTGTGGGCCGGATCCCTGTGTTCCGTTTTTATCGGTTCCTTCTTCACGTCCTTCTCTCGCTTAATATCTTTTTCTTTTTTCAACGTCGGCGATTGCAACGCCAGAGAATCTGGAGTTCCTTTGGTGCCTTCGCCACCTTCGCCGACTTCGATCGTCTCGACGTCCTCGTCGGCTCCGGCTTCGCGCTTTATCGCGATTCCGCTCTCTTCCTTGATCTGCGTCGAGCCTGGCAGCGAGTTCGAAGCGTCCTCTTCCTTTCCACTGCCGTCCGAGTTACTGCCTTCTTTGCTCTCTTGCGAATTCTGCTGTCCGAGCTTCGTCGTCAACTCTTCAACTTCTTTTTTCAATTTTGGTATCTCTGCGGATGCCTCTTTGTACTTTCGTTTGTAACGATGCACTTCTCCCTTCAACTGCTGATTGTGGTTCTGCAGAGACGTTATTAAGTGCCTCATTTCACGATTAATCGGACCCGTTTGCTCGTTCGCCGCGAGATTTTGCTCAAACTCGATTCTCAGCATTTCGTATTCTTTTCGCAATTGCGCGAGAACGTCTTCCAGCTGAATACATTCACCGCGAAGTTTTTTTTGAGCCATCAGTTCCTCGCTCTCCATCATCTCTATATGACGCAAATGGGCGTTTTTGCTCGATTGTAATTGTTGACGCGCGTCGTCCAATTGCGTCTTCAATTGCATCGACTCGTTGTACAATACGGAAAATTGAGATTGCAAACACTTGTACTCCGTTGTCTCTACAATCACCGATTCCGGAAGTTGACGAATATCCATTTTGAGCTTTTCTACCTCTTTGAGAGCATCGCGATGCTGCTGATGCAGCTTGTCCAATTCTTGTAATCGGTTGTTTGCCAGTTCTCGAGTTTCCTCCAATTCCCTTTGCAAGTCATCCAGTTTTGTCTGCGACACGCTCGATGCTACGAGGGCGCTCGGCTTGTTCGAGCCTTTTTCGTCGGTTCCGTGAATCTGTTGGAATGCTTTTAATTTTTCAATCGCCTCGCCGAGGTGATGCTCGAGCTTGTCGTTTCTCGCTCGCACTTTGTTCAACTCGTACTGCAAATCGTCCACTTGGTTTCTCAGTTCTGCAGCCAACGTGTCTTTCCCAGTTATCGTGTCTTGGAGCTCCGACATTTTCAACGATATTGTGTGATACTTCTCGTGGAGTTGAATATTTATCGCTTGGAGGTTTCGATTCTCCATCTGTATCTCGGAGTTTGCTTTTCTCACTACGTCGTCTATTTGGGGAGCTTCGTCTGGAACATAATTGACGAATTGCGTTTCTTTTTTTTTATTCTGGGATGAGATCAACGGAAACGACGACTACGCGTGGGATTTATTGCGCAGGCAGCCCGACAGATGTGTGGGTTAGGTTTCAGGAATTTTTATGATATTTTGATGTCATCAGACATTTTATACATCGTAGATGCAAAATATTTCTCGATAATCGCGATATCAAGTGTTTATAAACCTATAAGTGCATATTGGAACAAACTGACCCAAGGCGTTTTTCAAATCGTTGTATTCCAGTAAATATCCATTTTTCGTTTTTTTTTCTGAAGATTTAATAAATTTATAAATTTATTTTAAACGCGATAAAATTATTTTTTGACGAAAACGAAAATCAAACGCCAAAACGTTCGTTGATATTAAATACCAAACAATCCGTGACAGAAAATTTGCGCGTTTGGAATTTTAACCCACAACCTGTGAACTTGATGATATTTGATGAAAAAAAAAATTATATTCCGGCTTAAAAAAACATTCTAAAGACCAAACATTTTTAGAGATCTTTTGATTCAGAATTGCGAGTTATAATTGTGCGGAGATGCCGGTTCACGGAATTAGAGGCTGAAAAAACGTTCGCGGATCACGAGTCAATGTCAGTGGAGCCGCGGCGACACAAAAGTTGCTGAGTACGTTAGGAGCGCGGATAAAAACTCACCTCCCTCGAACTCGCCTTTGAGCGCAAGAGTAATTTTCTCATTCCTCTGAGAAAGTCGATCAAAAGCCTGAACAACTTTGGAGACGGCTCTTTTGGAAACTTGAACACGATTGGCAAGTTTGTCATCGAGTTCTTCTTTGTCCCAGGAGGAAAGTTGCATAAGGAAAGACGTAGTAGCCTCCGATTCGTCTGTAAAACAAATATTAAAAAATATTTTTTATCGTTCGGTCATCCAGCGTGGCCCACGAAAATTGTATATTGTCCATACTTTTATTTTCCGATTCATCGGCGGTCTCTGCGTCAAATCGCTGGAGCAAAACTCGAATATCTTCGTTCAATTGGTTCCAGTAACGATTGACGACGTTTAGAACGGCGTCGTCCTGAGTCTGTCTTTTCTCCAATTGTTCTATGCGCTGGCGAAGCTCCGCTTCCATCCGAACGCGTTGTTCCAGTCTCTGAGAATGTCCGGACAAAATGTATAACAATGAAAGACGAAGAGATTGCTAATTAGTGAAGAAATAACGCGTAAAAGTTATAAAGAATGTTGCGTTAACGAGGTATACCTGTTGAAGTTTTTTGTTTTGAAATTGTAGGACCTTCATGTCCATTTCTTCGAGCGTTGATATCGGCCCGATGAGAATAGGCTCAAACTGAACCTTTTTGATCGGCGGCTGAGAGGTAGAATCTCCGCCATCCGCTGCTGAGCGCTTGGACATTTTGCCAAGTTTGTACAAATCCAAGTTTCTTTTGTTAACGCTAAACAAAAAAAACGAACATGAAAAAAGAAAACATCAGGTGTTAACGTTTATTTTTTGCATTTTTAACAGAAGATAATCAATCGCGACAACCCCCCCTTCCCGCCCGTCAACGGACGTTCGTGTTGGTCGTATATTTGTGTTAACCGCGTGTTTTGTGTGAAATTAAATCGGGAAACTTTAGTGTCGTGGATTGGAATCGATTTGAGTTAATAAAGGAGAGAAAAATATTAAGAAAAAGCTTCGTACGTGTCGCGCACAAAAACGCAACTTGCCCGCTGCGCCTTTCCTCTTCTTGCGCCGCGTAGCCTTGAAATTGTTCACCTCATATTGCGAGATAATCTCGTCGAAATTTGCCGAGTGACTCGATTCGAATCATCAGCGTGCGAGTTGCAACATTTTAAAAGAATTTCGTTCTACTAATGTGAATGTCGATATCGTGGATAATGGTGAACTTGGGACGAAGCGGACGCCATTAAGAAACACGGAGAAATATCATTTTTCGGTGTACGCGATAGTCGACCAGTGAAATTAAAGAGCTTGGGATTATTCGATCGTTGCGCCAGACGCTCGCGCCCGTACTACTTCCAAAGACCAGCGGTACCATACAAATTCTTTTTTATCAGCGGACCATAAAGTATATGATTATTTTTTCATGTTTCTCCGTTTAAGGAGGTTGGCTACACAGGCTACATCATTCGCAAGTGTAAGTCAAGTGTCCTCTCAAACTATCGTTCGCTGATTCGCAACGAAGTTTGTTCGATTCTACGTGGAAAACTCGTTGCATGCTCGCCAACTCACGGTCATATCGATCAAACAATATATTACAACGGAGTCAATACCCAATCGTGTGGAAACTCGAAAGGCACAACTACTCCGTCAGCAGCGAAATAAAATAATAAGTTTTTGTTTTTAAAACGAGAATCTGATTTGGAATATTAGCGAAATGGAGCAGGATCGTGCGATATCATTGTTGCCACCTCCCCCGGCAAGATTCACGCTCGACGAATGGCATCTCAACAACCGACACAGGTATTGTGCCATTTCCCCATTTCCCGTTCTTCATTCTCACTATACAAGATGAAGAGAATAGAACTCGCACATGTTCCGCCGATTCGAAAAGTGATTTTTCAACATTATTTTCTACTCTCATAATCTCATCCATTGCCGATAAACAAAAGCTTTCTTTTCAAGCATGTGAGGCGCCCGAAGACGTTGAACTTTGAAAAACACTTTTAACCCTATTGAAGTGCTACAAACCTCTTTTTTTACCTCCATACAATAAACCGGGGTAAATATTTACCCCACGAGTTTCTTGTTCGTAAAATCGTTCCGGAGATTTGCGAAAAATTCGTCGAAATCACAAATCGTGGAATCGCAATTCGTCGAAAAGCGTTTATCCAAGATTTGCAGAAAATCCGTCACAACTACTGTTTTAAACCTTAGCTGCAATCGGGAAGACAGGGGCTCAGTGGAAACGTGCTCGGCGCACACACCAGTGAGCCCGGGTTCGATTCCCGCCGACATGTACCAATGGATTTTTTCTAAGTGTTTTAAACTGTACTCTCTGTAGTTCGAAACCCACGTTAAAATGTAGGTCCACCCAGTAAGTGTGGAATAAAAAGAAAAACATTTGTGGCATAAAAAATTGAGGCCAAAATGAAGACATGTAAAAACCCGAGAAGGATATGCATGGAAAACACTACTACTACCACTACTGTCGCGTGCAATTTTCTTTCGGACCTTCAACGAAAGCGATAAATATTTATAGAAATGTTCAACTACAGCGGGAAATAGTCAGAGATTTTCAACTATTGCGGGAAAATGATCATAGATTTCTAACTATTCGCGAGATACTCCGTTTTAAAACTATAAAGTAAAACATTCTCAGAAATAAAACTATAGAGGGAAAAGTTGATAAATATTTGTAAATGGAATGAAAACAAAATGATTGCAGCTCAATGTTTCAATTACCTTGAAGATGAGCGTATTGAAAGTTTTGATGAAATAATTTGAATAGATATCGCTGCTCAGAGGCCCAGCAAGAATTAGCCGAACGACTTTTAAGCGAATGTACTCGTGTCTGCGATTCTGCAGCAGAAGCTGTGAAAGCAAACAAAAAGGAAACGGATCATCGTATCAAAGAGAAACTGGGAGACATAGAGATTCTCAAGCAAGAATTGTTGAGAATTCGTAAAGAAATTTTACTCGAAATCGATGCACTCTCTACTGCGAAGGAACGCATTATGGATGCAATATCTTCCGTCAGGAAAAATGCACTAATTATTTGTCAGAAGTGCCTCATTTTCAGGTAACTGAAAGATTTGCCCCAGAAATCTTTAATCCTAAAAATACTCAAATAATCCATGGGCATACTGGGTCGTTTTGACGCCAAAAATTTTCTGTCAACGATTGTTTGTGGCATTCAATGGCAAATAATGTTTTGGCATTGAATTTTCGTATTCGTCAAAAAATGAATTAAGGCCATAAAATATGAATAATTTACATGACACTGAAGTTCGCAATTATTCGTTCAATTTAAAAAACCATGACAATTTTCGTATCGATTTTGTGTTTGGATCCTAAAAGATGATCGTTTCGTAGGTTTGGCCAAATATTGGATTCGAACCTTAAGCTCTGCTTGAAAAAAAACAGAATTTCGATGCATTCCAACGATGCAAACTTCAACATCGTAAATTTACTACAAAAAAACTTTTCTAAAAAAAATTCAAAAAATGCATATTCACCGGAATACAACAATTTAAAAAACCTTCTTCACCTTTTAAAGGGAACATCGACTTGGAATTGATTTGGTATACGACGACGTGGAGGTAGAATTGCGAAAAGAATGTGAAGTTATTAGCAGATCGGAGCACTTGCTCGTCAGAGCGCTGGAACAAACTCAAGAACAAATCCGACGCATGAAAGCGCTTCTTTATTCCATGGATCACGACCTTGAGGATAAGGACAGCAATTTACAAATAGACAAGCACAATCTTGCTCTCAAAGAAACCAGTTTAAATTTGAGCGTGTATCATGGAACTGAATCTCTCCAACCGTCGTAAGTTTTCCTTTTTCCCATCGAAAAATACACGGAATGTTGACTCCCTGAAATTAGGCTCACAAAAAAACGAGTTTGCAGAGATATTTGCAAGGTTTGACGAAAATATTTACCGAGAGGCATATGGAGGTGAGACATAATACAAAAACGCGTCGTAACGATTGGAAGCCATTCGGGCCAAATGTCTAATTTTTATTCGCCGATAAACATTTACCCAGAAAATCCCCAAATTTCTCGATTCCTTTAGTGAACTTTTGATTTTCCGTACCAGTGTATTAATTTTTACGAACCTTTGCCTCTTCTTACTAAAAACGGCATTTGCAGGAATGTCACGCTGGACGAATGGGAAATGCAGAGCCAGAAAAACATTCTGTCTGCTGCCAGAGAATTGAATGGGGCGAGACCTTTGCGTTGTTACATCGATAAAATTCTCAAGCAAATAGTCGACGATTTGAACGCCCAGAAGGATGCAACGGACAATGCGTTTAGAGGCAGAGTCGATGAAATCAAAGAGGCAAAAACTAAATTAGAGCTACAGCATTCCGAGGTCCGTATTCTATTGTCTGTATAACATTTCCATCAACTGTTTTCCACGGAATTATTCACTAAGAAAATAAAAAAAATAACTGTTCATGATCCTATTTACTACCCCGAAAATCCACCACATTCTCACGTAACACGATTCGATTCCCGTTTTGATTGCTAGCCCTGAAGCTCATTTCTAATTCATGGCCGACAAATCAATTGTTCTTTTTTTTTTATTTTTTATTTTTTCAAATGATAAAAGACTATTCTTATCATTGAAAAAAAAAAAATTCAAATAGTATCGTTTAATTGTTCGCCCGTGATAAGCCATCAGTCAAAACGTTCAGATCATGAGATTTCCGTTTTCGAAATATTGGAGCAAGATTTCCCGATTTTATAACTTCTCGAAAATAAACGATGCGTCACCTTTTGAGAACTTCATGTCGAATGTCATTGCTTCCATTCGATGGTCCAGATAATGAGACAAGTGAACGAATTGAAGATCAACATTACCCAAGTTGAGAAGTCGATTGCCGAAAAGGAATCGTACCTGGCCCTGGCCCACACACGTTTGGGAAATCGGTGTCAACGACCTGGTCTGGAACTCACGCATGATCTCGTAGAGATTAGTCTCATCCGAGAGGTTTACGAATTGCAGGAAATAGTGGCTAAACTCCAGCAAACTTTGTTTGAGGTAGTAAAAATGAATTTCATTTTATATTCAACAATTCCAGAAAAAAATGTAAATCGTCTCTCGGTAGTTTTCATAATTAACCTAATTTTTTCCTGTAGGCTCAGGCATCGCTTCGTTATTTGCTGAAAATTCAAATACAATTGGAAGAGGACATAAACATCAAAGTCAATAGTCTGAAAATCGACGAGGTGGACTGCATGACATTGCGCCATAGTATGAGTTACTACGCTTATTAATACCGGAAGCATCAATTTGCTAAGAAGTGGTTTATAAAATAAGGCTTCATAACTTTTTTTTCACAATTTATAGCATGATTGTAAGCGCAAAACCTTTTCTTCGAGACATAAAAGAAAATAAAGAAAACTTGTCGACCACGAGACACTCTCAGGCCTTTTTTTTATTATATGCCATAAAAATAAATGTTCCTTTTGGTTAATTATTAGGGTACAATGGATTTCATATTTTATGACGTGTCTGCTGATACTTTTCCTGAAAGAAGAAATAAGGAGAAGAAATCTTTTGCGGAATGGATTTTCTGAAAATTTATGATTTTTTAAATTACTTTTCCATCGATTGTATTGCTGGTGGCTACTAATTTTTCGTAAGTCCATCAGGTTTTCGCTTATTCAAAAATAGTGTACATGACTTTTGTTGAGGAAAAATCGTCTTTACCGATGCGTCTCTCTTTCCTGTTCTGTTCTGTAGTTCTGTGAAATTATTAGCCCCTCGACTATGACTTTTGCTATTTTTTTAAATTTCTAATGATTGTTCGTCGTTAGTTTGTGATTGTTTCATTAATTCAAACGTTTGTTTGATAATATTTATTATCAAACAAACGAAACAAAAAAAAGCGTAAAGTTAGCCGCCACTTTTTAAAGTTTTGGCTGTTCTCTATATATATATATATATATATATATTGATTGACTTCTATGGTACCGATCGGTCAGGTAGGGATTCGTTACGCAGTAACGTGCCACTTGTCGAGGTGACATGGCCGTATGATCGGTCAGTGCAGCTCGTGGCCAGTTCACATCAGACTTGACCCCCACATTTTGAGGTTTTCAATTTTTTCTAAGGCGCGTGCCTGTGGTTTGTGTTTAGGTGTTTGTGAAATCAATTAAAATGTTTATAAGTAAATAAATTGAATTCGAAAAATACCGAAAAGTAGGAAGCGCGCTCTAGCGGCAAATTTCGCATTATCCTAAAAAGCTGAGCAATAGCTCACTCTGGTGGGATTAGCCAGCATAGTACGAGGTTCAAACCTACCTCGTCTGCTGCGACATGTGTGTGTGCACGGTTATATCGTGATTATCGTCGCAATTAATCTCGAAGGTGTTGCAGTGGATTTCAGTGGTGTCTCGCGTTCTTGTCGAGTTGTAGAGCTTTTCGTCCGTTTTTTAAAATTGCTAATGCAGCCTGGCCCGGTAATTCCGTAAAAATAATATCTGCACTTGTCGACCAAATATCCTCGCCGCAGCGAATCCCTTCGGACTCGGGGAATCAGTCAGCCGTGTACGTGTGTGCGTGTGTTCGGGCACCTGTGTGCGTGTGTACATTTTCATTTCATTTGGTGCGTCTCGTTGGTACAGTCGTAAAGTGAACCGTTAGAATATTTTTTGAATTTTTTTCTTCTTTTCGTTCATTTTTTGCGTGTATCTTTTGATAGAAAGCTCCGATTGGATGACTACCTCTATTTACAAAATACGGAAACAAGTGGAGTACCAAAAAAATTCTTTTGAATGAAAAGTAGCGAGTTTTTATTCGTCATTTCTCGTGGTGTCATGTGTCCGTCTGTCAAAATCATTCACGTGCGATTACGTTGTCAATTATTCTTATCGCGTACTGTTCTCTGAACCAGACTCGTGCATTCGCTACAAAAAAAAATATTAAACATCAAGAAATAAAATATATCATTTAGTTGCTTTTATTATTATTATTATTATTCCAAAAATCCTAAAAATAGAGACCTGATGTAAAACTCGTAGAGAACTTCATTCGAGTACTGAATCGAAGACCCAAGACAAAGTTTACATACGAATTTTTCGACTAGAAATGGTTAATACGGATTGGATCAAAAAAACTTATCCGCTCCATTGGCTCGTGTGGAACAACAACTATGCAGAACTTGATAAGGAACTAACGACCAATCAGGTTTGTATTATCACAATTATTCTTCATTGTCACCAAAAATTGTTTACATGCGCAGAATAGAAAACTGTTTTTCATTCTTTTCCTCCAAATCAGCTCGATATTTGAAAAATTGTAGGCCAATTGGGATTGAAACATTTGTAATGTGCTGCTTTTGAAAAAACCTGCAATACTGAGATTTTATCCATAATTTTGAGTGTAAATATTGTAGGATGCGGAAGCTCCAAAAAAAGGAAGAAAGAAAAGAAAGAGATGATAGTTGCTTAGTTACGAGTTGTTGAAATAGAAAAAGAAACCGTTGAGATCGGACACTGAAACCGAAAAGACGTAAAAAGTTTATAACACGAAATTACATTGAATAGATAAATCTTTTGAATAAAAAATGTGTGTTTCATTTCTCAAAATATAAAACTGTTCTCGTTAATAATTATCCCGCAATATGTACAAGAATTTATCATCTGGATTAATCAAGAGAAAAAGAATTCTGTTGTTTTTTAAGAAAGGAAGAAGAAAAAAAATTTGGCTCCTCGATATGTTATCAACTTCAATTTACTTGAAAATGTTTGATCTCAATTTTGGAAAATCAACAAATCTGTTGTTGCGATCGGAAGAAAAGAAATAAAAAAAAAAAGTTTCAGTCCATAGCGACCAGCATTAGTTATGCACCAAATGATACAAAAGCTATATGATAGTTTGCATCGTTGGAATACGACCATACAATTGCACCAATTTCTTTTTGGTAAATTCAGTTTTCAAATGGCAAAGAAGACTGTCCCATAATCTTTGACAAATACTGTATGAAAATTTTGTCCTCTGCTATGAAAAATAATCAACTTTCATTACATTCGAACGATGCAAACTTCAACATGTTGGAGAGTTTCAGTGTTTTGAATGCCTGGAAATAGCCACAATTAGGAAACGTGTCTGTCTTTTCATTATTATTCATTCAGAACAATCTAGAGCGAAATAAGGACGATATTACGACACAGATTTTTTTTTTCTTGTACTACGTTCGAAATGATACAAATCGGTTATTTCGTCTTGCATATTAATGTAAAAAATGTTCTGTCAGTAATTTTGTTTGTTTAAATTTGCACTAAATCTTCGTAGAAAAGTTGATTAAGTATTTTGCTTTATTGGGATATCGATGAAAAAATAGTCGAGAAATTATCGATACATAGATCGCAGCCATTTTGCAAATTTTCGTGAAACGTTCGATTCTCATGCTCCAAATGTAAACAACTCTTGTTTTCGTGACTTTCCGAGTTGATATATCTCAAGGATGTCGCGTCGGGATCGATGTTTACTAAAGTTAATGCCCCCTGAAAACACGAGCATCATATGGTTCTGCGTGGTCTCGATCGTTTGTTTGGGCTCAATGAGCTTTCCAGCAAATGCTCGTGATAATTTGATCGAAACTTCCGTTTGAAATAATGTTTCTAAATTCATTCGGATAGAGGATGAAATAGGAACAGTCGACCGACCTAGGTCGTCATCAAATAGAGTTACACAGTTGTATAAAAAAACAGCGAATGGCGAGCTGTGTGGAGAGGGGCGTAGGAGAATCGGCAAGGAAAGGGCGTTTGGTTTTGAAGCCTCACATAGAAAGAAGACCTAGAATTCAAAGCCACGTCTTCCGCCTCTTTTCCTGACATTACACTTGACATATACGTGTAATTGATTAACTCCATTTATCGCACGAGCGAGAATGCTCTTAGACAAAGAACAACAAAAAAAATAATCAGATTTTACAATGATTTGAAATAATATATGTTTTGAAGATTCATCGAAAATCTACGCAATTTTTCCAATTTTGTATTCTCTCGATCGTCTGAATCAAATTTTTTTAGCTTCGTGGACCAAATCATCGAGTTCATTTGAAATTTTATTATTGCTGCCTCATAGAGGAAGCTATGTGACGGTGAAATTTTTTTTTTTCCAGTTTTCAATGTCAATGTGCTTAAAATGTCCAAAACATCGAAAAATCATATTTAGAAAAAATGTCCGGATGTGTGTGTTCTGGTACTGTAAAATTCAAACGTTTATAACTCGAGAATGGTTTGAGCTACAGGGCTCCCGTTTTGCACAGATGTTAATCTATACCAGTTCTTCGTTCTCCGAGAATTTTGTCAGAATTGCTAAAAAAATACGAATTCTACGGCATTTTGGAATTTTCAAAAAAACGTGTAATCGCTCTGACTTCCGCAAATTTTAAGATTGATTATTAGATTTTTTTTTTATAAAGAGAGTATCATAATAGCAAGGTTGGTATTGAATTTGAGAAATATCGGTTGAACGGTTTCAATTTTATGTATTTTCAAATTTTACGAAAATCTTAGTTTTTCGAAAAATCGTTTAACCGCTTTATTTTTTGCAAACGTTGTTAGATATTGTGTATAAGTCTGTACTTCCTCTTTTCATTCTAGAAAATTTGTCCAAATTATATCATTTAAATGCAAGTAGAAAAAAAAACGCTGCAAATTGAAATTTGCACATTTTCTTTATTGTTGCAGCATGACAAGGAGAAACATGACAATCGAGGGAGGACTCCGTTGATGCTCTCAGTCACACTAGGATATCGAGAATCCGCAGTTGTATTACTGCATCACGAAGCTAACGTTTACACAGAAAATACTCAAGGATGGAGCGGTAACGAGAAAAAAGAAATTAAAATTTTCGTGTCGATGTAACGTGAAGAAATTGTTTCGTTTTACGATTTGGAAACTCGCCAGATGCTCGAATTTCCATATTTTGTAAAGAGAATCAGCGTCGAAATCGGAAATTTTTTTTTTCTCAAAAAAATATAAAATGAAATAATAATAATAATAATAGAATTAATGAATAATAGAAAAAAAATGATAAAAAAATCAAAAATATAAAAAAAACATGAAAAATATTGAAGGAAACATTAGCTTTGCATTCCAACGATACGCAACGCTCTTGGATATCAATCATTGCATTTTTCGTTTGAGAAAATTTTTAGTTTGTTCGTTATAATGATTGTAGTGGTTCAAGAAGCAGTGGGCACAGGAAATCCGGAATTACTCCAAGCCGTTCTCGCCAGAAGTCACTATCAAAGATATTGCAGCCGTGTCGATGGTATACCCGAGCTGCTTCACAAGTTAAAACAGGTTTTTTCATTGTCAGAGAATATTCGATCGACTGGAGAGCGAGTGGGGGAGTATGTGTAAAAACGAAATTTGGAAAACTAAAATAATTCTATTGGAACGAATTTCAGGCACCTGATTTCTACGTAGAAATGAAATGGGAATTCACCAGTTGGGGTGAGTTGCAAGAATAATAAGAATTACCATTGCAAACGAATGTGCGCATGAGTTCCATCAGTTGGATTCAATTTTCCAATTAATATTCTCTCTTAATCAATGAGAATCCGTTATTTACGAATTTCAGTTCCTCTGGCATCGAGAATGTGTCCGAGCGACACGTACAAAGTTTACAAGCAAGGTAGCAACGTCCGTATCGACACAACGCTTTTGGGTTTTGACCACGCCAATTGGCAGCGTGGAAACCTCAGTTTCGTCTTTAAAGGACAGAGTAAGCAGCAGTAGCTCACATTTCATTACATTTTAATCCTGAACGCTCGTGAAGAAATCAAGATTCCTGATAATTTGGAATTTCTCCACCAGAAAAGTTGGTGATTCCGATTTCAATCGCTGAAGAAAATTATTCTCGATGATCCGTGCTAACAACATTTGTTTGAGACAACGTTGTCGATACTGCAAATTAATATTGTTGACCCTAGAACGGTACCCGCGCCCTTTCTCCCTTCGTTCTCCCGTTTTTTTTATCGTTTTGCCGCATTTTTGACTAAGCAAAATTGCCGCGGACTCCCGTGAGCCTGCATTAAAAAAAAAAAAAAACGAAAAGAATGAGCCCAAGTTTCCCCAAGAATCAAGTTTACCGTTCTAGGGTTGACTTTTTCATCCGATGATCGTTTACAATTACATATTCGTGCCACAAGTATCCACAGAAAATCCGGCGTGAAAATGGGATGCAGGAAAGATCAATTCAAAGCAAAGAATTATTATTGTGAGCGTTCGACGCAAACTTTTTATTTTTTCCCTTTAACTCGTGAAATGTTGTTTGTTTGTGTTTCTTGATGACACTTAAAAACCGCAAGCAATACCGAACCCACCTGTGGCCATCAGCTGCGACCGCAGTTATGTGTTCAGCTTGGTCGGACAGAAAACAGGTGAAATAATTCGTAGATTTTTTTCAAATATTGATGCTGAAATTATTTAACGAAGGCCGTCCATATTTGCTCGTTGGTAATGTTATCGTAACTATTTATTTTTACAAATAAAATTTATATTATGCTAGGAATTGTAGAGCCACTCGTGAAGCGCCTCGAGAATTTTTCCCTACCAAAGCGTCCTCGTAAATTTCGTCCCTGATTTAGCGAAAAGCCATCTAGCTCCTTCCCCGAAATTTGCTAAAAAAAACCCTCGCGTGACAATTTAAAGAAAAAATGAATGATGAATTTTTAAAAATGATGAAATTGCATTCCACTCTCTTAGATGATGGCGCGACAATGATGGAAGTCGACCACGAAACCAAGAAAGTCTACGTCGAACACATGAAACTCATCGATGACGAGAACGTCCAATTATTGGCTCCCTCTGAGGAGGGAATTCTAACACGATTGACCAATCCAATAGTTACCACGTACATAGACACTGATAAAATAAGCTTCGAGAGGTAACTTAATAATAAATCCCACAGAGCCCTCCCCACTATTACAACGATATTGAACTTCGCATCGTTGGAGCCCAACGAAAAATATTTAATCCACTCACAATTTTTAACATTTTTGGAATCTCCTTAATTTTTCTATGACATTCAGTTTTTCATTTGCCATAAGATAAAGGATTCTGTTGCGTTCCACCGATGCAAACTTCAACATCATCTATAACAAGCTTGTAATTTATTCAACACTTCAGTTGCCTGCAAAAAATAAACGTCATGCTCGAGCTACAAACTAAATTAAAATTGGTAAAAAAAATGAAAATTATAATTTTTCTCGATATTGATACAAGTTGAAATAAAAACGAAGAAAAAATGAAACGATTTTTTCGGTATTTCGGCATTAAACGGTTTTGTAAATTTATTTCGCCATTCTGGTAATTTTTTCATTCGGAAAGTTGCCTTGAAAATTGTCGTTTGTTTGGGAGCAAAGTGTTCGGGTAATAAAAAATGCCTAACGCGAGTTTTCTATGTGAATCCGTTCCAGGAACAAAGCAGGTCTATGGGGAAGGCGTTCGGACAAGAGCGAAGTAGTGAATGGTCACGAGTGTAAAGTATTCAGCGCTAGCAATGTGGAAGTTGTCACAAAAACGCGGCTCGAACATTTGTCCGAAGCTGATAAAGCTCGCGCGCGAGCTCCGAGAACACCGTTACAGTCATTTTTAGGAATAGCCGAACAGCAACCGGACAACGGTGGAGCAACTAGCAGTGTATGTATTTTTTTAAATATTTACTTTTTCATAGTGTACATAGAGTTTCAAAAAGTTCAAGTTAATTATAGATGAAAGATGAAGGACAAACTTCGGTTATATTAATAAAACCATAAAGATGAATCGATAAAACCGAAGGTTCTTTCTTTTTCTCTCTCTCTCTTTCTCGTTCATGTGTATTCTCCTCATCTGAGAGGGCACGGCCCTCAATGAAGCATAACAGTGATTTGTGGGTGCAAAGAAAAATGAAAAAGCTTATCGACATTGTTGTTGTTGTTTTTTTTTAATCTGAAAAATTGGCAAGATATTCGTTTAACTTTGTTTCTCTGTAATTTTGAATCGAAACAGGAGGATTTTGCAAATGCAGGAAGCAATCCCTCGAACATTACGGCCGAGGAATATTTCGATCCCGACGTCGACCTCAATGGACGAGACATTGGAAAGCCAAAGGAAGTAAACACAAAAATACAAAAATTCAAGGTAATGCCAGGCATTGAAGAAAGGTTGAATCGAAATATTCATACTGTCACGAGCTTTCCTTGGATATTAATAAAGCATCTTGATGCAGAAGAAAAAAAAACTGAGCTCATTCGATGAATATTAAGAGAATTTAGAGATTTTATCTGAAATTGTCCAACTTTATAAACACAAAACAATTGGCAAGTTAAAAAATGTGTCCACAGAAACACTGAAAACAAAAGATAAAGATAAAAAGACTGTATTAAAGTTTGAATGGCAGGAGGCGTTGCTTTTCAAAGTTGAATTTACTTTTTTAAAGCTGAATTATAAATAATTCCAGTCCGAATTTTGTTTTTTGTTTTATCTTAAAAATTTCTTAACAGCTTCTCCCGGAAGTTTTGAACGGTCTAACGATAGATCGTCGATCCGGACGAGAGAGAGATTAATATTATTTTTATACCAAGGCTTAAATAAGAGTAACCCTTACTTGCCACCTTGGGGTACAAACTACCCCAGGCCAATTAAGGAAAATAGTCATTTTTCCACCTTTGTTGGTTTTAGTATTTTTTTTTAGTGTACTTAAATTTTATTTTTGGCTTTATAAAGTAAACAATCTTTCGAAAAAAGCTTTCAGTATGTTCTACAACAATTTTCAAGTCGAAATATTCAGTGGTTCATTTTTTATAACAATTTTTGTCACTGGGGTACAAATGTACCCTACGGTGGCAAGTACGTAATTCTACGGAGGTGTGGCAAGTAAGAGTTAAACCGGTCCCTCTGGTTCGATAGATAAAAGCAACGAAAGATGTTAGGCTTTTGGGGGTGAACCAACGACCGGAAACAAACACCGACATTATCTTTTGAGAATTCAAGAACTCGAAGTTTTCAGTGCAGTTCAAGACATACAACTTATTGCCACAGGTGCCCGGTTACTCCCTCAGTAACCGGGCACCTCGGATGTATGATTGTTGATGACGGATGATGAAGTTTAAAAAAAAAAGACGGAAAAGTTCTTTCTATCGTCAATGTTTCGTGTTGCACACCAGATTGGATTGTTTGACCGCAGGCTACGCTATGGCTCAGCGAAGAGTATCCGCTGAGCTTTCAGGAACAAATAATGCCGATCGTTGATCTAATGGCCATCTCGAATTCACACTTCGCCAAGCTCAAGGATTTTATACAGATGCAATTACCGTCCGGATTTCCAGTCAAGATTGGTAAGATGAAACAAAAATAACGACCTGCTCCTTAAATCCCCAGGAGACACGCACAATTCAAAAATTCACGTAGCTCAAACACACACACATCCCGACATTTTTTCTAGATATGATTTTTCGATGTTTGGGACATTTTACGCACACTGACATTGAAAACTGGAAATAAAATTCACCGTCACATAGCTTTCTGTGTGAGGAAGCAAAACTCGAATATTTATCCATTTACTCCCTCCTCCAGCTCTAATTTTAGGTAATTTTTTTGTTTCAAACAGAAATACCGCTGTTTCACGTGCTCAACGCGAGAATAACATTCGGCAATATATTCGGTCTCGACCAGGAGATCCCACACGTACGTAGAATACAAGAAAGCAATCGGATGACCTGTATAGTGGACGACGTCTGTTTCGAGGTTCCAAACGGTTATACCAGATTGGGTGTGTGTCATTTTTCCACTGATTAAGTGCTCGAATTTTAAATGTCTCGAGTTTGAACGGTTAAATTTTTATTTGGTGGGAAGCAGGTGCCGAGGATCGATCGCAATTCAGTATAGAGGCGGAGGACGATCTGCTACAATTTGCCATCCAACAGAGTCTTCTCGAGGCCGGAAGTGAGAAGGACGAGGTGAGAAGCAAATTTTTCAAACGGCGAGCACATTTTGTTATTGGAATAATTGTAACAACGTGAATTTTAAGGTCGACATATGGGAGGCTCTGAGGGCACAGAAACCATCTCGACCGACCACGCCGAATATGACGACCGAAGAGGAACGGCAACTCCAGAGGTGAGCGCTTCAAATTATTTGGAATACTAATTGACCAAAAAAATGGAAGAGTATTTACCTTGGCGCAAGATTCTCTGGTCGTCTGAGAGATTTCATTTGATAATTTGTTTTTCTGTCTTTATTTCTTCGCTATTTACGTATTATTAATTCTATTTGTGTATTCTGTTGTTTATATTGCATTCTTTCTGTCACTCGCACGCACTTTCTATCGATCTTTCACCATTACTTGCATGAAAAACAATAAACACAGCCAGGTGGGTTGAAAATGGCGTCGATACTCATTGGATTGTCAAATTGCGCGATTAAAAACTCCAACTTGGAAGATTTTCATATAAAATCAAATTCTATCGAGCCGTATCCTTAGATAAAGGGGAAAACAAAATTTGCAGCACTCGAAATCCACAGTAGGTGGAAAAAAAGTGCTCACCCGAGATAATTCCCTTAATTTGGATTCTCAGGAATGATTATTCGAGATTTATGTCAACGACCATCCGAAATTTGAACCCTAGAACTTTCTCAAGTTAGTTTTTCAGCACTTTTGGCTATTTAAATCGATTTTTCACCAACTAAACCTCGATGAAATTGAATTCACTTTTCACCATTCTCTTTGGCATGAAAAAACGAAAAGATTTATGTACTTATAAGTCGGATTACTGCTTTCGGAACGATTTTATGAACAAGAAACTCGTGGGGTAAATATTTTCCCCAGTTTCTAGTTCAAAGGTCAAAAAAATGGGTTTGTAGTTCTAGGGTTCAACAGGAATTGCTTTTTCCTTTCGGTTCATAATCGATTCGTCAATGAATCAGCAGTAATCATTGACGGTTTATAATTAATTATTAATATTCCAAGTTTCACGGACGTGAAACGTAAAAATATTAAAAACTTACAAATACTTTTTTTTTTTCGATATTCAAGGGCTATTCAAGCTAGTTTAGCGCTTTATCAAGAGAGCGGAATTTTCGTGGGAGAGTACGAGGATGACGAAGGCGAAGGACGAGAAAGAAGGAGAAACGACACAAGGAATGAGAATCACGAGTTCGTGGAGGAAGATAACGAGGGAAGAAGATGCAACAACGAGAATAACGAGAGAGATTCGATCGACGATACGGCGGAACAGTTGAGGATTGCCCTGAGATTATCGGAACAGCAGCAAATCGAGGAAGAGCAACGCCGTCTCCTCGAGGAAGAAACTTTTCGACAAGTCCTGGAACTTTCGCTCACCGAGAAGTAAACAGTTAAAAAAAAAAACCAAATATTTTCAAAAATAGCAAGAAATTTAAACAAAATCATGCAATAAGACGAGCGAAGAAAATGCTAACTAATCCACCAAAATGATCAGAGGAATTTGTAGGGAAAAGAAAACTTTTTCGACGCGATCCTACTCGAAAAACCGAAGACAGAGGGCGGAAGCCCTTCCTAGGCGCTCGACGTCAATGAAATCAACTCAATCAAAAAATTGACATTCGCTATCCTGAACAACGTTCAGTTGAGTGAGCCGTGAAGAAAAATACAAGTCGTGATTAAAAACGTTTTATACCGAAACTATTATATACCGATGTACGTTAGATGAATTATTAATTGAAATGACTTTGAAAAAAACAAAACTATTGAATTTAAAAGTTGGAGAAAGTGAGGGAAGAAAACGTGTAGCACGAGCCTGGAGGAGCAAGGCACAATCGAGAAGACACTATCTCGTTGCGTTATTTATTTATTAGCTACTGTTTTATATGCGTAAATAATATAGACAGAGAAGAAAGGGGAATTGAGGGTGAGGGAGCGCATTCGTTGGGACGTTTGTTCCGTGGCCGTTCACAAAAGCAACAAGCAACTTAGCAGCCGGAAAAAACAATCGAATCGAGGATTGGAGGAACAATAAACGAACTCGAGACTCGCTTGGAAAACGCTGCCGTCAATTGCTTGATAACATGATTTCCAGAGACTCAGAAATATCAACGTAACATCGTTAGGGAATGAGACAAAAAAATCATGATCGGTTGCAACAGAGCGATGAATCCCTGTATCTATTGAAAGTGAACCGGAAAATGAAAGAAAAAAAAACACATAACTGTAAGTTACCAAAATCCCGACGGTCAATAAAGAAGGATTGAATAAATAAATTTCCATCTGTCTCTTTTTAACTCCAAAGTATCACGATTGGTGGAAGTGAAAAAAAAACGGATAACGCTTTACTTTTGTACGTATTTATCGCGCGTGATCATCAAATTACGGTAAAAATGGTCAAGTCATGTGGAACGTAAAAACTCTGTGTCGTAGATTCTTGATGCAGCGTTTTTTATTTGACAATGATCCTGGATTCGATTTCCTGCCTCGTTATTCGAACTCCGACTGAGCCCTACGAGGAAAAATAATGGATTATCAATTGGTAACATCTGTATGAGATTGTTGCATAGCGAAGCACAATTTACCGCTTAAATATAGTTGAGAGAATATTAGCACTTTGCGCAAAGCGCTGTTCGTTCTTGTGGGATTGCTGGTGCCATTTTTTCCTCACAGCACTCCAATGAGCACGATGATTTTTCAACAGAGTTTCCCGGGTTTTGAGAGTCTGGCCTTCCTGTTGGATGTAAATGAGTAATTACAAATAATACGTATTTATCGTGTTACGAAAACTATCGTTTGCTCACGTAGTCGAGATTGAGTTCTTCTTTTTCTTGTAAAATGGGCGACGGTACACGATTCCGTGGAAATGCTTCTTCCGGTTGTAGAGGCGGTGGCAAAAGGTAAATGTCTCGAAGCTCTCCGGTCGAAGCATTAACCAGATTCTCGCAATTTGCCTCGCTCACGATTTCTGGACTCGGGCTCCGAACTCTGGAATCATGTAATTTTCCCCTGATAAACAAATTATGACTCAATTCGCGTTAATGTTTGTCTCTTCGGTTGTACAATCAGTTTATTCGATTCTTTTTCGTTCCTTTACGAACAAGTCTCACGTGAGCAAAGCTTTTTAAAATAATTCGAACCTTTATGGCCGGTGTAATGTATTTGACTCGACAAAAACATTGTGGGTTTTAAACATTACAGTGAATGACTAAAAAAGTGTAATGATCTGAATTCGTTGGGGTCCAACGAAAACACTTTTTCTCTTCATTGTTCATTTCAAAAGAAATTGACAATTTTCGTATCGATTTTGTGTTCTGTGTTTGTGTTTTATTGTCCTGATTAAGGAGTTTCTGTGATGATTGTAAGAGGGGGTAAGGTGGAGCAGGGTTCCAACTGCTGAACATGAAATATTAACGAGTTTCGTTACTGGCGATACAATATTGCTTTGCTAAACCATGTTAAAAACGTAAAAATTTTCAAAATATAATTAAAATTTAATAAAATTTTGTGAATGCATTATTCAGTATCATACGTGACAATACAAATTTTTTTAGATTTTTCTTCTAACCAGTTCTCGAGTAATTGGACATTGAAGTTCACGTGTATAAGCATAGCGTTTCCATATATATAAGTAAAAGATAAAAAATCATAGAAAATTCAATTATAATATGAAATTTTTCCCGTTAAAACGATTTCAAGTTGCTGTGACGTCACAAAACGCCTATTTTACTGTATATAAGAGTGCGGCGGCTCTCGCGCTACGCTTTTCTTTAATACTTGGCGTCGAGCCGCTGCCGCGACTCTTGATATATTCCGTGCATAAGAATTTTGCTTTAATTCTGAATTACTCGATAACTACACAGATGAAAAATTTGAAAAAAAATTGTGTTTTCGCAATTGATGTTGAAGAACGTTATCACCAAATTTGATCAATTTCTCAATATTTAGATCTTCCTACCGAAACTCCTTAAATATTGAATAAGAATCATGAGCTCTGATAAAGAAAAAACAGAATTTCGTTGTTTTTCAACGATGCAAAGTTCAAAATCAGTCAATTAATGGATAATTATTATTACTTTGCGACGAGATTGGGATTACGAGGTTGATTAGCGATCCAAGCTCTGCAGATAGGATACAGAGGAGTGTCCTCCCTGAACTGTGCCAAATCGACGCTTCTATCGAAAAGCTTCATGACATATGTATGATGGAAGGCAGGATCCGCCGGCAATTGTCTACGTCGTTTGGTTTTCCGATTCTGCTGGTAATTCGACTGTTGTTTATTCTTGTACATTGCCCTAGAAAGTAAAATATTGACAATAATAACTGATTCACACGGCGCGTGGAATATTGCAATTAGAAAGGTAAATTAACAACATTTTTTTAACTTGAAGCTTGTACTCCTGAATGGCGCTCTCTTCGCTGTCATCCGCTGACGATGCATCGTCGCTATGATGCAATATTTCTCGCAGGGCACCTTTTAGTCTGTCCCTTGCAACGAGAACGTCATTATCCCCTGAGAGCAGTGCGCAAGAGGGACAGATTAATTAATGTTTTTTCGTAAACAAAAGCAAAATAACGAAATCGAGAATAAAAGGGTTGTGAAAATTTCGGTCGATAGAGAGATTTCTTGGAAAAGTTCGAGCTTGGTCGAAATGGTAAGCTCGTTGTCTTATTCTTTCGATTTTTATCAGATTGCGATGCTGATATTTCTTACCGACTTCGTCTTTGATTTCGACCTTGACATTGCGCATTGGCGTCGAGCCGCTCTGTATACTCCGTTTTTTTCCCATCCTCGACGCACTTTCTACACGTTTAAATAAATAATGTTTGTCTCGTTATTGTCCTTCGAATTATTTCGATTCGCGATTATTCTCGTCCGTTAGCTGTGCTATGCTGCTGGGTTGCTGCTCCGCGAAGCAGGACTGACCGATTTGTTATTGTTATTCGTTATAGAGTAGATTATCGTCGATAGTAAGTTTTTATTACACTTTGGATCACGGAAAATCCAAGTTATGATCGACGATGCAGTTTCATTCTCAGAGCGTCTCAATTGTTATGAATTTTTCTGACATTTTTCGAAACCCACGACTGGCGTCGCACCGTCGCACTCACATACACGGACATACGACAATGGGATTATAGGTTATGTTTACGAACCGCGCGCATCCCACGTCCCATATGTTTACGTGGGTGGGCTTTTGGCCTCTCCCTCCCCTGGTCGGTCAGGTAGACAGGACGGGCACTGCAGTCGTATGTGTATGATAGTAAAGAGTAAACATAAACGGACATTGTTGTTCTTAACCTAGAAAATCGTAAATATTCGAAAACCAAAAAAACTCGATGATTTTTAGGATATTTGTCAGTAATTTTTGCAACGATGGAAGATCTTGATGAAGAGGATGACGTGATTATTGAGGCATGCTCAAAAAACAATGAACCCACTTTTTTTCGAACGAATTATAATTTAATCTCAATAATTCTGATCAAAATCCAATAAATAGGGCAGCGAATTACATCAAGCGCTCGTAAGAATGGGCTACACCGATTTTGAATTTACACCGGTAAATAAAGAATTGGAGCCCGAAGAAGAAACCAGGAAAAAATTCGAATGGCCCACAATGCTCAGATCGTGTTTCCAAAACTGGTGGCCAAAAAATCATCGTTTTTCCTCGAAACAATTCCGCACTATTCTAAGTGCAAAGTGCCTTCTAGATGATCATTTTGCACTCGTTGAAACTTTTCTGGATCATAAACCATCCACCGTTTGGAAGTAAGTTGAATTTTTTCTACTCAAACATACAGTTGTTGGCAATAAATTCCAAGCAAGTCCACAATTTGATAATTCAATTATTTCCATTGAAAAAAAACAATCCCTCGTTGCAAAAATTTATTCGTCGAATTCTCACTTAACCCTTCGAGTGCATACTGGGTCGTTTTGACCCCAACAATTTTCTGTCACCGATTGTTTGGCATTTAATGGCAACGAATCTTTTGGCACTCAATTTTCGTTTTCGTCAAAAAATAAATTTAGCGCCGTAAAATATGGATTGTTTACTACAAAAAAAACGTCTCGAAAAACAAAACAAAAAATGCATATTTGAGGGAATATAACGATTTGAAAAACGCCTCGGGTCAGGTTGACCCAATATGCGCTTGTAGGCAATGTGCACTGGACTCCGAGGGTTAAATCATGGTACTACTTTTTTTACAGTAAATTAATGGAGTGGTCCAACATTTTTGGATTGAGCATTTCAATGGGAATGGCTTATTCGATGTCCAAGAGTAATCACCACCCAGTCGTGCTTTCCGCAGTCTCCGTAGCTGCGATTATAATTTTTCACAAGTACAAGCAATTTCGAGCGGCCAAGGCTCTGAAAAATTTGGTTACCGTTCAGAACGAATTGTACCAACTGTACAAAAAAAATTTAGGCATTCTGAGAAACGTTTATCGATTTAGGATGGACGAGAAAAAGGTGACATCGAAATTTAGGTGATTGATCGCAGTTGTGAGCAAAAAAAAAAGTCAGACTTTAGAAAAGAAGCACCGAAAAGATAATTGTCAAACTTTTCGGCAGCAAATTGGAAATTGATCGACTGAAATATCTGCAGCCCTTGACCGAGACTCTTTTGAGGAGTATGGAAAAAGTGGCTCGCACTTTTTATCATGCTTCTCTTACGACGGTCAACCTGTTGCCAGAAAATATGCCAGAACTGGACGACGTTCTGACGAATTTTGATCCAGAAGCTTTTGTCATCAGAGGCGAAATTACGTATGAAAAGCTGAAAGTGAGTATTGAAGATAAAAGTGAGGTTGAAGATTAAAAAATTGATAATAATGGTGATTTAGCTTGGACGATCTATAAGCTTGGACCAAACGTGTCTGTTTTCTCGATTAAGCAATTGTACTACGTCTACATCCTCGCACAATCGGATCTGTTGCAACTTTTCGCAATTGCTTACCATCTCGACAAGTGGAGAGACGACAGAGGGATTCCGTTGCCGGAATTGACGCGAATTACGATAAAGCTCCGTGACTCGTTAATTTCGGAGAAAAATCGATTGGAAAAAGCTGTCGTCACGTACGAGAATTCTAAAAGAAAGACGAACGATCGAAAATTCAAGTGAGCGAATAAATCTTTTGACTTGAACTGAAAATTCATGTTTTAAATGAAATTTCTTCCGCAGACTTTCCTCGGCCTCAAAATGCAGAGATTTGTATTTAAACTTGGATTTACTTTCGCGCAAGTTGCAAATCACCTATGACGAGATCGCGTCGATTCTTGAGGAAATAGAAAAACGCGAGAACGAGGAAACAGCAAATTTTATAAACGAACTTGCCCCGAAGATTCAAGAGATTTACACGCAAATTGACAAGTCCAGGAACTTTGCGGAATTCAATAATTTGTTGGTAGCGATTATGCAGCGATCGCGTCGCGAGCTCCCGGAAATACCGAGCTCCGAAGTCGATTCTATGGAAGAGGAATCGAAGGAGGATCCATCGATCGTTAGGGATTCCGAGCCTCGAATCATCGACGAAGTCTTCGAGGAATACATCACGGAAGAATATTTGAAGCCATTGTACGAGGAGCACGACGAAGCCACGATGGAAATTGCGAAGCTGGACAAATTATTGGCGAAAAATTTCATGAGCGAGTTGAAGGAAGTTCTCGTCGAAAAACACAAATCGATGTCGGAGCGAGAAGCGAAAGCTCTGCTACGAAAATACCCAGAATTGAGGGATCGAACGAATTTCAAAGAAAATGACGTGCTGGCGGAGGAATCGACGATCGAAACAAAAAATCCAGACATGCCGCGTCCTCCACCGTTGCCAAGATTTCCAGGGGCTCCGGAGGGATCTCCGAATTGTTTGATGCTGAAAGAAAAAACGAAATCTCGCGGGCCTGTGCCTTTGCCTCGAGCGCGAAATCCCGAGTCGCCAATTATTTCGGCCCCTCGACCACCTCTACTTCCTCCAAACTTGCAAGTTGAATCTTTGGACAACGCCGAAAGATTTTCGATAAATTTACCATTTCCTGGGCCTAGAAAAATCCCGGCATTCGTAAATTGTGATGAAGAATTTGTCGGTAGTGGCGAGAATTCGGATCAAGAGTTGGAAGTGAATGACGATTCGGCGTAAATAAACAGTTGAAATTTGCAAACTTTTTTAATAAATTATTTTTATATTTCAATAGTTTGATATATTTTTGCCATTGTCCCAAAAATCCGAAAAATCGAAATGTTTCTGTTTTTTTTTTTCAACGAAAAACGATCGAAAAGGTGCAGTTCTCCTAAAAGTGCATATTGGGTCAATCTGACCCAAGGCGTTTTTGAAATCGTCGTGAATATGCATTTTTCTGTTTATTTTTGTAGAGAGACGTGTATCCATTTTAAATGCCTTATCGACAAAAAATTCTTGGATCAAAACGATCCAGTGTGCTCTCGGGGCTTAATATTATTTATTTAAACGCATTATGTTGTTGTTATTACTTTTTAACATGGGAGAAGAAAGTTGATGCAAAATGTACCGGAAAGAGTAAAAAAGTTGAATTCTTTTCAATAAAAGCTAATCCGCGGCGAGAATATGTGCGTAATTGCGGAGAGTGCCGGCAGGAGGCCCCGCGAGGCGGTATTTTTCAAAGGTTTCGTCTCTCGACGCGAGAACATCCGTTTTCCAAGAATTTTTAGAAACCTTGTTGTTTGTTCAAGGAAAATGCACATTTAATTAAATACGAAAAATATATGGATGTGAATATAAACGCACAAACGTGTAGAAATTCGAAAAAAATATCAAGTTTTTTCCACGAAACAAAAAGTAACGAGAAAGCAGAATATAAAAAAAAGCGAGGACGCAAAAGGAGGGTGTGGGTGGGTAAAAGCTGCCGTGATCCAGAGGCGCGGCACAGATCAGAGTCCAAGATGACTGCTTTTATCTCTGAGCATCAATCCGATGTGATAGGAAAATTGCGCGTGCGCCTTTCCTGGAACGAAAGAGGGAGAGAGAGAGAGCAAGAAATCCTGCTACTTTTTTCCGTCGCGCCCCAGTGCTCAGTACGCGATCGCTTGCCATCGGGAGCGTATCGGGATTCACGGCTCCGTAGCAGCAGCAGCCTTTTACTTACGACTTTTTTCTTTTTTTTATGCGCCGAAGTACAAAGTGATTTCTAGTCCCCGAAAGGAAAAGAATGTCCTTCGTTAAATACATCGAAAAATTCTCCTCCGTATAAATATAAAATCAACGCGGACATCGCGAACAAATCATGAGTTAATTACCGGAGGGCGCACTGTTTTGCTGGAAAAACATTCCGTCTGCGACTAATCGTGCCTGGATACAACTGCTCGAATTTACCGATGCTGTCAGCCGGAATTTCATCGCAGGTACGAAAAAATCACACTAACCTTGAAAAATTGCAGAATCTCTTTTAACAATTCTCCTGTGAATCATTCATATTTTATTCGCATCATTCGTTGATCTAAAAAAGTTTCTTTATCTGGTAAATACGAAATAAAGTGAGGATGTTAAGATCGCGTCATTTTTTTTTCCGAAAATTTAACTGCGTTCTCAGGCGTTTGGAAACATACGAAACGAGATTTAATCTTCTTACTCGGAGGGTTTCGAACATCAAAGAGCATAAAATAGTGTTTGCGTTAAGTTAATTTACGACGATGAAACGTTTCAAACAACAAAGGAACCACCTGTAAATAATGGCCCTTGGAACGAGGGAGAAATGTTGAATTGCGTGAGAAAGTTGAATAAAAAAAGATTTATCTCTGAGCGTAGATCGGCGCGAGATACTAGAATATTTGTCCCCTCGTGTACTTAGCGATTTTTGATTCGCCGGCGGTTTACGTGCATCAGGTTGTTATGGTGGTCACGCTTTTCGAGAGATCGATCGTTAGAGGACACAAGAGAGGCGTGCCACGTTGCGCGCTTTTTTCCTCGCAATGCTTTGTTTCAGCCTTTTTTATGCCATTCCGTTTTCTTTTTTTTTTTTTTTTTTCATCGTTCTTCATATCCCGGCTATTGTTCCAACGCACTCTTTGTGCACCAAAACAATATACGATTATCGGAACTTTTATAACGTTTTCACGCAAGGCAATCGCGGCTATTGTAAAAAAAAAATCCGATCGGATAAAGAGAAAAATGACCCTTTGTCGTTTTTCGACGTTGAGAACGACCCGCGTATTCATGTAGCCAAAACAGAGACTAAAGAATAGTTCTGCGTACTGCCATTTTTTCCACGTATTTTTCGTCGCTGAGCCTACGGGCTTGGACGTATTTTTTTTTTTCCGTATTTCGTAAAGTCAATTTCGTTTCGCATCGCTTTTCTATAACGCAAAAAGCAATATCTATTTACTGTACAAAAAATAAACACATAATTTGTATAAAAATGAAAATAAAAATAAAAAATTATATTTACTGCAACAATGCAATTTGGGAAAATCAATATTTCTCGTTTCGGAAAGTCTATTTCTCTGTTGGCCAGCTCGAAGGTAATCAATGCTTTAAAAACATTTTTTTCTTCGCCCCGAGATCGAAAGAATGATGTAGTTGGGGTTTGTATAAGGAGAAAAGAACAATGAATGAATAAACTTGGCAAGCATCGGAGACCTAATTGAACGATCGTTGGGATGTTTACTTTTCATTTATTAATCGTAACAAAATGTGGTCTCATGGATACGGAAGCACATTTTGGTAATGTAACACGTTTCTGGTGAAAAAAACTCGTCAAACTTTTCGTGCGGAAAGGAAGCGTCTTAGTCGTGGAAACTTGGACCCTCTGGGCTCCATAATATCGAAGATTTATTAATAAAGAATGGTGGGAATAGAGGGTGCTCGTTACCGACTGTTTCAACGTAATCAATCACGAAATATGTGTGTTTCTATGTGTCTCTATATGTAACAAACCGACATGAACGAACATTATGTTTTTCCTTACGATCCTTAAGCGGACGATATATAACTTGCAATTATGAGGACAAGACGTAATAATTGTTTTCTATTACGAGGCCGGAGGATAATTGACTGGGAGATGAAATGATTTGGAGGAAAAGATGAAAACAAATTAAAGAGGGAAGTAGATCGTTCTGTGGGAAGAAAGCGGGGCGCGGGGAGGGGGCGGGGGAGCGGATTAGATGACTGTGGAAAGAAACAGCTGTTACCGAAAAGGAACTCTACGAGGTGGTTGTCTAGACGATGTCAAGCAAACGTTGCGCTATATACGCGTACGGCACAAACACAGCCACAACGGGGGGACAAAAGAAGTGATAAAAATATAAGGGATGTTATTCGCAACGTCGTTTACACACAAACCCATGAGGTTCCTTTTTATTTGTGTGCTCGCGTGACCAAACATGGTATTTTTTCTGTGCATGTCTTCCTCGGATAATCTACAAGTGCCCTTTCTCGTATCTCCATTCCCCCGGCAAGTGTTTTTCTTTTTTTATTTACCGTTTTTTTTTTCTTATCAGTTCCCCAATTATTTTTCCACGCAAGTTTGAATATTCCGGCTCGTTTTTTTTTCCGTCTTCGTACGCAAGTTTCGTTGCAAGCTGAACGTTCGAAAAAGTGAAAAAAAAAGGACTGAGGAATAAGTGGAAGCTGCTGGGTCCATGACTACGAAAAATAAACATGAAAATTTGTTTTTCTTCGGAGAGAAAAATACGAGGACATTATTGGCAGAATTCGTAGAATAATAATTCACTGCGGCATATCTTCCGGGATTCTCGCGCGAGCTTCCTCAGCTTTTTGTCTTTTCCCACTCGTAAATTATTTCCGAAAAGAATCTCCGGGCAAGCAGCTCGTTACCCAATTTGCATGGAGAATTCGCTTCCATATTCAGTTTTTTTCGTTTTTCGTTTTTTTTTTTTTTTTTTTTTTTTTTCGTAAATACAAAAAGTACACAGTTGATGTTTATGTTTGTTTTTTCGAGGTCACATTAAACATGGTAATCGAGAAAGATGCTACATTTTGATAAACGGCCAAATCCATACGGAGCTCATTTCATTTATGGGGAAAAGACTCGAGTCCACACAAGCAGGGTCGATTCGAGATGTGATCAATTTATGGATAAGGACAAAAAATACCACATAAACTCGGAGATGGGGAAGAGGAAGAAGAAAGAAGAAGTGAAAAGATCGTTGAGGGTCGTGGCAATATTTCGCGACGATCGTTCATTTCCGAATGATTATCGAGAGCTGGGGTTTTAAAAAATCATGTAATTGTTTAAAAAGAAAAACAAAACGTAAATGGAACGAGATGATAGAGGAAGAGATAAAAAAAATTAAGGAAATTAATATTTGGCCGGTACTTAAGGGAATAAGTATAATTGAAGAAATAAACGCAAAGAGTTTCTTTTCGCTGGCTTTTGTATACGTAGATGCTTGCGCGACCAGTTGCCAGGATCGGCGAACAAGCAGACATAAAAAGAATCATAAAATGAAGGAAGAAATGTTATAATGAGAATGGGAAAAGGGTAAAAAGGACATACGCAGGCTGGGGGTTGGAGGGTCAGGGCAAGTTGCAACGGAGTGTGGGAAGAAAGAATAAAATCCTGGCTCTGGGAGGTTGAAACGGTCGCAGGAGAGGAATCAGGCTCCAATGCCGCACCCTCTCGGCTTTGACATGCGCCATGACCCGCATATATATCTATATATATAAACGTCCTTTACTGCTGTTAGACGAGAACTTTTCCAGCGCCCTAAACCACCTCCAGATGGACGCGGCGGCTAAAATCCTCTTTCCCCTTTGCCTCCTCCCGCCTGCGAGCCTCTTTGGCCTCACGTACTTGTGTTTCTTCGATAGGTATGCCTCATGAGCACGACCGAGACGCGCAGCTAAAAGTACGAGCGAGCTCACCAAATTTCAAAGAAAAAAGTGCTCCACGATGTTTCCATTAACTGTACGCGCTCATGAGACATTAATTACATTGGAAACAGCCAATTTGTGAGGCTAATGAGAAAAGGCAATGCGGCGTGCTCCCACACCCACGCGCAGATTGGCTCCTACTTAATAATTCATCGATACATTTTTATCATGAATGTCACATCACGAAGAGACGTCCGCAATGTGAGACTTTTCCGTTACCATGACGAGGGGAAAACAGAAGAAGGGAGAATAACAGTATCGCGGGCTCAGATAAAAAATACGACTCGTGCGAGAGTATTTATGTTACTAAATAAATTGAAACCGCATTATTTTCTTTAAAATATCTCTATTCTCTCAAATCCCTCGACCATCCTCATAGCAAGGACTTTTATCCTCAACAAACTCCCCATCTACTCCTCGGTCATTTTAGCGACACTCGATATGCTCATCGTCATATCGCGTCGACAGAAAAGACTACCAGAGATAAAACACTGTATCAGAACTCTCGCGCAGCTCTCTCGCTCGAACAAGCAAACGGAGGTAGAAAATACAATTGCAAATAACGAGAACTCCCATGTGTCCTCCTACTCCATCACCTTCCCACACACACACACCGCACATACTCTTGTTTATATTTAAACACATATACACCCTAGCTCGTATCCTCGACAAACGCATTAAACTTCTCGGAATATATTTAGCTCATACCATAGTGTACCAACTGACCTTCCCCCTAGACACTAATTCTCATTTTCCTTCCAATTGTATACACGTCCAAATCATATTTTCCATCAAAATTCAGTTTTGTTGAGTATACTCCCCCCTCATCCTTTCAATAGTTTCATTTTATGCGCACAACACAGTTTCTACAGATCAATTGTATACAATAAACTTATAATTACTCTGTCCCGTTATTATTAACCCGTGCTGGAGCTCTTCCTAGTTCGCTCATTCGCTCATACGCTATCGGTCTATTGGACCGACAACTTTCATCGCTTTGTAACATCGTTAGTTTAATTGCAGTGCAATCGAAACGTCCAACTGTGACCAATCTGGCGGAGCAATTAGGAGAGAGCTTTGGAAGTCATTCGATAAAACGTTGTAACGTTTATTTTAAAAATTTGACACAATGGGGAAAACTGTCGGTCATTCGAACGGGGAGATAATTAAAAAATGCCGCAAATTGAATTTTGCAATACAGATACAGAATTTTTTGCAGTACAGATTTGTTTATTGCGTATTTTTTATCTATTAATAAAATTAAGAATTGAAGGGTTTGGCCTGGCAGATTTATTCATTGAATATTTCGAAGGAGCAAACAAGATTCTGATTGAAAGTCCATCGCGTGAGACTTGCTCTTAAATTCCTCGCCCTTGCCACTTTCCCGTATCTCCTACACGTATTTCACATTCTCTGCATCCTCCACATACTTCAAAAGCTTTAGAAATTCTTCAGAGGTTCTTTGGAGGTTTAACCAGCGGATATCGTTAATGTGCGGAATGCATGGACGTTTAACGCTTCGCATTCTACGCGTCCACATACTTTCCACGAATGAACAATGGGAAACAGGAACGATCACATTTTTCATCTCCTCATATCGATCACTTCATCCTTTTCGATTCATTTTTCGTTCAATTTCAAAAACCATGACAATTTTTCTACCGATTTTGTGTTTGGATTCTAAAAAAGGATCCTTTGATTGTACGGACGAAATATTGAATAAGAATCATGAGCTTTCTTTAAGATCAAATATAATTTCGTTGCATTTCAACGATGGAAACTTCACCATCGTAATTTCAATGGATTATTTGATACAGATAATGCACTTGTATGCGTGTGATGTGTGTGTGTGTATTTTAAACCTAAAATTTGAACAAAATGGTATGAGAGTTTGAATTAATTATTGTTTTTGTTTAACTATGATTGTATCTACTTTTCTTTTGTATTTGATGCCTGCTCGTGACGCAAATGTCGGGGTAGGCATCGATACATGAATCTATCGTGAATCGATCGTACTTTCGACCGGCTATAAAGAAAAATAGTATACACCACACGGGCAGAAGTTTGGAAGCTCGGAACTGCGCATCATTATGCCCGAGGCGAAGCCGAGGGTATAATGATGAGGTGTAGGAATTCCAAACTTTCTACCCTTGTAGTGTAATATACTATTTTAGGATTCAACCACAAAATCAACAAGAAAATTGCCATTTTTTAAAAATTGAACAAACTGAAAATTGAAAATTGAAAAAGTATTTTTCGCTGGATTCCAACGTTTTATCAATTTTTAGACTGCCTCAATGAGAAAAGCATTTTTTTTTTTCAAATGATTATAATTTGACAATTTGAGAAGTTGAATGGTTTCGAAAATTCAATAATTCGCAATTGTTCCAAGCTTCGGTGCCTCGTATTTGGAAATTATACCTATCGATCATTCGATCCGATCGTATACGCGAGATCTATGTATTATACGATATTTCGGTCTTGAGAATTCTCTTGACAAGTCATCTCGTTGGAAGGCCTTGACGACATTGCCCAAACAAGGCATAATATGCCTCTCATAAACAACCGAGGTCACCTGCACTTACATCATGCCTCCTTAATGCTCCGCCGCTACTCCGTACTTTGCCATAAATCGATTCATCATCCGCCTGCGAGCATCAAACTGTGTCAATTATTCGCGACCTTTCGGAAACCCCATCAAACTTGTAATGCACCTCTATTTAGAGGCATAAACTACGCGGTGATGTAGTTGTTATAATTTTGTGCAAATATTTCAAACGATTGGAGCTCAATTTTCGCGATAAAAACAGTGGACGGGCATCTCCCTAGACACACATGGGTCTGGGGCGTCCTACCGATTTTTACTTAACTTGGACTCGTTAAAAAAAATCTGAAAACATTCAGGAAAGTATATTGTGTGTTTATTCCCTAGGAAATTTGTTGGAATTGCTAGAAAAATACGAATTCTACGGCATTTTGAAATTTTCAAGAAAAGGGTGTCGACGCTCTAACTTTCGCAAATTTTAAAATTTATTACGAATTTTTTTTTTTATAAATAGAGTATCATAATAGGAAGGTTAGTATTGAATTTCCAACCGCTCTAATTTCTGTAAATTTTGTAAAATATTGTGCATGAGTCCGTACTTCCTCTTTAAAATAAAAAATATACCTTCTTCATAGAGGAAGATTTGAGCATCGTGCATCTTGAGCATCTTGAGAAAGCAATTTGCAGCGTTTTTTAAATTATTGTTATTTAATGGTAATCGATACGAAAAACGAGAAATTCACGCCATTCGCTGAATGGGCTCCCAGACCCATGTGTGTCTACTGTGTAAAGTGATTTCACAATTTTTCTTATGCGTTATCTGCAGGATAACGAAACTCGCCGAATCTTTTTTCTTAACGAAATTGAAGGAATGCAACGAAATTTGTTTTTTCTCTCGAGCAGAATTCAAGATTCTTATTGAATATTTGGTCCGGGCAATAAAACGATTTTTCTTCAGGATCCAGACACAAAATCGGTACGAAAATTGTCATGGTTTTTGAAATTGAATAAACTATGAATAGAAAAAGTATTTTTCGTTGGACACTGGAACGTTTTGCGAGCTTCGGTGAAATTTTGTTGTCTCGTATTTCCTGGATTCTGTTTCCAACGCCATTCAAATATTGCACATGTCCAAACGCGGCTGTTGAAATACCTCGGAAATGTATTTGCGATGCAAAAAGTTGAGAACGGGAAAGGTATATCAAAAGTTGGAGCGGTATTGATGAATAAAAGATTTGATCGAAACGGGAGCTCGTAGATATGTCGGGAATTTCATTACGCTGTGGGCTGCGAAACAAATTGCACAATGTCAACCACTGTACTTTGGAAGGAGAGAAGGATATATCGTGGAGCTATGGTCGAAGCTGGTGCGGTTGTGCAAAAAGCGACAGCAGTCTGGGAGAGAAAAAAAAATAGGGTGGAAAACTAATTTAGCTCTCGGGACGGAAGAAAAAACACTCTGTCAATCTTTGTAACAATGTGGAATTCGATATTGGGTCACGAAACTATCCGCAATCATAATTCTCCCTTATAAACTTTCAGTCACGTTCATCCTCACGCATAAAACATATTTTTCTTCCTTACGACAATGATATTTGTGTAACGAACGAAAATATATGCAATTTCTGATTATTTCGTAAGAAATGCTGCATAGCAATTTATTCTCATGACAAAAAATCCTTTTTATCTGTAAAAACTTATCTCATGAACATAAAATAGTTTTTATGAAATATGTACATTTTTATGTTCACTTTTATGTCGAGAAATATCCCAATAAAAATATTTAATGCTCATAAATTCCTCCGAATGAGAAAGAAAAAAAAAGTGTGTCGAAATTCATGCACGGCGTTACGACCAAACTAACGTATTAAAAAATACCATTTCGTTATGGAGTTTTCAACAATTCGGAACGAATGGAATTAATGTTACAAAAAAAATGGACTTGTTCATTTTTCCATCGAAAATATCGCACAGTTTTTCAATTATGTTTTTTTTCGCCTTCGCAGACATGATTCCGGAGCCAATTGCTGCCAGGGAAGAGTCCGAAGGAGATCGAGTGTCAGCGAGAGATCCGGAGTAGTTTTGGAGCCGTTAAACTCTAGGGAAGACGGGGAAGAAAAAAAAAAGAAAAGTCAATCCATCACTCTCCCTTCGAAATGAGTAACCCGTACGCGCGTTTGATGGATACCGGAGTATCATTGTGGATCCCATCGATAACTTTATCGGCGACAGGAGCCCGACGGTTTATCGTGCCAGCGTGAGTCAATCACCGATGGAATCTTGCTCATTATTTTGGTGCTTTTGAAAAAGTTTACTGTCGATGGGAATGGCACTTGGGGCTTACGAATTGACGAACATGCTCGTTGATCGAGCCAGAAATATTGTCGAAAATAAAGCGTTCGAGTATCGCAAATGAGAAAAGAATCGAAAATCAAGACAAAATTTTACGAGGCCCGTTCGAGTCGACTGGAATCTTGATTTTCAAATCACGCGAGCCAGCGTTTTCAGAAAGTCATCGAAGGCCGAGGAGGAGTGAAAAACAAAAGAATAAGTAAATGAGAAAAATAAAAGCGATGATAAAAAAGTCGTGAAAAATCTGGAAGAAAGTGAGACAGGCAAGGACGAAAGTTTGAGCGGAGGATCGAAGGAAAGAGTGGAGGGAAAAAATCAGCACGATGAACAGCACGTTTTCGTATATGGATTGTCCGGAGAACTCGTCGAATTTGACGGACTCGATGGTGCCGAATTGCGGCGCTGATTTGCCGATCGTTCCACTGGTAAACCAGATTCTGTACTCGATCGTGTGCATCGTCGGTCTTCTGGGAAATACTCTCGTGATATACGTCGTGCTGCGCTTCTCTAATATGCAAACGGTAACGAACATGTACATCGTAAATTTGGCGATAGCGGACGAGTGTTTTTTAATAGGAATACCGTTTCTCGTGACGACGATGTCTCTGCGTTACTGGCCATTCGGTAAAATAATGTGCAAAGCGTACATGACGACGACGAGTATAAATCAATTCACGAGCAGCATATTTCTTTTTATAATGAGCGCGGATCGTTACATAGCGGTTTGTCATCCAATATCTTCGCAGAAAATGCGAACGCCTCTAATTTCGAAAATCGTATCTCTAACCGCCTGGGCGACCAGCGCACTCTTCATGATTCCTGTTTTTTTGTACGCGAACACCGGGGAAACTGCGGGTGGTATGAGCTGCAATATTTATTGGCCGAACGATCACGGTGGACAAACAACTTTTACCCTCTATTCGTTTATTCTTGGCTTCGCGATACCCCTCATCCTCATACTCATTTTCTATTTCCTCGTTATTCGAAAACTTCAAACGGTCGGACCGAAAAACAAGTCGAAAGAGAAAAAACGCTCGCACAAAAAAGTTACGAAACTGGTGCTGACCGTAATCACAGTTTACGTTCTTTGCTGGCTTCCCTATTGGCTCACCCAGGTTGCTCTAATTTTTACACCACCCAAACAATGCCAGTCACGCATAGGTATCACGAGCTTTCTCCTCGCTGGTTTCTTGAGCTACTCCAACAGCGCCATGAATCCGATTCTTTATGCATTTTTGAGCGACAACTTTAAGAAAAGCTTCCTCAAGGCTTGCACCTGCGCCGCCGGCAAAGACGTTAACGCGACTCTCCACATCGAGAACAGCGTCTTTCCGAGAAGAAACAAAGCCAACGGGGCCGCCGCCATTGCCGATCGTTTGCAGTCCAACAGACTCGCCACTTCCGCCAACTCGAGAGTCGATCTCGACGACGAAGACGGCGAGAGAGGCTTGCTCATCAGTAAAACTTCCACCACTACGGTCACCATGACCTCGAGATCCAACATCACCATCAGTACCAACGAATCGAGGGAACAGAGGGAAATGAGAACAGACAAAGAAACACTCAAGAACGGCGCCCAAAACACTCTTTTTACGCAGGTTTAAGCAAATCCACGATCGATCGCGTCTCCTTCACTTGCTTTATATTATCCAATTAAACTGACGCCTCCGAAACATTTTATCGAATGTAAAGCAAGTATTCACGCAAGTATTCACGACGAACCAATTTTTACTCGTAATTCGTCTCATTGTTTGCGAATCCGATAAGAATTTTTGAGAAACGAATTGAATTTTTAATCGTCACTCTTTTCTCAAACTCTCTGAATCGGAGAAAAATGTGAATCTTTAGCAGTAAAACTCATTCTCAGAGTCTCCGAGTTCCTGATCGATTTTAGGAGAAACGGAAGTTGTAACGAATTAAAGAAAAAAAAATGTGTGTGGGATCAAAAATGATGCAAATGCTGGAGACTCGAGAAAAGTTCTGCCTGCGACGAAAGAACAACGAGTGAAAAGTCCAGCAACGGCGAAAAAATATTGCAAAAGGATTCTCTCGTTCGAGAGGAGATTCGACACCCAAAAACAATGATTTTAAACACTTATTGATATTTGTAAGAATCCGCGAGTGCACTCAACTCCCGACAACAGACCAAAACGATGAAAGAATTTAAAAAAAAAGAGAGATTCGAGGATAGTCAATTGTCGTAAAGGTGAATCCCATGAAAAAATGGAGTCTAATCTAGTCCCAACATTATTATGTGCTGTGTCTAAATATACTATGTCTAAAGGAGCCTAAAGAGAGAAGACGAAAAGTCCCTGGCTTTTGAAAATTTTCAAGTACTGAATTATGAAAACAAAACTTTATGTACCGTTTGGAAAGAATGATCTCGCGAGAATCAATGGAGGATAAACATTAAAGGGGAACGCCCTCAAAGTTACGTAGTTGTTTGTTGTTACAGTGTTAAAGAAAAATTTTTAAGCTATAAGAAAAACGAAGAGGAGGGCGAAACGAAATATAGCGCCGAACATTGCTAAACCAAAGACACGAAATGCCGATGATTTTGAAATCTACGTCGTTGGAATTGAGACTCAAATTATAGCTTGTTTATCAACGAGCGTAGCCAATACATTTCATACGCACCTTGTGGCTAGAAAAATACGTCCAACTAGCGTTTTCAAATACTTCTAGAAGCCCAGCACTTGAAAAACTACAAAAACCAACGTTTCACCAATTTGAAGAATATTAATGTTGTGATCGAACGAAAAAACTTATTGGAACTATTTCAACCACGTAAATTTCAACGTCACCAACGATGCATTGAACGAAAAATTAAACGATGTCTCACAAGTACAATTAAAGAAAAAAAAACAGGTTACAAAAAAAAAAAACAAGAATGATTGTTAAGTAGACATGAGATAGAATAATTGATTGGGTATCTATATATTTTTACATCTAAATGGTGTTTGATTCGGATAAACGAAACTAGTCAGAAAGAAGGAGCAAGTTTTGTGTGTTATCTTGAGGGTTGCATTTTGATCGAGTTTCATTATCGCGTAGAGAAAAGGAAAGAGCTAGGAAGAACATGGAGGAGAAGGAGGAGGAGGATTTGTTGAAGAAGAGCGAAGCGAGAAGTTTTGTGAACAGGAGACAAAGTATCGATTCGTTTTGTTGGGAGATTGTGGGTTACGGTGTGGTGGAAACGTTAAGAATATATCCAAAGAGCAAGATGAAGATTTCTCGTTAAGATAGGCTACATTAATCGCTGGCTGTTTATATTTGCATCCGTGAAAGCATGCCCCAAATGCTGAATCAAGGGCGATTTATTGAAGCAAGAATCGCACTATTGTACGAGGGCAGCGTAATTTTCTCTACGAAGCGCAGATTCATGCTGGCTCGTTTTGCATGGTGCAAATTTTCAAATTTTCTCCCATCCTCAATGTTGCTCGATGGAATGTTTTTTGAATCTCATACTTCCAGGGATATCGTTGTGATTTATTGGCTGATGATTTATTTTAATTGTTATCGACCTTGGAATTCGGAACAGAGCACAAATGATTGACACAATTCTTTATGTTTTTTTTTTTTTTAAATCGTGTGTTGGAAATGTATTTGTAAGGGAAATCCATTGTTTCTCATTGTGTATCATGGTCTTTGTAATTTTATATGTTGAATTTTGTAAGGAGATTATTTGATGCTCATTATTTCGTACCAGAAGATTTAATCACTTAATACCAATCATTGTCTAACGAACGTTGTTTAGCCTCAGTGCTCGGTTTCTGATGTTCTGTCTATTCGAGGATTAGCGAGTCTACCCAGGAGATTATGATTTTATCTCGGGTCAATTTCACGGTATAATGCCGTGATGGGTTTGCCTTTATAATCTGGCATAAAGACTCGTTCCATGCTCCAAAACAATCCTGCCAAAAATGGAAGAAAAAAAAACACAGTCTATACATTGGTGCCTAGCCGTTGCCAAAGTCTTTTCGTTCGGGCGAAACGACCCCGTCTCTTATTTTTTTATTTACTCGTTCGCTTTTTATCGATGCAACCAGTTGATGGAAATATTTTGAAATAAATAAGGGCTATTTATTTCACAAAGGCTGATGTATTTGTGACTATTGGAAAATGGTCGACGAGCGAGTGATCGCGATTAAGAAAAATACAATATATATATTATATATTATACGAAAGATCTGAATTTTGATAATTCATCATTAACCCTCCATGGTCACACATTCTAGAAATAACGCGCTGGTCACACGGGGTCGGAAAGACCCCGGCCATGTTTAAACGTTTGCCGCGTTGCCAGTATCGTTTCGAACGACAGATAAAAATTCAGGATATTATTTTGAACCTTTCTGAATAAGAATATCGAGAGAAATTTTTTTTTTTCAATTTTTATAATTGCAAAAAAAAATCAGAGCAATGTGTAAAAAAAAACCCCAAAGCACCGATGGAGAAGAAGCCAACTCTCTCGAGCGCCGATGTCATTTTGACCCCGGTCGACCACGGAGGGTTAAACTTTTCTGATTTATTCCCTAGGCGAAAAATCTAGGAAAAAACGACGACATGTATATTTTTGATTGTTTACACAGGAGGCTTTGAAAACGCCAATTATTTGTTTCCGAAGTTTCTCCCACAGGTTTATTCTGTAAATAAGTATAACTTATTGAAAAATTACCAACGAAAAATTATTGCGAAATGACCCGTGTGTGTTTGTATATATATACGATAATTATAAAGAGACTATTGGGCTTGGAGAAGCTAAATCTGTTTACAAGAACTTGTCACTAACGTGAAACCTTCAATTCCCTGCATAGTCCAAATTATTGTCTGTACGGTATTTGTTATGATTTTTTGTAAAATAAATTATCGAATTGGAATTTGGTGGATTTTGAGCTCACAATTTTTTCGTCTAAAAATAATTGACTGGCTTTTATCAAAAGTTTTGTTTCCTCGGACGATCAGCACGGTAAGTTTACCAGTCGAATAACAGATGGCTCACCGAGTAACGTAAACTGTCCCACTAAAAGCTTCAATGAGAATCTATCTAAAGCAATGGGTTTCGAAAAAATCGATAATAGACAAAGTTCCAGGTCATTACAATTACAAAGTGACTTTTCGTTCAATTATTTATTGTTCTTTCTCCATTACGTTCGTATTTTAATCGAACAATCAATACAAATCTTAAATGCGTCATTTTTATCGTATTGACAACGTTTTTAACATTTTGCAAGCTTCCAGTGTCGGATAAAATGGATATAGATGGAAAAAGATGATCATAAACGTGTGTTTCCATTCAGCGAAAATTTAGGAGCATAATCGACCGGTATCACGATGTTTTATTCACTTTTCCAGCAAAAGAATGCAATTTCGATAGAGAGTCTCAAAAATGTGGTAACCGTTGATTTTCCCCGATAAAAATGCCAACCAGCCATTGCAAAATTGTTGAAATAGAATGTTTAAAAGTTTTTTTTCATCCTAAAACCAACCATTGATGAGATGAGGAGGCCAAAGACCCGATATGGCTTGCAGAGATTGGCTTGGGCTGAAGATTCAGTGGAAAATTGTTTTCGTCTGGAGGCAAGATCCCCGAGGTGCCGAGGACCGAATGTCAGATGCAAAGAATAACGTTCGTGTTTACCATCGTGTAATTATTTTCCGTTTCCTCCTTTTTTATGACTCTGGTGACTTTTAGAAAATTGCCAAAGTACTCTGGTAGATTAAACGAGAAAGAATGAGATTTTACGTCAATTACTTGGTCGAGATCTCTCGATGTTTTCATGAAGTTACAACGTGTTTTTTCTTTATCAGCGATTATGCTTTCTGTGTTTATTTATCATGGGGTGTGTCGTGATATCATCCAAGTTAATAATATACTTACGAGCTACAAACATATGTACATATAAACACGCGATCACGCGTCATCGTAGACGGGACGCGGGAGATGGAATTTTCTCAACGATTGAAAAGCAATGTTGCATTCTAAAAGTTCACCACAAAATCACATAATTTCGTTTTTCCACCGATTCTCCTCAACTGCGAAAGCCAAGCTTATCTTTCTTCTCCATATTTACAGAACAATGAAAAATTCTCGTCTTGCCACTCAACTTATCATATCGTTCACGCAAATAATTCGAAATACCATTACAATTTTCAACATTTCTGGGAATATAATTTTTCTTTTTATAACACGTTGCTCCGGGATCGTGTACAGAAGGTTCCTGTACCTTTTTCATAAATTTAACGGCGAAGCGTGAAGTCGTTTAAAAAATTGGTGACGTCCCTTTTTTATTTGCGGACCAGCCTTTCGATTCAAACGGTAATCAGAGAAAAATTGACAAACTGTCCAGTCGAGCTGGAATTTCATTCTGTTTTTTTTTTTTTTTCAAGTTTCTTTTTCTTCCTGTTTTAATGTGCCTCGTTGCACAAAACCAGCAGAAAGATCCGAGAGGGCGCGAGACGGAGAAGGGCATTGACAAGTCAGGTAACTACGTGTAGAATATATTATCGTTATAATTATTATTCGTAAATGTTAATATCGTTATAAGAGCCAAAATGGTGGTAAAACTGCAGGAGACAGGACCCTCCCTGAAAAATGAATATTGCGATAATTGGTAATAAACGTCAAAGTCGTGCTCATCGATAAATTTCAAACAAATTACCATGGTTTTTTTTTTCATGGAGTGTTTTCAAAGAATTTATTTTCCATAAGGTCTTCATGGCCTCTGTAGGTGATAATTTACAAACAATATTTGTTAGAGCGAGCCCCGTTTTCTGCGGTTTGACCAAAATCGTTAATAATGCTAACCACCGTTACGCCAGAAAGAGCCACAGCATGAGTATCACTGCAAGCCACAGGAAACACTTGGACATAAATTGATCGTCTTCGTACTGAGGTGTTCCTCGAGGTGCTGGAAAAATACAAATTTCCCAATCAATTCTCTCTTGCTGTGGAATTTTCGTCATGCAGTTTATAAAGCATCGCCGAGAGTTGAAAAAATCATATTTTAGACGTTTACAAATCTTTCTCCTATTTTTACTGTGTTTTTATAATTTGGTATGATTTTTATCATTTTGCTTCCTCATAGAGGAAGCTATGTGACGGTGAACATTTTTTTCTTTTCGGTTTTCAATGTCAATGTACTTAAAATGTCCCAATACATCGAAAAAACGTCTAGAAAAAATGTCCGGATGTGTGTGTGTGTGTGTGTATGTTATGGCACTGTAAAATTTTGTTGGAATTGCTAGAAAAATACGAATTCTACGGCATTTTGAAATTTTCAAAAAAAGGGTGTCGACGCTCCGCAATATTTGAGATTTATTACTAATTTTTTTTTTTTTTTCATAAATGGAGTATCATAATAGGAAGGTTCGTATTGAATTTGGGGAATATCGGTTGAACGGTTTAAAGTTTATGATTTTTCGAATTTTACGAAAATCTGAGTTTTGTGAAAAATCGTCCAACCGCTCTAATTTCTGCAAATTTTGTAAAATATTGTAAATAAGTCTGTACTTCCTCTTTAAAATTAAAAATATAGCTTTCTCATAGAGGAAGATTTGAGCATCGTGCATCTTGAGAATTTTGGTTATATTCTTGTCCCGATGAAAATCGCAAATATTGTCGTTTCCGACGTTGGAAACGAGTTGATTTTGGAAAAAGACAGAAAATTTGTACCTGAACCAGCTCGGAGTTCTCCAAAGTTGAAAGTTGAAGTGAAAAAACCAAACGGAAAAGCGCCGATACCAAAAGACATGTGAAATCCACCATCGCCGATCCCAAGACCTGAGAAACTATTGCCCTCGGGCTCTGACCTCTGCCCTGCCGGACGAGGAGGGACGTTGTTCCTAAAAAATAAAAGTTTTCGCTAGTACCATTGAAAAGCACATTTTTTGTTCAAATTTTCAACTAACCTTGGGTCCTCCTGTTTCGTTGCTCCACGCCCGTACAATGGAATGACTTTTTCTTTACTTATGGCAGCTTTGCAGACGGGACAAACTTGTTTGGTCGGTCGGGTCTCAAGCCATTGATGCAAACAGGGCCAACTGAAAGAATTGCAATATCTTTTGAAATTTCAAAAAAAACTTCAAAATTACCAACCACGAAAAAGCAAAGGGATACCAAAAGAAAGTCAAAGACACGCATGGGTCTGTATATTCCTTCAAAATTTCTTTACAAAATACAAAATTGAGCTTTGCTGTTTATTTTGACATTGAATCGATGATTCATTTCATTTCTGCATAAAAATAACACAATGATGGTATCGTAATAAATAAATTGGTCAATGGTTTTCTTAAAGGCAGATTGCGCTGCTGTGAGCTCAAAATTTGCCGGCACTGTTAGGCAAGTATAAAAATTTTGTCGAGAGTGATTTGCGTACCAGAAAAGGTGGCCGCACATGCTGACGACAGCATCTTTGGCCGTGTCTAGGCAGATGTTACACTCGAACATTCGATCATCTTTTTCTTTTTCCTCCGTTGTGGATCCCGAAGGCCTCGACGGCCCGGGCTGTTCTTCGACGGTGCTCATTTCTTGAGATTACTTTGGAATGAAAACAGTGAAATTAATATAAATGCTTATGGGTTTCGTGTCACAAATTCTACCCTATGACGATTTTCTTTGGGGACGGAAACAAAAAATCTAGAACTAATGATGAGTATTCAAAAAAAAACGTAAATTTATTTAATTTAAGTGAAAAAAATTGCTTCATTTTTCGTTGAAAAGTTTTTGCATAAACAATTGGTTAATATTATTTCGGCATTTTTATTATAGAGATCCATGGTTTCTACCAAAACGTGATATAAATGGTTCAAGGACAACTCGTTTTTCAGCATTATCATAAATTTCTAATTGCTGTGACTCTGATAGGATAAGATATTTGAGAATTTCCTAATGGATTGTGGAAAATCGCGATTTGCGTCAGTGTTGGGAAGAAACGTTAATTTGTTTTCGCTAAAACGAGAGAGAAAGTAGTGTAATTCTACAAATCGATTACCACGAAAAACAACAAGGCGTGCAAGAAGGCGAGCAAAGCGCGTAAAAAGAGAGAGTCAAAAAACAAGAACTGTAAAATAGATATATAACGAAGAAAAACGTCACTGCTGTAGCTTTGTACGAAAAACAGGAAGAAAAAATGAAAAATAAAACATATGCACGTAGACACAAGCAGGTTTACGATCGTGTCGGATGCACCGAGCGGAGAAAAAAAAAATAATAAAAATCGCACAACTCTCTCTCGGAAAGTTTGGTAATCAATCGACAAACGTGCCTTTTTTTAATCTGCCTTGATGAATTTTCAGTTCAGTTCATTCGGGTGTGCGTTCACGTACGCAGAAATTTGACAGTTTTTTGCGGCGGAGATTCCTCGGGCCGCACGACACTCAAAACACTTTTCGGGAATGCCAGAGCTTCGCCAATTTCGATCGAGTTTTTTTAATTTACCGGAGAAAAGTGATTAGCGGACGAACAAGACTTTGATCTCGATTATATTTCACGCACGTAGTCTGTGTTTCAACGACTCTTAATAAAACGTATTTAATGTATCCACTATCCACTGCCTTTAGCTTTCATCCCCACCACCGTGTCCCCCTTGTGATGGGCTGACTGAGCCGAATCGTTCTACGCACACGTCAGTGCTACGCGATCGACACAAATGTTGTCGCGGCGGAGGGGCAAGGGAAACAGGGGAAGGGAAAAGCCGCGGAGTGGGAGGTTCGAACAGAGTGACGACTGTGACGAGTGTGACGACGACCAACAACAACACGAACACGGTCAATCGTCACACTTGAATCATCGAACTGACTTATCGCTCATTTTTCACAGCCATTAAAATGATTTGCAGTTCTAAGCTCGGAATTTTTTCCTTTTTTCAATTATGATTGAGCATGCTAGTAATCTAATCTTTGCCGTTAAAAAAACCAAAGAACGAACGTAGCGCCAAAATTTAAATTCATTTTCATCGCGCCGCCGAGTCAATGATGAGCTGAGCGAGTTGAATTTCTGCAAATCCGATCCTGGTTTCCTCAGGGACGAATGATATCGCGAAATACCAAGGGAACTCGCTCCATGATAAATTTCACAATCAAAAATTTATTTTCGCTTATTACACTTCAAAAACCACCATTCTTTTTACTCATTATATTTTTATTACGAGGAACACAGAGATGTGGCACGATCGTCCAACACCATAAGATACAAAGAAAAATGGAATACAGAGTCTATTATTTGTGACATGAAAAAAAAATTGATCTCGTAAAGAAATTCAACAAAACTGTAATCTTAAAAAATTGTAAAAATTGCGTTACTGTAAAGTTATCTAATATGTAAAGTAGAAATGTTTTTACGATTTTTTGATATTTTGCATTTTCCCTTATTAAAAAAATGTGTGCGTTTCATTGGGACGCTGAGTTCGAGCTAATTCTCCCACATAGAAAAATCACTAGGTCGAAAAAGTATCTTGATAATCGTGAGTATTGTGTGCATGAGTTTTTCAAATTTCAAAGACCTTAAATTTCGTCTTTGATGGATTTGGAGCCTCGTGGAAAACCTTTCGATACAAGAAGTTCGTTACACTCGTCGCGGGTCAAGCGAGAAAGTGGGAGTTTCTCAACTACCTGTAACAGTTGATAAAGTTTTGGTTAAAACTCTTCTTCTTGTCTTTATTTTCAATTTCTTAAATATTTCAACCGGACAATAATTTTCAACGATCGCATCTTTGCTCTCGAGAATATCTACTGAAAAAATTATTCTCGCCTAGTTGTTTACCACGATTTATCAGTTTCAAGGTCAGCAAAAATCTTGCAGCATATTTTGTTGCCCACAGTTGACTTGGTATGGAATTTAACCTTTCCATTGCATACCGGGTCGTTTTGACCCAAACAGTTTTCCGTCACCGATTGTTTGGCATTGCAACGTTCATTTTTGTCAAAAAATAAATTTAGGGCCATGACATACGGATAATTTACAACAACAAAAAATGCATATTTATGGGAATACAACGATTTGAAAAACGCCTTGGGTCAATATGCACTTATAATAAATATAAATATAAAAAACATAAAATTATACACTGTTTTTTTTTTTTTTTTCATTGGAAAATGAAATGCAGCATTTGGTTCTGTCAAAATTTTTATTTTCCAAATGAAAAAGCTGCTTCGCAGCTATCTCTTGAACCTAATGTCTAAAAGAATTGCTGGAAAAGGGGTGAAATGAAGACGACAGCTGTTGAATTGTCCATCGATAATTATATAGTGATAAATTGGATTATTTAAATGCTTGAAAACATACGTACTTCGTCGTTAAGGTCATGGAGTATGAGTTCAGGAGGAGCACCCTGTTTGTGTATAAATTCAACTCGCTCACTGCGATGACGAAAAAGTTAAAGAAAATTTCAGAAATGTTGGAGTCTGGATTTTTCTATTGAAAAGGATACTAATATGGCAAATCCTCGAAAATGAATTGTTTCACATCGGGAAGACGTTGCAGGGAGCATCCTCGACAGCTCTGAAAAAATTTTATAACGTTAAAAATACAAAAATATCTGAATATAATTAGAGGAATTTTTCGGCGACCGATCACAGGATTTATCGTGGTGGTGGCGGTGCCGGTTCAAACATCGGAAAAATCAGTACTTTGTAAATGTAAGAACATCAACAGTGCATTTTAAATCGAATCAAGAAAAGACTCGGTACGTACTTCAACGACTGCTCTGGAGTATCCGCTGCTGGCAGAAGTTTCTGTGGAAACGGCGAAACAAATCACAACAATAAATACCGCGATCACTTGAGACGACATTTTTATTTTTTGCAAGTATTTACAAGTTGATCTGGAATCCGAAACGGCGCTGCTATCGTGATAAGCGTCACTTCCCGTTTTTACTACTGCTCAGCCGGAAATGAATGTCGCAGGGCGCCATATCGGTGTCGAACTTCTTCATGTTAATTCAACGATTTCAAGCGTCGCTTCATTAATGTTATCAGTAACACCGACGCTGCGAAAAGTATCATTAAGCGACATTGTTTACGAACAGTTTGAATAATTGAAAACTGATTTCATTAAACTCGATAATCGCGTGATAACAGAGTATAACGTCAACGTTAACAAGTCGATAGTGTTGCCGGTGTTTATTCTATTGGGGAAAATGGCGCTCTCCTGTGCTAGTAAGATTTCCATTCAATTATTTATAATATTTACCATGTAAAAATATCAACATATTCATCAGATTACGACCCATCGAGTGCAGTTTTTATTTATTGAAATCCTACTATCCTTGACGCAAATCCTTTCTTTCGGAGTGCTCCATTGTCCATAACCTCAAACTACGATCGTCTCGAATAACTAGCTGATGTTTAAATAATGGAATTGATCGCTTTTCGTAGTATCGAATGAGGTACCGGAGCAGCCGGTCGTCTCACCCGCATCAGGTTCCATATTTGAAAAACGTCTCATCGAAAAATACGTCTCCGAAAATGGAGTTGATCCGATTAACGGCGCAGAGCTCAAAATCGAAGATCTCATTGAACTTAAAAGTGAGTTTTCTTCTCCAATTTTCTTGTAAACAGTTTTTTTTCCAAGGCATCATGTCAACACCCAAAAAAAATGCAATATTTTTTCTTTACTCCGTCGCAGCAACTCCGATCGTCAAACCAAAACCCCCGAGCGCAACGTCGATTCCTGCGATATTGAAGATCTTGCAGGATGAATGGGACGCCGTTATGTTGCATTCGTTTACGCTCAGACAACAATTACAAACTGCGAGACAAGAGCTTTCGCACGCGCTTTATCAGCATGACGCAGCTTGTCGTGTCATTGCCAGATTGACCAAGGAAGTGACGGCTGCTCGAGAGGCCCTTGCCACATTGAAACCACAAGCCGGAATCACCCAAGTCTCAACGATTCCTCAACCTGTAAGTTTGAGCCTCGGTCTGATGGACTGAGACGACCTGCGGACAAAGAAATTTGTTGAAAACTTGAGAGAGATTCGATCGGAATGCCAAACATCTGGGCGTTTTTTTAACATTTCCACATGCCGACGTTTGTTACTCGGATCGATCCAACGAGTCAAAAGTTTTCTCTTCTGTTGGACAGCAAATCGTCCCGGTTTATTCTTGGCAAGCAGCTTAGTGGAATTTTCTTTTACAGGCCTTGGCAGTGGAGGCTGGCGGTTCTGCGGCACAGCCATCGGAACAGGCAGGAATCACGGAAGACGTGATCCAGAAACTCCAAGAAAGGGCGACGGTTCTGACTCAGGAGAGAAAACGTCGCGGTCGGTCCATACCGGAAGATTTATTGCCGCAAGATAGCATTCGTGAATTCCAAACACTGGCATCGCATCCGGTAAATAAATAAAAAATTTATTTAATAATTGAATCAATTAAAAAAATAATGAATTTTTTTTTTTTTTCATGAATCGAAAACTGGTAAATACAATTCATTGTCTCTTTCCAGGGTCTACATTCTGCTAGTGTACCTGGAATCCTTGCAATCGATATACACGGTGCTGATACGAGTAAAATATTAACCGGTGGTGCGGACAAAAACGCGACGGTATTTAACAAAGATACAGAACAAGTGGTCGCGATATTGAAGGGTCACACGAAAAAGGTAAACATCAATTTCCGTAATAGAAATTTTGAACACTGTAGTAAATACTCTTGGAAAATTTTACAGCATTTTGTCAATGTCTCGTGACACGGTTTTTTGTTTTTAAGGTAACACGAGTAATTTACCATCCTGACGAAGATATTGTGATGACTGCGTCACCAGATTCAACGATTCGCGTGTGGAACGTGGAAACAGCTCAGACGACGCTTTTGTTGAGAGCTCATGATTCTCCGGTCACAGGTCTCTCTCTCCACCCAACCGGTGACTATCTGCTCAGCTCGTCGTTGGACCAACATTGGGCATTTTCGGATATTCGTACCGGAAGATTACTCACTAAGGTTCGTAGATTGATCCGGCGTGAATTCGCCTCTTTCCCTGGATTAACAACAAAATTGGATATTTACTAAACTCGACGGAAATTTAAAAAAACGATTTGTGCTTTCATGAGAGAATTTTTTTGATATTCAAGGTCGCTGGGCCAGGAAGTCAACCTTTGACGACTGCCCAATTCCATCCGGACGGTTTGATTTTCGGAACTGGAACAGTTGATTCTCAAGTGAAAATTTGGGACTTGAAGGAACAATCGAACGTGGCCAACTTCCCAGGACATTCGGGGCCGATAACTGCTATAAGTTTCTCAGAAAATGGATATTATCTAGCAACTGCGGCTGAAGATTCGTGCGTTAAACTTTGGGATTTGCGCAAATTGAAAAACTTCAAGACTCTTCAAATGGACGAGGGTTACGTGGTCAAGGATCTCTGTTTCGATCAAAGCGGCACGTATCTCGCTGTTGCTGGATCGGATGTCAGGTGAGATGCCAAAAATGAAACAACAGCTTGAGCTAAAGATTGCGTAACATCGAATAACGCATATTTTTTTATATTTGTATTTTATTGCGATTTATTTGTTTCTAGAATTTACCTGTGCAAACAGTGGCAAGAGTTGAAAGTCTTCAACGACCATACCGCGACTGCGACGGGTGTCCGCTTCGGAAAGCACGCGCAGTACATTGCATCGACCAGCATGGACAGAACGTTAAAATTATATGGTCTTTCATAAATTTAGGTGGCCCAAAATAAAAATCATCCGACGTAAGATTGGATGCTATTTTATAAAATGAAATTTTTTTGAAATTTGTAATTATCAGGTTACCAGGGCAGAAGCTACCAATAAATACTGCAAAAAAAATTGCTTTTGTCTGCGTTGATTCCAAGACCCTCTCATTCTCAAAATGTTAATTTTTAATAAGTGTACATTTTAATTAACGTTATGAATAACAATTGTTAATAAAATCAAAAATAATTGCATGTTCTGCCCAATAATGAAGAAGCAATTCAGAATCAATTTTGAAATTTTTTGTAAAAATAGATTTTATTCATTTTTATACAGAAACCGTAAAATAATGATTTTAGAAAAAAATATAGTGCAACGTGACGACAACAGCGCCAGGTCGTCTGACGGAAACGAGTAAAAACAAATATTTCAATGAAGAATAACATTCGGAACAAAAATGGCGACCCCCGTACGTTCAGCAGTTCGCCAAGTGAAGCCCCTTTTGTCACTCGATAATTCAGAGGCTAGACGAAGAGTTCTCAATTTGTATAAATCATGGTATCGTCAAATTCCTTACATAGGCGAGTACAAATTTTCATGCGGCAATAATTCTTTGTCTAGAAGATTTAAACAGTGATAAATCAAGTTACTAACCTCAAAGCACACTCGACGTTTTACATAACAATACGGATAAAAATTGGATTTTTAACAAGCGAATAACGTCAGAAATATCACATTAACGTCCGTACGAAAGCGTTGACTCTGATTTTCTAATGTGCAGTTATGGAATTCGATCTCCCGAAGAACGAAGACGATTTGAGGCAAAAGTTACGTGAGGAATTCGTCAAGCACAGAAACGTAAAGGACATCAGAGTTATCGATATGCTTGTGATAAAGGTACAATTTTATTTTCATCAATTCACCAAAAACGAGTGTTATTCTCTCGTAACGATTTTCCAAACCCTTCGAATTGTCGTCATGTATAGACACTTTTCACGATTGTTTTTTCAACCTCGTTTTTACTGCCACGCATATTTATCAAACGATTAATTGTCCTCAGGGCCAAATGGAGCTGAAGGAGGTTGTCAACATGTGGAAAAACAAGAATCATATAATGTATTATTTCCAAGACACAGCGGAGAGAAAACCGACAGATTTCCTCTCCAAATTCCTGGCTGGTCACGACTGAGCGATCTGTTGCTTTGAGACCGGTAGTAAAATGAGAAAAATTTGATAAACCTAGGAAATCTTTGCTCGCTGCGAGTGTATATAAAGTAACATGAATGTGAGTAAAACTGAAAGAAAAGAAAATACAAGTCTCAAATAAAAATGTACATACGAGGGAAAATAGCGAGGAAATAGTCCAGCGTCCTTTAGAATAAATCTTTGCCTCTTGGGATAATGGTACGTCGTCGGTTGTTTTCCTTTTCTTTTATTAAGAGTTATCGGTTGTTAAAAAAAAAATGAAAAGAAAAAATGGAGCAATCGCGGTACTTGTTACAGAAGATAGTCGCGCTCTAATTTACAAAGTTAATCTTTACATCGATATATTATTATTCCATCAGTTATATACATTTGACATCGTTGTTGATATATTACTAAGCACCTTAGGTACAATCTAGTTCACTTTTCACAGCCATACAGACAAATTTGCTTTCCTCCAGTGAACAAGTTATAATAGATTAAATATACATGATCGAGGCTATTCAATCGATCCGAGCTTAGCGAATAGAGCGCTGGTCAGAGCTTACAATTCGTTTGCTCGTTAAACAATCGTTGAAACAATCTCAACGAGGAAGCTCCTCGTTGTCGTCTAGCAGTCAAATTTTTGACCTTTCTTTCTCCCGCGGATGCTATTTCTCTCGGAAGCATTTCATATCGTATATTTTTCATATTCAACACTCGTAACACGCATTCGTCGTATCAAAATCCTCGCAACACACACAGACTCATACGCATACAGACATGTATATATTGACGTATATATCTGTGTGAATACAGAGTGAGGCAATGAATCTCGATGTCTCAAACGTTTCCGTTGGAAAGTATCGGCGTCTTTAGTCGAAATTAATGTTCTGAAAGGTTTGAATACACTCGAGGTATCGAGATTCACTGCCGCAGCCTGTATAACAAAAAAGCACTCGGACCAATTGGGCAAGTGTCGGACGTGCGTTTGATCGCACCTCAAACCGGCGCTTAATTTGAGTCGGAAATTCGGTAAGCCTGACGAGATTTTGTTTGTTTTTTTTTTTTTTTTTTATCAATAGTTCGATAATATTGTTTCTCTATAAAATATCTAAGTATTAAAAAATAAACAGTGTCGGTAACTTTGATATACAAGAAATTGCACGGATCGCTAAGCTTATGAAAAACAAAATTACAATTAAAAAATGGCCACGAAAAAAAAAGAATAAATCGTACTCGTGATTAGTTATTAGGATATACGTGTGAGCTCCTTCCTGAAGCGCTATCTCGAAAAACGGAGAGCAAGCCTTTTGTTGCTCATTCGCTGTGTCTTCCTTTTTTAAATAAATTTTCACTGCACCGGAGAGTCGTAGCAATTTTTCTCTCGTTATGCCATTCGACTGAGTGACTTTTCGACGCGGTATTAATGGCAGAAATGATTGGAGACGAAAATTAAGTCGGCACATTGTTTACAATGTAACATATTAAAAAATAAAATAAAACTTGATCGGATCCACTTGGCATCGCGCGATCGAAACAACGTCATAATTGTCTTGTGTTCTGGTCTCGCGTACTTTCAATGGCGTTAAAAAAATATAGATTGTTTATCACATTTTCATCATCGAGAGTCAGATGTGATCGATTTTCTTTTGTTTTTGTTTATCCGTTTAGGGAAATAAGTTGGCGCTAATAATAAATAGAGAATTTGAGAAAGGATCAAACGATGCTTTCGCGCTCGGATGGTATGTCGTAGCCGGCAATAACTCCGCGCCTCAGGGAAACGTCACTGTTGCGCAAACCATTGCCGTTGAATAAATTGACGAGCCAACTTCTGATGGAATTTCGAGCGGATGATTTTTTGTCCGGTAGATTATTCTCGGTACTGGGTGTTGTAACGACTTGATCGAGAGATCTCCATCTTTTCATTGTGACAGCTTCCCCGGAGCAAGGATTTTCGTCCCCCAACAGAGGAGTTTGTGCCTCGTTCAAAGAGTTGTCTACTCTGGAAACGATGATAACGTTTCCATTCGGATAATTGTTGTTTAACAATTTGTCCGTTATATTAGTCTTCGATTCAGTTTTTCTCGTGCATTTGTCGCAGTTTTCTAAAGATCGAAAACTTCTTTTAGGCTCTTTCCAACGGAGCTGGCAAGATTCCAATTTCTTTGTAACGAGATCGGCGGGAAACGGATCGAGCGAGCGGGATTCGCGGATAATGGTTTGCGAGGGATAATCGCTCGTGGTCGAGGACGAAGCAATCGTCGAGAGGACACGAGGGTTTTTACGAAATTTTGCCCGCGTCTCGAGGAAAAGATCGTCCAGGGCTAGTTTTATGTTCGCCGCTCGATCCTCCGCTTCCTCCCGAATCGTCACATTCTCCAAGGTCGTTTTCGACACACTGTCCATCAGGTAGAGCGGCGATCTGTCAAATTTTCCGAGCCGCAGCGAACGCTGCACCGGGCTCGATCCACCGCATTGCGAGACCGAATCGTCGCCCGTGGGTTTTGGTACGCTCGAGTGTCGTCGACTCCCTGCACCGAGCATCGCCAACAGCGAGGCTTGCCTCGAATCCGAATTCAATTTCGGACTTCTTCGTGGACGACAAAAAAGCGGCGGCAGATCGTCAACGTCAACCTGTCGAAATGAAAATCGTTTGTAAAACTTGACTGAATATTTTACTCTAAAGTCAGTGCAATTTTGACTTTTTCTTCGAGAAAAAATTGTTCTTTAGAGACTGATGCAGAGAAATGTCAATTTAATAGCTAAAAAATTCACCTCTCGTTTTTGTATGGCTTTTTCGTTGGCTCCTGTAAGCCAATAAGTTTTAACGGCTCCTTTCCCTTTCATATGAACAACGCCTCGTTCCTCGACGATGTAGCCACCGATTTTATCCAAAGCGTCTTTGCATTGGCTGCTTATGTGTATTTTCAACGGTTCACCGTTAGACTCCATCCGCGAGGCTGAATTAACGGTGTCGCCGAAGAGGCAATACCTCGGCATCGTCAGACCAACAACACCCGCGACAACAGGCCCTGGATTTTGCAAAGAAATCGATTGTAAAACTTTTTGTTCGAACGCAAGAAAATACGACAGTAAAGAAAATCCTGAGACTGCCGAGCGATGAAAAATCTGCATGAAAAATGAAAAGCGAAATATAATCGTGCCTGTATGAATTCCGATCCTCAGCTTCAAAGTTTCTTGAGGCCTGTGAGCAATAGTGTGTACTTTGACAGCGTTCAACAGGTCCAGAGACATCGAGGCTATTTCGCCGGCGTGCCTGTTGCCATTTTTCAGCGGCAGTCCAGAAACCTGCAACAATATTTTCCCATTTTTTTAGTCTGTCACGATGAACCGTTTATAAAATGAAGAAATAATTCGATAATCAAACTCCTCCCAATCAAATGAATTCTCGATTCGCGTATTCTAATCCTAAAGCTTTTCGTAGCGGAAAACAAACTCAAACGTACCACCATGTAGGCGTCCCCGATAGTCTCAACTTTGTACACATCGTAACCTTTGATAATGCGATCGAACAGTGTGTATAAATCGTTCAAAAAGTTCACCACCTGCGACGAGGACAAGCAAATATTTGTACATTTTTTTTCTCATCGAACAATATTATTTTTAAATCAGTTTTCGAAGCTGGCTTTCGTACCTGGAAAGGAGTGCTTTCTGCCGACATTGCCGTGAAGCCAACAATGTCACTGAAATATATGGTGACCAGATCGAAAGCTTCTGGTTCGACGCCAATTCCATTTGTCAAACAATTGGCTACGGGTCTGCAACAAAAAAAATCACATCATTGGATCATCACAAGTTCAAGTTTGAATCGAAAGAATTACATGCTTCGGAATAAGAAAAAAAAACACCAACTCGGGCAACATTCGATGCAACAAATCCTCAGTTTTTTGTTTTTCCTCGAAGAGAAGGCGCGTACGCTCACTGACTAGATCCTCGAGGTTGTTGGCGTACTTTTCCATCATGTCCATCATTTGGTCCATTATGTTCCGGTGACGACCGGCTTTCATTTTTTTTAACCTAGACCTGATAGTTTTGAAATCTGGCCTTAATTCAGGACTTTCGGCCCAACAGTCGGTTATCGTGCTTACGATATAGTCGGCGCAGTCCGCTTCCGATTCTGAAAGTATTTCGGTGTTTGGTCTGAATGGCGGTTCACCATCTTCCGGATACCTTTTTACTCTGTCTATGATATCTGCAAACGAGACGTAAAAAAAAACAAAAAAATAGCGTTAATTACGAAAATGTAAATGAAATAAATGTAACGAGTTAAAATGTTGTCAACCAGCAATTGGAAAAACTAACCTTTGGGTTCCAAATTGACTCCACCGTACGGTCCTTTGCGACCGATCATCTCGAATAGAATTATGGCGAACGCATATATATCTCCTTCCTGAGTGCCTTGTATCGGGGCGTTGGGATTCCGCAAGAGCTCCGGCGCTTTCCAAAACAAGTCTAGCAAACAAAATTTACGCGTTACAATTTTAGCCACTGGTGGCAAAAAAAAAAAAACAAGATGCTCATAATGCACGATGCTCAATCTTCCTCTATGAGGAAACTATATTTTTAATTTAATTGGCTTCCTCATAGAGGAAGCTTTGAGCATCGTGTATCTCGAGCATCTTGAGGAAGCAATTTGCAAATTTCAATTTGCAGCGTTTTTTGCATTTACATTTAAAATTATATAATTTGGACAACTTTTCTAGAAAGTAAAGAGAGAGTACAGACTTATACACAATACTTAACAAAATTTGCAAAAATTAGAGCGGTCCGACGATTTTTCAAAAAACTCAGATTTTCGTAAAATTCGAAAAATCATAAAATTTAAACCGTTCAACCGATATTAGTAAAAAATCTTGAAATTTGTGAAAGTTAGAGCGTCGACACCCTTTGTTTGAAAATTTCAACTTTCAACAAAATTCTCGGCGTATGAAGAGCTTGTATAGATTAACATTTGTGCAAAATGGGAGCCCTGTAGCTCAAACCGTCCTCGAGTTATGAAGGTTTCAATTTTACAGTGCCATAACATACACACATCCGGTCATTTTTTCTAAATATGATTTTTCAATGTTTTGGGACGTTTTAAATATTGAAAACTGAAAAAAAAAAAAAAAATTTCACCGTCACATAGCTTCCTCTACGAGGAAGCAAAAAAACTGAAAACTCACTAACGGTGACACGGAAATTTAGACTCACTTCGATAATACTGATGTTCACCGATGCTGTCGGACTCGGCGCAATGGCGCATATCGTGAAGGCCAAAATCGGAGACTTGAAGTACCCATCGTGAGGTAACCACGCAATTGGAAGACTTTAGATTACCATGGCAGACTAGCACGGACGAGTCGTGAATGTAAAGCATACCCTTGATTTTTCATTCAACAAAAGTCAAAATTCTCCATTAGTCTCGTTGAAAAAACAAATAAATAAGAAAAAAAAAAACCGAATGGACGGAAGAAATCTTTTTACCTTAATGAGATCATGAACTAGTGAGGCAATGAACATATCGTCTAACTTTATGTCCTCGTTTTCGATGATGTCCTGAATCATAAAAAAAAAAAAAAAAAAAAAACAAGATTTGGTCAAATTTGTAATTTTCGTGGATTTATCGGTGGATCGGAGGGCAGAACGTTGTAGAGAAATTCTTTCGGTTTTTCTCGATACCGTAGCAGCTCGGAAAATATTAATTTGATTGTTTACTCACGTAGAGACTTCCTTTGGCACAATAATCGGTAATTAACAGTATTCTCATGGGCTCGACGCAAGCTCCGATAAACGAGTTGAGATTTCCGTGTCTGATTTCCCGGAGAACTCGCATTTCCTTCATAACATCTCGGGATATGTCTTTCTTCTTTGAAAATTTGAGTTCCTTGATACGGACAACGACGCCATGATAATGCCCGGTTTGAGCGAACACTTGACCACCGCATCTCGACTCGTACGACATTGCGCTAACTAAACTTAACTATAGAGTAAAAAAAAAAACAAAAAAGAACGTAATTTTTCATTGAGTACAAAAAGACAGCGAAAAATGTTAGCAGACCGTAACGAAATCTTCAACGTTTCTGTGGAAAATATAGCGACTGACCTTACTAGGTGAGGACATGAGATTATCGAGATGAGGATAACCGTGAATATCGCCGGGATCAATTTTCCAAAGCAGACCCTCGATTTCTTGTTCGATTTTCCATCTCCTGTAGATGCTCATTGTAACGACACCAGCGCAAAAGAGTAAAACAGCGAGTACAGCAGCAGCGACGATGCTGCGTAAATGAGTGTCATCCTTTGGACAATGTTCGTTCAAGAAACCGCAGCCAGGCTCGGCTTCCGGTTTGTTTTTCCCTGGCCAATCCATGGATTCCGATGGCCTGTAAACCTGTTGACAAATAAATGAAAAAATGGAATGTTGGACTTTGATTTTTTTTCCATCCATCAATGCAAATTATTCAATTTTCAATCTCAACGAAAACCAGAGTCAAATAATTTACTCGATTGTCTCCAACAACTCACTCACTAGTGTTTCACCCTGTTGAAACTGTCCAACTGGTTTCATTTGAAAGTCGCACGAGAAGTTGTGCAATTGGAACCAATCTTTTTTGAGAGCGAGAACAGAAAAGTTGCCTTCGGAATCGCCGTTTTTGTCGATCTTTATCGTAGCACCACTTATGCCTGAAAATACAAAGCAATGAGATTCGTCACAATTCTGGAAAATTATTTATTCGTGTTTCATAATAAAAAGATTTGATCGGATACTCACTCTGGTACACGTGTTTTCTTATAATCGTTTCGATTATTTGGGTACCGTTGCTCACTATTTCCTCGAGCGATTGATGCGGCTGTTCGCGCAATAATTGATCCAATGCACCGGCGTACAACATTACGGAATCGTAAAGATATGCCGCGTGAATAGAGACGTACTGAAAACATAAATTTGTCGTATTTTAAAAATTAGATCGACACAAAAAAAATTGGGAGGATTAGGGTTGAAAAAACGAGTTTAAATTTTCTTTACCTTTTCGTACTTCTTGAGGAGCTCGGGTACCGCAAAATTGAAAGGTTCTTGGCTGCTGTACTCGCGAACTTTTTTCGTGAATTCCTCATAATTTTGCGTGGGCGGTGTCGATGCAACGACCAACAAGGAACGAGCGCGTTTCAGGAAGTCTTTTGGTTCGAGACAGTTTTTCAGAGTGTCATAGTGCTCAGGCTCTAAAATTAAGTGAAAAGGAATCTTGAGTACAAACGTCGATCGTTATGGTCAGTGGCTTAATCGAAAAAGCATCGAGTGACCGAAGAAAAGGTGAGAAAAATATTGATAAATAAATAAAAATAAAGTTGAAGAGAAATGATGAGCGAGTGAATGAGGTGCGAGGGTAAGGGCGAGAATACCGACTCCATAAGTACTTGTGTGCTTCTCGGGCCGAGTACGTCATCATGTCCACGTGAATCACCATATATTCCCCATGGTCCAGCAGCCTTTGATTTTGCATCGAGTTCATCATGTCGATTAAGGACATTGCAGTGCCCAGGAAGATGTAAACTGCAAATTGATCGAATAAAATTATAAAAATCAACAAAAACGTACGAAATTCAAAAATGATGCGAAAAAAAAGTTTCCTCTTTAATATAAGAGCGTGGGAAAAAATGATAGACTCACTCCTGGTCATGTTTTTCGTTTCCTGTATGAGTTGAAACCAAACGCTGACTTGACAGCAGGGTAAACGTTCTTCGCAACAGGTGTGTCGGTCCTCGACGACTCTGTAATGATTTACAGTGAGGTTGTGCTTGGCGGCTTGATCCTCGAGGGACTTTGCGACGGTCGACCAGGCGCTCTCGGTGATAATCGTAAATTTGTTCCAGCCATAATGAAGCAGCAGAGCTATGACAGATTTCGTCACTTGGGTGTCCGGAGGTTCCGTTCTCGCGAATGTTGGCACGCTCGAAGCTTTGTAATCCGAACATTTCTGCAAAACAAACAAAAAAACGATAATGCAGCCTCTACTAGATTAAATAAAAAAAAAAAACGAGTGAAAGATTTTCCAGCTCGAATTGAGTCCGAGTCCTATTTTCTTTCCTTTCCCGATCTGATGGAGAGAATCGTTGACACGTGCCCATTACCATACAAATTAATCGAGACAATCGATAAAAGCTTAACATTCGCGTTGCTACTGAGCGAACGAGAAAAGAGCCAACAATGTCGAAGAGTTGCGGTTTTGTTGGGAAAGTCTGTTGAGCTCGTTACCTAGCGAATCATTTGTTTCTACGATGAATTTGTTTTTTCTCGCACGTGCTCCGATTGGCAAAAAATGGAGTCGAGGATACAAATAACAAGTCAGCGGACCAATTAGCAATTATATAAAAACAAAACGGATGAAATAGCAGCCTAAAGAGTCAACAGCTTCGAAAATCGTATCGTTCGTTTCGTTCTACCTCAACAGGTGCGTTTTCATGAAATCAGCTCATTGCGTTAAACGACTTTGTAAAATTGGATCGGATGAATGAATTCGAACGAAAACAAGGTCCATTGATTGACAGAGCTTTGGGGAAAAAGTGAGTCGAAGAGAATTTCGACAGACGTAGTAATTTGGCAGAAAAAAAAAAAACAAAAAGTGGAAACTGACCCGCTCACGGGGTTTGATCGTAAGGGAAGGGTTCGCGAGTTGGTGAGATGGTTTGGTATCGGTCTCCTGATGCACGACCATGCAAGAGGTGGGCTTTGGTCATTGCCGGCTAGCTCGTGGCGTGTTATTCCTGGCCGCGGTCGGCTATATTTAGACGAGACCACCTTGAGAGAGTCCACACACGCGGAGAGAGCCTGCAGGGGCGGTGCCGCGACTCGCCTGGTGCTCTTTCGCTCTTTTCCTACCTACACACGTACGCACACGCACATAAGGATACTAAAGCGGATTGCATCGAATATTCGCATGCTCGGATTAACGTGTACGTGAATTGTGCAACCCGTGAGTCTCTTGTGTATTGTTCTCGAGGTCGAAAGGGTTTCGCCTACCTGACCCACCTCCTCCATGCACCCAGTAAGGCCCGACTCCCCTCGGGCCATCTTTTTCTCCATATACTTTGCCAACTTTGCCAAAAATGGCCAACGCTTCGTATCAAACAATAAAAACTCAAAAATTTCACGCAAATCCAAGAAACTATTTTTTTCGTTGAATTAAAAAACTTATTTTACGAAACGAAAATCGTAAATTATAAAATTGATTGGGTTAATTAGTGGTGATTAATTAGTTTAGAGGCATTGACTTGACCGATTGCCATAAATGCAAAATAAATTAGAAAGAAAACGAAAATTCGCATTGGAATGAAAAACGGTAGAAAAAACATTCGATAGCGATAAAAAAAAGAAATAATATGAAGAAGCATACGCTACGGATAGAGAAATTGTAAATTTTTGCGACGAATGGTTGAACGATCGTGAATTAATATGGAAGAACGATTGAGAAAATAGGAATAAGCTTTATAGGAGAAGAATTGATGGAGAGTTCCGATACGATGTTAAAGTTCGTGTTGAAAGGAAGAAGCGAACGGGAGAGACATCGGGTCGTCTTGTGTGCTCCTCTTCCTTCTACTCTTTTACTTTTTAACATCCTCCTCCGCGTTCGTCACGTGCTTGCAGGGAGATAAACCGTGCTTGATCGTCGTTGTCGTAGTCGTAGTCGTAGTCGTCGTCGTTGACCGACGACAGAGATTCTCTCATTTTCTTACTCTCTCTTTCTTACAGCGTTTACGACTGGCTGACCAACACACGCACACTAATTCTCGTCAGTTTTATATACAGGGTGTACCAAATTCGGTAATTGCTCGAATGTTAAGTGAGAGCGACTGGTTCATTGGGAGGAAGGGGAAGAGGAGCAGGGCAACAAGTAAAGCACGTTATCATTGGACCCTTAACAGCTTCGTTTTAGGCATCATTTTCGTCCTATAAAACAATCGCTCCTCTGAGCGTTCAAGCTGCACCGTTCAATTTCACAATCTCATTCTTTTGAACGAGCAAGTGGCAGAAAATAATTAATTTATCAGACCGAAAAAAAAAATAAAAAATCAATCAGATCGCGAATGATGCGCGTCGAAATATTCGACGAATTTGGAAAAAACAAAAGAGAATCCAATTCCCGGGCCTTTGAAATCGAATTTTCGACGAATCAACGTTAATAATAAAGAAACGAAAAGGATGCCTGAAAAAAAAAGAGTCTCGCTGCTCATTCTGTCGGGAAAAAGATTTTGAGCCGAGTGTAAAAATAAATGAACTTGGTGCTGGAATAAACATAGAATATCCTTGACTCTTCAAACTACGTGCTTCCCCCCTCCCCAAGAATAATATGCCCACCGTATACTCCAAAAAGATTGGAGACATTGTTATTATTATTATTAACGTGAAAATGGGAGGAAATGGGAGGATGGGAGTGTTTTCTGGGTCACACTGTATGCAGAATAGGAGCTGGCTCGAGAAAAATGAAGGGAAGAGAGAGAGGGAGAGAAAAAACGCGAGAGAGGACGATGGAGATGGAGACGAGAGAGAGAGAGAGAGAGAGAGAGAGAGAGAGAGAGAGAGAGAGAGAGAGAGAGAGAGAGAGAGAGAGAGAGAGAGAGAGAGAGAGAGCGAGGGAGAAGGACGCAGTGGATGGGACGAAGAAGGGAGAGAGAATTGTGGCTTTGGTGTACACGAGCGTCGGCTTTCATTTATTCGTAAATCAACACAGCGGACTATTTATAGAATGCGGACAAATAGCGATAGTCGCGGGCGCGCTACGCGTATATCCTTGAATGACGAAATCGCCAAATAGAATAATGCAGCACACAGGCTCGTTTGGTGTTAGGGGACTGCTCAGACGACGAACGAGCAATTCTCGCATCGGACTAAAATTTATCGTCGCACTTTTGTACACACGTATACAGAGAGTCCTGTGGGAGTCTTGTTCGCGAAGAGTCGAATAACGGTGAATTTATGATAAGGAGAGAATTTTGTCCTTTTTCTCGGTGACGCGTGCCCTGCATGCACGGGCTTTGGGATTCGACAAATGGACGATAAATCCCGTTGATTGGTTATCGTTGGCGATCCATCACGCAAAAATAATCCTTCGAGACGAAGACGCAGTTCGTTTGCACTAAAAACCTTAAGCGCAACGCTCAAGGAACACCCTGTATACTTACGAACAAGGGGACCAACCTCCCAAGACTTTTTTTCCTCTTTGTAGAGCGAGCGTAGAAAAGCTTTGACGTCCTAACAATAAAGAGCTACTCAAACATCGAAAAAGATATACATCGTAAACATTCGAGAGAGATTCTTCATTAACCCAGTCAGTGACTCCTTTTTCGAAGGCGGATGGAATTTTTTGAACAAAATCTTGTTATGTCTTGGAAATAAGTAGCTGAATAAACTTTCCGCGAGCGGTTGTACTTCGAGCCGCCAACGGCACCGCTCAATTTTTCTATACTGGTTAACGAAATTTAAGTGACTGCACCAATGACAAAGCGACGCTTTTCCTTTCTTATCAAACGTGTTAAATTTATTTTTGAGTCTTCAACTCCTTTTCACGTTATGTGTGCAACTTTCCTTGTTTTTTTTTTATTTATTCTTGTTATCCGAACGTAAGACCGCGCGTTACTTCCGCTCATTTCGCGGTTAAGTTCACCAAGCTTTGTTACATTTATTTCATCTCCGGATAATCGCATTATATTGATTCAACGCTCTTGGAGGACCTTATTTTTTTTTTTTTTTTCTTTATCTCGGTTTCAACGATATGAGAATAAACGCGAGCTATGAAAGCACCGCACGGATGTGGTCCGTATGTATGTTATCAGATAGGCCGGTCTGTTCCAACGACGAGGAGCCATTTTATCGCAATGAGACTGAATTAGTGTAGCAATTGATTTTCCTGTTTTTCGAAAACTCCCGCTTCGTTTACAATTCGATTTTTAAAGTATAAAATTTTATAAAATTCGATCTAACGAATTAAATTTCAGTTCGGAAATTTATTTTAACCCGCCGTAGACACACATGGGTCTGGGATGCCCTGACGTTGTTACTTTTAGACTCGTTTGAAAAATCTGATAAAATTCAGGAAAGTATATTTGGATTTATGGAAAGAGAGCCTGAACTGGATGATGGATAAAAATTCTTTTTTATTATTGTTTTTTTTTTTTTTAATGGTAATCGATACGAAAAACGACAAGTTGACGCGATTCGCTGATTTGGCTGGACACCGCGGACATTCGACTTTGCATATTCGATGATTAGTATTTTCCCAAAATAAAAAAACATCGAAAAAAGAATTTATTTCAATTTATTTTCGAAAAATCGATAAATTGAGAGAGAAAAAGAAAATGATCTGAGAATATCCAGCTGTAAGGAGTTTTTTTTTTATTCATGCTCACTGCACTCGAGAGATAAATATCGTTGAAGGAACTATTAGAAAACGGAGGATACGAATAATGAGACTAATTTATTTCTATAAATTTAGTTAATCGACTTGTAATGCTAATTCGTCGAAAGATTTATCCTCTGAAAAGTGAAACTGACTGATTATCTTTGGTATAGGTCGTGGTTTACTCGCCTATGCCTTTCGTAACACACTCACGTGGATTCTTGGACTTTTGGATGTGTACGTGCGTGTATAGTTAGAGGAGATCGAGTTGAGGGACAGGGTCGGGAATGTGTCGAGACTCTGTTGCACATCGATTCGAACTTTCACGTAGGTGGGACTAATGCCAGGTGGCCGAAGTGTCAGGAGGCGTCTTAGCTGGGGTTTCAGTCATTTTTTTACTACAGGAGTAAATCGAGTAAATATTCATTTCGGACGATCTCGTAATTCCGTTTTAAAAAAATAATCAAAACATTGCGGGAGCAAAAAAATGCTCGCAGGGCGAATAAAGATTTTTTTTTTTGTGCAGCTCCCTCGAATAAATAAAATCTCCGCGTACAAAAGGTCATTCAAACGACACGCATTTTTCTTGTGATATTTCGCAGTGTTTTAAAAATTGGTCGAATGACGAAACATACGATTTGTAAAAAATGATAAAAATATGAAAAATGTTCTGATTCGTGAAACATGTAGGATAATGTTTGAAATATCACGGTGCAGGATTACGTGTTGGTGGTATAATTTGGCGTGGGTCTTTATATAATCTGAAACTTCTTAACGCTTCCCACGTATTTATGATCGAGCCATAGTGGTGACTCGTTTGATACATCGAGGATAAAAAAAAAAAAAACGAAAGAAAAACAAATGTATTTGACAGTGCGAAGGTTTAAACGGAATATAAGGTTATCGAAGAATCCGTGAGCAACGACGTAACGGATCGGTGGTTAATGAGATTACGCGGAGGCATGATTATTTTTTTCTGAAAATTACGATCCAATAATCTCGACAAAAGCAGGTGAAATGATAAAAGTTTTTCGAGCTTTTTTCAAATAATTTTTAATATTGTAATGTACGTTTCATATGAAAGAAAGTTATGGAAAGTGGCGTAATCCTGAGAAAAAAAAAAAAAAAAAACAAAGTTCGGCAAGGAGGTAGTAGAAAAAAAATGCAGAAAATATTGGAAGGAAAGGAAAGAATGAGATAAAAAAATGGGCAGCATGTTCGCGGTTGTTGCGTGGCCGTGTTCGGGCGGTGGTTCCTCCTGGTTCGTGGGACCGGGACCCTGACCCTGCCGAGAGCCAGGAGAACTGGCATTACTCGATTCGAAACGGAACGAGATAAGGTGTGGGCGTGCAAAACCACGTGGGAACATCTCTCGAGGGCAACGGAGGTGACCTGGTCCGCGGGCCGATCTTCGCTTTCGGTGAATTTTTTTCTCTACCCATTATTTTTTCTCGTTTCCTTTATTTTCCTCCTCATTCGCTTTCGCTCGGTTCGTTATTCGCTAATCTCGTGCGAAAGCTATTTTCGCTGATTTATTCGCTTCGATCTCTGTATAAACAGATTTTTATTGATTCGAATCGAGAGTCGAAGATATTTGCGTATGATCGAGGAAACGAAATGACTCGCTTTTGGCATGAAAATTGGTCAAAAAAAAAGTAAATATTTCGAAAAAATTTGAATTAAATGAAACTGGAGTATCAATTGAATTGGGAACATTCTCAAATGCGAATTAACGAAGGATCAACTGATTGTATAACGATGAAAATCTTAACGTATGCGAATATTATTTTCGGACGAAAATCCTCAGCGTCATTTATTCATAGCGATATATTGGTGACTGAAATATTATTGAGTAATGTATTCCTTGGAACGTCGTGTGTGAACAGATGTACATGCATAAAATTCTGTTCCAGATCGGTTAAGCATGCTGTTCGACGTTCTTCACGAATATATCAAGATTATATTTAGTGAGTGCTTAATATACGCGTAAATCGAATGAGTGAAGTACAAGTGGCAGAACGAAAAATCATCTGGGAGTATTTGAACAGTCTGCTTGATAAATTCACCGGTACGATGATGCGGAAATTCTCATTTGCAGAGTGAAAAAAAATAACATGATTCTAATTCAAGTATTTCCCAACGCACGGTATAAATAAAATAAGAAGCACGTGGACTCGATTTCGCTTTTTAGGAGATATCGAAGAAAAAACAAAACAGAAAACGATAGAAATAACAATTTTTTCGCGTTATTTTGCGGAAATTCTCATTTGCAAGATGAAAAAAAAAAAAAAACACTAACTCAAGTATTTCCCAACGCGCGGTATAAATAAAAAAGGGAGCACGAAGACTCGATTCTGGAACGTTTCACGTTTTTTTAAGCGAATCTCGTTTTTGGGAGATTTCGAGGAAAAAAAAAACACTCAAAACGATAGAAACAACAATTGGTTTTCTTCGTATATAGTTATCGAGGAAGGTTCGTCGGTTAATTATGTGAAATTTGACAGTAACTGAGCAAACAATGAAATAACGTTCGCATTGTATTTAACAAACGTGTAAAATGACATAAACTTAGTGAACAAATGTTTAATAGGAAGTTGAGAGTTTGAGAGACGGAGGAATGGTTCTCGTTGAACATTCTCTGGCGTATGAATAAAATGACATAGCTATATGTATGCACATATGAGTAACGGTAAATAATAGCGACAGAGCGAGAAGCAGCGGGTTCCTCTTGGCGGCTTTACCCGCGGTTCGGTGCTCGTCGGTCACCCGGCTAGCAATAGCCGGAGCTAAATATAGCTGCGATAAACATGGGTAGTTAACGTGCTCGCGCTAGCGCCATATTGCCTCGTATTAACCGCGGTAAGAGGCAATCGTAAACGCGCAACTCGGTCTAAATAAATATTAACACCAATGTTTTGTTTCGTCGATAAAAATTGTTGGGAGCTTTGGTTAATTCGAAAGTTGAGTTTCTCGAGAATAAGGCGAGAGCCTAGAACGTGTTTGTCCAAAAAGCAGCTGAATGAAGCGCGTGCCTCAGGAATTCTATGATCCGAGAGATTTTTAAGGAGGCTGGCTACGTACGACAGTATGATAAGAAATTAATAAAATTTGGTGATGACATTCTTTAGCATCAAATGACAAAATTTTTTTTCAAATTTTTCGTCTACATAGTTGTCGAATAATTGCATGTACACTCGAGTGTTGAATTACTCGAAAACTATTTAGAAGAAAAATCTTGAAAAATTTGTATATTCATATTAAATATTAAAGAATATACTCACGAAACTTAATTTGGAATTTTTCTATGCTATTAACATGGCAAGATTGTTGTGTGTAGCCAACCTCCTTAAATAGAAATTGCCAACGGAATTTACAGGAAGACGCTCTCGAACCATTCGAATAATGACTTTGCCGGTAATTAGTGATTAAAGGGAAGTGTTTCATGCGGGGAGCCTCCGGGAATTGCTTAAGGGTGTGTTTTGGAAGAGTCTGTAGAACGGATCCTACCGCTATAGTGCATGCGATTCTCTCGCTGCATGGTGGTGGTGGTGGTGGTGGTGGTGGTGGTGGTAAGAAGATGGGCAAGGCGAGAGAGGAGGGAGGAGAGCACCTTACCGGACACCGTGGGATCTCTCTCTTTCTCCGGAGAGATCGCCGGTCCAGCAACCGGTCGTTCTCGCGCGGTGGTTGAGCGTGCGCGCTCGCGATCGTTCGGTTCTAAATATATCCGAGATAAACACGGCCAGTTAGCGAGCAGAGAGCCTGAGCGGCGCCGTTATCCTCGCGGATCCTCGTAGAGAATAAGGGCGCGAGAGAGGGAGGGAGGGAGGGAGGGAGAGAGTGGCAACGGATATTGCCGTGTGCGTATCAAGACAGACCGACGGCCACGTAAATGAGAGCAAAATAAAGAAAAACGATTGAGAACGAGAAAAAGAAAAGGAAAAAGAAAAATGAAGAAAAATATAAAAAATAAAGCAAAAACGAAAAGGACGAGAAGTACGGATGAGAGGCGAGGAGAAAAAAGGAAGAACGAAAGTGAAAGAGGTAAGAATGACGTGTGCGAGAGTAAAAGCGCCAGAACCGGGGTGGTCGACTCATAACCGCGTACGGACAGCGTGAGATTATTCTTCTCGCATTCACTTTCTTCTTCCCTTCTCCCTTTTACATTTTTGCCTAACCGGATCCTTCTTTTTATTTTTATCTTTAATCTCTAAATTTCAACAACCCTTTTCACAAACAATCTTTGCTAAAAATTCTCGATCATCACAATTTCGGTCTTTAACGATCCGATAAAAACACTTGGACCCAAGACTCTGACGAGAATTTCAAATTTTATTCATTTTTCTTCGATTGTCTTAATTTTTCGGACTTTCTTCAATCAAACTTTTGCCAAAAGTAACTTTGTCGACCATGAATCTCTTCGTCGTCGAAAAACGAAGAAAATGGTGCCAAACGAGGCACATTCTGCGTTAAACAAAAAATTGCAGTAATCAATTGCCCAATTTTCGGGTTCAGGTCCGACGAAAAAGATCTGGAGCTGAGCCATCAACGTCTCAGAAATCTTCGACTATGGATAAAAAATCCTTAAACGCGAATAATCGTAAAAATATTAAACGAAATATTCAATATTGCTAATTGCAACATTCGCTTTCTCGTAATATTATCCAGGAATTCGCGGAATTCCATCAATGAGGAAACGATTAGAGCTCCTTTCCATCAGGAAGCTCGTACACAGTCGATGCTTGTCATAAAAATGCATACGCGATTCCCTAGATTTTACCGAGTGCCACAGCGGAGTGGCCCGAATAAAAAAATCCGCTTGAAATTCAACAGTCTCTTTGTTTCTCATTAAAAAAAAAAAAAAAAAAAAAAAACAATTTTTGAAAATACGTCAAAGAACGCGAACGTTCCATTTTCCCGGGGCGTGATTGGGAAGTTGTCAAAGCTTCATTCGTGTCAGAGAAAAAATGACGAATGTGAGTTGAAAAAAAAAAGGGGAAAAAATTGAAAGAGTGGAAATAATAATTATTTGTCGAAAGAACTGCCGAGTCACGACTCCCACGAAAGACCGAGCGCGAGAGAGAGAGAGAGAGAGCCCGAGTATTTCGCTGTATGCCTCTTGGGTCTATATTTAGAACGTGACATTAACTTTTAACGCGGCTTGTGTAGCAGCGACAAATTAAGACGATTAGCTCAGAGTGTCTCGTGGCTCGTTATATCAATACGTATTCGGGTAGTGAGATCAACACAAGCTGTTTGACGATTCGCATAGTCTATTATTTTCGCCGATAAACAAAAAATAATAACATTTTTTACCGTAGTACAAAAACGTTTTATCCAGCAATTAACAAATCGAGTTAAACTAGAAATTCACGTTTCATTTTTCAAGTTGAAAAATCGCATCAAATTTGAGGGAAACTCGGTGGAAAATGAAAAAAGCATTTTTTTTTTTATTCGGAGAGCAAGGTTCCGAGGCGTTTGAGAATTTAATTTTGCTCGTAACAGGCCAATCTTTTTATTTTCGTCTACAATACAATTAAAAGCCCCTTGATCGAACGAGTCGGAACCGGGGCTATTCGCGTATTTGAATTTATGCCTCGCACTCCCTTCGGACTCTTGGGGCTATATACACATAGCTGTATAATATTGCGGCAAATACCTGTTGAGCCTGATGCTCGTGCGTAACGTTTCCGACCCTAAGCGCAAGATTTACGGTAGAAAAAGTTAAAGACTTGCAGTTCGATTAAAAACGAGTAACAAGTATTTAATTGGACCACAAAGTAGTTCTCGGAGGGCAAGATTTGCAGTGGAAACTGCTAAAGAAAAAAAAAAAAACGAAAAAAATCCAAAATTGAAAAACGTCGTGGAAAAATTGGCAAAAATCGATGAGAGCTGATTGAAAAATTTTGAATTTTCGAGAATTTTCATGGCTTTGTAATTCGGTAAGGAAAACGCGTACAAAATCGCAAATATAACAAAATACTATTTTAGCTTGAATTGAGTTTCTCGAATATGCTGCTCGAGAGATAAGAAAACGGAATAGCAAGAGGAATCCGTGGCAGAAATAAAAAATGCCGAGTCCCTCTCTCGCTCTCTCTCTCTCTGTCTCTCTCGCTCGACGTGGCTGATTCGTTTGATGCTTTTTCTTATTAGCTGAATGAATACGCGTTGTAATTTGGTAGAAAGATGTGTAACATTGCTCGTTGAAATGAGGGTTAATTGGACGTATTTTAGCTGAAAGCATGCGCTCGTTTGCACACGCACAATGTTATGTGTGAAATCGGTGGCAAAATACGGAGTCTTCGCACAAATGCGGTATTTTCTAAGCGAGGGTTTCTCAAACGCGAAACACTTGACGCCTCGTGCGATACATACGTTGAAAAAATGTACGGGGTGTCCAGGAAAACGGGAGTTTCATGATTTTGTCGTCTCGAGCGTAGAAATCAGCGAAGTTTCGAATTTAACTTAAAAAATATCGACCGAGAATAATTCGAGACGATTTCAAGAAGACAAAAAATAAATAAATCGCCTAAAAAATCGCATAAAATTGCAATTTTTCTCCGAGGCTCCGAGACTCAAGAGCAGAAATTGAGTATCAAGTGCGAGATCGAATCCAACGGATTGACGAAAAATAAAAAGAGGCGTGACGAACGTTCGTGACTATTAATTGCAACCGGAGAGGCGGATCGGTATCCCCCGCCTCTCGAATTCTGCAGCCGACGGAGAATTGGGGAGAAAAAATAAATAAATAATTGAAAAAACGGTGAATCCCAGAAGGGAATCTCTTAAGACTCTTTAATCCGTAGAATTTCGAGATGTAGTTGTTGGAAGATGGAAAGCATAAGTTGGGAGACACGTTGGGCACGAGAACAACATGTGCGTGTGTAGTCGAGCACACGCGAAAGATTCAGAGTTTATTTTCTGTGGCCGAAAAGAATAAAAAGAGGAGCAACACGGTTTTATCTATCTGCGTAATAATAAAGTACACACAATCTTCTTGTTTGCCTGTACTTTTGTTCTCATAATTTGTCCGTATCTCGTCGGAGATAAATTCTCTCGGTTGTCATCATAACGAGCAAACAAAAACGTTGAAAGTTCCAACGTTGAAAGAGCCAGGAGACCGGCTCAAATAACTCGAAAAATATTTGGCTTTGCATGCTTTTTTTTTTTTTTTTTTGCCAGTAGAGAGCAACTTTATAATTGGCATGGCCGGCAGTGCAAATATTTGAAAATATCCGCAAACATGTAATGATATAAAACACGAGCGGAGTTAGCTCCGGATCGAAATGTGATAAAAAGCATGTGTGTTGAGCTGAATTACATCTGCTTAACTTTCAACGATCAGGGAATTCTCGAAAGTTGAAAAAACGTGAAAAAACATAACCGGAACATGGCCGGGGTCATATAGACCCATGGTGGAAAGGACTGAACTGAGTTTTTTTTCTGAAAAACGTTACAGAGGAAAATTTGGTAGGCGGATTGACGGCAAATGTCATAAAAATGCAATTTCTGACTGGGCTGCACCGAAAATTCAAAATCTTGGATATTGTGTGCATTGGCAAAAGCTCCTCGATGTTTTTCTTGTCGGAGGGTTTGAAAAACTCGATATAAAGTGCCAAATACGATTGGACAAATGTTTAAACAACCAAGTCTCTTTTTATCGGACTCTTGTATATTTGTACGGCAGGTAAGGAGACAAGTCTGGTATATACTTGCAAATGTAGGCTGGTAACCACGTGTGGCATCGGCAGCCACCGGTAGGAACTATAAATAGCCTGCGAAGGTCAGGGGAATCAGCAGTTTTCATGCAAATCGTCCTCGCGTCGATAGAATAATATCCTCGTCCTTAACTCGATGGCTAAGTCATTTGGGTTCGGTTACCCAAGCGTCCAATTAATCTCGAAGCAATAACCAGCATTGCCGAAATAATTATTAAAAAAATGCTCATTAGCAAGAATAATAAATCCACGAAAAAAATCGTAACCGCAAACCGTATTTTTTTATTTTTTTTTAATCATCGCTCGTAATTGGTTGAAATTTTCCAAGAGCATTTGCAGTAATTTCAAAATATCGATCACTATCGATAAATCGATAAATCGCACGATAATTTAAAAAACATGTAAAAATTATGAATAAACAAAAAAGACGAAATTTTTGTTGCAATGGAAAAATGGTGTAAGGAAAAAAAAACGATGGCCTGATTTATCGGAGTCACGACGTCTTGGAACTACGATGAACCATTGCGATTGACCCAAGGTGAGGTTAATCGAACTAACGCAAGTGGTTCACTCGTAAGGTTAAATTTATCGAATTGACAGCAGCATATATATGAGTGTGCCGCGTGTATCGCGGTTCATCGGAATAACGAGCGTGTGTGAATAAAGATTCGATTGAATTGAAAAGCAAAAGAGAGAAGAAAAAAAAAAAAAAAGTACTCACGTAGCTGATCATCGGTATGTTGCGAGATTGTGACACGATTGCCTCGACGTGACACGATCCTTCCGGACCGAAGAAAGCAGCGACCCCGTCGCAAATCATGTCGATCATGGCATTCGTTGCATCGACCGTGTCACCCCGCGTATCGTTCCACCGCATAACCAATCTCACGTTCGGCAGAATGCTCGTGTCGTTGTTGATCTGCAAATTATCATCGAATCTTTCTTCATTAAAAAAAAAAAAACATAGAAATTTATACAAAAAGTGAAAAATTTCAAAATTTGTCGATCGACGTCCTCCCCTCTCGCCCATTATTTCTCTGTAAAAATATAATTACCTCGTTCGTGCGCGGGCATTCAATTTTTTCCATTTTTCGACGATCATTTTTTTGCAATAAAATTAATAATCAATTTTGGAAAAGAAAAATGCGACGATGCTTCGTGTTTTATGGCGAGCAAACCGGTTTCGCACGCGTATAGGCGAAAGCGTGCAGCGACATATAAATAGAAATCATTGATTAACTAGTTTTTACCTAGGAAAATAAAGATCGATCCAATATCATTTTCCAAAGTGTAATTACTCATGCGTGCCGATGTTAATCCCGAGCGTATGTTCATATGTCCACACACAAAGACAGAGATGAGGGAGAACACACAGGCGCGCGCGCGCGCGCGTGAAAATAAATATACGCGTACGAACGTACGAGTTGTCTCGTTTTTGTCCAAGTTCGAGCAGCGAGAATTTTTCAAAGTGTAAGTTTAGTCACTTGGCTGGAATGCCAATGAGGAAAACAAATATGTCAGTTATGTAAGTAAACGGATCTTTTGACACGGATCGAAATGAAATGTATAAGCGCATCGGTGCAGCGCACCATTACCGCGATAAAAACATAATTCATCAACCAAAGTAGAAGAAAATAAAAAAAAAAAACGAATAAAAAAAGGATCAGAAGAAAAAAATCGATACGTACTCGAGTTTTTCGTGCTACACATCGAGTTCGCAAATATTATTTATTTGCTTAAAAACAAAACGAGCTGCCATGTAGCTATTGCCACGTGACCTTTAATGGAATAAAAAGCAGGACTTGGTTGTTTGTTGATCGTTTTACTTTATGATGATTTTGTCAATATTGATATATTCGTCGTTGTAACTAAAACGAATCGTTGGGATAAAATGGTGCGGGGGATGCTGGAGGAATTGAAATTGGGGATCGACGTGACGTTTTTTTTTTTTTTTGTGCGTCTCGTTATATTCGACAAATATTGGTCGTAAAAATGGGCTGCGAAGTATTAAAGTGGGTTATCGGTAAGTGGAAAATGCCGAAGCGAAATAGCCGCCCGGACCGGACCGTCGAGACGAGTGACCGTGAGAACGTTCCTCTCTCTGTCCTCATCGGTTCTTCGTGCCCGAAATTCTCTCGGGAGTTTCGCATACGGCCGCGCAATAAACCGGCGCTTTTAGCGCGTAGCCCGAGACCCAAAGTACATTCAAATTCATTTGGCAAAACGAACGATTAAAAAACAAAAAACAAAGTACGAAAAGGAGAAACGAACTTTTGCCAATTCGTTGGTCCAGTTTGGAGGAAAACTTGAGACTCGAGCGTTGTCTTGTTTGCGCGAGTTGCGATTTACGCTGCAAAAAAATTGCAAGCGTAAAAATGAATCGCATTATTTTTGGCGAGGACGAGAATAAAGAAAAGTCTTGGAAATCAGAAGGAAAGTGCAAAGGCGGATGCCAGAGTAAATTTTCGCGAAAGGTGGAGATGGGAACACGAGCCACTACCAAGGAGCTCGCGACAATTATTCCGCGATTGATACTGCTCGTGTGTATTTATTCATACGTTAAAAAAAAAAAAGACACACACACGCGCGCACACACGGCTGATTGCGTACAAGAGACTCGAGACACGAGATTTTACGACTTATAAATAAACTCAACATATTGCGGAACGCATACATTCGCTGCCAATTCGTAGAGCGAAAAACAAGTGAGCTTTGTGAGCGGAGACACCACAAGGGCGATAAAAAACAAACGAAATAAAGAAAAGAAAGTGAAAAGAAAAAAGATAATCGACCAGTTGAAAAATTGGCTGAGAAAATTTTCTTCATCCGCGCAAGAATCTCCACTCGAGTGTTTTCCCAATTTTACTTCAAAAACAAACTTCAAAGCAAATTTTTCCCAGTACCAAAATGCACCGAAGAGGGAACTTGCACATTTTCTCAGTCACGATAATTAAGAATGTCGTCCTCGAGTCCCCAAAAGTTCGAAACCAACATTTTTCCTCCTTCATTGAATTTTCCTATCTATTCGTTTTTGATGCTTTTGAAATTTGGCAAATTTCGAGCTGGAACGTCGAGACTTTTCGGAGAAAAATTAAATAATTAATTACTCCGGCATAATCCTGCCGAGTGTCATCGAATCTGGCAAGCATTTGTTTCTCGCTTTTTCACTGAGAAAATAAATTTGTTGAATCAACAAATTTCAATTTGTTCGCTAAAATTTTGTTGATTCAAAAAATTAATGTTGCGGTGAACGCATATGTAGTTGAGGCAATAACTTAGGTGGTCAAAACAATCAATTTATCCTGATGCAGTCGTTCAGTTGCTTCAACACCTTTAGTAGTTTATTGTGACCAAATGAAGTCGTTTGAATAACAAAATCGAACTCTGATTGACTAAATGTTTCATTCATTTGAGAGATTAAGAAAAAAAAAAAAAATACCGTGCGTTCCGTTTAACAAAACTTTCAGTTGTATAAACTAAATCATCAGTTTGATCAACTTTTAGATTGTTGGGTGGAGCAACTCAGGGTTGAAACCTATGAGTTGTCTATTTTTGTGCAGTTGAAATGACTCAATTGTTTTGTGAAATGAACAAAATATTTTTTTCCGCCTTCCATGACCGTGGGATTTGTTGATTCAACACAGATTTTGTTCTATCAATAAATTTCTTTTCTCAATGTTCCGGAACTTGGGGATCGCACGATTTATCGGGCGGGAGAACGGTGAGGGCGAATTCTGAGACACCGTGTATGCGCGAAGTCGAATTGAGTGAGAAAGTACATTCATGCGGGAACACGAAGGCGCTGTTGGGCTCGCGTGCGACTCTCACGTTGCATTTATCCTGTACGTGTACAGAGGGGATAGCGATATATATATATATATATATATGTATGTATGTAATACCGGATGCCTTGGACCGGTGTCGTTGCTACCACCGCGGTGTAGGACTGACCCTCCGGAGAATTATCGCGTTTCGCCGTCGAGGCGGATTTCTTCTCACGCTCTCGGTAGGTTCGGGCGTGGGCGGACCGGCGAGAGCCCTGCGAGAGGTAAAAAGGACGGGGGCTCTCGTGCGGTAAGTAAATCGCGGATAAATAAGTGCCGAAAATGTTCGCCAAGTACATATACACGAGGAATGAGGGAGCGCGAGATTTCCGAGCTGAGAACTTTGACAAAAAGACAGGATCTGATCGAGCCTCGGCGCAAATTCTTCGATTCGATATTCGAGAGAATCATAACGACGGCCCGTTGTCGTAAAATTATTGGCTTTGAAAAAATGAATAAAATTCATTTCCTCGTGTCTCAGGGACTAAAGGACCTTCCTTGATATTATGAAAAAATGAAGTGTGCAATTTCCCGGAGGCGTATACAGGAACGTAAAATAGAAAAAATTCGTAAATTTCTGAAATAATGAAACTTTTTTTACCGTGGACGCGAAATTTTTTTTCTATTTCGATGAAAATTTATATTCTGTTCGTCGGTCGAGGGACGACCTTGGTTTTCGGGAATTTTTCATGGAGAGAAATATTGAATTTAATGAAGAAAAAAAAATGACAAAATTTGAAAGGTACGAAAAGAGTGATTTTATGAAATTTTATTGCAACTGCATAACGAATAATGAAAAGTTTACGTTCGTGGAGATTCTTAAGTCACTTAATTAAAAAAAAAATAATAATAAAAATGATAATTTACCTCATCGAGCGCCATAGTGAGAGCTCCGGAGATGGCGAGACCTTGTCGATCCTTGAGGCCTCCTTTGATAGCGGTAAGATAGCCAATGGTCAAATTTCTCGGAGGACGTTGTTTATCATGGGGGTTGAGGTTACCGTAAGCTGTTGGCGAATTAGAGGAGAAGGAAGCGGAGGAGGATGAGAGAGCGTGGGAGGAAGAGGAGGGTGGTAGAAAGTGGTTGGTGTATTTTTGGCTATTCGGTGGATCGTAGTGAAGGGAATGGCCAGAGTTGTGTGATAAATGGTCGGATATCGAGGAGGAATCAATGAAGGCTCTCGACGGGGCGGTGTCAAAGAGCAAAAGGACGAGAATAATTTGAGTGGTGGACAGCCATCGTTGCCGTAGCCGTTGCCGTTGCCGTGGAGCTTGGTGGCGAACCGGGTGCCATTTTTGCGGTGGCTGATGGCGACGGGGAGGCCTGCGGCGGCTCGGTGAGGGCAGGCCGGGTCGCATGGCCGCCGCCGCCACCGGTCAGCGCCTCCCTCTCGCTCACCTGTTGATCCTCCTGATAATTAGCCATTTCTCCGTCGCAATTAAAAATCGTTAAATAACAAACATGCATGAACCGCCGCGGAGGGTCGGGCGCGTGTCACAATTCAAGTCGCGCAATTATGATTTCGTCAACTCGAACAATCGCGCGTTCCCTGTGCGGCTTGGTCAATCAAGCAGAAAAAACGACAAGTTCGTAGCGAACAAATATCCCATAAAAAATGCTTTTTATTTGCGCCCGAAGAATAATGGAGCAACGCTCGAAAAACACGGGGTGAATAAGAGAAAAAAAAAACGCTGAGATAAGAAAACATTGAAACGTGTGTTGGAAAAACTGGGAGGGGTCGTATAAATAGCGTCGCGCGATCAAGGTATCGTGAAGCAATTAGATCAGCAGTGAAAACGTCTCATAGTCACGCCCTTGTTTGTCGTGACACAGCGGACGAACATTTTTTTTCTTGGCTAATCGTAAGTATATTTTTTTTTCCTTTTATACCGACGCTCATAATTATTTTTCAACTGACTTGAACGACGAGGATTTAAGGACGTTGTCTAAAAAATTTTCTATCGATAGAATTCCTCTAAATTTGCACCGCACAAAGAAAATCGTGATATCCAATTGCTCGCGCAATTTTGCGAGGTTTCACCATGTAGAAGTCGAGATATTTATTTATAAAAATCACAATTTTCAGTAGTTTCTCATAAGAGCGTGTGTCAAAAGTTGCAATTTTCAACATTAACCCTTACTTGCCACCTTGGGGTACAAAACTACCCCAGGCCTGTTGAGGAAAATAGTCATTTTTCCACTTTTGCTGGTTTTAGCATTTTTTTTAGTTTACTTAAATAAATTTTTTTGCTGTATAAAGTAAACAATCTTTTGGATAAAGAAACATGGGCAAGGATCAGGTGTGGACATATACAGGGAGGGACGAAAAGAAAGGCGAGACAGGCGAATGGACATGCGGATTATGTAACATCGAAAAAGAAACGGAACACTTTTTCATATGTGAAAAGGTAGACGATTGATAAAAGAAAAAAGTAAAACTTACATTGAGAATTGGGAAAGAGAAAGGATGGACAGTAAGGACTTGAGGAAAAAACTAATAAAGGCACTACGGGGAGAAGTGGAAAGTGAATTATGCCAATTTTAGAGCTAAATAGAGGAAATAATATGCAGAAATGGTGGCGACAGTGGATAGAGAGTAGAAAAGCGAGATTAAAAGAAATCAGAAAATAACACTGTAACATTTTTGTAAAAAACTGAAAAGTTGTGCAAATGAAACTCGCATCTATCTATCTAGTAAACAATATTTTAAAAAAAGCTTTCAATACGTTCTACAACAATTTTCAAGTCGAATTATTCAGTAGGTCATGCTTTATAACAATTTTTGTCTTTGGGGTACAAATCTACCCCATGGTGGCAAGTGTGTTAATCTGCAGAGGTGTGGCAAGTAAGGGTTAAATATTTTTCAATATCTGAATGGTGAAGCCTCCTAAAACTTTGCATTGATGTAACATCGAAGAAGCTTCATTTAGTTTTTCGTAAAAATCGTTCGTAAAATTTTTTCGAATTTTTGTTTGTTATCCAAAAAATACAGATTAGATCGAACAATCTTGGATTTAGAGTATGTTGTTCTTTAGTCTCGTTAACAATTTTTAGGTGAGAAAAACTGAGAAGAAAAATGAAGATTTGATCGTCGCCATACAACGTCCTTAATATTTGTCCGGATGCTTTCGTTTTTGCTCGAATTTCGTTCCTCGGATCAGTTGGATTTTGCTTTCCCAAACAAGTCCATAACTTTTGGGAATTTGATTTTTATTGAATATTTATTTTATTCAATTTGAGATAAAAATAGATCGAACGAAGTCGACGTCGTGGATGCGACGATTCTTTGTGGACGGGATTTCGGGAGGTGAATAATTGAAAAGTGTGTTGAACTAAAGCTTCGGAAAAAAAAAAAAAAAAAAAACACGTTCGCCGAGCTGAGAACTTTGAAAGCCGATAACCGAAAGTACAAATCTTACAGAGTCGTCAGATCGCATGGTACGACCTCGACTTGACTGTTGTCCAAACAAATTTACTTCCCCCTCCCTCCCCGCTCGTCCAGTCCGTTTTTAGAAGAAAAAAATTCCAGCGACCCACATCGACTCTTTATTCAGACTTTTCACTCGCTTTACCAGCAGCAACTTTCAATTAAATTTTTCGTCTCTCCTTTGCCACGAGCGCTCAATGTCTATTTTTGAAAAAAACATTTTGGCAATCGTTCAACATTTTTTATCATCGGATATGATTTACGAAGAGCGAGAGAGAATGCACGATCGCAATAATCAGTTGAGAATCAATGAATCGAGTGAATTTTTGAGAAAAAAAAGTTGGACACAATAATCAAAGTTGATAAGAGAACAAAATTATTTGCACGAAATTTTCTAATCGGTATTATAACCTCGTTCCGTGACCTTTCTTTAATCTCAATTAAATGTCGAAAGTCATTATCGCGCGCCGTGGTAATTGAAAAAAGAAAGAAAAAAAATATTCAATTTTGAAAAACTGATTAAATCTTTCGTCGAGTGTTGTCGAGACTCATGGGAATATTAATTTGTGAAGGACTCGAGCAACCGCGTCTGTTGGAGGAAAATGTTGTTGGATTGGCCTTAATGAGCGAGGTAATTCGAGATCGTGAACGCGGTATTCACAGGTGCAAGACCACAGTCAATATCGATGCCCTTCTCCGTCACATAGCACGAGGATCGACGACCAATGGCAAATATAATCAAATCTGTCGTTATATAATTGTAATTTATAGAATATCGCCATTTTTACCCCTTCCTTGACACACTGGGTCATTTTGACCCGACCAATGGCAATTATAATCCAATCTGTCTCCATGAATCTAATTTTTAAAATATCACGATTTTTACCCCTTCCTTGACACACTGGGTCATTTTGACCCGACCAATGGCAAATATAATCGAATCTGTCGTTATATAATTGTAATTTCTAGAATATCGCCATTTTTACCCCTTCCTTGACACACTGGGTCATTTTGACCCAACCAATGGCAATTATAATCCAATCAGTCTCCATGAATGTAATTTTTAAAATATCACGATTTTTACCCCTTCCTTGACACACTGGGTCATTTTGACCCGGCCAATGGCAAATATAATCAAATCTGTCTCCATAATTTTGATTTCTAGAATATCACGATTTTTACCCCTTCCCTGACACACTGGGTCATTTTGACCCGGCACAATGGCAAATGTAATCAAATCTGTCTCCATAATTTTTATTTCTAGAATATCACGATTTTTACCCCTTCCTTGACACACTGGGTCAATTTGACCCGAGCGAATTTAATCCCCATGTATTTGAGAAACATTGATCTTTCCTGATTCCTTTCGATAAATAAAAACCGATGCAAGGATTGGGCGTAACAAGCGGACAAAGTACGCCCCGGGTCAAATTGACCCAGTGTGTGAATCCAGTGGGAAAATCTATTCCAGCCAACTGAACCGAAAAAGTATTTGGTATTTTTTTATGGAATTGACGTTCCAAGGATTAAATTTCGATCGAGTTATGAATTTTAATCAAATTCCATTACCGAGCACGAAATTGGCAAATATTTGAAAAGAACGGGTGTGGGAGAAGAAATGAATGAAAAGAAAAAAAAAAAAGTGACGGGACATGTTGGGGAATAAATTGGTAAATCCTGGGGCTGCATATAATATGGAACGCGAGCGAGATTCTCGGAGAGTCTTTAGGCCTGTTTTGCCTCCTACAGCGGACGCGCGAAACGAGATAACGCGTTAAAATAGTACGACCGAGCGATAACGCGTATTTATAATATCGAAAACGACGGCGAGAACGACGAGCAAAAACGAGAGCCTGATCACAAGTGTTCGTACAATCCAGCACAAGACAAACTCGAAAAACCGACCTGTCTCCATTTCAGAAAGCTCGGATTCACTATGAAAAAAAAAAAACAAACGTTTTTCCACGTTTTTCCACGCTTGCAAAACTTTTCTCTGCAGATTGTAAAAAAATAAGGAAAAATAAAGAAAAGTATTAAATGAAACTGAGAAAAATTTCGTAAAGATTCGTCATCTCGCGCTCGAGGTATTAGCAGCCAAGAATTGCACAGTCCGCGCTTTTTTATGGGGAGCATAAAAAAAAAATTCACGTGTCACGAAATAACTTGGAAACTGTTTGACAGATTTTTGAAAATTTTTTCTCAATTACACCGAAGAATAAAACGAAATTTGTCGAAAAAAATTCAAGAATTTTGACCATTTAATTTCGGAGATACAGCAATTCGAAATTACATCCAAGTTTTCGAAAATTTGTTGGAAACGTTTACTTTTCCATGTAACTGTAGCGAGACTACTGCCTCGAAGCCGTTCGAATCAAAAACAATAAACTATCCGATGATAAAAAAAAAAAAAGTCACAAAAATCCGACAGGCGAACAAGTTTTTTTCAACGAATACCAAAACTGTAAATTTATTCGAGGAATGGTAGCACGATTATGAATTAATTAATCGATTAATTTATAAGGAACGATCGAGGAATTGAGAAGATTTATAGAGAAGGAATCGATGCACGAAGAGAAAAAAAATCGAAAAGTTACCGTTACAGAATAATAGAAAGGAGGGAGAACCTCAAATTTTGTGGCACAATCATTAAAATTCAATAATGCAAAAGTAAATGGCAAAAAATTTGTTGCTCAATTATCAGAATGCATTATGTCGTTATTTTAACAAGAAAATGTCCCAGAAATAGCGATGGATTGCTGGCAGAGTAACGAGGATTCCGGTTCATTGAGAAATTAATTGAAATACCAAAAAAAAAAGGATGATGGATGAAAATAAATGAGATAAAAAAAAAGATTGTTTTCTTTACCTAAACAACATGGCAGGGTTTCTTCAACAGAAAGATCTGCGGGTTTGTTGATTGGCTAAAATTTTCCGAGCATGCCAGCACCGATGAGGATGACTCTTCGACGCTGCAGAGACCTGAACGTCTGACGGCCACCTGTGATAATTGGATATGGAAATTTGTTACAAACTAGTATTTCAACTGAACCAAAAAAAAAACACAATAACGCAGCAGTACCGTGAAGAATGAAACGAAAAATAAAAAAAATTAGCTACGAAACGTGAAACTTGGCGACCTGTTGACCTTGAAAGTCGGTAAAACGACATTGAGAAACTACAAGGTCACGCAGAGTACATCGATCTCGTTGTCGTTGGTTGTTTTAGAAAAAGATTTAACCAACGATAAAGAAATGAGCAAACGATTTGGACACAAATGAGAGAGAATCTTCGTGATTGTTGCAAAGAGCAGATTACTCGGTGCGATTGAGTCATGCACCGATTAAAGATACGATCGATTTGTCCGATCAATCGAGCGATCGCCGGTTCTTCACAGGTTTACACGTTAAAGTTTCTCGCGTAAGATCAAAGCGTCCACTTATCTAACGATTTCGATCCGAGTACATACACTCGTACAAAGACAAGTACATTTAGACACGTGTAATCGAGCCTTGATCCGTCCTGCTGCTTGAAACGTTAGACGAGCGTCTCAAGTGGCAAGACCAACACTCCGAGATTATCGTCGATAACTTAATAGATGCTTGAAAATGTCAAGATTTACAATCGTTTCTTACAATCTCAATAGATTTCATTCTTTACAACGATCCTTCGATGCTTGAACTTTTAATTATTCCTAAAACTGTACGAGAGACCTGTCAATTTCTGAGTTTATCATAAAAATTCAAAATTCTTCATTATTTCGCGAAAGAGAAAATATTCTATGACGTTGAAATCGTTGAAACGAGATTATTTTTCAATTTATAGAAAAGCCAAGAATCTATTCGCAAAGTTTGCGATAACGAGGCATTGCAACGAAATTTGAATTTTGTCAAAAAATTGGCACGATTCGAAATATCGAAAATTATTTTCGAACCTTTGATATAGAAAATGTGTGAAATTTGCAACAACGAACCCCCTTAATATCCGGTAAATAATAACGTAGTTTTGTGTCCTGATTTAAAAAAGTGCTGAGATGCCTAAAAACGTTTTTCCAGTATTTGTTGAATTTTCCCTTTGTTTTTTTTAATATCCGATAAACTTTGGAGTTGAAAAACCGAGCAGCGGCGGCTACCGGCGTAATTTTCGGTTTGTATGTCTCTTTGCGCACGTGTTGCTCGTTTCAGGGATTGGTCAAGACTCCTTTCTTGTCACACCGTTCTTACTTAACAGACGAAAATCCCTCTCTCGATTTTAATTTCAATAACTGCGCACGCGTAATCCCTTAGAAATTTATTTGGGAATTCCCCTGTCGCTGAACCCCCTTGAAGTCACTGATGTTGATAAAGTTTATGAAAAATGCTCATTTTGTCGATTAAAGTGGATATGAATCTACTCGAAAATGCAGCATTTGCCCTATCACGATGAACGAGCTATTGGATCAACTTGTAATTATGGAGGTTGGCTACACACAACAATGTTGCCATGTTAAAAGCATAGGAAAATTCGAAATGATTAGAATTTAATGAAATTTGGTGAGTATATTCTTTGGTATTAAATATGAATATACAAATTTTTTAAGATTTTTCTTCTTCATAGTTTTCGAGTAATTAAAAACTAGAGTTTACATGCATAAGCATTGGATTCAGATAGGTATATTTTTGGCATATTGTAAATTCCAATTATTCGACAACTATGTAGACGAAAAATTTGAAAAAAATTGTGTCGTCGTATTTGATGCTAAAGAATGTCATCACCAAATTTTATTAAATTCTTATCATATTGTCGTATGTAGCCAACCTCCTTAAATAAATAAGAATATGGAGAATCATTAACTTCTCATCCATGTGAGTCTAAGGCAGGAATATGTGTTTTGGAGCAGGTCCACGAGTACGTGTAAGAGCCGAGAGGACTCGAAGTATTTATTGTTTTGAGTCGTTGCCAATGAAAACTGCTGGAACTGTTGCACACGAGTAATCTCTCTTTCTCTCACTTTTTCTCCTTCTCTCGTTGTTGCGATGCTGTTATTTTTCGAATTCTGTTCCATATGTAATTCGAGTCTCGGAATTTTCATCAAAAAATACAAACATGAAGCTCTTGTTTCGAAATTGATGAACTAATAGAAATTCCAAGATATTTCCTCAACGAAAAAGTTTATTTAACGAGGCCTCAAAAATTTCGTGATATTTCAAGCGGCAATCGAAATATTGAGTCCGTTTCCGGTAAAAACGAATTCCCATAGCTATTTTAAAAAATATACGATCGACGAAGTGTACGATATGTCTATTTTCCGTAAACACTGACACAAACGAAAGGCGCGAACTTGAAAAATGAGTTATTCAAGATGTTACGATTGTCGTTAAAAAAACAAAAATAAATTCATGAATATTCAGGTTATATTTACCTGTGACTCGTAACCGTGTTAAGCATGGTAATCCAATCGGATATTATGAAGAATTTCGGGGCTATCGCGTTGACAATATTCGTGTTCTCGTGTCACGAGCGCGGCGGCGTCTTCAATTCCAAGAAAAAACCGAAATAAACCCGAAAGCGGCGAGTGAGCGAACGAAGCAAAAACGCGATGTATAATATACTTTATATGGAAATATGAATGAAAAATTCTTGCGCGAAAACTCCACTCGAGTGTTCGAAAACAATGGGTGAATAAAAAAAAAAATTCTCTCACCGATAATGCACGATTGTCAACTTGAAATATCGTTCAGAGCGAAAACAAAACATAAATGTTTGGTATTATTCCGCACGAAAATGAGAAGGTCGAGTCTGTTAAACTTTACGCGTATTTGGAAGTTATTTTAATGCAAATTACACTTTAAATATATCGATCGACGGGAGAAAAATAAATCGATGACACTTCCAACAGATTTCGCGACGCACTTTGAACGTATATATGTATTTGTATGTATATACGTATTTTTTATTTTTTGTCCCGAACGCCGATCGCTCAACGACGTTGCTCGAGCGCGCCCTTGCGCGCGCGCACCCTCACTCGCGCCTAGCCGACACGCGTGACACACACATGCACATGTATATATATATATATTTTGTATCTACAAGTGAGTCGAGACGGAGAGAGAGAGAATAACACGCCGTTGGCACTTCCGCGCTTCCCGAATATACTTTTGCGTTTCGCTCTTACGATCCTTTCGACGATTTTACATGTGCGTGTATGTGTTGTACGTTACAAACACTTGGGTGCGTGTGGTACGTATACGTATGTACGAATCGCGGCCGCGTTCCCCCGCGAAGCAACGTCAAGCGCTGCCATCTACCGAATCACGTTTACTCGCGATCTTTGGGCAGGCGATCTGTTCCCTGCTCGCTTGCGTACAGAGTCTGGCGAATTTCTCGCCAATCGGAAAAAGTATTTTTTTTTCAAATAACTACACTCGCACAAGGACGAGGGGAGGCAAAAAAAGAAACTTGACCTGGGATAATGCGATATTTGCGCGAATTAAGGGTTGCCCGGTGCAAAAGTAAGGGTATCCCGCATATTCCGCACAGCAGGGCCAACAGACTCTCCGTGCGCCGTGTGGATCAGTGATCTTTGGAACTGCACCAACGACGTCCGAATCTCCCTTTTGTCTTCGTTTTAATAATCACAATTTTTCACTCGTTCACGTCCGCCAAATGATTTTTTTCGCGTATACGTTTTATTATTATTTGCCGAGGAGTAAGGTCTAGCAAATAATTATGCACGGTTTGCTTCACGGCGAGTCAAAAGTTGAATGGTTTATTCAGCATAGATCGTTTTTAAAATACTCTCACTTTTGTCTCTCACATTGTTCACTCCGTGTGCGCTTTATCGTTCAACAATCGTAACGTCTCACTTTTCTCCATATTTATATACGTGCGCGTTTATTTATTATTTCGTCAGTAATATTGAGAATCGGATGGAAGATAAAACAACTCGCTGATTTTCTGGTGAAGATTCAAAAAAAATTCCACACCGCACACGACGAAAAACGATCGACTGCGCCGCTCACCGCGAGACACCGTACGCTTGCGGGGATCGCGACGTACTGAGCTAACACATGATTTTCCTCGATCGGTAGTGTTCGGTACAGCCGCCTAGAGGCCACTACTCTCGACCGAACACTCGCCGAACTCGCTCTTCGCCTGTGTGTCTGTACACACTCTACACTTTGCTTTATTATTGTATACTTATGTATTGATATATAGATCGATTACGAACGAAATACCGTAACTTGCACCATTTTCCCATTAGTATCGTACTCGTTACGCCTTTTCTTTGCTAAACGCATGATTTTGTGTTTGTGCAACGCAAAAACTCTCGAGTCTCGCGACACATGCTGTACGCGATTTCGGTTCGTAGTCGCCTCTCTCTCGCTACGTTTTTCTTCGCGAAATAATATCCACTTATGAAAAATATGGAGGACTCCTGGCATTCACGACAAATGAAAATGTAGTTCATTATTTTACCATTACGATTAGTCAATGTCTTGGCAATCGAACGCTCGTTTATTCATTTCGTGTCAATGGAAACGTATTTGCCCTCCAAAAACAACACGAAAAACGTTTTCTCCACGAAATTACGTGTTTCGTCGTAATCAGCACGTTAAATGTTACGCATCCTTTCTATAAACATCAATTATTTCGTATCATCTTTTCACATGACGAAAGAAATCAATGTTCATTCCATGCATAAAGTAAAAATCTATCGACAACACAGCAGATTTAACTGTCGCGTGAAACAATAGAATTACAATCAGTTTTTCCTCCAACTGTTTTCGGGGTTAGAATCGATCTGATACGAACAATCCGACGAATGAGCATTTTTTGGGGACGCGAAAGGAAATAACAATGAGTTTGTTTATTTTGTTGCGCCTCGCATGGGGGGATGCGCGAATTTTTATAACAATATTGAGCGAGCATAGGAGAGAGTTACTCGTTATTGAAGCCCGAGGTGATCGCACGCAATCATCATTTTATCCCTCCATTTGACTCGCTCCTCTTCAACCGGAGTCTGTTTACTCGAGATAGATAACGAAACCGCCTGTTGCTTGTACACACACCGAGTACAAATCGCACTCTGGTATGTTGTACTTGCAACCAGCGCATATGCACGTTGATAACACTCCGACTCGACTAGAAATGCAACTTGATAGTCTGTATGTTTTTGAAAAATATACACAAACACGTTAATTTTGATCGAGCGAGAAAAAAATTAGTAATAAATCTCAAAATTTGTGGAAGTTAGAACGTCGACACCCTTTTTTTGAAAATTTCAAAATTTCCTAGGATTCGTATTTTTCTAGCAATTCGAACAAAATTCCCAAAGAATGAAGAGCTTGTACAGATTAACATCTGGACAAAACGGGAGCCCTGTAGGTTAAACCGTTCTCGAGTTATGAAGGTTTCGATTTTACAGTGCCATAACATACACACACACACACATCCGGACATTTTTTCTAGATATGATTTTTCGATGTTTCGGAAAATTTTAAGCACATTGACATTAAAAACTGGAAAAATAAAATTTTCCCCGTCACATAGCTTCCTCTATGAGGGAACAAAATATACACGAACACGGTGATTTCTATCGAGCTAGAAAAAAAGAATAAAAAACAGCTGGAACGACACATTTTCAACAACAATTCAATTATATCGCGAGAGGTCATGACCTTTCGCACGAAAATCTGAATATCTCTGGTCCAGAACGAAAACAATCGAACGCGCAGTAGAGTTTTGGAAACTACCGAGTTGGGGCTATAACTTGGGGCCGGAAGTTTTATCCAGCGAGAAATAGAAGCGTCACGATCGGCGTTGGAGTTAGTCGATTCATTTTTCGTTGAGTGTGCCTGTGAGAGATTATTTTTTTCCGATATTACGATTTACCACATTTCCAGAAATGAATATTTGCTTTATCCCGGAAGTATAGTATCGGAAAATATTTATTTCGTAGATAATATCATCACATCGAATAAATAATTGCGGTAAGATATTAATTCAATTAAAATATTAAGTACAGAATAATTTAAGTTGCTCAATATACATTTTCGTTCTGAAAACGAGGAATTAAGGGGTTTCAATTTAATGGAACAATCAAATAAACTGAAATGTTACTTCGCAGGGTAATTTTTCTGTTTTTTCTTAAATATTCCATATGATAATAAATTCAAGACGAACAATGGCATGATCTCTATTTTTTGGTGCTCTAGATTCTTTTATACCTCTTCATCGATAAGTTTCGTACGAATTTTTCTGGAATGACAAATCAACTTTTTTTCAAGCGCAATTAATATTTCATTAATCAAGAGAGTTTTTTTTCATCAATTATAACAAAATCGTCAGTTTTTTAATAGGAATCGTCAATTTTTCAAAGTGAGGAATATTTTTGGTAAAAAAAGTCAATCAAGACGACGCGGCGATCCAATCAGTGGCGTAATGTCCCAGGGATCGATCTCCTCGGTAGATTGTGCCCCGCGTTTCTGCAGCTCCAAAAAAATGTCACTTTCGCGTGGACTGTTGGGAGCAGAGCGGCAAATATTTTTACTAACAATATTTTCTATCGGGGAAAATTGGAAAGAGGAATTTTTCACGAGGCTCGAAAAATCCAAGTCTTTGGAAAAAAAAAGCATGCTCTCTCGTTCGTCCTCGCGTCGTAATTCCGATTGACACATTTTTTCGACGCACGGGCAAGAATTACTGGACAATCTTGCGCTCTCGAGGTACTTCAGATTCGGCGATAAAATCGCTTTCAATTTGGACGGACTGTTGTCCTCGATCGATTCGAGATGCTCGCTCTTCATCACGTCCTTATGATCCAATTGGTCGGAACTCGCGAACCTCAACCGCTTCGGCGAGTCGCTCGAACATCGCAAAAATCTCGTACGCGTCAATTGTTTGTTTTTTAACGAACTACGAGGCACTAGCAAATCCGTTTGATTTTTTTCACTTGTCGGACCGTTTCGCCGCGCCATTTGCTCTTCCCAACGGGCTCTCCTCGCTTCCACGTTCTCTCCGATCAGCCAATATGTCAGTCGCTCACCTTTTCCCTTCATCGGCACTATTCCACGCTCTACCAAATGGAAACCGCCCAATTCGTCCAACAAACGCTTTGTCTCTTGGCTGCAATGAATCTTCAGAGCTGTCTCGTCGGAAACAAAACAAAAAACGAAAAAAATTCACCTTTTTTTATGCTTCCAAGATTTTCCAAAAAAAAAGCAGGAAAATAATTTTCAACTGTGAAATTAATCGATAATTTTGACCACGAGAATTTTTAGTTTTCATCGCTCGTCGATGGAACAAAATTCACGAGTAATTCAAAAATCGTCTAGCCTACAATGAATCTTCAGAGCTGTTTCGTGAAAAAAAAAAATACACCATTTTTCAATGCCTTCAACACTCCTAAACAAAAAAGCAGAAAAATAATGTTCAACTGTGAAATTAATCGATAATTTTGAATTTTCCTCGCTCGTTCATCAAACAAAATTCACTAGTAATTAGAAAAACAAGACTCGGGAACTCACGTGATCCGGTCGATTCCATTCTACTGGCTGTGTTTACGGTATCTCCGAAAAGACAATAACGTGGCATTTTTAGTCCAACGACACCGGCACAAACTGGACCCGAATGCAGGCCTATCCTCAATTGCAATTTGTCCATCGGTCTGTGACGGATTCTGAACTGTTTGATCGCATCGAGCAGTCGCAACGACATACTCGCGATTTCCCCTGCGTGATTAACTCCGTTTCTTATTGGCAATCCACTGACCTGCATTTTTAAAACGTCGGGAAACACGATTTTTTCATTTTTGTTTTTTTCCTTCTGCCATTATATTGTTATGATCGAATTTACTCACAACCATATACGCATCGCCTATCGTCTCGACTTTGTACACGTCGTAATTCTCGATCGTCGAGTCGAAACACGTGTAGAGATCATTCAGGAAGTCAACCACCTAAAAATTCAAATAATTACAAACCCATTCATCTCATTAGTAACGAAATGAAAAAAAAATCCTATTTTTCGTTTGAATTTTTGATTCATTTTCATGTTTTGAGATCATGTCGTCTCAATCCCAAAAATTTTAGTTTTTTTTTCTGTCTCATCGATTTATCACTCGCCACTGGCCACACCAGCAAAAACCTCGATCAGCTGATTTTCATATTTGGTTAAAAGTGTACCTGGAGTGGTGAACTTTCGGCGGACATTGCTGTGAAGCCCACAATGTCACTGAAATAAATGGTCACGCAATCGAAACCCTCTGCCTCGACTTTATGACCACGTTTCAATTGCTCTGCCACGCATCGTGGTAGCATCTCGTACAAAAGTGCATCTGCAATGGAATTTTGTGATAAGTAATGAGCGCTGCATCGTACGAGGCAAATGATCAAAAATCTCCAATTTTTCATAGGAAAAATTTGAAAAAACTAGCAAAATTGTAACCCAAAGGAAAATTTCTCGAAATCTCAGGATTTTTATATGAAAAATTTGATAAAAATGATGAAAGAAAATATGAAAATTGCTAAAATAGTAGCTCAATGGCAAATTTTTTTAAATCTCAAAGTTTCCATAAGAAAAATTCGATAAAAAAAATGAAAGAAAATATAAAAACTAGCGAAATTGTAACTCGGTACCAGTTTTTTTCTTTTCTTCGGTCAATTGGTCAGTTCGCTCGTCCACGAGTGCCTCAAGATTATTTGCATATTTTTCCATCATCGCAATCATGTTGTCGAAAATGTTGGGTTTCCTGCGATCCAATTTTCCAAATTGACGTAACATTCGATTTCAATCGTTTTCGAAAAATTAATTTGCTACTCACATCCCTTTCCTCAGTGGCCGGAGCCTGTTCCTTATGGCCCGGAAATCTGGACGCGATTCGGAATCCTCGGACCAACAATCCAACAAACAGTCGCGAACAAAGTCGAAACAGTTTTCCAATTGTTCCAATGGCGGCCTTCCGAGTGTTGAAAATTCATTCGTATATTTTCAATTATTTTCATATAAAACGCTCGATTAATTATTGTTGACAAGAAAATAAAAATAACATTTATTTACGTTGCAAGCAAATTGCGGATTTCGAACATTTAATTGTTAATTAAAAAATTTAAATAACACTGGAAGATGATGTTGAAGTTTGCATCGTGGGAATGCAACGAAATTCTGTTTTTCTTTAGCAGATCTCAAGATTCTTATTGAATATTTGATCAGAACGATGAAACGATGTTTATAGAGGATCCAAACAGAATATCGGTACGAAAATTGTCATGATTTTGAAAATTGAAAAAAGAATAAATAGAAAAAGTATGTTTCGTTGGGCCCCAACGTTGCGAGCCTCAGTGTAATTACCTGAAGGGAGGTTCGCCAGGAACTCGAGTGATAATTTTCTTCAATATTTCGGAAACACTCAATTCGGTGAAGCCAAACGGTCCATGTCGACCGTACAACTCGTAAAGAACGATGGAGAAAGAGTACGTATCGCCTTTTTGATAATCTCGAACCGAAGGTTCTCCGAGTTTCGATGATCTCAAGAATTCTGGTGCTTTGTACAAAAGACCTGGTGGATCGAGTTTTTAAAAAAATGTAAAAAAAAGTTTGCGTTGGAAAATATCGACAAAAATTTGTTGATTCGTGAATATTCCTTGTTGTACCTTGACATTTTTTCATAACTTTGTCAGGCTCGCATTTGGCGTCTCGTTTAAATTCCCGGAGACCGAAATCCGCGAGTTTGACAACCCAACGAGAATCGACCAGGCAATTCGAGGACCTCAGCGACCCGTGGTATTTTATAACAGACTCATGTAAATAGATCATTCCCTGTCAACGCAAAGTTACGTTTTTAATACCATAAAAAAAAAAATTTTCAATTTAAAACAAGAAAAAAAAGAATCATTTTTGTCAAGACCAGCCCAACTTTTTGACAGCTTACTCGGATAATGTCTCCCACCAAAGAGGCCATGAACATGTTGTCCAATTTCATATCCTCGTTCTCCAAAATGTCCTGTTCGGATAAAACGAACATTTTAAATTCAACGCAACGAATTAAGGAGGTTAATCGACAATATGATAAGAATTTAATAAAATTTGGTGATAACATTCTTTAGCATCAAATACGCTGACACAATTTTTTTCAAATTTTTCGTCTACATAGTTGTCGAATAATTGAAGTTTACAATATGTAAAATAAATACCTATATATATCTGAATCCTATGCTTATGCATGTAAGCTCCAGTGTTCAATAACTCGAAAACTATGTAAAAGAAAAATCTTAAAAAATTTGTATTTTCAAATTTAATACTAAAGAATATACTCACGAAATTTTATGAAATTCTAATAATTCCGAAATTTCCTAGGCATTTAACATGGCAACATTGTTGTGTGTAGCCAACCTCCTTAACTGGCAATTAATCAAAAATCCTTGGGCCAGTTATTTCTGTAACTAATTAATATTTAATAATTACCTTCAGACTGCCTCGTGCGCAGTATTCCACAACGATGCAAATATTCGGTGGATCTGTACAAGCTCCGATGAATGCATTCAGATTGTCGTGTCGCAAATCTCTCATCTAAATAAAATTTCCAAAATTAATAGACGATTTTGATATTTTTCTAGTAACCTCCAAGATTTCGCGTCAGCCTCTCACAAATTTTTCATTCAGTTTCATTCACTTTTATGGATTCTTTTTCGTATAAATTTGGGTTAAAAAAATGTTGACGGGCTAACGCGAGGGTCAGGGCTTGAGGCGGAAAATTCTAATTCAATTGAAAATCGACAATTAACTGAAAAAAGAAAATAATTGCTTTTTCGTTTCGCTTACAATTTTGAGTTCCTTCTTCATTTCCCGCGTTATCTCGATCGATTTCTTTCGAACTTTCTTCACCGCGAATGTCCTTCCTTTGTAAAAGCCAATTTCGGTGTAAATCATCGAATACCGGAAGTCCGCATCAGGATTCGAACTCAGAGACACTTGACTAGTTCTGATTGGCTGAGTAGAAATTACTCCAATTATTACATACGGAAAAAATTCTTCTCACCACTTTATCATCGTTTAACAAAAAATGAAACTTTATTCACTTTTAGCGACGTGAAACTTGATTGAAAATTAATTCTCATTAATCGTCGCAGTCTCGCCACAGTTCAAATTTGTGACTGCCAATATCTTACGCAGCAAGTTTCGTACGAAACTGAAGTTTGCAACGTTGGGGTCCAACGAAAAATACATTTTCTCTTTATTGTTTGTTCAATTTTCAAAAAATGACCATTTTTGTATCGATTTTATGTTTGAATCCTTCGAAAATATCGTTTATTGCTCTGCTCAAGAAAAAACATGATTTCGTTGCATTTAAAAGATGCAAACTCCAACATCATGGTTTCGCAATAGTGCCTGGATGAGATCCTTAAGGCGATCTATCACTTGCTCGGTCGGTAAAAATCCCCCTGCACGTTTTACTTGGAGGGACTGAATATTTCGAGAAAAATATTACTTACACGTTGTTCCCATTTCACCAGAGAACAAGTTGTAACTTTTCTTTTTCTCAAAATATGAAAAGTCTCTGAGAAAAACGTGTATCTACTTTTTGGTTATCTCTCTCGAACTCACGCGACTGCTAGATCACCTTAACGTATAAGAACAATGTAAACGTTGTAAACGTTTGGGCGAATCTATTGCCTTGAGAAACCCTCAATATTTCGCGACTTGAACGTAACGAATTGCTCGTTGTAATTGTTTTTATTGCCACTTTGCTGTAGTGTCCATACGTACGAATGTCAGAGAAAATGGGAGAGAGAAAAATTGATGATAACGTGCGGTAATCTTGCCTTGAAATTGCTTTTTGTCTGACTATTTTCATTAACTCCACTGTTCGCCTCATTCTTCGAGCCTCTGATTTGTATATCCTTGTAATTGACTTTCCAAAGTAGGGAATCTAGTTCCTGCTCGTACCGCCAGTTCCGGTAAATTACGAGGCAAATCGCTGCGAGCACGAAGAAAATTCCGCCGACTACTCCGCCGATTATTTCGCCTGTGTGAGCTGAAAAAAAAAAAAAAAAATACTCAGACCGAAAAAAAAGAATCGTGTTTTAGGAAGTACAAAACTATTGAAATTGACGAACTCACAGTTACACTTTTCTCCGTGGTAACCACAATATGGCTCGGCCACTGGCGGACCATCGCCGACCCAAGAGATTTTTCTCGTTAATCGAAGTTCCTAAACGATATTAATCCATCGTACAAAATCTTAATTAATGGAAAGAATTCACTATCGTTTGATAATTATTTTTCAAAAAATACAAAATACTCGATTTCATTCTCGTTAATCCAAGTTTCTCAAAAAAATTAATTCATGGTACAAAATCTTGATTAAGAAAAATAATGAATGAATTAAAAAATTCACTATCATTTGATAATTATTTTGAAAATCTTCAACATACTCGATATCATTTGCAATGTGTGCCGAAAAAAAAAAAATTTTACGATCCAATCCAAGAAAATTAAAAATATTATCGTAATATTCGACGAAATAATAAGAGGAAATTATTAACAAAAATTTGTTTGACGCTGGAAAAATTATATTTACCGGTAAATTAGTGTTTTCCTCTTTCCCAACGAAATGGGCGATTGGATAAAGACCAGGAGTCTTGTCTGCACTGTCGTCCAGTGCAATGAGAGTGTAATTGCCCTCAGCATCTCCGTTTTCATCCATGTAAACCATGTATCTGTTGAACATAAATTGCGTAATTAAACAAATGATCAGTGATTCAATAAATCGAAACGTCAGTCACAGAGTAAAATGTTCGGCACCTCGTCAATATTTCGTAAATCACAAAAATTTTCTTGACGAATCTTTCTTACTGGTTTTTTTTTTTTTTTTTTATGGATACGCGATTATTAGAAAATTGAACTTGCCCCATAGCACTCTTGTAATGGACACCGTGCAAAGTTTCAACGATTTCCGTGCCATTTCGAGGATCTCTATTTTCCTGAAGGGCGAGCAAGAGGGCGCGTTCGTACAGATGGACCGCATCGTAGAGATAAGCTGTCTCAGGCACGATCTGCCTTGTAACAATAAATAAAAAATAAACATGCAATGTTACGAGTTACAAAATTGCAATATTTTTGCTTTCTCTTCAAAGTAAAAAAAAAAAAAAACATCGATTCTGGATTTTTTATTTTCACGATATTTTTAGTCACCTGAACGACTCCGCCGACATTCGCTAGTGGATTTCGATAATTGAACGGAGGCTTCTGACGATACTCGTTAATGAGCCTCGTGAAATTATCGAAACCCATCGGCGCCGATGCCACGATACTGAAGTAACTTCTGTAAGCTTTCAGCACCGAAAAATCAGTTTCCTTCTGCCACAGACCTCGCAGATACTTGTCAGGCTGGCTCTCGTCGTATTGCTCGATGTCTACACCGACGACCCAGTATTCGCCTTGAAATCAAAACGTCATGTTTTTTTTTAACATTCCAATAAATAATTCCTCCAAAAAATAGACAATGATCCAATCGACATTGCATTTCTCGGGATTTCAAATGTTTGACGTAATGTTGAGTTTAACTCGGGGGTGAATAAATTTTATTTCTACCTTTGTCGAAGAGTTTTCTCTTTTCCAGAGCAACGAGAAGGCCCATGTGCTCATAATAGTTTCCCAGAATGACGTAAACTGCAAACACGTCAAGTTATTACGACGGTTTTTCGATAAAATTGACTTTTCTGCGTGCAATTGAACGATCCACGATTTTTTTAAGCTTCAAATTTGTTATTTTTTCCTTGAAATTTTGTTTAGAGAAAAATCGAGTTGTTGGTTTTGAATAAATGAGCAAAAAATCTGATGAAACGAGTCGAGCTAAAAATTTCGGCCATATTTATCGATCGATTCGTACGATCCAACGAGATCGATGATGTTAATCCTTCGGATTAACTTTTCCTCGATCGAGAGAGAGATTTTAATACGATACTCGTTGAGTTTAAACTCGATGCCGTCAAATTTCGGAGCCGAGGACACGGTGAACGTTGACAGGGACAAAAAAATAAATGTGTCGTGAAACATACGTCTTGACTGGGCCGCGGATGAGAAGAGAAAAGAGAACGATCCCGAGCGGTCGACAGTCGAATTCGAGCATCGTTTTTTTTTTTTTTTTTTATTTATTTTTATTATCCTCCTTCTGGCTATTTTCTCGTTTGGCATGAGCCACTTTCGAGCGATTTAAACTCGATTTACGTTACATTTTCATGCAGCAGAGAATAAAATTTAAAAAAATTGCTCCTTTTAATTTCATCGTCGCGAATCGCATGAAAATGAACATTTCAAAAATTCTTACAACGAAAATTTAAGTGCGTTGAAACTCACTTCGGGATTCACGATAACTCGAGCTGATAAGGTCATGGAAAGGATTGTTCATGTGTGTCACATGATACGGCTCGTTCCAACACCGTAAATAATTAACAATTATGCCAGCTGATCTCAGCGACGTCAAGATTGTTGAAGCGATGCTTGAAATTTTATTGTTAAACTCAAAACGGCTTGAGTTCATGTACATAAATGTCACCTGAAACAGAAAGAATTTATTGGCATCTTATCAACGAACAAGAGACACCCTTTTTATTCCACACGTTCGCCAGGAAAGTGCAATCAAGAAATTCGTATATACAGGGTGTCCCAAAAGTCTCGTAAAAAATTGTCGAAAAAACGATTAAAATTCAGTTTTCAAGATACTACCTTGGTCCAGTTGAAGGTTTTCAAAACGGAAACAACCGATTTGGATATTTGAGTGTCGGGAGGTCGGGTCCTTATGAACGTTGGGAATTCGTCCTTCCTCGAAGTTTCGTGGTGCGTGCAAAACTTTATCAAACAACGCCAATTTGCTTTGTGTAAATTTCAAATTATATATTTTTTTTAATCAAATGTGAGAAATTTTCTATCAACCCTCCGTGGATCTCATGATTTTTTAAGGCAACCGTTCGTCCTGCCACTTATATCTCGCGTATTTGGAGAAGAAAAAATCTGAATAAATTCTGGAATATTTTCTATTGATTCTACTTCAACGTTTTATAGTCCTTGCGTCTGTTTCATTCTTAAATAAATCAGAAAATAAATTTAAAAATAAATTTAAAAACAAATTTAAAAATGAATACATTTTTTTTAACTAAAAAATGAAATTTTTAATAAATAAATTAATTTTAAAAAACTAGATTTTCGAAAAAAAAAATTGTCGCTTGGGTCGGAAAAGACTCATATGATCCGCGGAGGGTTGAGGCTGTGGACCATTTTATGAGTGATGCTTAACGTTGCTTACGTAAGATATCATCGGAATATTGAACGCAGCGGCCATCCTTCCCTCGTGGATGCAAGTCTCTTGAGGCCCGATGTAGGCACTCACGTTCTTCGTCCACAGTTCCGCAGTAACGAGGATACTCGTTTCTTCCTCCCCGTAAGTTTCAGCAACCAGGAAATCGAGCTTGTGACCTCGTTTCCCTAACTCGCCCTTGTTGACCTTTGAAAAACATGATCGTTCAGTTTAAAAAAAAATTATTATCTTTACAGAGTACAAAGATGATCGAACTTGAGGGAGAGAAAAATTCTTACAATTAGGTTATTGAAAAAATTACCTCTTCAATGGCAAGTGTGAGCGCACCGGAAATCCGGAAACCAGGTCGTTGGTACTCCAAATCGCCGGGACGTCTTTTAGACCCGGTTATGTAACCAAGAGTAAAGGTGTCGGCATTCGCAGGCTTGTTGAGCAGGACGTGGAGGGTGGTCAGTAGCAGACACACCTTTTCCAGGTTTGCCAGTGGCATCCTCGTTCTGCGAACGACAAAAATTAAAAAATCGAATAAAATCGAGCCAAAATAAAATTTCGCAAATTACCAAACTTCTTACTAACCAAAAATACATATTTAACCCTCCGTGGTCACCAGGGGTCAAAATGACCCGAAGGGTAACTTTGAGCTAGAATTATTATACAAGTTATTGGCGCTCGAGAGGGTTTGGCTTCCTCTTCAAAGGTTCTTTGGGGTGCCGAAATTTTTTTTTTTTTTTTTACACATTGCCTCCTTGCTGATTTTTTTTCGCTATATTGAAAATTGAATGAAAAATTTTTGGCATGATATTCTCATTCTGAAGGGTTCAAACTAATATCCTGAATTTTTTATCTGTCGTTCGGAACGATACTGGCAACGCGGCAAGCGTTTAAACGTGGCTGGGGTAATTCGGACCCCGTGTGACCAGCGCGTTATTTCTAGAACGTGTGACCACGGAGGGTTAAAAAAATATTGCAATCACTTTTTGTACGTTTTTTTTATTTTTTTTTTCAAATTTTCAACACTTCACCTTTCCGAGATTGCCGATGGGAATTTTTATGGTACAGAGACCCATCGACCTTGAAGTCTCTGCGATCGCCACTGATTTTCAAGATCGATAAGAGGAAAATGAAGATTTATCATTCTTGCTTCTCAATTGTGATGCAAAGAGCTTCGTTCGAGTTTCCATTGACGGTCCATAGCGGCGAAAGCTTCTGAAACACTTGGCAAGAAAAATCTCAAAGACCCAAAAAAAAAAATCAATTCTCGATGAATTGCGTAATGAGAGGGAAGAGCAAAAAAGTAATCGGCACGATATCGAGTTCGGTAAAGTTTCATTTTCAACGAGAATCATTGAGTGATGAAAAAAAAAATGGAAAAAAACGATTTCGATTATTTCGGAGCTCTTTGCCCGCGTTCGCGTAAAAGGGGAAGCGGATTAAAGGTGTTGAGAGATGCGAACCTCGAGGCTGCTTACGTCCTTAGTTAAAAGGTCCCCGCACCATTGATAAGGTCTCTCGAAAGGCTCTATGGGGGGTTGAAACGAACTTGCGAGATTAATGGCAGCGAGAAGTCTACCGAAGGCTTTCCAGGTGGCCAGTTTAGTAGAAACAACTCGGATACAATGTTAATGGATAAATCTGGCTGAGCATTGCGGGGGTTCCAACGCGATCGATATCCCGGAGAATCTCCCGTTGTGATCGAGCGTAACGTCCCTTCGGACTATTTTCCCGAGTAAAAAACAAACTTGTGACGATTTTTTCTGCAGTTTCATGATTTTCCGGCAAGCCTGTGATTTTTGATAATCTCTCGGATGCCAACAGCCCAAAAATGTTCAATTACCTTCGACGAGATTTATCCCCGAAACAAAAAGCGAAATTCGATCGAAAATCGAAACTCCATAATCGCCGAACCGTGAGAATGGAAAAGGCCACAAAATTGCAACGCGTTTCCGGTTCGTCGAGTGTGTGACTCTTTTATATATTTGCCTTGATTGGAAAACTTGGTAAGTACGCATGATCGAGAAAAACAAAGAGCACGTAGCGTCTGGACAAAATAAAATGTTTTTTCCTCTCTCTCTTTTTTTTCAACCTCTGGATGCTTAGAATCGTTGACGTTGGGGTTACGCGAGTTCATGAATTTTTCGACCAAAGATACGGGTTGAAGTGTGTACAGGTCCTCCCAAAATCAAAATTCGACACGTACTTCGATAAATCGCCAAGTTCCACAAACAAAACAATCCTTTTACATTTTTCTTTTTTCTCGAATCAATTAATTTCTCATCGACAACTCCTCGCATGAAGAAAAACGGTTAACCCCCGCGTAGAGACTACAAGTAGCGCACCTCCCTATACACAAATGGGTCTGGGGCGTCCTACCGTTTTTTATATTACTTAAAATCGTTTGAAAAATTTGAAAAAATTCAGAAAATTAGGTTTCGATCTATAGAAGGAGAGTCTGCACCGGGTGATGGATAAAAATTCTTTTTGCTTCCTCACAGAGGAAGCTATGGTGAAATTTTGTTTTTTCCAGTTTTCAATGTCAATGTGCTTGAAAAGTGCGAAAATATCGATAAATCATATTTATAAAAAAATGTCCGGATGTGTGTGTGTATGTTACGGCACTGTAAAATTGAAACCTTCATAAGTCGAGAACGGTTTGAGCTACAGGGTTCCCGTTTTGCACAGATGTTAATCTATACAATCTCTTAATTCTCTGAGAATTTTCTTCGAATTGTTTGGAAAAATACGAATTCTACGGCATTTTGAAATTTTCAAAAAAAGGATTACAACGCTCTCGCTTCCGCAAATTTAAATATTTATCACTAATTTTTTAAATTATTGTTATTTAACGATAATCTATGCGGAAAAAACACCCCAGACTCATGTGTGTCCACAGAGGGTTAACGTCGTTCCTGGCAGAGTTTCGATCTTCTGTATCGGTCTCAAAATTCCCAGACGACTTTGGGGACACCGCGTGTGTATTGGAGCGAAATTTTTGTATGCAGATGCCGCAGAACTGATACGTTTGTCCGAGGAAACTCGCGTGGGAGTATTTTTGTATTTCGGAAAAAATAAAAACATCGAGACGTAATGAAGCGATACGAAATAATTACTGGGAATTCGTGTGGCTCAGTAATTACGAGGCGAGGAACTGAAACTCGCCTTTTTGTTTGTTGAAATGAATGAATTTTAATTTATTTATTTATTTATTATTTTTTAAATTTATTTAAATTTATTTATTTAATTTAATTTAATTAATTTAATGAGAATTAATTTATTAATCTTTAGATTTAGGTTGCACGCGTGGCGGTGATCGGAACGATAATCATGCAAGTTACAGATTCAGGTATATGCGGGTTACAAGTGCTGTGCCCTCCGGGTGATCGACGAGAGCGATTAATTGTTGGCCCGCAGGCTAACGACAATCGCGGAATTTTATATTACGCCCTGCTGCTCACCGGGTCTCAGGTTTTGCCCTCCCCTTTGGCTCTTTGCGCTCGGGGTAATCGCGCGCTCGTCTATAGCTCGCTCGCACCTTGTCGCACGATCCAGCGTGAATATTCAAATTCCACTGTCGCTTACCTAAGCTCTTGTCCCACTTTTCAGCAGGGACTGAAAATATAACGAAAGAAAAAGGAATTGTTCGGATATTTAAAAGGATCATCAATTCTCTTGTGATTACGAGGGCCAGCCTCGGCTTCTGACAACAATTCAACAAACGAGTAAATTCCACGCACTCAACCTCGTTCCTACTGGATTATTCACGCGCGACATGATTCACCGCGCCGCAAATTATTTGTAAACGCACAATGAAGAAGCATGCGGATTAATCGTTTGTCTGAATTTAACGCAATTGCGGCGCGTCTTCAAGAATGCTCCTAGTTTCGCAGCGACATAAACACACGAGCCGAGGACGTCGCCGGGGCTGCCAGAACCGATCGCGACCTGGTGCACGACGTTTTTACCGAAACGTCACTTTCTCTTTCCAAATCGAAATAGGCATGCTCGCGTCTCTGCAAATCGATTAAACTTGCACATACGTCTATACACTTTTTATATCTGTAGTCTCAATCGCGATAATTCGATTCCGAGATATTTTTCAAAATCCGCAACGTTTCGACGCTTCAAATCGACTCTGAGAGATTTTGCAAACGAACGAATTTCGGGGACGCGATATTTTCGTGTCAGCTCGTTGATAACGATTCTGTGATGATTTTCGTCGTTTAGTTCGGACATGGAGAGACTTCGAAGGAGGAAACGAACCATTGCGATCCAATTTTTTAATCGAATTCTTCAAAATTTTCCATTTCCTCTTACGCTCATTTTCAGCTATTTTTTCATCGAGTCATTTCAAAGGAGAAAAATGTTCGCGAAGCTAGGAGATGATTAAAAATATTTCCATAAATGCGAACCGAAATTCTCAGCTATTTCCAACCCTCGCGCATTCTCCGAGCTCGCGGGAAATTTAATAAAACCCACCGAGAACCTCGAGGGCCCACGAACATTTCGCTTATTCGAAACGCCAATACAAAAACGATCTCAGCAACGCGAAGCTAATTCATAGAACATAGAAAAAGAAAAGTTGCTCTGGAAATAGTCAGAAATTTCTGCTCGTATTTTCATCACTGTTGCCGAAAAATTCAAAATTCTCAAATTTTTCATTTTCTTAATTATAATTGGAGGACCATTCGCCGAAAAAGGAAAAAACTCGATTATCGTATTTGGCGACTCACCTGTTAGAATTCCAGAATATCGGCTCCTTTGAACGTGTTTGGAAAAAAAAAGCTCACGTGACGATCGAAACTCGAGGTTTCCTCGTGCAATAATAACTTTTGGAAGAATAATCTCGACGGTAATGGTTCGCTGATGAAACGAATGACAAATGCTCACCGGAGGTAATTTTTTTCTGTCAAAATAGGTGTCTTGATACGCGAGACTAATGTAACGGTCAAAAAGAAGGTTTAAAGTAATTAGTATGCGCGCGTGGTTGTCACACCGTTTCTATATATCTATATGTACATATAAAGACATATATATGAGTATATAGAGATGTATAAATATAGATACATGTATAGCCAAAGGGAGCAAGGCAAAAGAGAAAAGTGAGCAACTCGTGGCGACTAGTAGTCGAAGGCGTGCACGGCCAGACTGAGACTTCTCTTTTGCTACATTCAAGTCGCTGTCACCAGAGCACAGGGACTCTATATACATATATAAATACGTGTACAAACATATAGGCAGTCCGGAAACTCGCGCGGGACATAAACAGAGCCCGTAAAGCGCGGGATTCCATCGAGAAAACGTTGTCACTCACATTTTTCTACGATCTAGCCTTAGCTGAGATATTTCGCGGCCAATCGTTCGCGTCTATCCACCTCGCGCCGCGCATGAGCGGAAGAGGCGTGGCTTTAGGAACACGCGACGTTCGCAACGTTCGCGCTTCTTCCGATCGGTGTTTACGTGTTTACAAATTTATTAATAAACCGTCTCTGCTCTCGAGCCACATTCCCAAAGCCACGTTCTCCATCAAATTTCAAGTAATTCGACGACTCTCCGCTTCCCAGTGGTCAGCTCGGTTTTTAGGACACTCTGTACATTCAACAAGACCGAGTTTTTCGTCAGGTCTTCGACTTACTCGCTCGCGTGGTGGTGTAGTCTCGTTATCCTCTCCTGAGTTCGTAATCGCACTTTGTGCGGCACACACGAGACCGCCCATGGCTCAAACTGCTATGGAACCCTATCAACGCGTAAACTATTCTCCCTTTCCCCATGCCCACCTTTCCTTCTCTTTTATGTTCCCATTACCATTCCTTATATTCACGTCATCTCTGCCCATCGCCCGAGAGACTTCATCCCTCGCTCTCCGATATCACCCTTCGCGAGTTCTTGCGTCTCCGTGGCTCTTACGTGCCTCGAAACGCGAGAATATACTTTAGCAAGAGTGCATTTCCTTGCACTTTTCACAAGCCACATAAATAAACCGATCATTCCAAAAAGTATCGCATTTTTTTTCGAGCCTCCCAAAATCCTCGCACATACACCTTTACCATTTTCTTTATTTCGAAACTTCTTACTGCAAATATTTCGTTACATCTTAGTTGTAACTTTTACTCGTGACGATTATTGTTTTCGTGGATTATTTTGACTTAGGATTAAGATCGACGAACGAGCCAACTTTGACAACATCGTTTCTCGGGGTAAATGTGATTACAACAAAGTCCTTAACACGGACAAATATCCCATGGCCGTTTTCAAAACCTGTGGAAATTCATTCGACAATCAGTGGAGTAACGACGTTGAAGTTTGCCCATTGGAATGTGCAACGAAATTACGTTTTTTCTTGAGCTGATCGCGAGATTTTCTTATTTAATATTTTTTTTAGATTCCATTCCCGAAATCGCTACGAAAATTGTCATGGTTTTTGTAATCGAACAAATATAATAAAGTAAAGAAAAAGTAATTTTCGTTTAACGAAACTCGACGAACGAATTTTCGGTCTTTCTTGAGCAGCTCTCAAGATTGTTATTCGATACTTGGTCAGGATTTTTTTAGGATCCCATCCCAAAATCGCTACGAAAATGGTTTTTGTAATCGAACAAATAATGAAAAAAAAAAAGTAATTTTCGTTGAACGAAAAATCCGACCAACGAAATTCCTTTTTTTCTTGAGCAGCGCTCAAGATTCTTATTCAATATTGGGTCAGAATGTTTTTACGATCCAATCCCAAAATCGCTACGAAAATTGTCATGATTTTTGTAATTGAACGAATAATCAATAGAAAAAGTAATTTCCGTTGGACCCCAACGTTGCCAACTTCAGTACAATGAAATTTTGTTTATCAATCGTTTGTAATTGTGAATAAACGATTACCTCCGTCAACGTACTGAGACAGAATATGCTAAATTTTCCAGCTGTCAAACAGAGTGGTTTCTGGGATCTTGCCATACAGATTACTACGACACGTGCTTTTTTCGGTGGCATATTGTACCATTCGCAGTCGTAGAATGCGTTGCAAACGTTGAGGCTCTGAAGCCAAAAAACCTCATTCAGCACTCGTGTCTCAAGAGTTAATTGTAAATCAGCCGATTACTAAATTAATTACCTCAGTAATTAGACTCTCTCCGACCGTACAGTGAGCGTAGAGAACGAGCAGCACGAGAAATGCGAATGTTACGAACGTGACCAAGTCAGCATTTTGTCCTTTCGCATAATTCTGTTTTTTTTTTATCACACAAAAAATGATTTAAAAAATTCAGAAAGATTTGGAAAAAAAAATCCCAAGACACGTTGAGAATTTTTTCCTAAACAATCCTGTGACGATTCTCAAATAAAGTTTCAATGAAAATGGAGACCGAAAAATTATTTAGCAAGGGAGGGTCCTCAACCTTCGAGTGCACGAATCCTATAACTGGGTCAATCTGACCCAAAGCGTTTTTCAAATCATTGTATTCCGGTAAATATGCTTTTTTCTGTTTTTTTTTTGGAAAAACGTTTTTTGTAGTAAAAATCCATATTTTATGGGCATAAATGTATTTTTTGACGAAAACGAAAATTAAGTGCCAAAGCATTCGGTGAGAAAAAATTGTTGGGGTATAAATGACCCCAGTATGTACTGGAAATGTTAATAACGAACCGTCAAGACCTGGTAGCCCAAAATACAGACAAGAGAAGTAGCACCAATTAAATGTCCCAAAAGAGTTTCACTGAAAGCTTCCTGGACGACAGTTCCCATTCTGAAATGAACGAAAACAAAATGATGAACGAAAACCAAAAACTTCAAAGCCTCTCCCGAGCTTTTACTCACTGCAGTAACCGGCTGTGATCCTTGACGATATTTCGGAGTTCCTCCTCGCAGCAATCTGCATCGGGACTTATTTTTGATATGCGCATTGCCAGAATAGACATTTGGCCACAAACGTGAAAGACGAGAGTGACCATTAGACAGTCGGCAGCAGTCTGACCAAAGCCACTGACGAAGACGAAAGGCAATTGTGACAAATACGTGTACAAATACGTTTGATCGTCTTCGATTTCGTAAAAAACGTGAAACCTATACGGCAAGATGTACGTCGCAGTCGCATTTTCCGAAACAACAATCGACAAGTCTGAAATAATGAAAATTTCTCTAAAACGGTCGTAGGATCAAAAATTCCGATGAAAAATTCTCGTCCTTTTTTTCCAGGTGATGAAATGAAATTTTTTAGAATTTACCGACCTTCAGGAGGCTCAGTCGTTAGTGGTTTGACGTAATAGGACGAAGCAGTGAGAACGACGAAAGCTGAGAGCAGTTTAACGAACAATTTAGATTTTTTATTGTACTTGATAAAAGCGTCACACTCCTCGATAGTTTTGTATTTGCGAGAATCAAAATCTTTGAAAACTTGGTCGATGACTGTTCCAAGAGGTTTGTTGTAACGTTTCAACATTGCCATACGAATCAGTATCTGAGAGAAGGCCATATTTTCCGTCAGATTCTCAATCACGTGCTCTAGATTGTCAATAAAAAGACAGAGATCCAAATATTCCATCAACATGTGATAACAGAAATATCCGAAATTCAGTCCAAAGCGAAATCCACTAGGGCTTTTCGGCCAAATACCCAAAACGGTTAAGAGCCATCGATTCCAGGACAAAACTTTAGCTGCCTCGTCGAATTCTTTTTGCTCCTGCGGAAATTGCATTCAGAAAGCATTACTTTTTATTTACATTCACAATTTCATTGATTATTCGATTTTATAGCAATGAAAAAATTTCTGCAAAACTCGTAATTTCCATTATTTTCACGTTCAAATGAATTCGGAAGCAATATTTCCGGAAATCTTACACGAACAGCAACGTTCGACATGTCGAGATATCGTTCCACGTTGCACAAGATTTCTCAAGCGATAGATTCCACGAGCTTGAATAAAAAAAGAAAAATATTTCTTTCTCTCATGGGCGCTGTTGCTTTTCTATAGCGTTCCAAAGTGTCCCTCAGCGTACCAGATGGTGCACGTATGATGAATACGTTCTGTATAACTCGAGGGATAATTTGTGTGCAAGCGCGGGGATTCCTTGTATATTATTTTTCTCGGCGTACGGAAAAAGATGGTCGGGGCATTGCGGTCGTGATAATGTATGCACGCACAGCAGCTATTACCCGGAGAAATAAAGAAACAAAAGTGCGCTGTGGTTCGTACTTTCGATCGGAAATAAATTCGCAAGCTCGTTTATCTTTATAATTTGGAATTAATCATCGATGAAACGCTGACTCCTCGATCGATTATTCGAGCAGAGGAAACTTGGGCGCAAGTCTATGACGGGGCAATTCTCTGTAAATACAGCGCGTCCTATCAATGATAAAATACAATTTACCGCAGCGTAAACTTTTCACAGCCCGATCGAAGCCTCGAAGAGAAAAAAACTTTTCTTTTTTTTTCAACTCCCGTCCGAAACCGCCAATTTGGAAAGCCACGTCGTCTCGTTCCAGCTCCGGCTCAGTAATTTCTGATGAAAGCTTCGAATAAAGACATCTTTATGTTCCGAACGAGAACTCTATTCGCACGAGAAACGCCGAGCCAAGTGTCATTTCCTTTATGCCGCGACAAAAATCAGCACTCGTCTGGGAATTTTCTCGTAACGGAAATACGAAAATTCACGATTTCACTAATCGGCTGGATGGAATGTTCGGGAACTGGAAAAAATATGTTTTTGTGAATTTATTTTAAAAAAACTGTCGTGAGTATACGTGGAGAATATTTATTTTTTAAATTGTCATGCCAGTAAGTCTGTCAAAATGATAAATTTAATTTTTTTTTACGGTCGCTGCAGATTACTTCGGGACGCTATATGGAGTCTCGACAAAAGCGTGCTCAAGTATAGATTTTTATAGCCATTTTTGGCAAAATGTAAATGTTAAATTTTGGTTTTTTTTTTTTATAAAAAGTTTAAAACTTTCCGAATCTAAAAAATTTGAGAACCCCGAAGGAGGAACGTTGTAAAAAAAAATTAAATAGATTTCAAAGTATTTTTATGAACTCTGTTTTCGTCTTTATTGACTTAATCTTGTTCTCTCGGTCATTCCCTTAAAAATACGTTATGAAAAATCATTCTCGATCACAGTAAGTTAAAAAAAAAAGTTTAAAATTATTCCTTAACAGAATCAATGGAACACTGAACATTAAATGACGAAAACAAAAAATAGTCGTAAACTGAAATAAAATTATGTGACGCTCGATTTTCTTTCGATCAGTCGTGGCTCAACGAGTTGGCAAAAGTTGTACTCGACCGTATCGGTTTTTGATTCTTGAACTTCGTTCTCTGCGAGAGAAAACTTTCCTGTAGGGCCTTCGATTTCGTCGCGTCCTCCTGCAATTGTTGAAAACTCGTTAATCATCGGAAAATGGAAAATCGGGAAAGATGCGAGCGAATTAACTTACTGAGAATTTGAAACTTGTACATAGTTTTTGTCGGGCACCAAGAAAGCGTCTCTGCGATTATGTAGGCGGATAATTCAGGAGTGTAATCTTGTCCCATTCTTAGTACCTGAGCATCGAAATAATTATTGGGAATATTTTGATTTTTCACTTTGGTGATGGAGTGAAAAAATACGATTTTGAAGTTGGCATCGTTGGAATGCGACGAAATTCTGTTTTTTCTCGAGGAGAGCTCGAGGTTCTTATCCACCAATATTTGGTCAGGACAATGAAATGATCTTCTTTTGGGATCCAAACACAAAATCGAAACGAAAATTGTAATGGTTTTTGAAATTGAACAAATAATCAATCGAAAAACAGTTTTTCGTTGGATTCCAACGTTGCGAACTCGAGTGTGATGAAAAAATTACTTTGAAAGCGACAATGTCGCCGATTTCCGTTGCGGCAAGAAGAGTTGGATATTCTTCCGGTTTTACAGAAGAGTATTTGCCTTTGGAGTCGGCATTTTTCTCAGCTTTCTCATTATCGATCAGAGTTTCAGTGCCGTTAGCGTGTTTTGGTTTGTTCGGTGCAAAAGTGATTGGGGAAGAGCAATTTTTCAACTGAAGAAGACTCGCGAGTCTGGCATGTTTCGCGGTTTTGAGAGAAGGTAAAACGGCGTCGGCCGAGTTGGTTTTATTTCCATTCATCGTATTAGGCAGCTCGTTCGTTACTCCTTCCGAATTTTCGGCCAGATTGTCGAATCGGATGTGCGTACTGCTCGGCAAGATGCACGAGTTGACGATTTTTGGCTTGTTGAATTTGTCGCTGTGGCTTTGGTCCAAGTTTTCATCCATGGATTTGGCGCCTTGTTTCAAAGATTTCTTGCGACGAACTCTTTTGCGTTTGTGCGGAGGAGCCAGATTGAAATCTACCGTACTGGAATTTGTGTCCAGTGCGCTGAAGTTTACGTCCATGCTGTCGTCCTTTGTCTTGCAATCCGAGTCGCTTCCCATCTCAGTTTCATCCGCAATGCTGTGGTACATTGTGGCATCCGATTTGCGGGGAGCTGTACAAATTGAATAAAATGAATAAAATGTCTTTTCTGCATTTCTCTGTAGGAATGTGCAGTCGCTACCGACCCATTGGCGATCCGTTCTCTTTGCGCTTTCTTGCCACTTGATACGAAGGGACATCGTTCGTCGATGTGTCTTTGAGGAATCCGTTTTCTTTGTCCGACGAGGGCAATGACATCAAAGACATAGCGTCGTTACTCATTCCAGATCCAGGCTCGACGCTGGAAATTTTGGAAATGAAAAGCCTGTCAGTGCTTTTCGTACTTTGCTGTGGATCGTTAATGAATTTTGCCGAATTTCGTAGATAAATATAAATATTCTAATGAAAATTTATGCAGGACGACGGCTTTAACGATTCGGCTTGATTGAACCGTTATTTCTATTTGTTCGATTAGTTTTTTTTTTTTTTTTACGGAATCGATCGATGATCCTGGAAACCTGAAATTATTTCGAACGAAATTCTTTGTTTTTTCACCCTCTGATTGAATTTAGTATTCAAAACGAGATTCCGATGTTTGCAAAATTTCAAGCTCGAATCATGTGGCTGCAGGTAAATTCATTTTTCTTCGAGCTTTATTGCGGGTTTGTTTATTGTAAGGTAAAGTTTTTTTTTAATGATATGGGAGCTATTAATGTTCCTACACTATGATTTCATTCTCATTGAGCACGCGGACGTCCTCAGCCGGCGGCAAGTATTCAGTGCCATTGAGGAGAAGATGGAACGGGTCGGTGATACCGAAAACCTCCTGGATGTGACGTTTGAGGTGACTGATAAACCAAACATTAGTGCTGTTGACGTAAACCCAGCTGAAGCGACGAGCATCTTGATGATATTTTGACAAGTCCACTTTGACACGATAATTCGAGCGGCTCGTCATTTTCTTTATTCAAATCGACACACAGAGATATTATTTTTCCGTGGTTCGCAGCAGGTTATGTTAGAGGCGCAACGCCTTGTTTTGGCGGTTTCGGCGGCAATTGAGAAGCACGCCTCTAGCGATTATTTTTGGGAGCTCTTGTTTCGATTGTGCAGAACAGGTGGTAATTGGTAGTGGTGGTAAAGTCGGGTAGGGTGGTTGTTTTTGGATTCTGCCGATTCTGCGTTGCGATTGATACGAAAAGTTTCCGTAGGTGTCGGTAGTAGCCCCGTTTCCCATAGCGAATAATACGAAACCATATCTGACGTGCAAATTTTGATCGAAGGTACACAAACACTGTCAAGTTCAGCATACACGGTCGTGCGATAATTGCATATAAACGCAAATACACATTTATATGCAATGCACTTCGGTTCACCGTGAAGCGTCTGTTAGGCGCTATTTTTTTTTCGTGTAAAAATGTGTTCCACGACTATAAATAATTCGGGAATGTGTTGAGGTAGTAAGAGATATAAGCGAGTGAATCGTAACGAATGTTACGATCGAAAAAAAACTCAAATTTTTGCGTGTACAAAGTCATAAACGCCCACGTACTGATTTTTTTTTTTATTATTATTTCCTTTATTAAGAGGTGTAAGTTTTCTCCAAGTTTCGCGGACAGTGAGTGAGAGAAAGACGGAGAAAAAAGAAAGAGCCTGAAAATGAGAGTGATAGAAAGGGAGAAGAAAAAGACGCATGTGATTTGTGTCTGAGTGGGTGTCCCTTTTTTTCACCACCAATACCGTCCAAGAGACGCGAGAGTCGAGAGCACTGAAGTTGAGTTACGAAATGGGTCTTGACAGTCGTCAATTATTCGATCGGTACTTGTGACCACCAAATTATTCTTTCGTTCTCGCAACAACTATAGAAAAACAATATTCCGATGAGATACGTGAAGAAAATCGAAGCTTCATAATCCCTGACGCAAAATGTACAACACGACAAGTTTTTCTCGTTAGCCTCGGTAACCAGTGAAAGTTTTATAATTCGCAGAGTGTTACGATTCGAGGAAATTTACACCCCTGAGACTTGAGTTCTTTTTACATTGTTGCTTGTCAATTAACCTCCAACCTTGATGTTAACCGCGAAACATTTACTTCAAACTATTCAGACTGGTATGGGAGTGTCTCGAAAATGTAAATAAAAATTTCGTTCGTACTCGTGAAAAATCGGTTGTGAATAATCGTGTCTGTTCTTCCGATTTGGATTTAATATTCGAAACATATATTCACATGTTATCTCCGTTGCCAGTCGCGAATAATGGAAGGGTATAACGGAAAAGCTACGTGAAACAGGTGTCATCCGGCAATGATCGTAAACCGTGAAGCACTCGATAAAACTCTACAATTACTATAAGAAAGTTTAAAAGGAAACCTCGTGGTATATCGAAAAATTTCGTCCTAAAAAGATCGAAAACGCGATCGGAATTGCTGCAGAGTTGTGGACGAGAAAAATCATCGATATTTTCGAGCGACGACGTATCATGAATGTAAGTTTTGGCAATTTCGTATTTTCTTCCGAAAATCATGTTTTTTAGATTCGCGTAAATATCAGAGTTTGGAAATTGTAGCTCGTTATGAGAGAATTTGGGAAAACAGCGACGAGAGCGGCGGCGTTGAGCTCACTCGACGCTGAGAGAAAAGAGCTTTAGTTGGGAAAAAAAGCAACTGTCGGAATGACTCTTGTCTCTTGGACATAGAGAAACGAGAGAATAACTATTTTGAGAATGCCCCGCTCCACATTATTCTTTGGCGCATAAGCCAAAATATCTTCTCACGCGAGCTTCAACGATTAGCGCTATTACGCAATCGATATACTCGCCGTATTGGCAGCGACCAACGTTTTTTAAAACAACTTGCGGAGAAATGACAGAAGCTCAATGTAAATAGAATATTTTGTACCGGCCTTTGCCGACTTGAGAGTGAATTTTTTTTCTTCTCTCACATAGAAGTAACTTTTGCTTGGTAGACGACCAACCGCCCGAGAGTTGAGCCTAACAATAACTTCACTGTGCTGTTTACTGTTGAGAAAACGTGCGTTTCGATTTTCCATATGGCCCAATGAAAAATACAGAAAGCTTTGCGGCAAAAAACTACGAGAAAAAAAACTGCTAAAAAGATCTTAGCTATCGCTGTCAGTAGTTGATGACGTGTGGGCTCGTGTTAACAACCGCATTGTTATTCCGTCCATAAGCCTGAAAATTGAAGCGATTTAAAAAATGGCATTAAACACGAGCTTCAGAAATAACAGAATTGGATTTAATTTTCGCTGCTTTGTGTTCGGATTGACTGGAAAATATTCAAGCAAAAATAAAAATCCCACAGGCTTTGATAAATTACTCGTTTGTTATAGGTGGTCCACGTGGCAGGGAGGTGGTGTCGCGAGGGTGGCTGAATCGGCTACGGATACTTGACATGATCGAGAGTGTATCGAGACGAGCGCTGAGTGGCTCCAGTGGGAGCTACCACGTTCGTGGAGCCGAGCTGGCGCGCGATCGGAGATTGAAATCGCTATCCGCGACAGTTGTGTTTCTCGATGACACCCAGCACACTTTCCAGTTGGACGTGAGTTAATAATCCTCCTAGAAACACAATAATCAATATTGGAGAAAATCTATGGAGAAGTAAAAAAAAAAATGAGTCTCCGACAAAGTTTATTTCTACTTGTTTGTTTCTCTCGGTTGGTAAATGGGTAAAGTTCATAAAAGGTGAAAACGGTCTTTGTATTGATTCTGTTATATTTAGTAGCAACAAGGTGTAAAAAGCCATCAAGGCATTGACATAATTATTTATCGATTTTAGAAAAGAGCAAAAGGCCAAGTTTTATTGGACCTTGTATTCCAACATCTGGAGCTTATAGAAAAGGATTATTTCGGTTTACAATATGCTGAGAACGGTGGTACAACATCCACGTGTCCAAACCCCGACATCATGGTATGTGAAAAATCTTACAATAAAATAGAAACTACGTCCGAGGTCCAACAAAAGGAGTAAATTCCTCCCGACGTCTTGATAACTTTCAACAATTCTTTTTTATTTTTCTGTAGCGTTGGCTGGACCCTGCGAAGCCTGTTAAGAAACAAATAAGAAGTAAGGGTAAAGATCACACTTCGGTTATTAAATTTAATGAACACGGTCAAATTACAATAAATTTATTTATCCTCATTCATTGCTGCATCATTTTGTACTAAAATTTCAATCACGTTTTTTTTTTGTTTTTCTTTAAGGTGGCCAATTTTTCTTCCGTGTCAAATTTTACGTCTCCGATCCGAGCAAACTGCAGGAGGAATACACGAGATATCAATTTTATCTTCAAATACGAAGGGATATTTTGCAAGGCAGACTCCAATTGCCACCGAGCACAGCTTGTCTCATAGCCAGCTATACGGTTCAGTGTAAGTTTCGAATAAAGTTTCTCTCACAATCAGAAATAAACTTGTTGCCACAAATTTTTCTTCTCAAATGAAATAAATAACAGGATAGAAAACATCAACGTCTTGTTTTTCATTCTGATTCTGAAAATTCTAAAAATGTCGTCAATTAATCGATAACTTATCGCGAAAGCGCTGAATTGAAAATTCACGAAAATTTACAGCGGAATTAGGCGACTATCATCCGGAGGAACATGGGCCCGGATATCTTTCGAGGCTACAACTTATTCCCGGCCAAACGGAAGAAATGGAGAAAAAGATCTCGGAACTCCACAAACTGCACAAGTAAGAAAAAAACCACAACGGTGTAGAAATCGAAAAATAGTGAATTATAAAAAGAGAATAAACCATTACGCACCATTACGATGATTTTAAGCCTCGCTTTTTTATTTCTGTTCACAGAGGTCAGTTGCCTGCGGATGCTGAATACAATTTCCTGGACCATGCGAAACGACTCGACATGTACGGCGTTGAGTTACATAAGGCAAGGGTATGCACGTTTTCGTTGTTGTCAATCGTAACTCCATCTAAAAATCCTTCAAAAGTCTGTCTCAAAGAGAGAGAGAGAAAATCAATAGTATTTCGTTTGCTCGGCATGATGGATATTTCGTATTTCGAGTCAAAGTAAAAAAGTACATGACACAGAATTCTAATCAACAATATGTTGTCGATAGACTAGTTATTATTCGTTATTATTCGTATGAATAAAAACTCGATGGAAAATAAACGAAAAAAATGACTTTCTTTTAGGATTCCACGAACAAGGAAATTCAGTTGGGTGTGACGTCCATAGGTCTCGTAGTATTTCAAAACAACATTCGTATAAACGTCTTCTCGTGGTCAAAAATTGTCAAAATATCTTTTAAACGGAAACAATTTTTTATTCAACTTCGACGAGAACAGGTGAGCGGCAGAATATATCGTTTTGAATGAAAATCAATTTATCTTTGTGCCTGGATTTAAAGGCATGAATCGTTAATTATAAACGGTTATCGATCCTGTTGAATAAAAATCTGTGTTGAGGTTTGACGGAAAATAAAACTTTTTTCCGACAGTCCGAAAACTACGACACGCTTCTCGGCTTCAATATGCAAACTTATCGGAGCTCGAAAAATCTGTGGAAAGCTTGCGTGGAGCATCACACATTTTTCAGGCTCCATAGTCCGAAAATGCGTCCACGACGTTTCCCTTTGACGCTGAGCAGTCGTTTCACGTACAGCGGAAGGACGGAATTTCAAACGGTCGAAGATGGGAAGCACAGAGCTCGAGTGGAAAGAACTTTCATCAGGTAAAGCATCTAACGAAGAAAGATAAGATGGACGATAAATCGAACGATTGGTCGTGTTGTTTTCGGCGTTTCGTTACTTTTATTTCGGCGCACGCCATAGACAACGTTCTTGCGAGGCATTCTTCGAATAATGTAGTTCGTCTTTCGGCAGATCGCCGAGCAAACGCCTGGTGCACGGTGTCAATCAGGGTCCGGTTGTCGAGGAAAAGGGAAAACTTTCGATGCCACCCGGACGACCGCCACGTCCCTACGATAATAAAGTGCAATCGTTGGGTTCGCGGGAACCACGACAAGCCTGGGGAGAAGGAAATCCAAGTGACGAGTCAGTATATCGACCAATTCAATTTATTTATTCTCCGATCCAGAAAATTTTCAATTAGTTATCAGGCATAATGGTCAAGAACGTACTTGAAGTCTTTAATTTCGAAAACCAGAGATTTCACACGTGGTTTATAATGTCGTAATGAATTTAGAATTCATTTATTCGGTTGGTCGACAATCCTTTGAGCCTTTCGTAAAATCGCTTAATCAGCTATAAATCTCCTTTATCTTAATCTCTGTATGTTTCATGTTGCTCGTTCCCTCATGCACGTTCACCTTCATCCCACAAAACAAACAAAAAACGAAACAAAAAATGTCTATGACGAATGTGATACGAACGAAACTGGCTCGGCAACACAGTGAGGGTGGTTTTGTGTCCCTCAGAGACGAGATAACGGGATCGCATACGCAAGTAGGGGGCGGTGGTATTGGCGGTGGTGCCTTCTCACCTGTTCTCGGATCTCGGATACTCAGCTATGTGGACGACGACACCGCGACTGAAAGAAACAATTACGAAATTCCGGATTACAGTGAACCAACGAGTTCACCTGCGCCACAGGTAATATTTTTACTCTCTTTTCCTAACCATTTCTTTCATTGAATACGACAAACATTTCATTTGTCGAACCGAACATCATGCTCTTACGATTTGTGAGAAAAATGAGCATTAACGTCCGTTTCACAATCGTTTTTACCCCATGTACGTATGAAGTGGAATTGCCCATAGAATTTGTCAAACTAGCATCAACTAATAGAGTAGACGTAGAGATCTTGAAGTTTGCATCGTTGGAATGCAACGAAATTCCGTTTTTCCTTGAGCAGATTTCAAGATTTTTATTCAATATTTGTTCAGGACAATAAAACGATTTTTTTTGAGAATTCAAACGGAAAATCGGTACGAAAATTGTTATGCTTTGGACATTGAACAAACAATTAATAGAAAAAATATTTTTCGTTGGACCCCAACGTTGCGTACTTCAGCGTCATATAGACGCATTGAGTGTGTTAAATTGATAATTCGTTTTAATTACTACGCAATTATGAATTCGATTGAATAAAGTTGTTGGAGCACTCATGATTGATGCAATTAAACAACAGATGGTATGAAAGATCTATTGCTTTTTTATAATCGTCAATGATCCATTGATCATTCTGACAGCTAACGTTTTTTAATTAGTTCAACAAAGTGTATGACAGAAAAAAATCATCTTGTCCTGCAACGATGAAGAAAAAATTATGATTCCGACATTGGAATTGAGACGATTTATAAAAAAACACTAGAGCAATAGGACATTCTATTTGAAATCTCGAGTAAAGAAGTCTCGTTGTTTTTTCAAGAGTTTCCTCGCCACACGCGCAGGTATGAAAACAATGCAAACTGCAATTAGATGACAATGCGCGAGTCTAGATTCCAGTAATGATAATAATAATAACAAATAATTGCATATCCTCTTCTTCCGTCATAATTTCATGGCGACAGGTGTGGTGCCTTCCGCAAAGTTTGCGTTTTCACCGACAAAGTGAGAAAATACGTAAAAAAATATCAACAAAGCGGTATTATTAATTGATAGGTGTGTTTTGCACTTCTGGACGTATCGATAATATCACTGCTACTAAGAAAACATTGAGAAACGGCAGTCCGCATGTCTGCTTGTGTGTCACTGCTTCGAGCATCGAGCAGCGAATGACGCTTACTCATTGCGAATACAATGAATCCAATTTCCATAATGGAGTAACGCGACGAGCGGTAATTATTCCGTGGGCGTAACGGACGCTCGACAAACGGCGAGAAGACGTCGAAGTCTCCGAGCGTCCGTCCGTTCGGACAACTCCTCCGCGTCTCGTGCTACTTTTTTTCATTCATCGGAGTGTTTCATTCCGTACGATTAAATATTTCGACGAAAATATACGCTGTGGATTAGTATTTATCGAAAAAGCTCGGAAGATTCTTGCGTTTTAAATTGGCACGTTGCCTCAAAATCCGGACAAACAGTGTGTAAACAATAATAATTTTGGACAGATACCTGAGGACGGTTTCGTGACGATACGATTAACGCCGGACGAACAAGGCCGCTTTGGATTCAACGTGAAAGGGGGACAGGACCTTGTTATGCCCATCTTGGTTTCTCGCGTAGCTCCAAACACACCAGCCGATCGTTGCTATCCCAAGTTAAACGAAGGCGATCAGGTGAGAACAAAACACCTTTATTTTTTCTTCCTTCTCATCAATTCTTCTTTCACCAAAAGATTAACAGAGTTTTTGACTTCTTTGTTCATTGTTCCTCAGTCTCGAGCATTCTTTTTCTTCGCTTTCTCCCACGCGACAACGTCACTTTTTGGTCAATTGGAGAAAGTCTATGAAAGACAAATTGAGCTCTTGTAACTGTTTCCGTTATACCTTAAAATGATTGACGTCCGATAAAAGTCTCGATGTTGTTATTTCCAACCGGAATTTTTCGCAACGAGCCTCGTTTTCCTAATATTTCGATAAATTATTCAACTTAACTTTTACAGGTCGTTTACATCAATGGAATCGACGTCAATGGGATGCGTCACGAGCACGTTGTCGATCTGATAAGACAATCGCGGGACACGGGAGACGGTGAGCTCACACTGACCGTCAGACCCAACGCACTGGCTGGCACCGACGAAACCTCCGAAGAGGAGCCACCCTACAGGTATTTCGAACAATCAATCATTAAATAACATTAAAATCTCATGCTGGAATATCTTTTAAATGAAATATTAACGCAGGTACGTCCCGGACGCACCTCACGCGGCGGTAGGCTCCGATGCTCTGGCACAATCGATGCTCCTGCTTGCGGATGGCCTCGCGAGCGGAGCTCTAATTGCACAATACGAACAACTGTATCGAAAGAATCCCGAATTGACGTCCCTCGAGTCCAAGAAATCGGAGAATCAAAATAAAAATCGTTATCGCGACATTTCACCTTGTAAGTTACCGCCCTTGAATTTCTCTAACATTTGAGAAAGTTCCTCATAGTACATGGTCAGAAAAAAACACGGAAAAAACCATGAAATCTGATGAATCAAATGATAACGTTATCTTTGCTTGATTCTAGATGACGTAACGCGAGTAATTCTGATGGGTTGTTCAAACGGAGACTACATAAACGCGAATTACGTAAACATGGAGATACCCGGTTCAGGAATAATAAATCGTTACATAGCGACTCAAGGTCCCCTGTCGTCGACCGTAGCAGATTTTTGGCAGATGGTACTCGAGGCTGGTAGCACATTGGTCGTCATGCTCACGACCCTTGTTGAACGTGGACGTACGAAATGTCATCAGTACTGGCCAGCCCTCAACGAAACCCTCACGCTTCGAAATCTTACACTGACTTCGACATCCGAAAAGATCGAAGATACATTTGTTTTCCGTGAATTTATACTTCGTGACATAAACGTAAGTTTTTTCTATTTCAATTCCATTCATTTTTCTTATGAGTCGAGCTTTTTCCGAAATTTACAATAAAAATTGTTCGAAAATTAAGGATATTAAATATGGAAATGATGCATTGGTTTTTGTTTGAATAATCAATTGTGTATTTTAAAGACCGGCGAAGAAAGGGACATAACGCATATGCAATATTGCGGCTGGCCGGATCACGGCGTACCGAGCGATTGGCGACAATTTACAACGTTTACGGAGCGCGTAAGGGCAGCTCGTACTGGTATAGTCGAGCCCGCTGTCGTTCACTGTTCAGCGGGTATTGGTCGAACCGGAGTTCTCGTTCTCATGGAAACTGCTCTCTGTCTTATCGAGGCTAATCAACCGGTGTATCCATTGGACATTGTGAGATCGATGAGGGATCAACGAGCGATGATGATACAGAATGCTGTGAGTAATTTTTAAGTCGTTTTTTTCATCATCTACACAGGCATCCAAAGTAACGTCCAATTCACCTGCTGTTCAGGGCTTTTTTCGGTTCCTGTTCAGGGGATCGTGCTAGCGTAATTTGCGATGAAAAAATCTGATAAAATTCCCAAACACTCTTCAAAATTTCTACTTCAAAGGCGTGCCATAAAAATTGAAAAAAAAATTGAACAAATATTTTATTTTTCCTCATAAACATGCACCTGCTCCGCACAAATGCAGGCATTGAAGAAAAATGGCTCGGGTCTCCAGCGACCCACGATACTCGCTCAAGTTTGGGTTAGGGAGCTAGAAATTTGAAAAAGAAAATAAAAACCCATGGTCTCGTCGTAAAGTGCTCGAGAGACCGATTTCTGGATCCGAAAATTATGTTCGATTCGCAGGTCTAATCGCCCTAGATATTTCGATTGGAATGTTTAGTCACGGCGGCGTATTTCGTCATGTGATTAGAAGCGAACGACACTCTTTAAACAACTGACTCAATTATTCAATGAATCATTTTCGTTTGTATGTTTTTCCATCCACAGAGTCAGTACAAGTTTGTGTGCGACGCGGTCCACAAGGCGTACACCGAAGGAATCGCAAAACCGCTTCTCGAGTTCAGCAGGTGAAGGCATCGTATTGCCTCGATCGAATAACGGAGCAGAAGGAAAAGGGAGTAGAGAGCAAAAACAGATGTACAATCACGTCGAAAATTGGCGTGATCTGAGTGAGAAAAGAGGATGATGGTTCGTAGGTTCAAATGTTCGGGGCATCGTCCGGTTTTACACCCCGCTCAATTGATTTAGATTATGACCGAAGATAGCGAGTTATATATACATATATATAGACAGTTTTAGAAACGGAACGCGTCCGTCAAATTACAGTCCCAACGTGTAGTTTTTTATATTCTCGACAATAACACGTTCGTTATTCGATTCAAATAATAATAACAATAAATATTAAAAAATATTTAGACGAATAGAAGACTAATTACCATGAGTATAAATATATTCCAATCTTCCAACCTAACGATCGAGATTTCAATGGAATTAACGGCAAGAACGATCTTTGATTCTCCGAATTAAAAAATTTTACAATTAATTCCTACCAAACCGCAAATTAAAAAGTTGGAAAAGTCGTCATTGTTTCAAATTAGCCGTGACGATTCTCTACATACGTGCGTTATGGTTGTAAAGGAGATTCGTCGAATTCTAGAGAAAAAAAAATGTAAGTTCAACACAAACGGGAAGTTCGCTCATCTAGGATTCTTGTCATTGAAGACGAATTGTCCGAATTATTTCATATGTGAATTCAAGGACCACGGGGAAGGAAAATGAGAAAAAAACGGAAAAATAACTGACGTCAAGTGCCAACGGTAGATAAGGAAAATTCAGGAGCGTAGATAACCGCGTTTGTTTGTTCAACTCTCAAGTTGCAATTCTTGATCGACTGTTCGATTCGAGAGTTTTAACTTGTGCCTAAGACGATTCAAACGAGGTTTACGTTCATTCATCATTTTCGAACTGTGCTTTTTCCATTTTTTTGATCAATATTCAATTCCACGTTCGACATACACGCGATAAATGTGTGAGGAAAAGAAAATTCACTGAAAAATTTTCGACCGAAGCAATAAATTTGGAACCAAAAGTTTTAAAATAAATTTAAAACGAACATGAACAAATATTTTCAAACACATGGAAATCTTCCGACTACGATATATTAATTTCCATAAATATGTAGAAACAAATTTTGCGCGAATTACGATCGAAATATTTCATTACGTTCAATGAAAATTGAATGAAATCAAATTTTTTAGAGGAAAATAGAGTTTACGTTCCGTTTGACGTAGCCATGGAAAGATTTACACATACACGCATATACACGTACACAGACTTACACTGGTAAAAAAAACGTATCTTTATAGTTTGGCGTTAGAGATTTGTTGTGTGAAATTTATTTCGTGAGTGCTGGTTGTGTATTCGTGAGTGTGTCTCGTCCGAAATTTTGTATATATTTGAATACTTACATTAATGAGCATAAGTAAAAATCGTCAATCGATTCTTATTAAAAAAAGGAAAGCATAATTAAAAAAAAAAAAAGCAACGCTGGAACCAGCCGATTTCAAACGTAACGCTATAGAAACTAGAAAGCAGCTGAAAAAATTGTGGCAGTTTATAAACACGGTGTATATTTTTCTACCATTATTTATAAGCCCGAAAAAACCTCTTATTTATGTGACCCTTACAGACAGGAGTAGTGCGAATAAGAAAAATCAATGAAAAGAAAGCAATTGTAAATAATAATTAATAACAATATTATTAATGATAATGATAATACTATTGATAATCTGCGGCTCGAGAAACATCAAAGAATCATAAAGCATTCTTTCTTGTTTATTCGCCGTCTTCCGAGTATCCATCCAAACGATAGAGTGAAGAAATCAGCGTTTCTTAGGGAACGAGGAAAAAACAAAGTCACGTATAACGTTAGCGAGAACCATTACGATAATTTAACAAAGACGAGATAATGTCGATTGCCATAATAGTTGAGACGAGTCTTGATTGGTGATAGAGATTATACAGGAAGAAACAACTAAAAGAGGGAGTGCAAGAGTCCGGTAGCTGTATCTAGTCTCGTTATTGATTTGTACTTTTCAACTGTCCAATAAATGAAACAATGATTTTATATAAAACATATATGTATAATTGTATATGTATATACACAAAATCGAAAAACAGAGTTTTTCATTGGCCAATCATCTGCAATTTCCTAATGTGAATACCTTTACGGTAGTTTGACATTTTTGGGCTTCGGAGAAATCCGAGATTTCACCAAATTCTTGAATTCTTTTCGTCTATTTTTTCTACGTTTCTGTACGTGAGCTACCTGTCAATTGAACACTTTTCTCACATAGATAGAGGTTTCCCTCTCCATAAAGAAAGACTCGAAGTAGGATCGCGCGAGAGTAGCAGGACGACACGAGCAACAACAGAGCGAGAGATGGAACTTTATTTTCCACCACCTACCCAGACCAACGTCTTCTTTTTGTTGACCATATACATATATATACTTTTACTTGCATATCCTGAGCTCCACGAGGGTATAAAAGCTTTCGCTCGTTCGCCCACTCTTCTAGTCTCGTGTCGCATCCGTTTTGATCAACTCTACACGCACCACAAACATATTCAATGTAAGTACACTTTCCGTTTTTCTAAACCTGATCCCAATTGAAAACAATCCAACAAATCAAAATTATTTTTCAAAAATATTTGTTTTTATGATAAAAATGAGACGTTCAGTATTTTTGTTATTTGTCTATTCTAATTGCAAACTCGAACCGTTGATCATTACGGATTACCGAAGGAAACAATCTTTTTTTTCGAGTCGTCATGATTTTTGAAAAAAGTTTACTCTAATTTAATTATAAAAATCAAAAATGATCACGCATAATTTTTTATCATTTCTTTCAATCGTAAGAAAAAATGTTGACATTGTTAAAAAAAATCTGATAGAAAAAAAAGAACATTCCTAATTATACATAAACAACGAAGAGAAAACAATAATAAACAACAATGCCCGGAAAATGTCTTCGTTTTACTGACAAGCAAGAAAGGAATGAACAAAATGATAAGTTGTAAAAAATATTGATACGAAAATTGCAATTGAGAACTCTCTCTGGACGAGGATCCAAAAATGAGTTCACGAAATCCTGAAGAGTCGAAAGTAAAAGTCCAATACGAGAGTAAATCGCCCGAGGGTCTAGAGTGGCGCAATACAGAGAAAGAAAAAAAAATCGGGTCGAGATATCTCGGTGAAACGGAGGATGAACGCGGTTCGATTAAAAAGTGCAAAAAACTGGAGCAAAGGATTCCGCAAAAGGGCATTCTTTCATAGCGGAATTAATTAACGATCCTCTTTTTTTTTCAATTGAAATTTCAGATGAGATTGTCAATATTATTCGTGGGATTGGCGATGTTGGTATCGATGGCTTGGTCTTTACCTCAAAAGGCTGGACAAGAGTTTACCAACGAGGCGATAAGACAAGCACAAAATACCTTTCTGATACCGAAGGACGCGCAGATTCAAAAAGTTCAAGAGGGCATCGAATTGGCGGCGTACGAGTCAATCCCCGGAGACGAAAGGATCAACCTTTTCGAGATTTTGGGTGACCAAGTACCACCGGAAGTAGTAAGCAATCTCCAGGGCCAAATCGACCAGATTGGACGCAATTAGAGAAACGTTCGATTCACGAGGAAAGTAGGGCAAAGAACGTTGTGGAAGAAGGCGAAATAACAAAATATTTCCGTCTCGAAAAATGATGTACAGCGAATGGCAATCATCGGTGTTTAGACTGTAGAATTTATACAAAATACAATATTTTTTTTACCATATCCGACCGTCTATTTTCCTTGTATTTCCATAACAATATTCTGCCGAAAATGCTAAGAAAAACGTGCAAACCTCCACGTCTAACCTGGACGAGTGATCCAACGTTTTTTTTGTCAAAACAATTGCTTTCGTTGCATTTCCGGGTATTTAATAATTAAATTACAGTTATGGTTAGCCACAGAGAAACAACGATTAAGCAATCGTTGTGTTTGCTCCAGGAATCCTTTCCCCGTCGAGTTTTTACTCGAATTTCAAATTGTCCACCACTTTCACCGCGTGTGATCGAGCGTGAGCTCGTTCTCAAGTCGAGACTCGAGAAAGAAGAGTCCCAATTGGAAAAGGACAAAAAAAAAGCACGACCGTGGTGTAGCTTCATCGCCAAAACAAATTACGTATGCCCAACGACGACGACGACGATGACACGAGACCTGGAACCTGGAGAAAGTTGCGGCGGCATCGCTCTTCACAACATTTGTACATCGTTTTTAAATACGTTGTCTGTACATTGATATATGTATGCTCGTGTGTATGGTCACGGTGGCAAGATACTCTCTGGTACTTTCACTTCCCACAATTTTCAAGTTATCCCTTCATTGAGCAACGCGTAGGATCCCATACACGTTCCATTTGGTCTCAATGTCTCGTGAGACCAAATGAGATGATGGAAAAATGGCACGGAAGATACAAATGACGTAGTAATTTATTCTTCAGTCGAAATTGTTTTTTACCGACAATTTCGTGAACGAATTGATTTTTCACTGGTACGTTCGCAGAAAGGCGTTATTCCTGAAACCAATTTCAGTCTTTGGAGATTTGCTATGAATCCGAATGATCAGCCATTGAATATTACGAGAAACTCACCCTTGCTGAATTATTTGAAAAGACAATTTTGTCTTGAAAGGAAATTTGACAGTTTTACGTTGGACCCTTGCTGAATCATTTTAAAAGACAATTTTGTCTTGAAGAGAAATTTGACAGTTTTACGCTGGACAATATTTTACGAAAGAAAATTGATTGAATTTTCATAACTCACGTGCCATTTTTCCATGATTTGGGAACACGAAAGAGGAGAACGAATAATAAGAGAAAGTCAGAAAGATTATGAAAGAAAAGAACAATTTTAGTTGCTTATGAACTCTGCGTACATTAAGGGTAATATAAAAACCACGGGACGTCGATAATAGAGATTTGTACAATAATGATAAATAACTTAGCAATTACTTGTGATTCATTTTTCTGTGGGTTTCATTCTGTCTTTTTTTTTTCTGAATCGATCATCCGTCACAAACGCACAGTGTCTTCGCGCTACGATCTCGACCGAGGTTGCCACTTTTCACGGCTGATTATCCGAGATGAGGAAAAATTGAATTACTGGAATTGTTCCAATTATAAACTGCAAGACAAACAAAATACTATAATCCTCGGAATGATGTGCAAAGTTTCTGTTAAAACACGAATGCAATTTTTTTCACGAGATTGATCAAATTGAATGCGGTTTTGCCGTATTAATAAAAAAAAAATCGTCAATCACCGACAATCTCAAGAATGATTGTTCAAGATTTTTTTTTGTTTCCTCGTTGACGAACAATTATCATCGTAGCCGGATCGCAAAACACAAGCACGAGCGCGGTAACACTTTGTGAAGAAGTACGTAATTTTTGTTTATTCCTTTCCATCTCAGTAAGTATTGATGCTCCGTAATTTTTTTTTCACTCTCTGGGTGCGTTTTCGTATTTCACTGCCTTGTTTACGTTCCGCCGTTATCGAAAGTTTGCCACTAACGCGTTTATTTCCTGTAACACATTCAACGATAATCATGAGCCAAAATTCTTCAATTATTGTCTACGAAATATCTTGCTCAGCATTGCCTGATAATTGGACGTGATGAAGATGCTTACTTGGACCTCTTGGAGCCTCGGTCGTTACGATCGGAGCTGCGATCGTCGCGCGAACGTTTTTTACTGCTGGATGAATGTGAAGATCTGTGCTTATCATGTTTGTCGGATTTCTTCGGACTGCGAAAGTTAAATAATGCGCCAATTCATTATCGTTTTTTAAACCGAGCATCAGTAATCGACCTTTTTGTGGTTTTTTTTCGATAGTAAGTTTGGAGACTCGTCAAATCTTTTTCCAGAGGATGTTTCCACTGTTTGATAATAACGAAAACTCGCACAACTGAGAACGAATGGAGTTTCCGAAAAATGCTGATTTTATCGAAATTCATGTAATTTCGATATTTTTTGAGTTCCACAAAAAGGCTAATTTAGATAAATCCAAAATAACACAATGGAGAAAAATAATGGAAGTGATTTTTTTTCACTTTTCAATCCAACAATCAAGTTATTAATTGTTGAATTGTTTTTTTTTTCTTTTAATAAAGATCGACGGGTATATTCGAAATATACTCGCGATTGGGAGAGGGGAAAATGGGTTTGGGTGTGACGTTGTAATCACCTGTGTTTGGACGATTTGGAAGGAGACACTTTCTTGTGTGAACCCCCGCTCCGCGATCGGTCCGATCTTTGTTTCGAGTTGAAAAAATAATTCATTCGATGTTTATATATTCATCGACGTATCATTTGTTCGTAAAATATAATCGCGAATTGGCCAATTAATTACCAATTCGCAATAGATTTTCATCAGTTGTACAAATCGGAGTTTACTGCATGGAAACAGAAAGTTTTTCTCACCTGTGTTTGTCCGAGGATCTTCGGTCCTTGTGGCTGGACGAGCTCCTACTTTTTGAATTCGAAGAACTCTTGTGGCCGTGTCTGTAAATGAGTTTTTTTTTTTAAATTTATATGACAATGTTATTCGAGCGCCATCATTTTATTCATTCGCGGAAATAGAAAACTAACGACAAAGTCTGTAACATTGAGTCTCACCTGTTTTTCGAAGGCGATGGTTCTTCGGGCCTGCTCGATTTCTTCTTCTTGCCAGCATTGAAATCTTCGCGGTAATTAGTAATTTCTTTGTCTTCTTCGGCGGCTTCGCGCTCAAGATCCGACCAATCTTTGCCCGATTCTTCGGAGGTGCCGAGTTCTTCTACAAGATGAAAGAAGCAAAAAAAAAAAAACAATTTTAGAATAAAAGAAAATGGGGGACTCGGAGGATCCATTGCCGAAATAATTGACGCACCTTCGCTGTCGGATTCCTCCGAAGCTTCGGAATATTCCGAGTCATCGTCCGACTCTTCTTCAGAGTCCATGTCCGAGGGCTAAAAATTCAAATGCAAAATGAATCATCGTTAAGTTTTCCGGTTTTATGGATTTCGGTGATTTGATAAATATGAAAACTCATACCTCGTAAGCATCGTCTTCCTCCTCTTCATCGTCATCGACTTCCTCGTTCTCGGCGTCGCTCTCAGGGTCGAGGAAAGTCCATCCACCGCTATCGAAGAAACCTTCCGGATCGTCCGTTATAGTTTTCATAATTTTGGTCCAATTCAACGACTGTACACCCTCGGAGTAACGAATGTCACAAGAGCTGCCGATCGAGAATACATTGAATGAGGAGAAAGACAAAAATATAATTGGAAGATCGAAAACGATGTGGAAATTTCGGATTTTATGTTAAAAATTGAAACATTGTTAACGCAACTGAACAACTCACTTCAACCATTCCTTGACATGATCCAGCATGTTCATCGGTATGGCATTCACCATAGCAACTTTTCTGTGATAATCCTTGAATACGAAAATCATATCGAAATTCTTAAGGTGGAACTGTACTCTCTCAAAGTGTACAAGTTCGACGTCTTCCAGGGTGATGACGAATGGAGGCTACAAAGAAAGAAAAACAAACGTTACAAACTGCGAATCATCTATTCGATACTAAACTATCGAGGAGACACCAAAAAGCACTTACCCATTCGGTAAGGTTAACGAGACAGCCGCTAGTTGGTTGAAGAAGAACGGTACTTCTGTAGGGTGCACCAGGAAAGCCAAGTTCCCTGAATGGCGTATCAAATTCGATTTCCTGTTTGGTCATGCCCTCGACTTTTTCACAGAAGCTTTTGAAAGCGGTTTTCAATTTGTGCCTCAATTCGCGCTCCGATTGTTCCGCAGCCAAATCGTCGCGATCGTGCATATGTTGATGTTTTCCAAGATCCGTCGTGATCTCACCGACTTCGGTATAAAATTGTACGTCGACGTGTTTCTTCTTGCCGAACATTATGGCGTGCTGTTGATTGCGGAAACCAAATATTAGCATTTTCGCAGAGAATCGCCAGAAGAAACAAAAATTATTGTCGTCGGTGAAAAAAAAAAAAAAAAAACGTGAAACGGAGGAAAAATGTTCGTACCTTGAGATGGAAGTGGAGAAGGATAATCATTTCTCCATCACCGGGTTGGAAGAAAGCGTTCTTAATATTATTGTACAAAATATCAACTTTGTCACCCCGAACGGATGTGTAACGAAAACCATTGGTGTGAGCTTCGAGACCGCCGGTCATTCTTTTCGTCACGATGTTTGGTCTGATGTAGAGATCCTTGAGTTTCGGGTTGCCCTTGTTCTGGGACAAGATGAGGGTATCCTGTTTCACGAGATCTTCTTTTTCTCGTTCCTCGGCTTCGCGATTTTTAAATTTTTTCTGAACTTCCTTTATGAGCCTGAACGCCGTGTTCAAATTCGAGGACGGAGCTGATATTTCACCCGGTTCTTTGGTATTTGTACTGCGGTAAGTTCTGCAAAGCCAAAAGCAAAGAAAAAAAAAATCGTATTGCCGATCATATTTTGTGATATTTAGTGAATTTCGTACGGGAGATTGAAACTTACACTTCTTTGACGAAAGTTGCATCGGGCTGCGGATATACACCGCCCTCGCCACGGCCCATTGTCGCGCCGGGATGGAAGAAATTAATTCTGAGGTAGGTATAATCGCCTTCAACCGATTGCGATATATTCTTGATGGTCGATATGTGAAACGGTACGGGGATTCCAAATATTGGCAAAATGACCGTCTCGTATTTTTTGTCTGAAAAGAAAAACTTATAAAAATGGAAATTTCTTAGGAATGAGGAAAAAACGGTATAAAGAGTAATTAGGCGAACGTACCGACGTAAAGTTTCAATTCTTTGACTTCAGTTTCTCTGGGCATGTGACCAAGACTTTTGTAAGAGACCGTCGACTTGCGAACCTTTTCTTCCTCTTTCCCACCAGATTGTTGGGCCAAGCGTGCTTTCGCGATTTCGTTGAGCTGCTGGGCCAGTTCTTTCTGATGTTGTTTTCTTTTTTCTTCGGAGCTGTGCTCCGTACGTAATTTTGATTCGATAACAGCGGATCGTTTGCCACGACCCAGAATTTCGGGTTTCGAATCGTTCTCTTTGCCGCTGCCTTCGTCCTCTTCTTCCTCTTCGTCGTCTTTCAAATATATACCGACGTTCTTGATCTTTTTCTTCGATGGCGTAAGGTTCGTCGCTGGTTGGTCCTTGAGGAAAGGGAATTCGGTTCGTCAACGCTTCAATTTAAATTCACGAATTGGCGACTTACTCGTCAAATAGAGAACAAAATTTACCTCGTTAACCATAACGGTATCACCGATGAAAAGAGCGTAAGTTTTTCCTTCTCTATCCGTTGCTTCAGGATTGGTAAGATTAGCAAGGCCAACGTTGATATTGAAAACCATTCCTTTCTTGAGAACGGCGTGGGTTTTTGGGCCGACGAGCAATGAGCTTTCCCGGAATTCGATGCCCATTGCGAAACCAAAGTTTTTCGTCAAATGATCGATCATCGAGGGTTTCTCAGCCTTTACGTATTTCACTCCAGCATCGTAAACGGCACTTATTTTTGTTCCGGCTGTGAGTTTCTTCAGTATTTCTTCTTCGATGTTCAACAAGAAGTTGTAGTTTTCCTAGGAAGTTAAAGATTCAACACTGTTGGTTGCTGCATCATTGGGAACGTGTGAATTATCGTGTGAATTTGAATTTTGAGTGATACCTCTATCGCCTTTGTTGGATTCACCAGCAACGTTCTGACGATGTTGGAACAATACGATTTGTAACGAGCTCCGAGGGAACACACGATCACACCGAAATGCAATATATTCTTGTCACTGACAACGCTGAATTTCAGAGTGTAATTTCCACCGCTCTGAATAATCGCTGGATAACACATGTCGACCTGAGTCACGTCGACACCCGTTACGTATTTTTTATTCGATATTGCTTGGTCCACGCCCTCCGCTAATTTCGAATGTTTTACTTTCTAAAATAATAATTCGAGGTAAAAATTGGCATTGGTTTTGTATCAAATAAATATCGAAGTGAATCAATGAGATTTAGGAATATTTTCCAACGTACTCTGTCCGAATCGATGATTTCCATTATCTGATCTTTCAAATACTTGGTAAAAACGTCCGAGGTAACGAGGCACGCTTTCTTAACGGTTAGAATCTCACTGTCCTCTTTGGGACTCATTATGTAAGCAGCTGCGGCGCTAACATCGACCTGAGACAAATAAAAAAGGGCATAGGATCGTTCAGTCAAAGTTTTCACGTAAATAAGGAAAATTGTGCATCACGAGAAATAACTTACCGTTTCGAACGATTCTTTTCTCAGCACAGCTCGCCAGGCATCCATGAAAGCTCCTGGATAATTCTCCTTTGAGAAAACACCCAAAGTTTTGCCCTTTCTACTGCCTTTTATCGCTTCGATGAGTTTAGCAAAATTTGCTTTATCCTCGTCGCTCTGCAAATCCATAGAACGATTGTTTCATAATCCAAGTAATTAGATGGAACGTTGTTCAATTAATGTGAAAACAACATACCCTGTCGCGGACAAACAGCTTGACCGTCGGCACGCCATCATATTTTTCTTCTGCCTTCTGATTTTCCACTTTCCTCAGAAACTCTATTTTTTTCTTACTGGCTAGGAAAATAATGGCTGACTCGGCAAGAATCATTATGGTGTCCGCCAATTCGTAGCTCAGTAGCCAAGTCTAATAAAAATTCAATAGAAATGTTTTTTTTTTTTAATAAATACAATCATTGTTTTGAGTCGATATTTTTTCCACACGGCCATATTGGCCCGTTTATATATTTTTTTTCCTGACAGAGTCTGCCTTAAAAATGAAGTGAAACAAAAGAAAAAATACCTGGAGGGTGGTGGATTTGCTGTAAATGACTTCATCGTCGGCACCAACGGCCGCGATGAGACAATCCATTTTGCTGAAACTATCGTCTGTGCCGACTTCGCCATCCTGAAAGAAAAAAAACGAGAAAACGGCGACGTAAATATAAATGAATAAAATTTGTATTTTCTGAGTGAAGAAAACTGAGAAAAAGAACGAAAACAGAGAGTTTGATGTCCGGAATAACAGTGCAATGCGGATAAAGCTAATTTTCGTGATGAAAATTCGAGCAACACGAAAAAATATGAGGAATATTTGAAATAGTTTTTAAGAGCGCTAGACTTACTTTCCATGCGGCGTAAATGCGTTTCATACGACGAAAAAACGTCTCCTTGTCGAGCGAAGCGTTTGCCATTGTGAGACGCGCGCTTCAATTTAGGTTAAACACAGAATGTATAGGAGGCGGTTTATCTGTGCGTCTCTCTCGCTCCCTCTCACTTTCGCTCTCCAACACGCCGATTTTAACGGAAATAAAACGCGTTTCAACGGCGAGACAGTCGCGAGCGTCTCAAGCGAAAAATCTCAAGCACGCCGAATTACAAGAATTGAAAATAGGGCGTGAAAAAATAGTTGTTTTTATTATTCGCGATAAATATATGGGAATGGTAAAATGTTAGTTAACGAACGTGGGGCTCTTGTTTAGAATCGCACATTTCATATGTTCTTCGCGGTTTTCACAGAACAAAATTTTTTGCAACCACGACACCGCGAAGCGCGATGCTCTCTTCTATCCGGCTCGCCTCCTCTCACTCCTCCCGCAATTTTGCCCGCTTGTGCACGCTTGCTTCAGCCTCCGGAGCGCGTAAAAGATGAAAAAAAGACCGCCACCCTGCATACACTCGCGGCGGCTGTGGTATTGTAACTGTGTGAAGAGATGGCGGGATTTTTATTTATCAACGCGAAATATCAGAAATATACCTAGACGGTCAACAACGCACTTTTGAAGACTCGCAAATTCCACAGCGATCGCGGAAGCGCTGGTATCGACCGATCGCCGGTATTTTCAGATCTTTCAGATTTACCAATCCCAAAACTTTATGAATATGAGGTGGCTAATTAATTTTCAACTATTTAACGGTGACTAATTGGTCTATAACGAGCGTGATGCTCGATAATTCTGTGAGAAATTGTTTTTTGCGGCCATCCTGAACGGAAACATTACATTATGATGCTTTATACCCCGATAAATATCGAGTAGTTTCGAAAAACTAGTCAAGTTCAGTGTCCGCGCGAATAGAATTTATTCAAAATTCAACATTCAATAACGAGAATATGGGAGAGGCGGTCGTCGAGCGGTGATTTGCGAAATTTATTGCTGTTTACTAAGTTGTGCACTACTGCACTACTAAACAATCTGATTACAATACCGTACACCACCGAACGATTTCCAAATGATTTGTCGAAAAAATTAACATTAAAAATTAACATTAACGCCGCTTGGGCAACGAATTCGAACACGTGAAAACAAACGCACGAAATATGTTAACAAATAGCAGAGCAGAAGATTTTGGAAACATTTGCCTGTGGAGGGATTCCCCCAACTGCGAAGAGCTCGTGGCTTTATTGAGACCGATGTAATCTTGATATTGCGAACGAAAACCGTTGCGAAAACAAATGAATTGCGTGTCTTTCGCCCTTTCTTACTGCAAGACTAAACTCGCGTTGCCCATCCACTGTCGATTTAATCGTCCTCGCACTTTATTGCAATAAAATAGTGATAAATAATAAACAAAAACCGGGCAATTGTATTCTGCTCAAGAATGCCGAAAAGGAAGAGAGGGAGAGTAAGTAAACCTGCTACAGAACGAAGTCAGGATATTCCGGCAGTTGCAGCTCGCCGACCTGCATGGAGAGCGCCACGTGTGCGTCGGTTGGCCAGCTCGATGCGTCACTTTATCGTTCGTCGTCGCGCAGCTGCTGACTGAACGGAAAGCTTGAAATGAGAAGAATTCTACTTGATCCCTAGTGAATAATACAGCGAACTAAATAATCTTTCTTTCGGATTCAATTTATTCTTCGATCGAATAAAAATTAAATCATAAATATTCATGCTGAAAAAATCAAAATGCACCAAATTTTTTAAAGTGGCGGCTAACTTTACACTTTTTTTTTGTCTCGTTTGTTTAATAATAAATATCAAACAAGAGTTTTAATTAATCAAACAATCACAAGCTATCGACGAACACTCATTACAAATTTAAAAAAATGGCATAAAGTTGAAATTCGCGGGCCCAATTTCGCATAGCTGACACGCAATAAACAATGTTGTTCATTGATGGTAAGTTTAGCGTTGTAGGTTTAGCGTGGCAGCGGTTATTTTGCCTTCTCGTTTAGACCGATAAACGTTAACGTTTGTTTGCGTGAAGGATGTAAAAAATCGATAAAATTTATTTACTCACGTTTAAATCATTTCGGCAATGTTCCGGATTATTTTTTAAATTTATTATTTTATTGCCAATTCTGAATATTTTTGAGCTTTCGAAAAATGAGTGGAAACTTTCGTTATGGGTGTTTCCTTATTTGAATCGACCTGCTACGGTTTTAGTAGTTTCGTATGCATTTTTGTGTGCGTCAAAACCAAGTCGAGTCATCAAACCCACAGTGGAGAGGAAAAAAATTATGGTAAATATTGAAAAATTGAATGATTTAAATACTTGCATGAAAATACTTTATTGAGCGTGCAAAGTGAGATCTATGCACGGCGGTGTCGGGACATTGATAAGATTTATTGCTCCAATGTCCGATTTTTTGGTGAACGAATTCTGAGGGGTTATCACTTTTCGATCGTCTTTGAATTCTGACGTTTTGATAAATTTGCAACAAAGAATGTACCAAACTCCCTGAACCGCGCTGTTGATCAGTCCTGTGTCGATGGAAACAAAATTCACGGCGTCTCATTAACGTCCTCACTGATAATAACCTTGCTCAGTAAATTTATTGAGGAAAGAATGAAAGTTGCTTACCGCTCGTAACAAAAACACCGCCGACCACGGCGCACAACTTCACCAAGAACTGCGCAAACGAATCTCGTTGCTGGATAACTTTGACCTTCAGAGCACTGGTATCGTATTTGAAAAATATTCCAGGAATTCCGTGGGATCCTTTATTATGATTAATAGGTCTCTGATGATCCTTTACACTGTATTGGTAAGACTTGGACGTGTGTAATAGCGTATAAATATCTGTGGGAACGATTTCAACGAAATACTGGTACAGCATCATGCCTGCAAAAGGGAAAGAAAATTCCTCGTTACGTGTCAATTATTTTTGCTTAAAAATGGTGCTGGTGGTGCAAAAACACTCACTTTCGTCGGCAATTTTTTCATCGCCGTCCAGAGGATGTATAATCCCAGGACTGGCTTCACCAAAAGAGAATCTATTGATTCTGTGAGTGAAATTGTAATCCTGATACGACATGAATGCGGAAATGTGCACATGCCCAGTTGGAAGAGACAGAGACTTTCCGGCTGTTATGTGAAAGTTTCCAGCAACTTTATTCACATCCAGACTGCCATGGAAACGACAAGCATCTGGAGGATAGGCCGGCTGCTCATTTCTGCAAAAAAATGAATTCATTTTGTTTCAGTTGCTCAAAACATCTCGATAACAATTCCATGCCACTTTACCATGTTTTTATTTCTCAAACTGATGCAAGAGAAATTTAGTTTTTCAATTGAGATGGAAACTGTTTGAAAATGTGATAACGATTTTTGGCGACGAGTAAAAAGCATAAGAATTGGGAAAATGTAAAACCTTTCTGGCATATCGCCAAAGAATGTGACTTGCTGCGATTTCCATAACAGTTCGTGAACCGCGTGATATTCTTCTCTGAGATAGGAATTCATGTGTTTGAGGGCGTCAAAATGCGATCTCTGATGGACGGACAACTCCCACCAGGTGTCTTCTGCGGCAAGGGGTTCAAAATCTCTGAGATTTTGATTAGTTGCGTCCAATATGTCGGCGCCGAGACGTCCGCAGGGCATAGCGACGGTAATGTCAATATTGAGTTTCAATTTGGCATCGATTTCTGTATCCGGCTCGTATTTGAACTCGAGCCTGCTGTCCAGGAAGTATCTCGTCTCGGAATGTACCAAATAAACGATAAGGAAGAAAGTAACGAGGGAAACTGGAGAAAAAACGAATTCGTCGTTCTAAATACGCGAAAATAACGCAATTTGTTGATGGGAAATTCTTTACGGTACTCACATGTTCCCCCGACTGCCGATTTGTCCGTACAAGTATCGGGAACTTTTGGAAAGGCATCGAGCTCTTTCACATTTTTTAAATTAACGTTTCTACGCCGGAGCATTTTTTTTGACTGATTTTATACTGATCACTCGGTAAATGCCACTTAACCATACGAACTCGAAATATAAAATATACATCAATCTTCGGATTTAACTTTTTGACACTTTTAAGCTATTATGACTATTGGTTTTTATCATACACTACTCTATTTGAGTTTTATTATAAACATCGTGACGTCGTGCCTTTGCACGAAATGTTGCTGACGAGGCATGTCATTATTTACTTGCCTCCAAACTCGCTCGCCAAAACCGGCGGTGTATAAAGGTGCCTGCCTCGGGCCCGCTCGGGCGTACAGATAGACCACCGACCGAGCGGTTTTTTCTTCCATATTGGCTCGCCAGGATTGGCGCTTTTTCGTAGTGATGGAGATGCTGAACTTGGCAAGACTTTCAAATGCGTTACTAAACCGTACTCGGTCGAGTTTGCAGATTTTTACACTTTCGTGCATCATTTCTTTATCGAGGGAGAATTATTTTTTACTTTTCAAGGCTTTTTGTTTTTATATTTCGATCGAAAGATTTCATTCAATTTCTCAACTTTGACCTCATTTTGCTCGGCACGACTTTTTAGTTATAGTTGCGTCATGTTTTTTTTTGGATATGGTCGAATTTCATTTTCGAACAGGAATGGGAAAAAATTACAATCAATTCGAATAGATTCGGGGCCAAGATTCAGAATCGTTTTTATTTGCGATAATGATCGAATTGATTTTTATATTTAAACCATAAAAGGTATGTGAGATTTGACTGTATATTCTGTTTATAGAGGACGCTGTCAACTTTTCGTAGCACTTATTTGTCGCTATTCCATATATTAGGGGCATTAGGGGTAAAAATTTCAATCGGCTAAAGATTCCCCCGTAGGAATCTTATCACGATTCATAATAATAATTATTAAATCCGGAATATCGTTAAAGTGTAATAAAAAAGCCTTTTTGGGATTGTGAAAAAATTGTTGGTTGATTCACGGTCAGCGAACTGTCATCTGACGTCATTGTCATTCATTCCGAGGTGAAAGGAACGTCAACTGACGTCGAGATTTATCGAAGCATCCCGTACGTGTGTTAGAATTAAGAAATTGTCAATTTTGCAAAAAGCTTTAACATTTATAAAAAGAACGAAAACTCGTTGTAATATTTTTGTGAAACTGATCGTAGGTGGGACAATATTTCGATAAACCATTTTTATTCACGATGGAGGATATGCAGGAAGAGGTTAGAAATTCTGACATTTAACTTTAATTCACCTTATTTCCTAATACATCGAAATCCGTTGTAAATTATCAATTTCTAATAATTGCTCCATTTTTAGACACAATTCGTCGTCGACGATGTCAGCAAAATTATTAAAGAGGCCATTGAAGTTTCCATTGGCGGCGATGCGTATCAACACAACAAAGTCAATCAATGGACCTCGCACGTCGTCGAAGGGTGTTTAGGAAATTTGACCAAATTACAAAAACCCTACAAATACATAGGTAATTACGAAAATTCAATAAATGTCCCGTACAGGGAACAAAAACATTTTTCTACGTCTCATAATTCAGCCTCACCGCCGACGAGGCCTCCAAATATCAATAAAAATGTTTAAGCGATGAAAATTTTTGTTTTTTCCAGTAACGTGTACAATAATGCAAAAAAATGGTGCTGGCTTGCACACGGCCAGTTCCTGTTTTTGGGACAATGCGACGGACGGTAGTTGCACCGTGCGTTGGGAAAACAAAACAATGTATTGTATCGTATCTGTTTTTGGTCTTGCGATTTGATTTCTTTGCGCCGTGCTTATCTAGTCCACGATCAATCAAATTTATTTCTCGTTTCAAGAGCGCTCAATGGTGCAAAGAAAGAAAAAAGCAAAAAAAAAAGAAAAAAAGAAGTGGAACAATTTGTGCAACAAAACAAAAGACACGGTAATTGCAAATCCGACTTTGAGCAGCTGCTTTGTGTAACTGTATTTCCATATATTTTTATATTTAATGCGTGTGTGTTTTTTTCTATTAAATTGAAGATACAATCTAATAGAGCACAATTAAGCAATGCAATTTTTTTCCCAAGATCCAATGGACCGTATAGAAACTCGTCGCGTTTTTTTCTATCTTAAAAAAACGTTTCAACCAATTTTATAGTTGAAACGAGGGAGAAAATTCAAGAAACGTTCAACATCGTTTGGGAGACAACGTGCAAGAATTTTGAACGAATTACAAAAATTCAAAAACTCTTCATTCAGTTCTTGCGGACAGTTGATTGATTAACAATTGCGTTGCTAGTGGAAATGTTTATTCAATACGAGGATTTATCATTACAATGTCCATTGAAGCTTAATTATGGAAGAGGGCACATTTTCTCCCATAAATATTACGTTGAAACATTAATGCCTTAACGAATATGGATTAAGTATAAGTAGAAAATGATTACGATGAGAAATCCAAGTACAGCTTATGGTTGGTGCTGTCGTTGTTAACTCAGACCTTGTATCCTTTGAAACAATATATTTTAGGAACATAAATCAAATCTTTTCTCCCCTCAAACTACGAATTATTGTCCTCGTTTTTTTTTTTTTTACTTTCATATCACATGTATTTATTTTTATTATTAAACGAGCAATCGACGAAGCTGCTCTGATAATTAATACTGTGCCTCGGAATGAGAGTTTTAACGGTAAACGATGATGGTCGTAATATAAAAATATTTATCCAGTCGGAAATGTGCAATTGAAACTTTTTCTTTTTTTTTTTCGAAGCCACTACGTTGTCGTCCCCGTGCATCGGAGCGAAATTTTTGATTGGGCTTTTTTTTTCGTAGTCAATGATTTAAAATGAAAATGGGAATAAATAAATGAGAAATTTTTGATTGTTCGAAAATGACGTGGCGCTCTAGAGATAATCTTGCGCGTCTGACAGTTCAGAGTGCCCTATAAAATTTTCATCGTCCGTTGTTACGTCGCCATCCAACAATACCATGTTGACGTTCAAACTGTCTCCAAATTCGTCGTCTATGTAAATGTCCTCTACAGTATTATCCGCTGCGCCCTGGAAAAAGGAAAAAAAAAAAACATAAAATTCCATTCGGGGTCGGGAAAAATTTTTTTTGTCTTTTTTTTTCACAAAAACGTGAATAATTATGAACTCACTGCTTTTTTGATCGGTAATTTTCCAAGTGACATGTTACTCATATTTCTCAATTGGCCAAATGCCGCTGGCAGTGACCTCCTCCTGGGCAAGTTGCTCTTAGGGTTGCAGGAGTGACAATCGCGATTCTTGTCTCCGAATATCATGAGGGCATAACTTTTCTCAACTTTTTCGCTGTCGTGGTCAGACGGGTCATCGAAAATTTCGAAGATGTTGGTTTTTTGGGAGATTGTGATTTCGGGCTTTGAGCAAGGTCCTGAAATAGTGATTGTTACATCGTCCTGTTTTGAGTCGGAGCTGGAATGATCGGTTTCGTTGAGATTTTCGGCGATTGATTCGCAAACCACGCCGGAAAGTCGGGCAGGATCGAAGGAGCTTCTCTTTACATCGTCGCGGTTTGACTTTCTCATTTTGACTTTACATTCTGTGTTTTCCCCATCGGGAAGAGTTGAATTTTTCTCATCGTCGCAAGTTTTCGGTTCGTCATTTAATTTTTTCTCTTTGGATTTGCTTTCGGAAGAAAAAAAAATCTTTTCTCCCTCGTTACGTTCGATACTCTGAATCTCACTGTCCGAGCTGTCGCGGTTCAATTCGTAAAGATCCTCGAACACGGACTCGTGCTGGCTGCTGGCGTTTGTGTCGGAAGTTGCTGGACTCTTGGGCGGCGACGAGGCAGCGGTTGTCGTGCTTGACATAACGATTTCGGTGGCACGATCCAAAGACTCTCTCAATGCCTGCAACGAGTTTTTACGTTCGATCGTATCCTGGCTCGGTAAAGGCAAATCTTGAGTAATTTTCGCTGAAAGTTTATCGTTGGAATTTTCTTCTTCAGCATCGACGATATAAGTTTCGTCGCTTTGAGGAGATTTGGCTTTTGGAACTGGAGCTTCTTGGATGTATTTGGGCTCGACACGAGGAAGATAGAAAGTCGTAGAGTCGACAGGATCCTTTCGCATTTTTGACAGGCAAATCATTTTTTCCTTTCGCCAGAGCGACGATTCGAAAAAACTCTGAGAATCGGAATTGAGAATTTTTGGATGTGACACTGCGTCTCTGACGTCGAGGGGGACATACGAATACGGAGATTTTTGAGTTTTTTCCTTGGTGACTCGAGGAGATGGTGAATTGAATTGACCTTGTGATTTCGTTTGCTTAAGCTCTAAGCTCGTTTTGTGACTGGCCGGTTTGTGAGGCTCGTAATCTTTGCTTCTGACTTGTGTCAATATCCGGGATTTCGCATTTTCACGCTTGATGTCGTTCTCCTCGGTTGGTGAACATTGCGAGGAATCGCTGCCCCAGAAGAAATATTTTCTTTTGTCGGCCAACGATTGTCGGAGTTTCTTAGTTTTCTCGCGTGTGTCGTCCAACGACGAAGACTCTTCGTCGGAGGAATCCACCGTTTGGATCGAGTTTCGATAACTCTCTCGTTTCGGAACGATCGTTATTTCAAAGTCACCGATTGTCGTGTGTCTCTGTTGACTCGTCGCTGATATTTTCTTGTTTGGACTCGCCTTGTTGACGTTTCGAGCGTTTACTCTCTGAATGCTCGTCGTTCTTTTCAGCACTTGTTTGAATATCCCTGCCGGAGCTGTGTCATTCATACCGAATGATAAATCCACAGTTTGAGGCCCAGTTGTTTCGGTATTCTCGCTGATGTTCAGGTCCAAAGGTCGAGGAATGTTTTTTGATTTAACTACTTTTTTTTCACTCCGACTCTTCGGCGTTGTTGGAATCGCCGTGTATCGTTTCACGGGTAGAGAATCATTGATGGAATGACGCTCCGGAATTACCTTTGTTACTGACTTTGGCGAAGTGTTATTATTCGTCGATGGCTCGATGTAAATCGGATCTGCATTTTCGTATTGTATCTGCAACAATTTGAGAACAATTCGAGAAAATCAATCACGAAGTTACCATTTTCTCGGGCTTATTCGCTACTCATTGACTTTTTCTATCAATGTGAGGGCTCAGTCGGTATTCCGCGATTATGAGTGCGAGAAAACTGAAATTTTTTAAATTGAAAATTTCACACACGGTTATCGATTACAAAAAGTCTCTGTCAGCGGATTTTTGGCATCGTCCTGCGTCCGCTGACAGAGCCTTTTTGTGATTAGTCGAACGATATGGAAACATTTTGATTTCGGAAACTCGAGGTTCGGCAAAATAATGTTCGAAATACATTGAAACATCGAAAGAAGTAAATCGTTCGATTATTCTTTTTCCCTCTTCTGATTATTTTTGCTATGAATTTCCTAATCGAGTTCGAAATTTAAGAAAATTTGGAAACAGGCCTCTGTGCCCATTATGAGAATTTCATCATCAAATTTTTCTACAGCCCAATTAAAAGCGGTGAGAAAAATTATAAACTTTTGTTGTTGACGACTCAGATTTTTTTCCCTCAGCGTGCAAACGTTTAAAGGGTCATTGCGCGCAGTCGGAGGCCGGAAATTCAAACGAACCTCGAGAGTCTGCAAGAAGCGTCGCATTCTGCTCATGTCTAAGGTTCTCTTGGAAAGCTCCAACTGTAGTCCAGCGTCCAGAAGTTTGCTCAGTAATGGTGGGAAATTGTAAAGATCCGTAACGACTCCTCGTTCCCACTGTACGTATTGTGCTTCTACCTCAGACTTGCTCAGACCATTCCACGGCATATTCACTGCGTAATTAGTTATAGCACAAAGTTAAAAAATCCCACAAAACATTTCACATTTGCTGCCTCACGAAAGAAACTCGCTTATTTATTTTTACCAATTTTTCTGGCGAAAAAAAATATTCTTTGAGCTTCCGATGAGAAAATAAAACGAACACGACTCGCTGCTCGGGGAAGCAGCGAGTTGCGTGTGAAAAAAAAGCCAATTATTCAAATTCGCACAAAAAGGATATGGAAAAATGGCTTCGTTTTGAACTTTCAGAGTGTCGTTATGACTTAATTACTTTCAGTGTACTCACTGGTACACATTTCCCACATGAGCAGCGCTAGTCCGTACACGTCGGTAGCTGTGGATGGCTCTTGTCCTCGGAAGATTTCCGGTGCTTGCCATCTGAATATTTCATATCGGAGACGTTGCTCAAATTCCTGACTCTTTTTTGGCTGAAACATGAATCGAAAGAATTTGCTTAGAAATATGAGTTCGAGTTAATCTTTCGAAACCTCCTATAAGTGGGTCAATCTGACCCGAGGCGTTTTTCAATTCGTTGTTTTCTGCTAAATATGTATTTTTTTTGTAGAAATGTTTTTTTTTGAGAAAAACGATAATTAAATGGCAAGCAATCGGTAACAGACAATTGTTGGGGTCGAAACGACCCAGAAGGGTTAAAAATCATTCATATTTATTTCGAGCATCTGCGACACGAACATTCGTTGAAATTTGTTGTAAAATGTCTAGGCTTTACAAAAAAGAAGGTTCGCGGTGTTGAAACGTTGGTTTTTGTTTTTTCTTCCGCCCGATAGGAGTGTCGCGGTTGAAAAGGCCCGATCCCAGTTTCAGGGCGATTAAACTGATCGAATGTATGGCCGACACTACGAGGAAGAAGCGATTTTATTCGGAACAAAGGAAACAAAAGATCGCGGGCTTGAAAAATAATTTCCGGTCATCCGGTAGTACGACGCGTGTGCGGTCATGCGGTCGAGGCTGCAATAGTAGTTTGTGAATTGGCGTTCATACGAGAAGCCGGAACCGAACGTACGTTTGACAAGGTAATTTGCAGAAATCGGGGATTATTGTTGGCAATGTAAATCGGGATTACTTTCCCTCAGTCACGAGTCACTTGGTGACTGCGTTCTCTGACCTAATCGATTGTACTCGAGCGTCTTGACTTTCTCCGAACATCGGAAGTCACGCTTCGGCCATGGGGACACGCAGCTTGAATCCTGAACAGCTGAGAATTCGGTACAAGCATTTTTTCTTCTTTGCAATATTTAGGAACCTAATCAAATATTATGAAAAACGTTTTTCCTTTTTGCTTCAATTAAATTAATTAAAAAATATATTAAAATTTCAATACATTTTATAGTTTAATTTAAATTAGGTACAAAATGTATTAAAATTAAAAATTTCAACATAAATTATAATTCAATTTAAATTAGTTATAAAATGTATTTTTTTTTATTTTATCATTTATTCAAAATTAAATAAAAATTTCAAAAAGTTAAGATTTATATTAAAATTTTTAATTTTAATTCAATTTTTTATTTAAAATGAAATCAAGATTTAAAATTTTTTTTTAAATTCACATGAAGATTTTTAATTTTAATTTTTTAAATTTATTCAAATTCAATTTAATTTTAAATAAATGATAAAATTAAAAAATATTAAAAAAATAAAAAATTTTAATTGAATTTAAATTCGGTAAAACCAATTTTTACCCTTTCGTACTTATAAAATGATAAAAATCAATATGAGCATCGATCGAGCTTGAAATAAATAACTGATAAGATACCGAGGGCATCGAGTTGAGTATAGAGTTTGAAAAGTTGGCAATAATAATGTGGCTTACACCGGGTAGAGAATTGGCGAGTTCCCACCCGCCGAGTTTGACGGATCCGCACGTAGCGAGGAAAACACAGTGGGAGCTGATAGCCCCGTGTACGTAACCTCGCATATGAGCGTGCTTAAGAGCACCCGCGAGATTTCCGGCGCACTTGGCGATCCCCTGTACGGACACGCGTTCGCCCTGCTCGTGGACGAAATTATATAGCGTGCAATCGACTGGCTCGAATATCGCCACGAGACCGTGATCGTCCGTGTGAGTCGTTGCCATCAATAATAAAACGTTTGGATGCCGAATTTCCCTGAAATTCAAAACAATATTAAACACTCATTATCCATCCATCACAATTATTATTCCTTTGCCCATTATTACGCGTTTATTATTATTTATTTGCTCGGACACTCACGTCCAAAAGTTAAACAACCACAAATTTGAAAATTTTCGGAAATCGAAAAAGTCGAAAATCTCAACAGGTCGTAAAATTGGACTTTTTTTTTTTTGGAAATAAATAATTTTTTCGAAAAAAAGGTGGTTTTCTTAATTTTTATCCGTTTTGGGTGAAAATTTGATTATTTTGTTTTGATGAAAAAAAGAAATCAATCTAGAGAGAGAATAATAATATTTTGAGAAATTGGAAAAATTTTGCGGATATGTAAAGATTTAGAAAATAAAAAACGAACATTAAAACCTCGAGATCGGCTTTTACGGCGTCGCGACACTCAGGATGCGTGTGTCTTCTGAGGGCGACCCTAGTGCTTTGCCACTCAGCGAACATGAGTTCCATATACCGATCTTCCGTGCCAGCGATCCACCCGATTTCGAAAATGTCCGAGGCTGGAACCTGAGGAACTCCGGGAATACCAATTTTCTCTTTCCTGTCATTTCTCTTTTTTTTCCTCTCGTTTTCGTTTTTTGTTTTGATGAAAAAGTCAAGACGTTCCTTGTCCGGACTGTTTTGATAAATACTGCAGTCTAAATCGTTGGGATTTCTTCGTCGATCGATAAAAGCCTGGAGAGCGTTTCTGTAAGCTTCGCTGGAATAAAAAAAAAAATACGATGACACAGTTTCGTCAGTCGGCGCATGTCTAGGGAGAAAAAAATTTTATGGCAGAAAAAAAACGGTCGAATTTCACGCGGAATTCGCGACGAAAAAATGCTTCGTTTTTACTACCTCGACGCCGAGCCACTCGACGATTCGAACAATATTGCCGTTGACGCGGAAATTAATCGTTTGCGTGGCGCCATATTCCGGATTAATATGCTTTTTCTCTCGATACTAGCACAATTTTTAAACCGAAGGCCAAACTGAAGTTACATGACAAAAACTTGACGCGATAACAATGGGAATCAGCGCCACCTGCAAATGTTTTGGCAGTACCGGAGGGTCACGTGACGCGATAGGTTGTTTACAAAGTTTGTTTCACTTTCGCCTACTCTGTCGTTGTCGTCTCTTCTCGTGTTTACTATTTTTTTGGCCCTTCTCGGACGAAGGTCGCGTCAGTAACAAAGTTCGTAATGTTTTACGGGTTGATGAAGTGTCGCGGAGAAATGAGCGGTTCGGAGTGTCAACAAACACGAGAATGCCGACGAATCGTTCCGCAACGAAGCATCTCAACTGTTTTTTTTCCGCGGAACCGGCGGTTTCGGCATTTGTTTATTGTGGCGGCGCTAGTGCACGCGAGAGCGTCATCATCGGAACGTCCATCTCGTGAATGTATCAACAGATGCGAAAAATGTGAGATTCTATTTTTTTTCGCACATTTGGTTAAAAATTAATTCTCGATAAATTTCTAGCCGATTCGTTGAGCATTTACACAAAAATTTATCGAAATTCTGATTGCGCGACAAACGAAACGTTTGACGTTCATACTCGATACGCGAAAGATGAAAAAAAAGTAAAATCGCTTATACTCACTTATTTAACCCGTTGATTTTGGGCGTAAAGCCTCGACGATCACGATCTCGCTGAACAATATCCCTGCAAAAAACGAACAAGAGAATAATACAACAATAGCGTAAAGCGCGAGGAATTTCCTCATCATTATTCGGTGCCGGGGTACACATAAAAAAAAATGGCTTTATAAAATAAAGCGGGTGCCAACATCGTGGCTTCGAATCTGATTCTGGGCGAGTTCATGGCTCAGGTCACACGGAAGTGACCATTTTAAATGTCTGTTTTCTGTATACAAAAGCGAGAAATAAAAAAAAAAACGAGTAATTCTATGCGCGTAGACTTCCGGTCTGACGTAACATCCGATGTATTATCCATGTTCGCCGCGTGTGGCGCTACTTTGCGAACCATTTTCGCGTACTAGCAGACTCCTTCGGAGGTACGCGAGCGGAGATTTTTAACGTGCGTGTCGAGATTCTCGAGAACAAGGTCAGCTTGAAAAAAAAATCGGTTCATGAGAGTCAAGATTCGTGTACAACAATCTCAGTCTGCTGATCTTCCCGTCGTGTCGACGTAATAAATCGTAATTAGGCTGTTTAGAAAGCGTGCAACGAGGAGTTACTCGTTGTCATAAGTCCCATTGTCTAAGATTGCTATGACTTTGCCGACATTTTTGCCGCGTTTTATGTATGTTTTGTGCTTTCCCCTCCAAAAGGCTTTTCCACCTTTCGATCTTTTCGTCTCGTTATCATTTTACGCTTTAAATCATTGTCGAGACTCAAATTGACGCTCTACGACGTTGTAATTTGTTAAATCGTCAAGACAAGTGTCGAAACTGTATTAATTATAATTACAGTGTTTTTTCTCGTACACATAACCTAACAATCATCGTTCGCGATTATTAACGAGATAAGGTTGCGAGTGAAAGATCGCGAGATGAACTTTGCTTATCGAATTAACGCATTACTATCACAAAACGACTTTATTCAGGGATCTTTCAAAATTTTGTATAAACGTTCTTGGCACCAAAACTAACAGTTTTCTCCCGTGAAGAAAAATTTTCTGACGTTTGGAATTTGAGATATTTAATTTCCAATTTTTTATTTTTCCCATCTAAACGCGTGTAAATTCAAGTCGCGTTTCTTTTGTTTTTTTCTTGCAATTTTTTAGCGAAACGTGACTTCAATTTACGTGCGTTTAGATGGAAAGAATAAAAAATTGGAAATTAAATTCATAGGAGAAAACTGTTAGTTTTGGTGCCAAGAAGTTTATACAAAATTTTGAAAGAACCCTAAATGAAGTCGTTTCGTGATAGTAATACTATAAACGCCTGACGATTAATTATCGTTGTGGAACTTAATTAAGAGGTGAAGCTTGATGAAAAAATTGAAAATAATTCCAATTCGTGGATAAATGTTGTTTTTTCAGTAAAAAAAATGTAAAATCGTGATTTTCGCGAATTATCCTCGTAGACATCGAGGATCGCTCTTGATTGGTAATAAATCGTAAAGGGGGCCGCGTTAAGGGGTCTCTACTTGGATTATTCGAGTGTATACCCCGGCAGCTGACATTACGGTCTTCGCCGGACCATCGAGCGTGACGACGTTGCCCCAAATATTTCGAAACGCTGCTTTGCGAGATAGTCGGTGAATTGTGCTCGCTATAATTAGACGAGATTTCCTCGTGGGTCCTCTCTTTTGCTGCTACCAGGTGCAATTATAAACTATTGCCTGCTCAAAAGCGGTGAAACTCGTTTTTAATTAGAAAAAAATGGTCCAGTGATTTTTTTCTTCGCACTTGAAGCATAAATTCTCATTCTCACTCCGACTGAATAGAAAATCAATGAAAATCGCTTTTTCTTCGGAATTTCTTTGATTTCCGGATTCGCTCGTAGCAATTCCGTGCGATTGATTCAAATCGATTTTCGACGGAGAAATCGAACTCGATTTTTTCAAATTTACATCAAAGTTAACACAATTGTCACATTTGTTTTTTTTTTTCTTTCTTACAAAATCGAAGAATTCTTCGAGAAAAATATTCAATGCGCACGAACCATTAATTTTCAGCATCGTTATTATCGTCGAAGCTCGAATTAATAAAAACGTGAAATTTCGAAAACAATTCAGGATCGATTTTTTATTTTGATTGGACTCGAAACTTCTTGGGTGTTCCTGCGATCTCTCTCTCTCTCTCTCTCTGTCTCTCGCTTACGCGGTTGCACGGTAGTTGTTGAACCTCGTGTTCCGTCAAGGGAGGAGCCAAGTGAGAAGAAATAGTATTAATTAAGGTTGATCAGTGGCTGATTGTCGTGAGTAATTAAACGTCTCTCGCGAAGCGTCGGAGCTTTCTTTGCAGTATAGAAACCGAGCGATATGCTAAGCGAAGCGAAGAAGCAACAGCGAACGAGAGAGAGAGAGAGAGAGCGAGAGAGAGAGAGAACGACGTTGTGGAAGAAAGAAAAATAAAGAGGGGGGGAAGGATATTTCGAATGCCACGTGTTCCAGAAGAGACCATCAACTCGTAAACAGTAAAGTTCCCATAACCTCATAATTCCGTCGAAGCGGCCGAGGAGACAAAATTTCCACACAGCAAATTTTTTTCTTCCCCCCATTTCTAAGCTTTTCCAAAAACATTTTCCCATTTCACATTAATTGCTCGAGCTCCGAGCTCTAGGTACGAAATTTTCAACTAGGAATGAAAAATTTGCCTCTTGAGAAAATTTGCCTCGCCGGAACGGAGACAATCCTCGTTCCCTTCGAACAACCCATACTCGTTGGGTTCAAACGCTACCAAACTAAAGCCTACCTGTATTACAGTAATCGTACGAGATTAAACCGAATCACGAGTGCCCTAACCGTACCCCGGTTCACTTTTATTCTCACCTCAGGTACACAAATATTCACCAAAACATACTCTTTACGCTGTACTATAGACACATTTGCATGGACACACAGCTCACTCAATATTTTGACTCACTCCTTGTATTCTTTTCACTTGATTGCAAAGATGTTGAAAATTTACCGAAATAATTGACCAGAGACACATTTTTCTGTGAAAAAAAAAAAAAAAAAAAAATACATAAGAAAAATGAAAAAAAAAACCGATTTTCTATTTTTATTTTCTGTCAAATATAATAATAATAATAATAATAATGATAATAATAATAGGAAATCTAATGATTATTATTGACATTATTATCATCGATAGTATCAGAAACAAGATTGGAATAGAAAATTAAAATAATTTTTTTTCTTTAAATAGAGAATTGTTTCTTTAGTCGATTATTTCGTCGAATTTTCAACAATTTTGCGAGGAAATGATTGTTGTACTTTGACCTTGAGGGGTATTTATAGAACTGAGACAAATATTTGTCATTTGCATTCCGGTTACTGACTCTGCTTCATAGTCGTTTACTGGCAAAGGTCGTTTCAATAAATAATTAATGATAATCGTAACGCACGTGATAAAGGATTTTTTTAAAAATTTAAATAGTTGAGTGTTGCTCATCAATGGCGAAAAAGGATTTTATGAGGCAATCGAGACGATGAAAAAAATTTATTCGATACACGAATTTGACAAGAAACAAGAAAGCAATCGCGAGTGTAATTCGGTGCGCGATCAAGCGGCTTTTTATCTAGTGACGTATCGACGAGATAGATAAGAAGTCAAAGAGAACTCTCGGTTGTGGAGCACTCGTGTGTACGTGGCTGTTTTTATTCGAGCAGAAAAACATTTTTTTTTTTTTTTTCAAATAAACCAAGAGACGGCTTTACGACAAATTACGTAATTTTAGTCTCTGCATCGCGGTTCTCAACATTTGTTTGCGTTTTAAATGAGAATCGTAAATTAGCGAGAAACGAAAAAAAAAAAAAAAAAGCAACGTCGATTTCGATCGCGTTTCGCAGCGAGACACAAATTCGACATTACCTTACGATCGATCGTTCGAAATTCGTTCCAAGAACGACGCTACTCGACAGGTTACGAATTTTTTCAATATTTAGAAACGGCATCGTCACTCGTGAATAAAAACGAAAATTTAATCACACATCACTCCTCCGAAAGTACCGACAGCCCGATAAGTATTAGCAAAAATGACGAGCACCGAGACGAAAATACTTTTGGGGTGTACTTTGGATTCGAAGCGCGGCGTCACCGATACGATTAATTTAAAATTCTTGACCAAAGACTGTCACGAGTATTAAGCTGTACGTTTTTTTTCTATTCTGTTTGGCCTCACGATGTTTCGGGAAGCTCTTGGAACTCGAGAATTCGCTTGACTAACGAAAAACACCGTGAAAAATAAACACCAGGTTTCTCGAACTCTTTTCCGACACTGTTTCAATCACGACGCTTCGCATTTTACGATTCGGAATTTTTCGTTCATTATTTTATTAGTTAGTTATAGTGAAAAAAATGGAGTGACTTACTTTCTCAGCCATTTGAACACCCCCATGACCCCCATCATACACGTAACGCAACGTCGTATGACACTTATATAAATTTTTAACACATAAATGAAAAATGTTGGTAGTATGAACAAGTGGAAAGACGAGCGAGGAACTAGCTTCGCTATTTCCCTGGCGGTAATGATACCGGCGCGTTTCCTCGTGGCCTTACAAGCCTCTGTACGTTTCAACGCTCGGTACGACGTCGGTGCTGCGCCCCCACTTTTCACCAACCTACAATCGCCATTGCGATTCTCCTTAAACATTTTCTCATCCGGTAAATCCGTTCACTCGTTCCCGATTAACTTTCTTCACTCGCTTTTCACTGATTTTCTTTTTCTCTACGTTTTTTATCATTTCATCAACGATACGCGTTTGTTTTTTTTTTCTCGCTCTCCCCCTCTCTGTCTCTCTTAAACGAGCATTAATAACTAAACATGGAGATTTATATCGTACGTTTCAAAAGCTGCATGTGTACACACTGCTCGATCATCAACGAGAATCTTTTACATTTCGTTTCGCCCTCTTTGTTTACCTTTTAACTTGAAACTTCACCTTCGACGTTCATTGATTTCTCATCGGACTTTGTCCAATCGTGAGATTATGATTTGCCGCTAAATTTCAAATTTTCGAGCGTTTTTCGATTTTTCAGTAATTTGTTATTTTTTTTATGGATTTTTACTTTTTATTGTTTGACACTAGGAAATTAGTTATTGATGGAAAAGAAATGGTAATTTTTACTCATCGTTAATGTTGCATTTTTGCAATATCAACATTTTTTGCTCGCAGTTAAAATTGAGCGTCGCTTCCTGCTGTTTAAGGTCGTTTGAGCTTTCTTGTTTGAAGATTAGCGAAGAAAAGATAAAATAAATGCAGGGCTGACATTAGCTCGATCTCGTAGAATGTAATCGCAAAATTCTTCATGTCACACAAAACGTAAAAGCAGGGGGTATATCGGGCGCGGTGCGTTTAATCGTTGCAAGAGGCAGACGTGAATCAGCGCGACGAGTGCGATAACAAACAGTAATTACCGCAATTGACAAGCCCGGTAATACATGAAAGACAAAACACGAATATCTCGGTAAACGCGTCAACGGTCGTTGCGATCGCCTACATTTATGGAGCCTTTGGAACATTCGTGAATGGTGTTCAGAGCCACCACAGCAAATCTCGTGGTGGAGAGTTGAGTGAAATATACGAGGGTTCCACATATTTTTATTACTATTTTTGAATTTTATTATTCCGTACACTCGTCGAGTATTTCATTTGTTTATTTAACAGGAACTTTCAACACAGAGTAAAATAATTAATCATTGAGTTTAGAGTAGATTTTTAAATTCGCTATTAACAATTTTTCAACATTTTTCTAATAATATTCTTTGGAAAATAAATAAACAAAACGTTTTTGTGCAAATTCTATCTAAATTAAAAAAAAAAAAGCAGAAGGACAGTCGAAGGTGCCATCGAAAATCTCCGCATCGTTCGGGATCCGATGAGCGAAAAAAACGTGCTTTCCTTCACGATCGAATTATTCCTTGGTTCACGGTGCCTTCATCTCCTGCTTGACGCAAAACTTGAAAGCTTCCCAGCCCTCGCTTCTCGGTTGAGACTGAAATGTCAAATTTAATAATGGAATGTGAGAATTGATCGTTGCATTGTGAACGAAGGAAGGCGCCTGGCGCTAGGGAACCCGGCGAACACCGGTGTCGGGCAGAGTCGATACTCTTGAGACGAAGAATATTCATTGATTCACAAAAACGACGAAGCAACGAAGAATATTTCGTTCGATGATTCCGTTGGAATCCAATGAAAAAATAATTTTTTTAATAATCGTTTGTTCAATTTCCAAAACCATGACAATTTTCGTTGCGATTTTGCGTTTGGATCCTCGAAAAATATGGTTTTATTGGTCTTGACCAATTATTGAATAAGAATCTCGAGATCTACATGACACTGGAGCTCGCAACGTTCGAGTCCAACGAAAAATATTTTTTCTACTCATTGTTTATACAATTTCAAAAATCATGACAATTATCGCACCGATTTCGTGTTTATAAATCCTTAAAAAAAAAACATTTTATCGTCCTGATTAAATATTAAATAAAAATCACGGAGTTTTGCTCAAGAAAAAACAGAATTTCGTCGGATTCCAACGACGCAAACTTCCACATGGTATAATAACGTACCTTGAATCCTCGATGAAGTCTGTCCTTCATAATGGCGATAAACTCCTTGTACGACAACTGTCCATCGCCGTCGACGTCGAAGAGAGCAAAGACTGTATCGATGATGTGGGTGGACAGAGAAGTTCCGGTGCAGATTTTAACTGCTCGCGAGAATTCGTCTACAATTTTCCAGGCGATTGAATTATGAAATGCCAAAAAAAAAAAAAAGAATCACGATAATCGCGACGTCGCGGCGATTCCGACACAAAGTCCAGGGGTTTATGGTAAAAATGTGAACGAAGGGGTTTCTACCTTTGGATATCGGATGATCGGCAAGCGTGTACATTCTCATAGCTATCGAGAAGTCGTCGAGATTGTTTAAAAACTGATAAAACACTCGGAACTCATCGAAGCCGATATCTACTTGGCGATCCGAGCGATCCAGCATCCTCTCCAAGTACTTGTCGTACCTGCGACGAGTTCCAAATGAGGTGCGATTCTACCAAACACAAATATCGGCTTTACCGACCGATAAATAATAATAACAAGAATAATTATTGTTTTTAATGAATGCATTGGTCGTGACTCACTCATCCATGTCGAGGTACGTGTATCTTAGCAATATCTTTGCAAAATCTAGCTCCGATATAGTCTCCTGACCTTTGCTGAATTCGTGAAACTCGAGTTCTAATACTTCCTGTTGAAGATTTTCCATAAATTGTCGAAAGCCTTCAAACTTTAGTTCCTTCGTTCCGTCTCTCCCGAAAAAGTGAATCATCAGCGACGTATCGATCGAGTGTCTTCGTTGGAGTCCCTTTTCGTTTCGTTGGAATTGTCTCGTTTACTAACTCTTGAAAAACTCTTTCTTTTTTTTTTTCATAAAATCTTACGTTTCCTCCGCTTTTACCTGGTCGTCCCCAAACTCTTGGTGACCGTTGTCCGAAGGCCTCGTCGTATTGGACAGGCTTTGCAAATCCGTTCTCGTGTCCAGACCGTGACGTCCTCTCCAGGCGTGGCTAAAAATGTTTTCCATCTGGAGAAGAAAGAGGAAACGTGAGAATTCAATGATTTCGGGAAAATTACATCGAAAAATGACGAGGACGTAAGATAACGTCGTGACGATTAGTTGAAAAAATAATTGTTGCGTTCGGTGCTGTCTTCCATTCTTTCCCCATTTTTTACGATTCTTATTGGTTCATGAAAAATGTACAAAACATAGCGGGATCTTGGGTGCATGCTTATAGCAATGATGCGGAATTTCGGTGGCATTGGTCGAAACAAACGAGCAGGGAATCAAATGCGGAACCGCGTGTCTTTGGGGTTTGGTTGTTCGGTACACACGACACAAAACTTACGTAAGAATTGGAGATGATTCTGTTCTCCTCGACTAAATGGGCTTCTCGAAGCTTCGCTTTTGTTGTCAGAGCCTCTTCGCTCGGAGCGACAAGAGAACGTAGCTGAGTAATGTTGAAAAATGTATCGTAAAAAAATAAACAAAATTATAATCCGATTGCACAGAAACTTTCGAGTAAAAACAGAATGAAAAAAAAAAACACAAAAGTCAAAAGCAATTTTCCCGATGGAAAAATGAGACAAACCGTGCAATATGAAAAATTGGAGTATAACGAAAATTTTTAGCAAGCGTGCGAGTGCGCTATTATTTTGCCAACGCCAAGCGATTGATCGATCGGAAATTCGATGTTGGATTTCGGCAATAATTACGCCAAACGACGATGATGAAATGCAATGTCAAGAAATTTTAGAGTCAACAGATCGTTCGGAAAAATGCAGTTATTCGTTTCCAGGATTAGAACTTTGCAAATTTCAATATTTCGACAAAATGCAGTACCGTGAGTTGTTACAATTGTTTTTTTTTTGTCTGAGATTGTTAACGTCAGCAACACCTTTTGACAGCAATGCACTTAAACGAAAGCTTTTATTTCTCCCCTCGATCTTTCGGAGAAACTCACAACTCGTTTGGTCCATTCATCCAATTCCCTGTCTTTCAGGCTACCCCCAAAGAGTTTCCGAATCTGTGAAAATTCAGTCATGCACTAAAGTTCATAAATCCGTATATATTGCGGCGCGTTGCTCATCATCATTCTTTTTTCCCAAGACTCGCAATTGCAAATCCCGATGAATATCTCTTCGCATTTCCGCCTTCCGACCTGCTCGTACACGTTCCCCGCTCGCAAGACCATTCCCACTTGATACGATTATCCCAAGTTTGTACCAAAAATATTAAGATTCTTTTATTTAAGACCCTTTCTCCTTAATCTTACCACGAGAAACTCGTTTTTGTCGACTCTCTCGTTTCCATCGGTGTCAAACATGTTGAAAGCGATCCGGAAGCCAGTTTGGGGTTCTGCAATAATAAGCACCCAGTCGGTTAGATCAGAGCGCATTAATTTTCGAATTATTTAATGATGATAAGAACAAGTATGGCGCAAACGTATAAATTCCACATTTTGCTCCGCAAGGAACATCGCACTAGTTCCTTAAATTTCCCGCGTTAAAAAAAAGACAAAAATCGTACTTGCTCTTTGATTCGAATGTATAAATTTGGTTCAACAACGATCAACAATTTTTTGGCTATAAATCGAGAGAGAAAAAAATACGATCGATCGAAACGATAATGTTTGCATTGCGATTCGAATAGGGAGATGGAACAGGAGTCTGAAGTAATGAATATAAAAAGAAACCGATCAGCAGGCACGATTTTTTTGATCCGTAAATAAAATGTTGTTTTACGAGGCAAGTCTCGTTGAATTTACAAAGCGGAGAATATCATAACTCGCGTTGGTATCCAGTATCGGTGGTTTGTGAGAGTTAGTTGGATGTTCCTTGTTGAATTTGCATACTAAATTGGCGAGCAAGATTGTCGCGAGAGGAAGAACTCACTCGTGAGAATGGAGAGTAGAAACAGGTACTCCGTGTAGGAAAGTATGCCTGCAATAAAGCGAATAAGAAACAAACACGAGTTAGAGAGGGAGATTGAGAATTTTCATGAAACTTTTGTTCGATAAAACAAAATTTCAAACGTGTCCTTTGAAGTCTCGCCGAATATGTGGGTGTTTTCGTGGTAGTGGCTACTCCGAAGCGTGGGCGTTGAATAAATATCGATCGATTAATATTACGAGGATCGTTAGAACGGTTGACAAGTCTGATGAAATTTATTGAACGTTTACGAAATAAAAAGAATAAAATAAATGAATGAGCTTCACGTGGCAGCTCCGCGCGGCGGGTACAATAAAATTTGTCACGGTTCATAAAGATCGTATCCATACGAATGAATCGTCTCTTCCACACCCCGAAGCCCAAAATGATCCAACTATTTTCTCTCTCTAATTTAACGAAAATATGTTTGTCATAATAATAAGGGACCAGTGTCGAGAGGCGAATCGGTCCGTGTGTGTGGTCGTTTTAAAAAAAATACATAAAAAGGAAATAACATCCTTCTTAATAGTCACCTTTGTCCCGGAGGTTCCGGAACATGTGTGAACTCCCGTGTCGAAGCGAGGGCGTCGCGTTTCTCATCACCTCCAATTCCTTGTCCGAAAGTACTCGCCTCTTGTGCCTCGCTGAAAGTGAAAAGAATCATCAGCACTTCGGCAAACGTGCCTTCTCCACTCTCACTTACAACTCTCGACATTGGCTTGTTTACTGAGACAACGTTTGCCTTCTTCAACATCCCGACGATAACCACGCGTCAGAGACTGCCTCAGAATTTCCATTTTATATGACAGCAACGACGTGCCAACCCCAAATATCGAAATTCCCATTTTTTACATAAATATATTGTTGATGCTCGTGACCTTTTCCAAGTTTAGAGGTTACTATCATTTTTTTGAAAATATCGACGAAAAATGCAAAATTGACAAAAAACTCAATGATTTTTCGAGAAAATTGAAACGATCGAAGGCGCAGACACTTACGCCTTGGCTCAGACTCGATCACACTGTCCAAAAAGTCCTGCGGTGTCATGTAAAGTTGACCATCGTACTCGACCGAGGCAAATTTAACGAATCGTCGTTCCCGCATCGTTAATCTTACAGCTTTCGAAAGCTCGTCTTCGCGTTGCTGCAAAACATACAATTACACGTGCCACTTGATTATATTACTGCATATATGCTTGGATTTTCCAGGCCAAAGCAAAAGTACTCGCGATAATTGTAGCTTTCCTCGCATTCTTCGTGATAACTCGATCATAGAGAGAGAACCAGTAGAATTTCATTTCTGTACAGTCAACACTCCGAAAGCATCGATCCTTTTTCGTGATTAAAAAATCTTCAATCATAATTTACAATAATTCATAAAAGAACTTTTTTTAAATTCCACATTTTCTGACTCTCGACATGATCGGAAAGCGATTTGCCACTTTGTTCGCTTTGGACCGTGAAACGTTTCCCGACGGAGTTTCACACGAAACGCGGAAAAAACAAAGAAAAAACGGCGATTGGGGATTCTTAAGGACGTTGTATGCAAACATTTTCGTCGATAGAATTCCTTTAAATTTACACAACACAAAGAGAATAGTGATATCTAATAGCTCACGCAATTTCAAGAGGTTTCGCTATATGTAGAAGTCGAGATATTTATTTTTTATAAAAATCACAATTTCCAGTACACCGCGTGTTCCTACACGCGTTTAGATGAAAGAAATAAAAAATTGAAAATTAAATATCTCAAATTCTAAACGTCAGAAAATTTTTCTTCATAGAAGAAAACTGTTAGATTTGGTGCCAAGAACGTTTATACAAAATTTTGAAAGATCCCTAAATAAAGTCGATCGTTGTGATATAGTAATACGTTAAGTCGATAAGCAAAGTTCCTCTCGCGATCTTTCACTCGCATCCTTATTTCGTTAATAATCGCGAACGATGATTGTTAGGTTATGTGTTCGAGGAAAAACACTGTAATTATAATTAATACAGTTTCGACACTCGTCTTGACGATTTAACAAATTACAACGTCGTAGAGCGTCAATTTGAGTCTCGACAATGATTTAAAGCGTAAAATGATAACGAGACGAAAAGATCGAGAGGTGGAAAAGCCTTTTGGAGGGGAAAGCACAAAGGTCAGAAAATTTTTCTTCATAGGAGAAAACTGTTAGATTTGGTGCCAAGACGTTTTTATAAAATTTTGAAAGAACCCTAAATAAAGTCGTTTTGTGATAATAATACGTTAAGCACAATTTTTCAATGATTTTCTGAATTTAAAAAAATTCTACACGAATTTGAGTGAAATTAGCTTTTCGAATGGATTTGTGAGAGTCGAGACTGTAGCTGCTGGATGAGGGAATAATCGTGTTGGCATGCTCGAGAGCGCATCTTCGATAATTGCGTCCCGATCGTTATCGGTATCAGAGCTGAAAAGGTCGATACGGCCGCGGAGAGCATCAATCATATGACAGTTGTAAAAATGTTGTTATCTGTATTTATGTGGATGATGCGCGCGATGTACGCGTTCATGTTGGAGAGAAGGATGAATCTACAGTGCGGAAGGTCCGAACAAGGCCCAGCATGATTGTTACATCAGTAGAGTGAGTGCGTATAGCGGAAGAAGTTGCTCGGAGGGCGAGAGAGAGAGAGAGACAGAGAGAAGCAAGTAATTGACTCCTTGGTTAGAAGCACGAGCGATTATGGCAGACTAACGATCAGCGTGTATCCCATCGTAGGCTGGCCGCTTGCCAGACGCGCTGAAACGTTGGAATTTATCAGCAGACGTCTCGGTACTCTTAGTGTTATTCACGACTTCCGTTTTTCATTGTTTTTCACATTGAATGGTTGTTTGAATCATTTGACTATTGAGAAGAGAGCGACGACGAAGCATTCTCGAGTGAGAGGCTCGTTTCTCACCTGGGAAAAGCGAGTGCTTGTTGCGAGATGTTCTCTGCCTCATATTTCGATTTAGAAGCTTAAAATTTGACGGCGCAAAGGGTTGCAACATCCTTCCTAACAATTTTGTTACGTCGAAAATGGTTGTTTATGATTCTCGCTAAATATGAGGGCTCTATAAATTTAGCTTGCCAAAGATTCTATCGTGGCGCGGATGAAACACCGCGCAGAAAGAAATCTCGATTTATTCGCAGGGTCATACGCGCTGACCTCCGTGGCCAGTATAGACTCTGCTCGCTACCACGAGATATTCCCTGGCCAGCAATTACCCAAGCTCGTGTATACGCCAGACTGAACATCATCCCTCCTCTGTGTTTATACACAAACTTCCTCACTGCTCCGTGGAAGCTGCAGCTGACTATATGGCGATATGAAATAATTGAAAAGTACATCGCGATAAAAGATAAAAGAAAAAGTTTCAAACTCGACGCGGAGAAGCCAAAGACTTGTATCCTTCCCGCGTATAGTCGTAAAGGAAGAATTGCGCCCACTCAACACTGCGCGCTTCTACGACGTAACTCGATTCTCCCTGCGACGCGCGTTTTACGAGCTCACCAAATGAAGACAAAACAAACCCCGGTGAATAAGGACGTACCGGAGCTAAACTCTTTTCTGCAAGACTCGCCTTTGCTTGTACGACAAGTCTCGAGCGTTCGTCTCTCCAACAACCCTCTCTTTATTCCCTGGCTCGCACCTCCCAACCGCATGCGAGACACTCACGCGGACGACACTCTGTTTTCTTATATTTTATTGTACCAAGATTTTTCGAACAATCCAGCGTGGACGCGAGCAGAAAAGACGAACGTTCAGTGGTTCTCAATAAAATTACTGAAATTCGGAAAAACTCAAAGTTGAATTTGGAAAAAATCTAATCTCATCGGACGATTGAAATAATTTGGAGAAAAATGTCTCGTGGTGCATTTTTTTTTTTTTTTTTTGGTTACTGGAGAAACGTGGTAATTGAGGGGAAACCGTGGCGGTTACCGGAGACGACGATGCGTGATAAAATTTCTCATACTCGTTGGGGTGTTTATGCGACAGTTTTTATTTCTTGCGAGCGAGAAAAGCCGGTAGCAGCTTGTAGTTATAAAATATTGTAAAACACTCCCCGGTACTTTTTATTCGCGTAAACTCGTTTTCGTCAACTCGCGGAGTTCGCATCGGAGCTTGGCGAGATTATCTGCATTGGAATGTTCGCAAAGTGCGTTGTTTCATCTCGTGTAATTTTACTCTCGAATATATACTTCGCCCCCCCCCCCCCATTACGCACCACAATTTTGTTCCTGGAATTCCATTCCAAATATTAAAAAATCGTTTTATAATTTTTCCAATTCTCGAGCCTCCGATTCACCGAATTCGTGACTTTTTTTAAAAACTTTTTCGTACAATCTTTATAGCGTGATTACTCGAATCGGTTTCGATCAAAACGATCTCTCAGTTCGCCAGTGTCAGTTTTGCCGAAATTTTGAAAAGCGACCACCAAGTGATTCAGAATTTTGAAGGGTTGATTGTGACTGTCGAGCATGGAGGAACTTGCCTCTGGACAAAGTGAAGTGTTCAAAGGTTAAAAAGCAATATTTGGTGTGCGGACACGAGGGTCGAGAAACAAGAATATTGCGGAGGGAGGCAGGGAGAGAGGGCGAGAACGATGAGAAAACTCAAAGGTAGGCAATTACGCCGCGAGTGGCCGCGTTATTCAGGAGATAGAGTTTGGCGCAACGATAGCGCGAGGGTCTAATTTATGCGTGTTCGTAGAGCGAACTGCCACTCGAGGCGAATGGTCCGCGAGAAGGTTTGAATCCTCTGCTCAAGTCAAAAAGACGAGTCCATTTTTTTTCCCATACGAAAAAAAAAAACACGTAAAAATAGTTCAACGAGAAGATCTCGCGGAGGGTTCGGACTGGCGAATTGGACGAGTATACTTTACGTAGGCGATAAAACACACTCGTACGAACTGACGGAGCATCCACGTGTCTCACTCGCTCTGTGTGGCAAAAGTGCTTCTAGAAAATAAATCAAATTTTTCTAAAAAAATAAAATAAAAACCGAGGAAAACACGTTTGTTGTGTCTTGGCTAATTGGCACACGATCAATTTATCGGCTCGGAGAGGTTTTCTCCGAGGCATTGACTTCGATTTAATTCGGTCAAGGTGTCTGTCCTTTTTATTCTTTTTTCAATCTCCCACTTGGAACAATTTTAGTCTTCGTTCTGAATTTCGCACGAAACTTTAGGCTGGAAAAATACAGAACGCATCACTCCAAACCCGAAAGAACAAAAAATAAACGAGTCAATGGCATTTCGCTGCGGGATCGAGAGAAATCTCGCGTGGCGCCACTTTTCCCTCTTGTTCCTCCGCACGTTTGCGAATCCTCGAGCTCCATTTGCGACGTCGTAAATATTGTCTATATGCTTGATAAGTTGCTCTCGTGTAGGCGTCTCGACCAGATTTTGTAATTCTAACAAAAAATAACAATATTTCTCGTACAGTTACATCGCAGCTTGCGTATTTTTCTTTTATTTTCAATAATATTCGTACAATTTCATGCTCGAGTAATTTATGACAAAAACTTGAACGAGGATCGAACACCCTCTGGGAAAAGTCAATTAATATTTTATCGTGTTGATCGCGAAATGTCAAAAAAATTGTCGACAGAAGACGATTTCTATTTAGTTACTCGATGGATACACTGGGTCAATATGACCCGGAGGGCAATTCATCCGCTAATAATGAGTTGCTCTTTGGGTGGTTTTCATGGAAACTGACAAAATGTCAAATTCGTCATCTAGGGCAGGGATGCTGAACAATTGGGCTGGGTCAAAATGACCCAGTGTGTCGACGGAGGGTTGAATTCGTCCAATTTCCAGTCTATTATTTCTTTCGTGCTTTTATGATGAGATTCTGGGGAGAAATATTTTCCGATACCCCCGCATGTTAAAAAAAATTGTTTTTATAGAAAAAAGTTCTACACACGAACGAAAAATCTATTTCGACGATTAGTTCTCGATAAACACAGTCCGAGGGTCTGTTTTTTTCACGAGACGATCTCCGAGGTGCCCGAGGGCCCAGATGCACCGAAAGCGAGTTTACACTTTGGCGGGAAAAAGTATTCATGCGTAGAAAAAAAAACGTATTTTTACGATTTATGAACTGCGTATGCGTTCACATAAATTCGTCGCATTGGATCGTGACGCTGAACGTTCGCTCGGGGTTGTCTTTGAGGATTTATGGGGTACGAAAGGTCGCTCGTTCTAATCTTCTCATCCGTCGAATTCTCTTAAGTGTAGAGAACGGGAAACGGAGCAGCCGGCTCGAGTTTACTCGACGAAAATTGTTCGAGCAACCGGAAGAATGTTCCGTGTCGTGCGAGAAAAAACATATTTTTCATTTTGCCTCCGAACGATCGATTTTTATGTTTTTTTCGAGCTGGACTTGAAATTCTCATGTAAATTTTTTTCCGCATTTTGAAGATTTCGCCGCGCGAAACTCGATCGTGAAATCAACTCGCGTACACATTGATTTATACGCGTTGGCATCTTTTCGCAAACCCGGTAGCTCGCGTGTCGGAATCATCAAGTCGCGCAGCGTCGATTCCGGGAGAGTCGATCAGGCGATGGGAACCCTTGGCATAGAGAAATAACTCGCTGCGCGTGATAATGACGGGCGTGAAAAAACATTATCCCTCACATTATCATCGCAACTATATTACCTTTTTTTTTCTTCGTCTCTCCCGGAATCAATCTCGATGTTTGATTTGCAATAAAAACGAAGGAGCAGTTGTACACCTTGGGAAAAGGTTGTGAGCGCCTCCGGCACCCTTGGAAATGTTGGATAAATTTCCGTGTAACGACATTCGTTCGCTAATCAGGCTGGCCGATTAAATATTTGCATGAATTTGCCTTTGGCTACGTTGTCGATAAATGGTACGCGTCGCGATAAGCGCGTTGACATTTTCTGTCAACGTTCGTTAAAAATACGAAGGAAAATTCTCATTTCATAATCTCGAGCCCATCGCGTGTGTTTTTTTTATATTTATTCAATGATCCGTTTGTTACTCGATAAATTCAAAATGATCGTTCTTCGTTCCGCCGCACAACATCGAAGTAAGTGAAAAAACAATTATTCGTTAACGTCGACAATGAGATCGTCGCGGCCTCGTGCTCTGAAATAATCGCCCCGCGACATTGTCTCCGTCGCGAAGAAACGAGATTGAAAAATTTAATCGAAAAATATCTCGCAGAATTTCATCTCGTTCAATATGCGTCGTCGTTTGTTTTTTGTTTTTTTTTTCTTTTGGAGTAATTGACAAAGATGTACATCGCATACCGATATCAAGATTTGTTTATGTTACGAGGTAATTTCGCTGACGGTGTCGAGAGGCTCACACTCTATCAATTCAAGCCGCGCGCGTTTAATAAACGCGTTGGCTCTCTGGCACGACAAAATTTCACCGAACTCGCAAATCACTCGCTCGTTGTTTTGCTTTTTGTGCATACATATTTATTTATTAATTCAGCGAGATGCACGCGGTCCGCCGGCATAACCGGCCAATTATCGTCTCGATACTCTCGCTCCACTTTTTTCTTCTTACGAGCCTTTTTATTTTGTTCGTTTGGTTCGCGCGTACTTGCACCAATCTCGGTGCGGCGACTCTCCGGACCTTGTCACGTTTATAACGAGCTTGTACAAACGTGTGAATTCCAATTTGAATAATGAGATACGCCGAGTGTTAATATTGGTGCATCAAAGATAATCACGATGCGCGGCCTGCGTCGGCGTTCCACTGAGGCCAACCAGCCAGCGCGCATCTCGTTCCAACCACTTGGCATAATTTGACTTGTTCCCCTGCGCTGCTGCGTCTCTGCATCCTCGTATGCCTCGTCTATGTACCTGTGTATGTAAGAATTACCACTGCTTCGTACGCATCTTCTCCATGTGAAGCAAACTGCCCCGTGAAGACAAAATACACTATGGGTCAGAAGTATTTTTTCAATTATTTTCCGAATCGCAATTTTTTCGAAAAGCTAAAAAGCAACTTCTAGCCAGATTTTCTGAGGATCACGAACATATTTTTTCTCATGATTTTCACGTAGTTGCCCAACTAGAACAGTTTACTGAAAAAAAAGTAATTTTTCAATTATTTTCCGAATCGCAATTTTTCCGAAAAGTTAAAAAGCAATTTCTAGCCACATTTTCGGAGGATCACGAACATATTTTCCCTCATGATTGTCACGTAGTTGCCCAACTCGAAAAGTTTATTGAAAAAAAGTATTTTTTCAATTACTTTCCCAATCGCAAATTTTCCGAAAAGCTAAAAAGCAATTTCTAGCCACATTTTCGGAGGATCACGAAAATATTTTCCCTCATGATTGTCACGTAGTTGGTGGCCGACTCGAACAGTTTATTGAAAAATTGTTTGATTCGTATATCCGATATCGAAAGACCAGTGTTCGAGTTCGATTTGTTTTCAATGAACGATCGCTAATAGGGTGCAATCACGATGCGAGTGATGGTTGACTCGATCCGGGGGCGATTGAGCTTGTCTAATAATTTGTAACCGGGCAGGTAGAAAATGATGTGAATCTCGGATGATTCTTGACAATTTGGAACGAGTCAAAAGGGCCGCTGTGCTCTTGTGAATATTGTGATTACGCGAAATGAGGGAAAGATGATTATTACGAGGAGAGAGTATGGGTTTGGAATTTTTTAAGCGTATGAAATACTTTTGGTCCGTAGTGTATATTCTGCTTCTGGTGTATGAGCGAGCGGCGGAGGGAGGGGGTACCACCGTGATATTCTTCACTCACTCTCCGGTATATACTTACGGAAAAACCGTCCAAGTTCCTGGAGAGATATTGTGCACATCCATGGTCGTCTTTTCCCCCGGCGGATCGTGTATTTTGCTTCTGCAGCAGCCGATTACCCGGCGCGAGAAATTGAAATCAGATAACAGTGCTTCGAGCACACCCAACCCGCCAATTGCGCTCTCTTGCATTTGCATTGGAATTACTCGAACCCCCCCTGCTTCCTCCTCGGCCTCTCTCTCTCTCGTCGTACACTTTCGCTGTTTCTCTCTTTTTCTCCTTCAATTACTCCGGCGTCATTTTTATCGATCCCCCTTCTTGTCCGAGCGTCTTCCGCGCTCGTATTTATCGATCAATGAAATCCACGAAATCAGGTCATTCATAGAGCAAAAACTGATGCGCGTCGCGTCTTGCCATCTAAATCCTCCGTAAACAAAAAGTCGTTCCTCAATGTCAATTCTATCAACGCTCGAAATATCGCTCCTGCTGAACAATTCCCTCACGATTAGTCTCTCCGGTAAGAGTCCATCAATTTGTATCAGCGAGAATGACGACGTGCGACGCAGAAATATGTCGACGATGCCTCATTTATTCGTGCGCGGAGGGTGGATTGTCCGCGAATCCAGCTGCCGGAATGGAAACATAGTTTCGCAACGTTGAATTCGCATCGTTGATTTTTCTTTCTCCATGTCCAGTGGAGTTTCCTCATTTCGCTGCAATTTTCGCGTTTCGTAGAATTTGGCTCGCGACCACGTGTTTAACATACTTTTAGCAAATTGTTCACGAGGCCCCGAGAAACGTCGTGTGAAACGTGTGTCTCTTTTCGTATGACAAATCACACGTGACGCGACGTCGTTGACTAGAATGTTGAATTATCAAATTCGTGCGAATAAAAATAGAATTTTTCCATGCGATCCTACGACGCAATCTTAAATATCATTCATTTATAGAAGTGTTAAAGCAAAATAGGAAAATGGTGATTGTTGGAAGGCACAAAGTATAACAGACTCGGGAACGCTCGTAACTCAACGAGAGATATATAAGCCCTTTGGTCTGCATGCTGTTTCGCATCACCATCTCCCTCTCTCTCTCTCTCTCTCTCTCTCTCTCGCTCTTTCCTTTTCATAGTGTCGATATCTGTAGCACACGTTTCGTACACATGCACTCTACTCGCAAAGTGTGTCACAGAGACAGGCTCTATTAATAGCTCTTGCTGATGGGGAGGTGTCGGAGTCTGAGGGAGAAAGAGAGAGAGAGAGAGAGCGAGAGAGAACGTCCGTCGATTCCGGATCGAGAGTCTCGACGCTCGGTGTCGACGAACCTGCAGAATCGAGGGGCATCAGGCCGCGAGAACACACTTTCATTCACCGTGTACTATCGACACAACGAGCCAGCATCCCGATCGCACTCCCTCCATTTACAAAACTCATCTCCGCACCAGATGATTTTCAGAAAAAAAAAAATAGACGCGACAATTTTCTTTCGAAACTCGCAACCACATATTTTTCTCCTTATATCATTATCTATGAATTTTTATCAAATTGCCCATTAGAGATTCGATTAAAGTGATTGATAAGTCGAGATACCGAACGAGTGAAAATAACTAGGATTTGAATGATTGATCAGTTCCTCTAATCTTGTAAACTTTGAACATTCGTTTCCACTGATTATTTTTACATCGATCTACATGCGTTTCGAAATAATCTTCTCATTATAAGAATTTCATTGATGATCAGAATTGTAATTGCCAAAAGAAGTCGCCATTTTTCTTTTACTTTTTGATAGTCAATGATCAACTCCGTAGACTTTTTGTCTTTCGTAGTGCGTTGCTGGGAAAGCAGTTTCAAAGGATTTCTTTGTGATCGTTGAATGACATTGGGTGAAACGTTTTCCAAGCTGCATGTTCTGTTGGATCGCATTTGGGTGGTCGTTGTGTGGTACAGTTTGATTGTGAGATTATCGTTGGACGCGTTCCTCGGCGATGCAAAGGGGGAAGCCAGAAATCATTGATCAGGATACCCGATAAAATCGAGCCTCTCTCTCCCTCTGGCTTGATCTTTGGTCGCTGTACCAACGTATTCTGTTACCGTTTTGAGATTTCGTTGATCTCAATACGATACTCAATACGATGTTCGTCTCGAACAATCTTCACCGATCGAAGAATCTCGTGTTTGCCTTCACGATCAGTCCGATCTTATTAGTTTATGTAGCAATGGAAAAGGGCTGGGTAAAAGCTTCGGGAAAATAGAAATGAGGACCCTCATGACCTAGGACACTTGTGGAAGATTTTTCGAGAAGATCATCCGCCAGGATGATAAATAACAATTTTTATTGCTGCATAAAAACGTCTCGATTTTGTTTTTTCATCGGCAATTTCAATTTTTTTTTCTCAAAATGATTAATTTTGAGAAAAAAAATTAGTTTTATGACTTCGCGTTAAATTATTTTGTCATTAAGACTTTGGATCATTGTGTCAGGAAAAAATACTCGTAAGAATTGTTCGACTAATTCGCATCGAGAGACTACCTTCCAAATGAATTTGGACGTCGAGAGTTATGCTGATTGGCAAATTAATTAACAACGTAGAAAGTAAGCTCAATGGTAATTAATAATATTGGTGTATGGAGGCCTAAAGAAGCGTGAAATTAGCGAATTGTAGTGGCTGGACAAGCGTGGGATGAAATGAATAATACTTGTGAGCCCGCGTGTGTAAGCTCGAGCCAAATGGGCGGTGTGGCGCGGGGTTGGAAGGAACGAGGAGCCTGATCGCGTGTTACCGAGCTATGAATCAGGCCCGAAACAATGCGAGTAATTGAATATTTTGAGGGATCATGATTTAAGAATCGCTCTGGGCGATATTCCTCGTGAAGAGTCGTCTTTTGTAACAGCCAGTGGATGTTTTGTTGTTTTATCGGTCGCGTACGTACCCGAGCCGCTGCTATAACGCAATAAATAATCATTTTCAACGTCCGCATACAATGCGTATGGATATTTATAAAATTATAGACACTATCGTTCAAAAGTTTCGACGCCGCACGAAATATCAATTTTTCTTAAAAAAATCCTCGATTCTCTGTTAAAAACAGATTTTCCCACATTTCAACAGAATATTTCCTTGACACGCTGCGGAAAAACGAAACGAGACTGTAGTCCCGGAATGACGAAACTTTTGCCAACACAAAATAATATTTATTCGATCGTGTTCGTCAACATTTCTATATTTTTCGACACGACGACGATCTCAGTGTGATAATAAATAAAATTTTCCCCTCTCCTCGGAGAAATGGCTGTAACTTTTTTTCTATATTCGGAACTGAAACTAAATCCGATGCTCGTTTTTTTTTTTCGTTCATGAACTATACATTTTCGAATTGTTCGTCAATTATTAATTTTCCGAAAATAATTCATCGGAATGCAATGCAGTGAGCTCTATAGCTGCGCGAGAGATTCGTCGATGAGCATTCGAAAACTTTTGAGAGCAAGTGTAATATCGCGGGCAAAGATTGTGCCGTGCGGAAAATCTTAAATCAAAACTAACTCTCACTTTATATGCGCAACCCCAAAGTGTGTAGTGCGTACGTATGAAATAAATACTGAAAAGATGCAGGCTAGCTAGCGGTGGGTTGTGAGTAACCGGAATGAGGATTCCGAACACGCATCCAGACAGAAGAGTACGTGCACTCAACACCTTCGACAAGGGTTGGGAAAAGAAAAAAAAAGGATGAAATGATTGAGAATATAATAACAATAATAACGATAATAATGACGATAAAAAGTGCTTTTGCAAACGAGAACGTGTGTACAGAGTAGATCGATAATGCGGGGCATGGCGAACGCGAGGATGACGATAATTCTTCATAATCCGCACGAGGATCGTCCGCTCTCTCTCTTTTTCTCTTTTCCTCTTTCGTTGAGCTCGGCGACCAAGTCGATCGAGATTTATCGATGATTCCTGGTGGAGCAGCGCGTGGTCGATCCATCATCCACGTGAGACTCTTTAGTCTTTCTCCCTCGCGTTCGCCTCTTCTCTCTTTTATTAGTATTTTCTCTCCAGGCTTCGTATGTACATGCACGCGGTCCTTGTTCCTCTCCTCGCTCTGTCTTTCATCCTTTCTCGTTCGTTGCGGCAAAGTCTCATGTGGGAGGAACTTTGGACGCGAGAGCCATTAGTCACTGCAGGTATATACGCGAGAGAGCTCGTCAAACGAGACGAACATGACGATGAGAGCAGCATGTTGGACGTTCACTGATAAACAATTCTTTTCCACTTTTTTCTACTTCATTCTGCTTCATTCTCTCTCGGTGTCTCGAGTAACATATGCCGCGGTTTTTACTTGCGACGTTAAATTGAAGACTACCGCATCCCGTTGCCTTCCGTTCCCCGGGTTTGTTAATCTTCATTCTGTTTGACGTTACATCCTCGTTCCCTGACGTTAACCGATCTCGCGATTGATTATAATCGATGCGTAATACCAATGGCGTCGGATTAATGGAAAGTTTAATGTTCGGGAATTATTCTCGACGCGGCCATCGTCGCAGATTGAATCTCCGTGTGAGCTTCCGGTTGTCGATTCTCGAGCCTCCGAGCTCTTTACACGCAAGTAGATGAAATGCATGCAGTCGGACTTAATCGTCGTCAATCTCGATCCTATTTTTTTCATATACTTTGCAAGCTTAATGCCGCAAAGAGAGGAAAACTCTCTGGCGAACGCAAGTTGCGGAATGTTCGGTTCAATTGAAGAAACGAGACAGCGCACTCTCGCGTCTGCGATGAGGGTATAAAACGAGGCGAACGTCAGCAGAAATCTCTCGTCACTTCTCTGCCAAGAATTCGACAAGAATAGAGAGCGGGAGAGAGAGAGAGAGAGAGAGAGAGAGGGCGAGAGAAATGGACTCGGTGCACTTGGAGGCTAAGATCTCATCTGCTTAGACGATGCGAGTGCACAATTCTCCTGCGAAAGAGTTTTCAGACGATTCCGCATCATTCATCGATTTGTTTATGCGTTTGAGGAGTGAAGCTTTCTTGGTTGAAAAAAGATTTATCAACAGTAGCGCCGCGGTTTTACGAGGCTTCTATTTACCGGGGCAAGACGGTTGAAAGAAAAATATATACTCGGCAAGGATCTGACAGCTTGCGAAGATGAAGATTCGCGAGTCTTTTGAGAGCTCCCGCCTCCGATGTCCGGGAGAAAGAGAGAGTGAAGCTCCTGGGCGCGAACTCGAGACTTTGATCGAAAAATAAAAAAGTTGCGAGAGGATTTGCGCGTACCGCCGGCTTTTGCCGAGCGAGAGAAAATCTTTGCTCGTCTCTCGTCCGTCTGACGCGAATAACGTCCGTTATCGCGCGCTCGCCCTCTCCTCGTATAACGAAACAAGACTCGAGTCATTGCTCAAGGTGCCGAATAACCAAAAGCGTGTGTGTGTGTGTGTGTGTATGAGAGAAATTGGTTGCCCCCGCAGGCGACGAAAACTGGTAAGGGTCTGAGAAGCTGAATCACCGATTCGAAAAGACGTGCTAGGGCGCGAGAAAAAAGTGTAACAAAAAACACGAGTACCGAGAAGTTGAAGAGCGCCGAATACTCGGAGAAAAAAACGGCTAAAGCGATTCGTGCATGCGGCGTCTCCTCAGCGTCTGCTTCACTCTCTGATGTATACCTGACAAATTCTCCCCCGCCCCCTTACTGATAAACTCGTACTCGAACATGCAACACTCGCTTTTTACCAATTGATAGTTGTCCAACGGCCAAGTGAAATCGAAAGCCATTCCCTTTAAGCGCAAATTTATTCGGTACCGTCGGCTTCAAGTATCGAAAGATCGTTTCCGCAGCAAAATCTCTTTTTGTAAAAAGGACAAATTTTTTAGGTTGTTGGGTATTTTTTATAATTTCAATGCCATAAACGTTGTCGCAGTATTGACAGACGACGATTTTCTATCGAGTTGTTTGGACAGTGATCGGATAATGACATAATACCGATGCCAGAGATAAACGGGACTGTACTCGCGAGAAAAAAGTTGGTAAAAAGAAGCTGCTGATGCGAGTTCGATCGCGATCCATGTAGTATCCACGATCGACGTTGGCGATTATCCTTTTCTCGGGTTGTATGTGCGATAGATAGCAGCGAGATAAACGCAGTTATCTTCCGTGTCTCTCAGGATCGAGCCACGCTCATCTCCTTTCCGTTTCTCGTTGCTCTTTTTTTTCTCACATTCTCAACAAAGTGAATCGCGCGCGGTGTGTTGGGTACAACAACGCGCGTAGCAAGGATCTCGAGGTCGTTATCCTTTCTCTTTACTTGCGCGAGAGCGCTGCATGCGCACGGAGGGCTGCTTGCGCCGAGAGAAGAATAAGATCACTCGTGTACGAGCAGTCTCCTTGTTGAGACGTTTCATCCCGTCAGCGCGCGAGTGGAGCGAACAGAAAATTCCTTCAAAGCTTCGAATAACACTTAAAGTCCGCTGATGCTGTCGGTACGTGAATGTCTGTACTTAATCAGTCAAGATCACCTGCTTACTCTTCTCTTTCTCGATCTCTCCCTCTCGCTTCTGATTGTTTGAGAAAAAACAACGTATTGGAAAAGACCGACACGGATGAAGAAGCTTAAGCCCTTATCATTGCGATTCGATCGATAGGCCGCCATCGATCTAAGCGATCTCTAAATACCCGCTCTTCCTTTTATCTCGCTTCTTCACTATCCGGTTCTTCGACCCGTTCACCCGTAATCCGGTTGGTTCCGCGGCTGGCTCTTCTCGCGAATCAATATGTTTACCATCCGGAGCAAAATTTTCTCTCTCTCGCTCTCTCCCATCTAGCGGAACCTTCGGGTAAACATTCCGGTTGAATAACACTTTTTCTTTTTTTCCCGAAAGGATGGCAGCGGAACGAAAAATAAAATAAAAACTCCGAGAAGACTCTGTTCTCTTTTGGGCTCGACGCAGAATTGTCTCGAGGCGTTCGTAACGCCCCTCCTAAAGTTTGGCTATGAAGAATAGATAGATGCGTCGATAGCTTCGCCAACAACGCCCTCGACGATTAACTTTATTTTATATTGCACAACCCCCCCCCCCCCCCCCCCTGACCATACATTCAAACCCATCTTGGTTTTGGTATCTCTATTAGAGTCTCGGTTCCTTCGAAATTGCCCTAGGCCTGCTGCACTTTTGATGCACACTTGTTTCTCCTCCCTCTCTCTCACTCTGTCGGGCTTGTAATTATCACATCTTCTTTCATAATTCTTCGTTCGTACGATAATTCAGGCCACCCGCTTGCTTCGAGAAGAAAAAGGGAAATGAAAGAAAAAAATGAGCCATCGCGAGCGCTGTTCTCTTGGCGAACATAGGTATCGATCGATAATACGCCTTGAGCTCTTTCAGTTTTGTATAATTTATGAATATATTCGTATATAAAACGCGCCAATGCCGAACGAGTGACTATAATCTCTTGATTAATGAATAAGTAAGTCGAGGATATCATATAGTCGGTGAATTTCTCGCGTGGAAAGAATCAACGAAACGCGATTTCGAAGTGGGCGAAAAAGACAGAGCGAGAGAAAGAAATATTTCATGCAAGCGCAGATGAGCGCACGCAATTCGTTCTCGCAATATTTATCGGGCTATTTATTTTCGCAACTATAATAGGTGCGCAGGGGAAAAAACGTTTCACCGTCGTTGCATCGGCATAGCCCCGAGAAATAACTTTTGTACATTTCTCCCCCAGCAACCCTCCCCCCTGCTCCATCATCTTTCTATTTTCCTCTTTCTCTCATCTCGCTGCGGCTCATTCACTTTTTCAACTCTTTGCACCTGTCCGTCCTCTATTTCGCAAACTGCTCGAGAAAGTCTCCCGTGTGATGGCTTTTACGACGAGAGAGAGAGAGAGAGAGAGAAACGAGCGGAGAAAGGAAAAGAGGCAGAGGGACGAAATCGTAATTTGTAAGAGTTCTGGATCGTGCTTTTGAGAGCTTTATTCTCTTGTCTCGACGCGGCGAGGCCTCTCGCTTGACTCACGTTTAAAATTGGCTTTGCCGCATGCATTTCACCCAACAAAGTTTCACGAGTCCCTGACTCTTGTTCGCATAACCACCTGCGCAGTAAATTTTCAATATCTCATTCCCCGCACTCGCTGATTATTTTTGGGCCCGTCGAAATTCAATTAGAATTTTCCCAAAATTCGCTATTTTTGCTGAAAATCCAACTTGCCAAGATCGAAACTTGCCTTCCGTTTTGTTTGAATATATCAACCGAAGAAAAGCTTGGATGCCTCTCATCTTTTCGAGAAATAAAAACGACCGCAGCATCGAAATTAATTTTTTTTTCCATTGTCCAACGGCCGCATAAATTCGACGGCAGACCTGACAGGCTTTTCGAGAAATATCTGAAAAACTCTGGACGCCTTGTTATATTACAAGCCATTCAGATTTTGTGGCATGTCATTGAGAGCCCAATCGTTATATAAGTTTATCCAAACATCGCAATGTGTGCGTTAGCATGACACAAGCTTTAATTACCAATGGGTTGGTCGCAGTCGTAAAGTACGCGACCACTTGAGAGTTTTGTCTCATTCTCCCTTTCGTACGAGAGATTCTTCTCTCCCATACGTTGCGGCCAGCATGTACGCATAAATGTCCTGCAAGGACAAGAGTTCGAAGGAACACAGCAGAGACCATAAAGCAGGATAGACCCGAAGACATCCGTTGGAGAGACGTAAGCGCACGCCACGACGGAAAGAGAAAACGACTGCGAGAGCAGAGAGTGTATAGAAAAGTAAAAGAGGAAGACGAAGAGGAAGGAGAAAGCAACCAACAGTTTCGAGGATCAACCACCCACCGCGTAGTCCACGTACGTGACTTGGTACTTTATGGCTTTCTCGATCTTGAAACGTTTCAGCTTGGTCAATACATCCATGATGTATTTCCCACCAAGAGACGTAACTAAAAAAACATACACAGACTATATTTGAACTTGGAAATCATTGGGCGTAATCCCTCTCGTTTCGTATATTATTATCAAGCCTTTTTAACGTGTACACATAAAGTTTCTATAAATGACTTGGAAAAAGTGCTTCTTCGCCGGTCCGAACCCTTCCAAGACCCCATGGGGTGAAATTATCGATTCGATTATTTAAATCTGGCAATTAAGACATTTACCGAAATACCCACGCAGAGGGAGGCACCAGCACGGTAATTAATGGCTAAACGGCATATTAGAATTTTGCATCGTTGGAATCCAACGATCGTGTTCTTTTTTCTATTGGAAACTCGTCAATGACCGCGTGACAGAAAAAAACTTGTGCTCCTTGTTGCCTTTTCGCAGGGGCTCGAGAGCCAATCGCTCTTCCTCGAGTGGAATCATTGATAATGTCAAATTACTCTATTCCCGTCGATAACTTGTCTCTTCCTCCTGCCCCTCTCCTTTCTCATGACACACACGATGAATATCTCTAATTCGTCCAAATTATCCTGTCGTGTTACCAATTCTAACCAATTGGCAATAAAACGTTGATAATAATGTCGAAAGAGCAGGAACTCTCCTCTCGGGAAGATGCTCAGGGGCAGAACGAAATTCTTGAATCGTGTTAAGAGCTCTATACCCAAACTCTCTTTTACACCTCGGGCTATCACGCAAAGCTCTCCAATTGACTTTTTATCTCTTTTTCTTTGCACGTTTATTCTTCGTTCCGCTCTTTGAAAACACGAAATAACGTTATACTTTTTACTTCTTTTTCGCCTCGATTTCACGCCGTTTTTTAAACCTATTCATTTTCGCTTTCGCGTAATATACGTGGAAAAAAAACGACTCGCAGAGAATCTTCTGGAATCGATAATTTCGTGATTAGCCGCAGCACAAAATTGACGTTTTGGTGTCAATTTTTTTTAAATTCGAAATAAAAAATGTTGGAAATTTATGCGCGATCGAAAATTTGGCGTTTTCGAAAATCAACTGGCTCGAAATTAACCAACAATTGGGAATTTCGTGGAAACTCTGCAAAAGGGCAATTGTTAATTATTTCGTTCTCATAATTATCGCGTGCGATTAGTGAATTTTCTATAATTCGTCGATCGAGCCATTAGAGCGAAGGTCGGTGACGGAGGTAAGTTCGATTTAACGCTCTCCTGGCCAGCGATTAAGCGCATACGATGAGCTTTTTATCGCCGAGATGCCCGATCTTCGAAGCTGATGGTTTCTGTAAAAATCGGAAGGAATCCGAGACACAGAGGGAGAGAGTCGTGAGTTTGAAAAAAAAAAAAAATGGCAGAATCGCGGGAATCCTGAAACATTAGCAGCGGAGGGTGTGTGTGGAGGATACTGAGAAGCAATAGAGCGAAGAGGAAGAGAAAACCGCTCGCGTAGTAGTAGCGCAGCCGCAGCTTAGCGATGATAACGAGTACTCATCGTTACTCCAGCAGTTTTGAAACGATAATAAGGGCGGTTAAGATGCTCGCGAACTGGATCGACCAACTGTGCGACTATCATGATCTATGGGGATTTCCATGACGTTGAAATTTGCATCAATCGAACTCGAGTTTCTTTCTGTATCATCGTCCCCGCATACTTCGATGCAGTTTCGATTTATTCTCAGTTTCTCTCGTTCAGTAACGCGGACGAAATGAGCAAAAAACTTGAGATTCCCTACAAAAATGGAACGATAAGAAAACTATCGTCTGATTGAAAGATTTTTGTTGCCTCCCACAACGAAAACTTCAACGCCTCGAATTCGAGCACAAAAATTCAAAAAAGTTAGATTTTCGTGTTGAGATTTGAACCGGAAAAACCCGTACTCACGCACACGACGCTACGCATGAGTGTGCGTGTACGATGACGCCGCGTGCGTTGTTATCCTTGTGATGTGAGGCGAGGAGCAGAGACGACGTTGAAACGCGATCGGAAGGCACGTTACGAGGCCGAGATTACGCGCAATGTCGATCGATGGATAAAAATTGACGGGCGTCGCAATTGGAACGTTTTATATACACGCGGAAAGACGCGCGCAAAGAATCTCTCGTTCCATAGGACTGTTGTACACAATATTGATATGCATATCGTAAAAGTGTGTGGGAACGTGCGTGTAGGCGATGTGACGGGAGGGCCACCGGAGTGGATCGCGCCTCCCTTGCAGAAACAGACGCCGCGTGGATCGAATTGCGATAGGCATCTAGGCGCCGCCACCGCGCGCGTGCAATCCATTTTATTTCTTCGATCTCTCTGATGCATCGCCGATTCATTTTTCTTCACAAACATTCGTCACTGTTTTCGTTTTTACGCTTGATTAATCCAATGAAAATTTATGGGGCGATGACACTTTTCGCAGTTGAAATCCAAAATTATTCCGGAAAGTTCAATTGTTATCCGTTAAAAAATTGAATGATAGTTTCTTGCGGAAATGTTGAGCAATTAGTGTCGATCATTCGACATCCACGATTTTAATGATACCTTTTTCAATATAATTTGGTCAATGTGTGTGGGTCCATTTATCGCGGATATAATACTGGAAGCTCGCTACAAGGATTTAATGAAATAGCGGAGGGTACGAATATCAAGGTGGCAAAGGTCCCGCACCTGGTCTTAATAGGCCACACGCACGAGAATGAAATAGAAAGGAAGAAGAAGAGAAAGAGAAGAAAACGAAGAGGAAGGAAGGAGGAGGAGGATGAGGAGGAGGAGGAGGAGGAGGAGGAGGAGGAGGAGGAGGAGGAGGAGGAGAAGAAGAAGAGTTTATAGAATTAGTAGCTGATGTTCTCTTCCTTCTTGTTGTGGAGCAACCCAGTCAGGGTCGGCAATCATCAAAGACTAAGGCTCGGAGGCTGTTGCGTCCGAGATATGTTTCTGAATCCCTTCCCGAAACCCGCCTGTCGAAAATTGCTCCGACGATCGTTAGCCGAATACCTGCACGAAGGTGAAATTGAAAATTTGAATAGCCTCGCGTGTGCCCTACCGCCGAGTACAGAGTCTTGTCAAACTTATTGTCCGTATCTCGACTTTTCTTTTTCACCGTTATTCAATTTTTTTTAGGAATTTTTATTTTCGCCAGAAGTATTCTCTTCTCTAATCCGTTTGTAATCGAAAAACTCGAAGGGAGTTTTTGAGAAACTGCAGCAAAAACGTGCTTCGCAACGAGAGCAGCAGGACCGGAGATTTATCATTTTTTTTTTTTTTTCGTTAATTATTATTAATGTTTGTTAAGCTTCTTTTTTCCCAAGTAACTGGAGATTTTTTTGAAGCCACGCTTGTTAGCTAATTTTTCAAGCTCCGGTAGTCGATCGACTCCGCGCGGCGCAGAGCATATCGTAGAATTCGACTTGAACGAAAAGACGAAAAGATAGACCGCGCGATTCCAAACAACCCACGCGGATTTGTGTCGACAAGGCGTGGCGAACAGCATGGCCCATTTCGTTCCGGGAGAGCTAGATTTTTCCTTTCGAGCATCTGCATCGTATCATTTCATTGGACGCCTTTCGCCACTCGAAAAAATCAAAGGCGTGGGTGCTCTCTTGGTAACTTTGGAAAAACTCTAATCTTTATTAATGCCTCTGGCCGGGTGGGGAGGTCGTTCGCATAGACATAAGGATACAACAGCGTATATATGTACATATGGGAATCGGTTTCGTGTGACAATACCGGATGTGCGCGGAGAGCGTGTGCTCCTAATATCCTAAGCCTGCAAATTTGACTCTGGCCGAATGGTTTTTCCTTTCGAGTACGAGGCGTCCCCTGCGACACACGAAACGACAGATCCTCGGGAACTCGCTCTCGTAATTAGTCAGTGTCTGCTTTGAGCGATCGAGGCGATTTTCTCGATCCTCGAAGGCGCAATTCTCGCGCGGCATCCTCGATGCTCGGACCACGATTCCAAATAAAAATAATGATGCCACCAGAATATTTTACCAAATTAGTTGGTTCGAGAAATGCCCGGAAAAAATTACCGAAATTAGAAAACTAAATAATAAAAAACGTAAAATTTAAAATTCCCGCAACAAAATCATGAAAAATTCTCTAATATTCGAAAATATCGTAAAAGTAAAAATTGGGAAACGAACTATAAAGTTTAACGTGGGAAGTTTATTTAGACGGAAGCATCGTTCCGTGGACATAAGTGTAAATCATCGTTAAGGAGATGTACGAGCCCGATATCGTGAAAAACGTAGAATTTCGATGATTCTCACAATATACGGTTTTAATTGGTGGTAGAGCGAGTAGCGAAGAAAAATTAACGCGAGTGGGGGGGAAGAAATTGATGCGAGGGCTGGAACGAGGCGTGAAAACGTTTTCTATTTTTCTTCTATTTTTTCTTTGGCTTGGCAGCCACCCCGGAGTATTTGTGCTTGATCTCGTGTTCTCTCTGTTGCACGAGTCACGTACAGAATAGGGTGCAAAGGGCGGTGAGAAGTTGACGCCTCCACGAGTGAGGTTTGTTGCTTCTTAAGCGTTGGAAACGAGCTGGCTAGGTCGCACCCACATCGCCGAACCTGTTTTTCCCCATACAAAGTTTTCTCATGCACTGCTCGAGCCACGAGGAGACGCGTTAAAGGACGAGAGAGAGAGCAGCATCGGGAACATGCTTTTTTTTTCGTTTCTGATCTCTGGTACTCACCGGGGCGCCACGTTTACCCCGACAAACCCATTTGTCCCTTGCAACCTCTTTTTCTTCTCGCGCGCCCATCGAGCCTCTCATAACACCCTCCGCGTGACTAATCATTGGTAAATAAAAGGAGTAAGGAGCCTTTTTTTTTCCATATCCTATGATTTATCTATTTTGTTTTATTTTCATAAAACCGAAAACATTGTTGCGCGCGCAGTTTCGATCTGAATGGGGATAAGTAAATTGCTGCTCGTCGGCTTAGAAAATTTCAATCAATGGTCTCTTGCCAGGGTGCCAATCGAATGATATCATCACGATACATTGCTTGTCAATAAATTAGCCATTCGTTATACGTGTCAATTGCTTTCGGATGGATAATTTTTTTTCTCAGTCAATTTTCTCTTCCATTTAATAAAACCCTTTGAACTTGTTGATATGGAAAATTGTATTGTTGGGCTATGATAATATTTCTATCCGACGTACACAATGAATGATGCAGCTTAATAGCGTAAAAATCACTTTATTAAATCATATATCTCGTTTGTGATGAAGGGTCGAGCTTAACACGCGCAAAGAAACGATGGAATTACTTTCAACAAAATGATCAGATGATTTACAAGCAGCGGCAAGGCGAATAGATCACCATAGTAATTATCGAAATCCCGTATGGTGTATGACCCTTAAAGGAATGTTAGCGTGCCCGCACGCATTTGAAAGACGGAGGAGCGGGGAATAAATATTCTGCACATACATGTACACACAAAATCGAGGGAAGGAATGCGGATATTTGCAGGTTTCTGATGGAATTCAGGAATGTTTCATTTTTTTCCATTTTGCTTTTCTCGGGTGTGCTCCGGAGCGGTCGTCCGTTCATCGACAGGTTAAACAATAAGCGTGTAATTAAGATAGGGATCGCGCATAGCGGTGCACAGTGGCGAGAATTGCACTGGGTTATTTATAAATCCAGCAGGCAAAAGAGTTTTCATAGAGCGTGTTAACCTTCGCGATGTAACGCGAATTCATCTTCTCTCCGCATCGGCTTACGGTGCAGCTCCATATACAAGAAAAAAGGTATGAAAAAAAAGGGGGGAAAAAAATAGTTTAGCGAGGGTTACACACACGAAGAGTGTGGTATTTCGCGGTTCAAGCTTTCTTGGGTTATATATACGGACGCGTCTATTTTCACACCGCGATACCGATCTTCTCACACACGAGAACGAGAGCGACAAAGATCACGAGCACGAAAAGGCAGGCCAGGAGAGAGAAGAGAGGAGAGAGAGAGAGAAAGCGGCGCCCGAGTAATACAACACGGAACGGAGCATCGCGCCGAGTGCGAAAGAAAAAAAAAGAAACAACTCATGGGAGGCTTATACTCCCCGGTAGGGTCTAATCAGATTGAAATTAATCAAGCCTCAATTAAGTACTCGATTACACAGGATTCCTGCATAATTCCAAGAGGTGTATGTGTCCGTGCGTGTGTCTATTCCTCTCCTGTCTGCGCTACATTGCATGACGATAACCACCAACGCGCGCGCGATACCCGATTCTCCGCTCCTTTTTTCTTCTCCCTTTTTCTCCTTTTTCGCCTTGCCGAGATCTCGCCAGCTGTCCGTTCACCCCCTTGGACAAAATTTATGTGCGAAAATATACTTTTTTAAAAAACGATTCTCGGTTCGTATTTTTTTTTTTAGCTACTCTGGTTTTTTTTTTCGTTCTCGACCAAAAAGCCCTTAATTTCATGGAATTACGATACTATCTGCGTGCGATTAAGAGTATTACGTTTCGAAACTCACAGCCTCCTATGGCGCGATGCTTTGCTCTCGTTCATTGAAACCGAGCAATTGAATTATAGTTTGCATTTGCCCGTTTTGTTAAGGATATATTAACAATTTTTTGCTATAGGAATCGAGTTTATTAATTTCACGCGCGCCTCTCAAGATTCCTCGAGCTGGCGAATCGTCTCTGATTATTCTCGCGGTTTGTGCGGAAATGCTCCGCGTTCTATCGCCGCATAACTGATAGAAGCTCGCGAAGCGCAAAGAAATATAAAATCATGCGTTACTTGCTCGCGGTATCGTTTTCTCCGTATTTTCTCGTTGAGAAAGACAGAGGGCGGAAAAAACGACGTTGGCGAGCGTGCAGCGTTATACGAAGAAGAGTGGCAACCCCGTGTACTGTCATGGTTAATTAAAGTTCTCAACGGTTAAACCGCTTAATTCGTCACGCTTCGAGTTTCTTCCTCCATGTCACGAAAAGATGATAACAAAAAAAAAATAAAAAGATATGAACAGAGGGATGAGAAGAATAAGAGGAACCGAGACTCGAACGAATAATATGAGCAGCGCCGAACGTGTACTCGTTCGCGCGCCAACTTCGATTAATACTCGCTCCTTTAAATTCACTCGCGGAAGATGTGTGTGGGAGATTCGAGCTGAACTTTTTTGCTCCGACGATTTTCGAAGCTTCGCTTATTTTCCCCAAGGGCTTCTCACGCCATCTTGGAACTTATTTTTCTTGGCAGCTCTTTTCACGTCGCAGTTTGTTTCTCAATCTATTCAATCGCGATGATTAATTATTCGCCACTTTGATCTTCCGTCGTCGAAATGTGACGGTCAGAGAACTATGAGGGAAATATGAATCAAGGGAATTGTCGCGGTTATTGTCAATTTTCACACATTGCGAAACGAACGAGAAACTGTTTGATCGATAAATCCTTTTTTTTATTATTTTTTCCCACGATCTCACGATCCAACGAGTCGTGCCTCATTTTCACTGAGAAGTTGGGCGAGCATGGATTCCATTTCATAATAGTTTCCGCATGGCTGCTCGACACTAATTTTTCGAAACGTCAACGTATCAAGGGATTTTCTCACATGCTCAATTTTTTTAACTACTCACAATGAGTTGGAGACTGTCCGTAAATACTCCATCAAGGTTACTGACTAATTGTGGTGTGTGTAAAAAAATTTCAACAGATTTAGCATCTGTGAACATTTTATTGCGGCCGAACGACAGAAAACCACATTCGTTCGCAATTAAAATTCTGTAATCCGCGCAAAGTTGAATCGCGCCATCTTTCACACTCTTAAACATAAAAAAAAAAATTCTCTCGAATTTTCGAGTTATTTTTGTTTCTTCGAACATTTCGATATTTCGACATGAATCTCATTGACTCTTTACGATAGAAACGACACTTGTTGCGATATCGAGGACAATAATTTTGATGAGAATCGACGAGCTGGACATTCGCAATAATTGAAAATCGTCGTTGACACAATTCTGTCACTTGCACAAATGATTGAAACGCTGCTTTTACGAGGTTCGCAAAAGCGTCATCCAGGCTCGCGCCTATTTGTCAGCCAAGGATCGTTATTTTCTCGTGATCTTTGCCGCGGCACTCCCATGCTCGAAACGTCTTCGCAAAGGCGAAGTGAAGTCGTCCGTTCACCGAAATATTCGAAGGAAGAGGCTTATCTTGCGGAGTGTAAAAAAATAACGATAAAATAATGAGTTTCATTATAAAATAGAATTTTTATATTGTTTCTAAACATAAAATAGGAATCGTTTGAAAAGAATGTGTCCCACGATCTCCACCTACGTGTCTCGCGCTTGATGGTCGATGGGATCGAGACTTTTGGAGCTTCGTGTATATCTTCGATCGTTTCGATACTTCGTGAACCCCATAACGAACGTATCCGACTATATTTTCGTGTAGATTTTTCCCCATCTTTCCCGCGGTCCACAAAATCTTATTCGTAGGTGCGTCGGGATGTAGTAAAAAAAGAAAAGAAAACAACGTATCATTGGGTCCCTGTAATTCGAGCAGGTCTAATAAACGCATGCCGATTTCTATCTAAACTTTTTTCCTACCCTGGCGGCCGGAGATTGGAGAGGGTGCGACTCGAGTCGAGCATTTATGGATTTCCTAGACACGGAAGGAATCTCTGTTGCTTGCTTTGTCGAACATTGGTCACTCGTCGCATTATCTACTTCGACGAAATGTATACCAAATTCCTACAAGCCATTATAATTGCTCGCTGGTCCTTTCAGGATCACGAGGAAAGGACTCGACGCCGAAAACTTTAGAAAAACTCGTTTTACTTCGTTTTTTATTGCCGCGCACTGAATTCTTATGAAGAATTCTCACGTGGAATCGTCCGAGCTTCACTAAATTCCTCGACAATTCAATCGTCACATTTTTTCCATTATTTTCTGGTAAATTCATTCACGATAGAAATAAAAACGTTTTGGTAAAACGGAAAAGAGAATCCATGACCAAAACAAAATAATTGTCGCAATTATATTTATCGGAGTGTGTCAATTCGAAAAGCGTTTTTTTACTCGCAGAAGGAAATCAGGTGTCCAAAGTGATGTAGTGGTGTTTGCGGTGAAAAAACAATGAATCTCTCGCCGAACTAGAGATGTTTTACTCGAGGAACGAGCGTTATCTCATGCACGATCTTTCCTATAATTCTGCCAAGTTTATGAGATCGAGAAAACTAGAAGGTGAGTCGAGACCCGGGTGCGAGAGCGGGGGAGGGAGGGGAGGGTCGTGTCGTGTCCCGGAATGCCTGCTAGGAAGAGACAATGACGCAGAAACGCAACATAGGTCTCTTTTTCCTTGGACAAAAGACGGAAAGGGGGCTCATCCATTTTGTGCATGCGCTCTATTGCAACAAGACGATCAGAGATAAGATCAAAGTGTTGCAAAGCTAGGGGTGGACGGAAAAAGAAAGAGAGAAAGAGAGAGAGACATTTTTTGTAGTTTTTTTCTTTGAGCCAAAAAGAGGCGCGACTTTGAAAGGAACAGAAAAATAAATAAATCGAAAAAGTCTTGAAATTTCTAGACGAATAAATAGAAAAACACTGGATTCGTTAACTTTGCACTGGAAACGAGAGAGGAAATGGAATTTCATTGAAAAAGGTTGGTATTTTGTTAAATACGATAAACTGAAATGTTTTATTGATAAAAAGTGGATTCCTGTGTCATTTTTTCGAATGAATTCGATTTTCAACGTAGCCTCGAACATTATTTTTCTAATGATATTACGTTCAAGATACTTCGGAGGGTTCCAACTATTTTTTCTTGTCGACATTCCCCGTAATTCTCGAGCTTTGAATGAGAATAATTGGCTCGTTTCTCTGGCGAACTACGACATTCCTAATCCGAGATAGATTGCCAAAAGTTTAACCGAAGAATCTATCGAGGAATCGAGGAATGAAAATAAAAAGACGATAATGATATTCAATTTGATGTAGACTAATGAAGATCTCGTGTCTGATAGTCACGCCTTAATCTCGCAGTGTAATATTTTCCGATGTTATAATTACGCAATGACTGGAGGGATTGGAGGAGGAGGAGGAGGATGAGAGTGCCGCGTTGGCTCTCGCGCCGGCTTGTTATAATTATATAGATACATACAGAGGGTTTCGAACGATCGTAAATTCACAGGGCCCACAAGAAGAGAATTGAGTCGTCTATAAAGTAAAATATAGTAGAGCGATGACGAGTTTGCCGCTGTCTACACTATCTCACTGGAAATTCCAACAAAAAATCCACCAGGAAAAGAAACGATTGCTGCCGGGAGAGAGAGAGAGAGAGAGAGGGAGAAAGAGAGTTGCGAGAGGGAGAGTATAGTCGTGGGTGAGCCAATGGAAAAGATTGAATCTGTGAGTTCGCAAAACGCAGGTTTTGCTCCACCGAGGGAGAGAAAGACAAAATTCTGAGCATAAATCTAAGCTGGATGGAATAACAGTGCCGGTGCAAAGGGCGATGCCGAGAGGCCATGAATCATAAATGTTTCTTTCGGGACGCGCTGAGCGCGAGCTCATAGACTCGGTCGTGCTTCATACCACTTCTCTCTCTCTCTCTCTCTCTCTCATTTCTTTACACACTATCGTTTGCTCCTTTCTCTCTCCCTCGATCCCTCATTTTCTCCACCACCGCCTGGTCGCAGTCCCTGATGCTTTACGTCCTGTCGTTTTCGTACTACGTTTTTACCTCTTACTGTACAGCTCCACAAGGAGAGATACGAAAACCAAAAAAAAAATAAAAAAAAATAATAAAAACAAAACAAAAAACGAAAAATGGAGCTGAAAAAAATGAGCGTTGATGCTGAATTCATATAGGAAAGAATCTCCTAAGGCGAGTGATTTGGGTGGTCGAGAGATTAGGGGAGGTCTCGCGGCATTTATTCGACCATATAGTAAACGATAGCGAGGTAAACACTGTATAAACGCCATCCAATATGGATACGTGAGTTGCCAGAATATCCTATGGGCTTTTCCACATAAAATCCAACGATTTTCAATAATAATTACTAAACTTTTCGACTTTGACTAATTTTTACGTACTCCGTGAAGGTTTAACTTATCAACGAGACTAAGGCGAGGCTGATGACTTAGGAATAGACATTTTTTTTCTTTTGCTCGAAATGTTCAAAGTCCCGGAGATCGTCATTTCGTTCAGTTTTTTTTTTTTGGCAAAATGTGCTTCAACGGAAACAAGAACATGCAGACGATAAAACTTTAGAGAAATTTTTCAAGAATACCGAAGAAGGAAAATCGACTGATTCCAAACTAAACGGCTCGTGCACACAATTTGTTTTTGCATCGAATATCTACGAGCTCTTGTTTCGAGAAAGAATAAAAGATAAATTCGCTCAAGGTCTAATCTGTTCGGCGAGAGTTGTCTGCTTTTTGCTGCTCGACCTCTTATCAACCGTTTTTCGTTGAACAATATCGTAGGGTCTCGTTCCATAGTTTCTCGTCGCGATGAGGGAAACGAAATAAAAAAAAATTCTACTACGGTTTGGAGACCTCGAGATTTGTACAGTTTGTCCTTTGCTCCTCTCTCCGTGAAATAACATTCGATTCGTTTCACACATGGGATAAGAAACACGATGAGAAATGGGACAGCCGGACTAGCACGTGGATTTTTCTCTCTCCATTTGCTGACGCTACCGCTGGACAATACCAACACGAGTCGTTGGTCATTGTCCAGTCAATAAATTAGGAAGGACGCGAGAGCGCAGAGAGACTTTTTTTTCGATATTATTTCGTCCGCGACCTATTCGCGAAATGCTCGAGACTTTTATAGCCAATTTAAACAATCGATAAAACTGCTTCATTCGCGAGATATAAAAGGCACTCTAGAAGTTTGTACTTGAGCAATGTGTCCGTAATCTCGTTGCGTGCAGTGTTTGACAAAATAAAAATTGGCCATCCGGTTTCTAAGATATATGAGCGCCGTGTGAAAATACCGTAAATTGTCCGATATATCTGTCGAGCTAATTTCACATCCGGCATCTTCTCAACCTCCCCGCGCAGTAAAAATTGATTATATTTTTATTCAAAGACACTCGTTTCATTCTGATAATTAATTAAAACCAGTTTTTATATTGCGAAACTTTCCTCCTCCCCGATTTTTTTCAGCGTTCATAAATTTGCGGAGATTTAATTTTTTTCTCGCAACAATCGATCGACGAAACTTGAAATATCGACGAGGCGAATTTTCGGAGGAAATCTCATCCTTTCAATTTTCGAAGAGTTCGGTGGTTTGGAGTTGTGAGGAGCAGCAGAAAATTGGTTCTGTTGCCTCGCGTCCTCCGCGACCTCGTCGGTAGTAAACTTATTGAATAATGGTCGATCTTAGAGGGAACCGCGCAGACTAGATTCGCCGAAGACGCAATATTAATTAGTTGTGTATATGAGCAGTACAAAACAGGATTGTAAACGATTTCAAGCACGTGCGATTCTCTTAATTCTGTAGCGTAATATTCGAGTGTCATTGACGATATTATTTTTGCAGTGATTCAATAATTATATAATATTTCATTGAGAATTGCATACATTTATTAATAACAAGCAATAAAAACTGTAAAGAATAATATAATTTGAGAGAAACGATTAATTGAAACTGCAAATACGATCGTATGGGTATCGTTAAGCGATCCTGATTAAATTCCATCCTTACGGCTCTCACGGTTGAGGAAAGCCTGTAATTATCCTTTTGCTCTATTTATTTATCCCAACTTGCGAGTATTCACATTTAATTAATACTCAAACTTGACACATATCGATAATTAGCTGCTTCGCAATAACTAAAACATTAATCATCCGTTTAAAAATCATAAAACGCATATTTTACCTGCGTTATAATTCAATAATTACAGAGAAATTAAAGAAATTTGAAAAATTTGAAAATACCAGAAGCTAATGAATTAGTCTGACATATTTGAATATGCACTATTGATTTATTTACACGAGGTGGAAAACAAATTTGATAAACATTTGAAATTCTGGTATATGCACGAACGTTTAATTTATTTTCTTTATACGGATGGCGAGCGAGAGTCAACAATTTATTGATACAAACTCCGGAGTGTACTAAATAGTGAGGGTATATATAGATATAGGCAGAGACATATTATGAGAAAAAGTTTCAACGAAAGAATCGAGACTAACGGGTTGCCGTGAGATTTATATCGAAGCGATGATTTATACTCGGAGCCAATTAGAACTTGGGCGATTCTAAATCAGTGCAACACGTATATTCCATTTGATTTCTTGTCTCCCTTTTTTCCATTTCTTTCTGTTGGAATAATGATGACGATGATGATGCGGTGGTGAGGCGATGATGATGATGATGATGATGAGGATTGCGTCGCAATTCTCATTCGTTTCTTTCGCTTCTCTGGACGTATCGGAAGGCGCCTCACGCTTCACATTGTCCATCTTGTAACGAAGCGAGGGAACGAGAGCTAGGGAGAAGCAGGAAGAAAGATGGCAAAAATTTTCAACGCATCCTGCTGCTCCTCATCTCGGCAAGGCGCGACTGATCGGTCTCCATAGAGTTTACGCCTTTCCCACCCACGTGATACTCGTTATAGATTTTATTGTATCAACAAACCAGTTCGTTTGTTCGCCGCACAACGCGATACAATTTTTCATACGTCCGCATATACACGTTCGAACGAACATACGTATAAATTCTTTATAGTATGCTTGTAAATATATTTGTGGCTGTATGTACAACGTCAAGAGTCGGGAGTAAATTGAAATCAATTCGTCGTCCGGCGGCGACTATTAGCCGGCAGCGCGGAGAGAAAAGTAAGCGCGCGAACCGGCTCTTCGTATATATCCCGCACTCGATTCTCGCTGGCTGAGCCAACAAAAATTTATACTACTGCGTCCGGCATAATCGCACTTCCTTTTTCCCTTATTTCTTTTCTCTAACGAGACACCGTAAACTCGACATTGACAACTATCCCGGTGAATATCATCGCGCAACCGTAAAATACGATTACGACATTGATAATGCTTTTCAAGTTAACATCGTTCGAGAGCGCGCAACCTTGTGCTTTCGTCGATCAACCCACACGTTTGCCGCGTACGGGAAGCGTGTGTGCAAATGGGAATGAAATAACAAATGGAATAAAAATTTCTTTATTCAAATATGAACAACCGCGAGACAAACGAACGAAGATAAAAAACAAAAGCGAGGAATTGAAAGAAAAGAGTCGTCGAGCGTCGTGTCCGCGATGATAATTCACTGCCGCTGCCCTGCTCGGGCGATGTATAGAAAAAGAAAAAATAAAATTTGAAAGAAATGGAACTGCTCTCGCGGGCCATAAGCGAGCTTTCATTATCTTTGCATTAGTGCGTGTACTATTCGGGTGTATAGCTGTGTGCGTGTGGTCTCTGACGAATGCAGTGACGTTTCTCGAGTATTTTCTGCCCGCGCAGTATTTCACGGGGTTATATGCATCGATAAGAATATATGGACGAGCTTGTATGACGTTGTATTCTCGATATCGCGAGAACGCACCTATACTCGAAGGAAAATACATAGAAAAGTGATAGGGAAAGATGCAAACTGTCGTGTCTGGATAAAACTCATAGACAGAGCTATACGCAACGAAGCTCATTTAGCCTCTCGTCGATGACTTTGAGATAAAAGTACTTTAGTCAGACGACGTCGAGTGCAGAGCACCTATGCGGACGAGTTTCTCGACACACACACACACACAGTATCCACGGCCTTTCTCTCTTTATCGCGTTCTTTCTTTCAATGCCAGTCTCTTTTACAACTCTCACGCTTACCGAGTCCCACATATACGTAATATATGTTTCTATAGATGTGTATATATATACATAAAGTAGCTCGTCTTCTTCGTCCTAAGTTCTCGTGGAAAATGCGACGTGCAGCATTCGAGATTTATGCTTAACGCCGACGACTTCGCAGTAGCAATGCTGCTCCGTGAGATAAAAAAATAGGGGAAAAAAGAGAAAGAGAGTAAAAGAGCGAGAGGGCAGAGAAGATCGCGGCAAGGTCCGATTCGCTAGTAACTAGTTTAACGGCGTTCCGTCTCGTACGATGCACCGTCCTGCATGGGCTCTGGGGATGTACACATGCAACTACCGCACCAATACTCCGCGCGTACTCCCGTTCGTTGTCTCTTTCTATCTTGCGAGAGCTAGCATCCTCGCGAGAATACGATCGCGGACTTGACCAGCAGAGCGAGAGCATGCACCAGCACAAACCGTCGGGAGAGTTGAGCGCAGCTCGATTATAATAACCGCCTCTCTTGGATCCTCTCTCTTTCTCTTTATATCGGAGTCTCTCACTCCTTCTCCTTCCATTTGGCAAATCCGCAGCGGGCGCGATCGATTTTACCCTTAAAGGGGAAAGTGCGCATTTCCTGTAACGGGTATCTCATCGGTATCAAGCACGAGATTGTTTCTCTTTTTATTCCCATTCCCTGCCCCCTCTCCTTATCCCTTGCCGAGCGTCCACACTCCTCACTTGATTTCTTCTGCGTGTTCTTCCTCTTCCCTCCCCCCTTGCTGCGCGCGCGCTTCTCTTGTTCCTTTTTTTCTTTATTTCTGTGTTGCCCGCGCGATCGACGATCACCGAGCGTGCCGGAGGCCCGCTCGCATCATCGACAACAAGAAAATGCGGTAGATCGGACTCACTTGTTGTACGAGATAAGACGCTTTTCTCTATCTCACTCCACCGAGATTCCTATTCTGGTTTTTTCCTCTTCTCCCCACCCCTTCCCTTCGTCCCTTTAACCTGCCTTCCCTATGCAACCATGTGCTTTACTCCCAAGAATCTGTGCTCTACACACATTCTCATTCGTGTATATTTTTGTGCAAATAGATGAAGAATCTCTGCTTCTCGACGCGAGTTCTGAATTTTTCCAACATTCGTACGTTCATCCCGAAGCGTGTTTCTGGCACGCAGCTCTTACTCAGCTTCCTCATATCTGTTAATGAAATTCTTTGGCAAAACCGTATATACACGGTATATCGAGAAATATCATGAGGACGAGAGAGAGAGAGAGAGAGAGAGAGAGAAAGAGAAAGGATAGCAGGTATCGAGAGCTTCGCCAGGGGGGGTCGTCTTGCCACCGTCCACGCTGTTGAAACTTTATTTACGACTCATTCTCTCCTCAGTTCGAAGAGAAAGACGTATCAACGCTGTAAATCCGTGGGATATCAACTTTTCGTATGAAAAAACGAAGCAGAGAAGAAAAAAGACGAAAGTATATTTGACAATCTATTGAAATTTGGTTGGATAAGAATATTGTGGTTACAGGATGCTGTCGGCGATCTCGTATCTATCGCGTAGAAAGTTCTATAACTTACCGAAGCGGAGTCGCGCGCACGAGGCTCAAAAATCCAACACCCATTCGATTTTAATCTCGAAAAACCCGAAAAAAAATCTCTCCTCACAATATTCATCCGGCTCATCGAGATGTCAATGCTCCGATATTGAGAAATTGCGAATTAATCAAACGCATCAATTGCAATGATAAGGAAACAACCGCCTCGGGAAAGCCCGATGAGTTTTCTCGAGAACGATGCTTCGTAAATCTCGCAGGATACTAAGTAGCCGATGCACACGTTCCAACTGACATTTTCTCCTTTTTTCGTTTCTCAAAAGAGGAAAAAATGTTTTTCTCATGCGTCGCTCTGCGCAAAAGAGAAATGTTCAAGAAGTCGTCTTGTCCGAAATAAATTACTTCCGTCGATTTGTCTCGGCAAGAAAAGCGAGCAGCATCTCCGCACTACTCACGTTTCTAAGAGGGTGAGTTTAACAGCCGGCAACTCAACGAGTGATAGAAAGACAGAGAAAATAGCATAGAAAAATAGGGAAAAAACGGTGCTCGCACGACTAACGATATTCCCAAGGGAGAGGCTCACCGGAGACACAACAACAGCTCGTAAAATTTCATTCCAAAAAGTCTTCTGACATCGCGTCCGCAGGACTTTACGAGCTTGTAGGACTCTAAACGATCTACTTATACCGCTCAGAAAACAGGTTGACGAGCGCGTATAGGATAGAGAATCCACGGAAACCTGCTGAACCGGGGTCAGATACTCCAATGAACGTTTCAACGTATATCTACAGATATATATATATATATACGAAAGAAACATATTTCGCCGTCATCGGTACATTTGAACGCGTGTATGAATTATTCTGCTACGAATCGACCGAGCAATATATTTTTTTCCCCCCAAAAAATATCCCACTGGGACTAAATTTCACTTCACACCATGTCCGAAAATGTTTCAACTCGAAATTCTCCCGATAAAAATCATTATTTTTTTTCGTAATTTTAATATACTAATCACCGATGAAGGGTCGTTATTTCTGATAAATGAAAAAAATCTGATTTATTACGTAAACCGAAACAAAATTGAAAAAACGTCTGCGTCTACAGAAAAATTTCTTTCCCATGAGACCGAAACACTTTTTGTCTCGGTTCGTTGAGGAATTTATCGTGTTAAATGTCATCGAAATGAATAACGACCGAAAGTACCGATGAAACGTTTTCCGGGAGAAACAAAAATTAAGATGTTTTATTAATCAAATTTCGAACCTGGCTCTTGGAATTTTTTTTCCCAAGTTTCGGGGTTCTCGAGAAGACAGAGAAGCAATGAAAAAATTGAGTTGCGAATTTTTCCAGTTTTACATCATTTTTTTAAGACGATAAGATAACGACGTTCAATGTGAGATAAAATTTCGAGTTGCCAGTGTACGTGCTAAGTGTTGTAACGACCATTTGTAAATAAGAGACTATTTTAGTGCGAGAATAGAGGTGAAAACGTTTATATACGTTGACTTGAAAAAGTCGCAAGTTTTTACAACGTTCTACCGAATGCCTCGATTTCTATAGGTGTTAAAATGTTTTTAAACGTTAAACGCACTCATCATTGACAAACTCGTTATAAAAAAGACGCGCGTTAGTATCTCATTAGCTCGTTAACGACGAATATCTTTTTGTCGGTAACTGAAAAACGTGGCTGTTTTTTCTTATCCGTCAGGGTTATGAATGAGTGTAATAAATCTGTAGATCTCAGGATGGACATGAAAAATATTGGGTCGTTCAGAAATGTTTGGGAATATCGTACGAGCATATTTTCCGAACGATTTCGTAGAGCTTCTTCGTATTGGGAAGAGTGTTGTGACTCGTAAAGTTTCCAAGGGATCCAGATCGACATTTATTACCACGTGTTAATACGCGATTTGACGAAAAGAAAAAGCTAAATCTCGATGACAACGTTGAAACGTTGGATACTAAATAAATAAATAAATAATAAATAAAAACAGCTGCTGCTCTCATGGTGTGTGGAAAGATATTGTATAAATTGGAACACCTCTCTCCTTTGGCACATAGAGTTTGGGTCGATCGAATAGAAAAACAAACTGTCGACGCGCAATGTCAACGCGCCGGTTGTAACGTCGTGTTCAAAAACATCTGTCCCAAGCGAGCAGAGATACGCTCGATAATACAACTTGCTCTCCCGCAACACGAGCAAGAACGTGCAAGACGATATCCTCCCTGCTCTCTAGTTTAACGCCGAGTCTCGTAAATTTGGAGGTCGATAAGATCGGAGTGGAATTTCGTGCGTAGAGACAAATATATTCGTTTTCTTTGTAAAACTCTGTCTCGTTAAAATGACGAAAAAAAAGCGAAACGTCAGTCGAGGTAATGAGAAATAGAGAGCTGTCAGTTTTGCCCGTGGACTGTACTCACTTTGCGAATTTTTGCCGCATGGACGACATTGCTTTTGGCGTATTTTTGTCCCAGCACAAAAACTATCGAACCAGCGACAACTAGGCCAGCTCCGGTGACGAATTTTCTTCTCGGATAACGAGCTATGACACTTGACCATGATTTACCACGTGCATTTATCCGCAAATGATTTTCGGACAGGCGAACAAGCCGTCGCGACAGTTGTGCGAGAACGGTCGCCATTCTCGGCTAACTGGACAAAACGCGACGGTGCCTCGTACCAACAGCTGATAGAGCTTCAAGAGGAAGAACCCAACGCGCACGCCTCGAACGCTCTCGCCAACCAAAGATTATAAATAGTCGACTCTGCCCATGTCACATCGGATAAAGATTCTTATTCGCTCTGTATTTTACACTAATACACTTGGCAACGTTCGAAACCAAAAATACAACGTTATCTCGACATTCTGCTGCTGCTTCGCTATAACGTCATTCCATCCCTTCTTATCCCTGTCGAGATCCTCGTAATAAGTCTGACTTTTAAACTTTTGTTCAAAACCCAGAAGTTGAACGATTTGCGAGTGGAAATTTTCCTTGAGTGGGCAGCATATTCAGTCCGCCCACTCATTAGCTTTCTCCCCTTTTTTCCAAGCACTGATACATTTTTTCAACTCTTCCGCGAGGCGATAAAAACTATTTATCTCCCGATTGAAATGTCATTCTCAATCCACGAGTCCGAAACAATGATCGCGGATATTTCAGTGCGAAATGATGCGCTGAAAAACTTGAATAACTCGATTGGAACGCAAAGCTTCGGCGATGCCACGCAACACGTGCATAACTTTTGAAGAGAAACGGAAAACATTAATTGCTACTTATTAAGGATGAGATTTACTCGAGGCAGGATACTCGAGCGTTGTTAAATAATTACGGCCATGTTTATTGAAAGAGAGCGCGTTTTAGCTTCCCTTTCTGGTATGCGAAATCCTTTGACTCGGTGTGTTGAATCGCTGAAGTCGAAGCGTATTATGACATTCCAAGCAGGCGGAAGCTTTACTCGAGAAGTCATATCTATACGCACACACGCACATAAATATATATGTACGCCAAGATAAACATATGTATAGAGAGGCTTCTGGTGGATGTTGCACTCATTTTCGACGACCTTGCGTCTCGAGTAGTCTCGGTCCGTGTGTACACAGACGATAGAGCTCCTGTCCGCGCAGGATAAATCGAAGAACCGGGTTCGACTGGTACGTGGTGGTGTGCAGCTGCTTTGCCGGCTCTCTATTGCTACGTGTTGCGTAGTTATAGTCGAGAGTCTCGATCGAACGCAAGGAGACTCGCCTTCAGTAATTGCCGGTTAATTATCATCGGCCTAGATGGCACGTATAAGCGTCCTGGCAAAGTATACACTCGTATATGCTCCTCGCGATGTGATTTCCCGTCCAACGAACCCCATCCTCCGCGACCAACACATTTTTGAATCGGAATTAATCTCTCCTAGAACGATCGGCCGATACTTATCCACCGCCAGATCTTCACCTCACTTCGATCTTTTCTTTGTTTTCTCCTCTGGGCATCGCTGCTGCTGCTGCTGCTGCTGCTGCTTACCTTTCCAACTTTTTTCTATATACATTTCTTCTGCTTATCCTTTTACGCAGTTTTATTGAGAAAAATACATTCGTAGATTCCTGATGCCTTTGGGCTGCTGCGAGGCACGATCGAGGTTTCCGTTTCCCCGCGTCAAACAACAGCGTCAAAAAACGGTAGAAGCGAAAAATTGAGCTAACGATTACGTCCGGCTAAATATCGGCTATTCGCTTCTTTTAGAGACTGCGACAGAGTAAAAAAACGATTTGGACAGAATCGAAGGATATCTCTGCGACGGTGAACATAAATGGCAATTATGATGGCGGTTCAAATCGAAAGTAATCGCGGATACAGAATTTACGTGCAGCGGGAATATGAACGCCGTCTTATCAAAACTGCACACTCGACCAATGAGTCGACGCAATTATGCACACGCGTTCGTCAGAGAAAAGAGACTCGTGCACGCGGCTGCAGAAAATTCAGTGCAGAGATTGAAGAAGAACGTGTTCGCCCAGATGGGCGTAAACGGTGCACGCTGATATGCATGAACATGTATACACACATGCGCATAAATATATGGATGTGGAAGGCGGCTATCCTACGGAGGAATGCAATCACCCTTTTGCCAGTGTATCGCTACCATTTTATTTCCCTCTCTTTCGCTCCTTTTCACCGGATCGATCTGAGCTGCTCTCATCGCGATGTTATGACACTCTTCTAGCTCCCTCACCGTTTATCCACTTCTAATCACATTTATAGGTGTATGTATAAGCGACGAAATCCCCAACCGATTAATCGTAATAACATAAACGCGCGTTATTCTCGTCTCTCTCGATCTCCGCGATATTAGCGCCAAAACGTTTGTTTCCTTTTTATTCAATTTTTTCATTATTTTTGTGCGGTAATTGACCGGAAGATGCGAGTTTACGGCGTCGATACATGTGTCCGGGTGTGTCAGTGAGAAGGCCACTGTGCGCAATGACAATTATCCATTCGCGAGAGTTACACACGTGTATATGTACGTTCTATGTAAACGTGGAATTGTATACTCGTGAGTTTTCCACTCGCGTGGTTTTTCCTCCGTTTTTTTTCTCTCAAATATGTCTTTCTCTTTTTCTCTCGCGTCGTTAAATTATTATTCCGGACACGTATCAAGGCCTTTTTAAAACTTTTTGTTAACGCTATCGAAGAAATATTCCAACGGAAGAATCTCGCCGTTTCACTTTTTCTCTTGTTTCTTTTCGTCGCTCTCCTTTTTCACACACACTTCTTCTTCTTCTTCTTCTTCTCGCCAGTCCACGGGAATAAAGCTGTTGCGGCACGCGTCCATGGGAAAAAGAAAGAATCGGAGAAAAAACGAATCGTTGAAAATTCTCGAGAACGGAAAGCCGCGCTGGAAAGGATAGTTACTTTATAAATAATACTCCGCCCGGGTATTTTCGACTATCCTCCCGAAAAAACGACCCAAGACGCCCCTCCGACATTTTTTTCTCTCCCTATGCGCTGCTGCAACGAACAATGTCTCACTTATCGTGGGACAACATCTTCTTTTCTAATGCACGATCCATGGGTGGTTGAGCTCCCGTGTTTCATCTGAATACAATGACGAATAAATTTTCCTTCACCATTTTGGCCACGCGGCTTTTCGGCTCTACGAATATATACCGACGCACCAAACTAAACAGCGATATTCATACATTCACGCAGTCGAGACGTCTTCATTCCAACAAAAATGAAAAAAAAAAACGAAAACATTTTGAAATTAATTCCAAAATAGTCAAAACACATTTCGGTGAACGTGCTCGAAAAATTTTCCAAATTCTTTAAGCCTGGACCCAGTTTTACTCGAAGAGACGTTAGAGAACCGTGCTCTACGATAGTCTGCCTTAATATTTGACGCGACATTCAAAACACTTTGTCTTTCCGAAGAGTCGGAATTAAAAATAAAATTCCCCTGAGGCAAATTTGCTACCAAAGTTTTATAAATGTTTTCCCAGCTCTTGAATAGATTTCCCAACGCTGCAACATTCGTGATTTATTAGAAAGAACTTCTGGAGGTTTTTTCAGCTCAAGATTGTGTTTTTTTTTCTCTTATAAAGCCATCGATAAAAAAATGATTGATTTACGCGTATTTTTCTAAATCGGAATCGTTGACGGGAAAATAAAGGAATATCGATCTCAAGAGTCGTTGTAATTTGTGCTTTACGTGGCTCAAGGCAACGAGGCAAGACCACACTAGACGAAAAAGTCCTCTCAGTATTGAAGGAACAAGATATCGAGAGAAGTTCGTCTTTGCGGAGAATCCTCGCTTCGAGCGATCTTTGCGATACTCATTTGAATAATTCGAAGCTATAGAGTACGCGAGGATCGATTTTTCATGAATTGATTCACAATATATAGCGGCGTTAAAATCGTTGGAATTTCCCATTTTTTTAAATCGTTGAAAGCTTTTTTTTTTTTTTTGCTAATTAATCGAATTTTATTTTTTTTTTTTTCAATGAAGCAGCTCGATTTTGCTTCAGGCAGTGACGCTTGGGTGCTGACGTAGAAACAAACGATTGCTATACAACCGAACAACCATAAATCTCTCGCGGCATTAACGTCGTCGTCATGCATTCGATGCGATGTGTAGCATAGGCAACGGGGCTCGCGTTTATCAGGTGTCGATAACGGTAATGACATCTGGACACGCCGCGATGACCCCGAGAAAAATATGGAACGTTCTCGGTGCACGAAACATCGAGAGGGTCATTCGATTAAACATTTTTAAACGTTTCTCCTCGATCATTCATAGCTGGAGATAAAAACCATTAACGGTTTTGATTTGGAGGTTTTATAACAGGACTTTGATATTTTGGATGTGGCTGCATGAAAAATTTTCCTTGTAGAGCGTTGGTCCAGGTTTTTCCTTACTTTTTCGTCAGATATTTCATTTGATGGTTTAACGAAAAAAAAAAAAACTTTGTACAAAGGCGTCAAACGAGGACCGAACGTAAATACAATATCGTGTTAATGTGCATGACGAAAATTTATTATTGAAATTCTCATCGTGCATAAAAGGTATTTTAATAGCAGATATTTCAACTTTTTGAGCAAGAACATCATTCATATTACGACATTCTCTGAAAAAGACACTGCTTTTCATTCACTCGGACAAATAATATTCGCAAATCTTCCAAGTCTATTATCCGGAGGCGATATAATCGCATTCCGAGCACATAATTTAGAGGCCGATTACCATGTTAATACAGGAACATTCCACCAACGATAAAAATACGTTTTGGACCCTGCGGGAGATAGCGCGAGGGAGAGAGCAGGGAGTCCTCGAGCGTGGAAAAGTTTGCGCGCGGTTGTATAGCAGCTTCTCCGAGAGTCTTTAACGATAAAGTGATAAATCCTTGTCGCTCCGTGAAAGTCTAGGACGCTTCGGGATCGGTTAGTCAATCGATCGATCCTGGCGAATCGATGCCCATGCATGATCTTCCGGCAGTAGAAATATTTCTCATGATTACGGCAGACTCTCGGTTCTATATGCTCTATACACACAGATATTTATTATGAAGGAGTAAAAAGTATTTATTGTCGGCGAGAGATCACTCGGAGTCGCGGGATTATTGGGCATTAAAGTTTTCTCAAAGGTGTACGTTCTTCCGTTCGCGTCTCTCGTCGCGGCGGCGAGTCGTTGTCATCTCGCGTGACTATCGAAAAACCTTTCGAACACAATCCTTAAACGATATACCATTTAATCTTCGGTATTTCTGCCTGACGAGTTTTCTTCATGTTTCTCTCGTCGCTCCGTCGATCGGAGGGATCCTCGTTGCGGCGAGTGGTCGAAGTGGCGGTCGATCCGCGGAGAGTCATCGCACGACTCGTAACTCCGTTCTAACTATATAAACACAATCGCGGACAGATATATATACATCTGGCGGAACGCGGTTCCCGTAAGAAGAGCAAACACGCTCAGAGGAGAAATAAACTTGCAGCGTGTGTCTCGGAAACGTGACATCTCGAGCGAGAAAGAGAGTTGGCCATACGAGCTGCTGTCGTGCGCGTCGTCTTGTATATATTCCCGCACTCTTTTACAAAGAGAATTAAAGACACGCTCTTCCTCTCGCGCGTAGGATGATCCGAAGCGCGGGACCGCGACCGCGCGCGGACTATCGCGATAGAAACACGAACCCCTTGACACTCTCTGTTCCTGGCAACCCCTCGCGCCGTATATTCGCCTTTCTCGAGCGCGCATCGCTATTTCAAAAAAGAGAAGAAAAAAAAAGGAGGCCCAAGAAAAACGTGTACAATTTATCCGTGCCGCAACCTTCGAGTGAATTTCTCGCGACGTTAGAAAATCCACGCTCCAACGTGTAATAAATCGGCATCTCTCTTTCCCCTACCCCTCGCTATGTCTATAGAGACTCTCGCACGCGCACACGATAGAGTAACACGAGAGTTGAACGGCGAATAACCCGCTCGACGCCGAGATCGAGACGAAGACCGAGAGGAAGGACTCAACAAAAAATCAAAAATATATAAAACGAATTTACCAAGCATACAAAAAAAACGTGCAATATTTACGATCTTTGCAAGTTTTGTGAAACACGAGAGTCGTCTTCGTGGCATATGTCCTGGCATCCGCGCTGTGTGTACTCCACCACCTACCTCTATCCCCTCCTATATATCTATCTATATATTCGCCGGTAGAACAGCTTCTCTCCCGCGCTTCCATAGCAGCACCACGTCCGATATTCCAAACATAAATCTTTCTCTCCTACCGCCATTTTTTCTCTCATTTCTTCTCCATCTTTTTCTTTTATTCCCTCGCTCCTTCCTTCTCTCTCTCTCTCTCTCTCTTTCTCTGTTGTTTTTATTTATTTTAAAAATGCATTTATTCGCATCGAACGCTCTAACTCCCTGAACATCGCGCGCATCTTCCTTCGCAGCCTTTGGCGCAAACGTATTACACACCGCAACCTAGAATCATGAACACGTTTGTAAAACTAATAATTATAGTTCGTAGAGAAAGAGAGACTGCGAGAGAGCGTAAGCGAACCGAGGATAATCCTGCAATTATTAAGGAGGCGTTGGCGTGTTTGCAGCTTTGCTCTCTTCCGTTTTCTGTACGTAAGAGAAAAAAAACTGTGCTGCGAATCGTGCGTGAATCTGTTCAATTGCTCGCGCTAACGCGTGTGTGCTGGCGAGCTAGCATTGAAGCTCGCGCTTCTTTTATACTGCTCGCGCGCTTCCTTCTCTAGCAACTTCGGACTTTCAACGAGAGAGTGAGAAAGTGGGAGAAAAAGAATATGACGTCAAGCTCTCTGAGTTGCTCCCGCAGTGACACGTGCCGACAATTCGCTTATGCAAAAAATAGAACCGTCTGCGGAATTTTTTGCGCTATATACGCAATATAAAGGTATTCCGCTTGAACGAGTTTGCGTAAGAATTCTTCGAAGCCCAGGCCCGTCCGGGTAAGGATCAAACTATGAAAAATATTACTTCCGCGATCGAAAAATATTCCTAAATATTTGGACGTGGAATTTCTTTTCTACCGCGGGTTCTTCGTCACTCTCTCGAATGAAACATTTCAAATTGGCGTCAGGAAGGAGTAAATTTCGTAATTTCTACGCGATCGAGGGGAAAGGATCGTCGAAAGAAATGCTGAAACCAATTATGTTGTATTCAATGATAATTCGTTTATTTTTATTCTAAAAAGTGTATGGCGACGATATTGTGTTTTGTCGATGGATGAGGATTTGTTTTTTTTTTTTTTTTTTTTTCTTTTTTTTTGGCGTAAACGGCCAGGAATGGGGTCGAGGGACACGCGCGCTCGCGCACGTGGCACGCAAGCGGATTTTGTGCGTCCCATCAAAGGAGACACTTTCTTATCCGACGCGAAGACGATTTCCGACAGTTCGAACGGTTATCACAAGGGAGCATCCGCGATCTCCGTACATATTTTGGTTCCAAAACAAAACAAAAAAAAAAAACGAAAAAAAAAATCAGGCTCATTCGGTTTTTCTCAAAATACTCATCAACATTCGCGTCTTTTACATCCATTCTTTTTGTCTCCTCGATGATTCCGCGATCTTCACAGACCTTCGTCTCGTTCTTTTTTCTTTTGCCCCCCGTTTTTTTTTCATTCCGCGTTTTTCATAATTCCTTATCACAAAAACGTGCTCTTTTTAATTGAAATACTTGCCTACACTTAATAGTTTCAGTCTATGAGATTAAATACAGTGTCAAAAAAAAAAAAAAATGGCAGTGTCGGAGACTCTTCGCGGGCTCGTTTGGCAGTCGATGTGTTTTTTTTTCTTCTTTTTTCGAGGTTTTGTAGAGAAAGGATGAGACGGGAGTGCTGCTTCATTTTTTGTTTCGTTTTTCATTTCTTTCGTTTCAACACACTTGAAATTGGCTTTTTCTCTCGCGCACGCATATATTCAGGTCCGCTCGCAACTTAATACGGTCTACTGCGTCTCTATGCGCGTGTACGTCCCGGAAGTACATATTTCGAACCAGCAGGATGTCACTAATACTGACTTTAGGTACCGTCCGTATCCAGAACGTAATAACAAGAAGGAATCACTCGGAGACTGTGACAGACAAAAAATGATGAAAGGAAAAAATTGTACCGTTGGAAAAGATTGAAAATAAATAGTCATTAATTTTGCAGATTTAATTTTTTGAGGTCAAAAAAAGTCTGACTTATTTCCGTAGCTCGATGCTGCTGCAAATGAATTTCACCAAAAAACATATTTGCAGAAAATATAAGCGTTAGTTAGAGAAGAAAAAAATTAAATTTCGCTGAGTTCCATCGACGCAATCTTCGCAGGCTCGTGGAACGAGATCGTTTCGTTCCAAATGATTATTTTTCCCGTTGATTGTGGTGCAAGATGAAAGAGACTCTTATCGAATCGTCGATCGACACGATTTATCGTACTTTAGGAATCTCGATGAAAAATAAAAATGAAAGATTCAAATCCCCAGAAATAGAAAGAAAAAGCTTTTTAATCGTTCAATTAAATCATGCTGAATAAATTAGTTCTTCGTTCGAGATAATGATCGATGTTGCGTGGAAAAACGCCAATTGCCTAATTACCGTTACATGCGAGTTTCATCTTCCAATTACGTTTTCGAAGAGGTGAGAGCGCGATGAGTGAATAAAACTGTTATTGCATCAGATGGTATTTTATGCCCGATGTATCGGTACCTAAGATCGATCTGCGAGCACGAAAGCTCAAACGCACACTTTTCTATTTGTTTTTCCTTCTTTTCTATCTTCCTTTTTTTTTGCACATGTAGTAATAATGTCAGACATACACACGCAGCGTACAAAGCTCGCGGAGACGGGAGGCCGCACGCAATAAATAAATCATTTTTAATAATAAATAGTTAACTAGAAGATAGGCTGTGAGGTTTTTATTCGCGAGGAGAAAGATTCTAAATACGATTTAATTCTGACGTATTTTTACGTTCACCATACTCTGAAACATCGATTTACAATTTGTTTTTATTTTTTTTACTTTTTTTTTTTTCAGCTTTTTTTATTATTTGTTTATTTTTCTTCGTTAGGAGTATCGCTGTTCTCGAGAGTATATTCATTCGCGTACGCGTGGGTATTACGTTACAGCAAAATGTCGCGATTAATTGGATCTTTATAAATATATGAATCGCGCGTGTGATGAATTGGTTATACGCTAATATGTACACAAGTTTACAAGAAGCACTAGTTAATCGTTCGTATGAATAAATGTTTGTGAAAATATTCGATTTTACATGGCGAATCTTTCGTAAGGTGATTTCGTTTGACGGTTTGATATTTCGGATGTCTCGGGCGACGTGGAATTCTCAATCGCGTCGGTATGATCAGGACGATTGGCACTGACCGTACTGATGATCGATTGGGTCGTGGCACGAGTATAATCCTCGGTTCGTTGTGGCGGCGTTGTATCCATCGTTGTCATGAGAGTGCTGTTTTCGCCAAAAGCGATCGTTGTTTCGTTTTCTTGCATCGATGATTCGTCCGATTTAGCTTCTTCGCTCGTTTCCATGCTCGACCAATCGTTCGTCGTCGACAACATTTCCGCATGATCCTCCATCGATTCTTGGTTAATTGGCTCATGACGCTCCAAAGTTTCACTTAAAGTCAACGACTCGTCTGCCACGTGAGATTTACCGGTTCTGAAAGTCTGTCGATGATCCTCTTGCTCCTCGTCCCAGTTGTCTTTCGATGTTGAACTCGTGACCGAATTTTTCGCCGAATAAGAAGGACTCTTGGTGGCTCCTTGCCACGGAGCTATTTCCGTCGACGGAGTGGCCGTCACCCGGACGCCCGGATACCAGGACGATGGCAATGTTACCGCGGGGATTGTTGCGTTTGCGATGGTCGTTCTCGTTGGCCTTCCGCTAATTTTCTTTCTCGTTGCTGCTGCCGGTGACGGTAATTTCTGTTTCGACGCGCCTCCTTGCCTTCTTCTCTTGTTACCACTCGGTTCGTTGACCCTCTGCTTCCCGGTGTTGCCATCGTTGACGTCCTCGTTGACTCCACCATCGAGAATCGGTCTCTCCTCACTTTTTTTTCCTCTCGTTTCTTTCTTCCTCTTCGATTGCTGCTTGTTTCCACCGACACTCGCCCCTTTGGCTGACTCTATTCGCGACTTTCTCTTCTTCGCAGGCGCATCGAGGGCTTGCTTCCTGCATAATTCCTCGCTGGCTTCACCCTCGCACGATCTTTTCGACTGGGGCGGATTCGAGTCTCCGGAGTTCTGAGACTTGACCGCTGTTCCGTTCGTTGCTCTGCCATGACTCTCCACTATTCCGCAATGTGGACCAGGCTTCTCACCCTCGTTGCAACGTCTCTTCCATTTTTTTCTCTTCTTTCGCTTTCTGCAGCGAAACTTGTCTCTGCCGTCTCGCTCCTGCGGCGGTAACGTTGGACATATCGCTTGTTGCTGGTGCTGCTTGTTTCGATGATGATGCGAATTGTGATGATGACGAACGTTGTGCTGCGCACCGAGCATACGCGCCTGCAACGCCTCCACTCTGTCAGGCGGTGCTACCTGAGTCAGTACTCTCGCATATGCCGATAACCTCCCGAGATTGTGACCCTTTGCCTGGACACGACGAGGCTGACCGCGACGATTCAGGCCCAGGTAGAGGCTCTTCTTCGGCGTTGACCAACGTACCGAACTGTACGTGTTGTAGTTGTGCTGCTCCAGGGTCTCGTTGAATACACACTCTTCCGTATATTCACGCTGAAACATAAAACATCATTTGCCATTGTTAACTCGTTACTGTAACACGTGAAATGAGTTTGGCCCTGTGGCCTTGTGCTTAGTTGATCATTCAAAGAAAATCTGGATGCTGTACATTATTTGTCAAATATTTTTCGTCATTTTTATCAATTTTTCTCTCCATCGGTCAGGATGGCAAAGAATTTAATGTTTAGCTACTTTTTTGTAACAATTATTGAATATTTTCTGATTGAAAAGAAATACCAGGCTTCGTAAGTTTCTCAAGTAACGTTGGCGAAAGAAATTTTTGCAAAATTTCGATGATTTTGAGCCCGTGTGTACATCGCTTGGCACGTACTTAAGCGAAACGCATAAAGTTTTGTGTTTTGCCATCTCGAAAATGTGTTACCGCGTTTACGAGAGATAGCCGAATGGTATTATAATATATAGTTGGTATTATTTCGAGAGTGCAGCACACGCAAGTTCCTCGAAGCGAAAAGAGCGAAGCCCAGGGGGTATCGCGCATCTTGCCCTCCCTTGGAAGTAATTACCCGGCTAAAGTGTTTATACGAGCTTCGTTGACTTCCTCTCGGATGTACATTTGTGTACAGATGGTTAGTTCCTAATTGCGCGTTCCGAACGATCTATACGCCCGCTTAAAAGTTTCGCACTCGCGAGTATAGAGTTAAATAAAACGTGGATTTATTTTTTCCATTCGTTTTCTCATACACACCGAAACTGTTGTAACCAGAAAAGATTTATACGACCGCGGGGGATCGCGAGAATCGAGATTCGTTCCCGATAACCTTAACCCTCAGGGACTTCGGTGAATCGAAATAATTTCAAAAGGTCCGAAGCATTTTTGTGAACGATGTGAAAGAACTTTTTGTCTCTTTCTTCGAATTGTCTCTCTGATCCCTTTGCCACAAGCCACGTCCAACGAACGTGTTTTACGTCCAAATTTTTAAGTGTCAAAATCACAGCTCAATGTTTTCGAATGGATGTCGTGCGTCGGCAGCGGTTTACATTTAAGGATTACACCGCTATAAATATTGGAGTGCACAGTAGTTGCGATGCAGCTAAATCAGCATAGACTCGCTCAATGGAGCACCCTTAGTTCGCGAATCGAGCACGTACCTTCCTAACGAGTCTCTTCCTCTGTCACACGAGAGAGCTGACCCGACCAATTCAACGTCGTCGTTCACTCGCCTCGTACACTCACGTCTTTCTCCGTTCAAACAACTCCTTGCAATAGCTCATTATAATTAGCGTCTATGTTGCGGTAAGTTCTTTCGATTCTAATCCGGCGTGGGTTCATCAGCAATTAATAGATAATTGCAAGCAAGATCTGCTGATCGAGTACGAAGGCTCGACAAACTTTAAAACAAACTCAGCGGTTTTTTTTCTTCTGAAAAAAAAAAATCTTCCGATCGTTTGTCTCTCTGATGTGAAAAAAAAAAATAAAAAAGAAGGTTAATCGTTTCGGAACCCTTTTAATTTCTCCGAGTAATTACCCGATGTGGTTCGTAATAACGCGCTTTTTCTTTTTTTCTGGCCCTCACGAATTGTAGCGCGTTACTCGAACATTCTCGATTCTCTTTGATTCACTCTCGGGGGGTCAAAGTCAACTGGATCATCGACCTACCGAGAACGTTAATACCGCAAACTCGTTACAATATCTACCGCCGCGGCGATCTCATATATCAGACGCGCGGGCTACGAGAGTTTTACGATAAAACCGCTTGGGCGAGAGCGTGCTTAAAGAAATTGCCAATTGACGAAGCATTTATAAATCCCAGAGAATATAAACTCGAAGGGAAAAGATAAAGAAAAAAATTGGTCTTTCTGCAAATGCGAACTATTTTAGCTGAGTATTCGTCTGCGTAAGAGACGAAAATCTAACGCGATTTAAACACGAATTTCGCACGGAATTCCCGAGTCTCGAACGTAAGCACAAAGAGCTTGAAATAGCGAGAGGTGTGGTCACTATCAGCCTCGAGAAATGTGCTCTAAATTATATTTCATTCCTTGACCACAAAGAAACGTGATTCATCCGTATCTAATGTATCTTTTGGAATAAATACTCCAGATAAAATGAAAATTTACCTGGGCAATTTATTCAGCGCGGCTTTTTCCAAAGATCCTCCTCCTCCTTCTTTAAAAATCCATCCACCACTGTTCTTTTTGTAATTATGCAAATTTTCAAACAGTATGCTAATTTTTTTATCACGAAGGTATTAAAAAAGTGCCTGCTGGATAATTTAATGCTGCTGTCTATCGCGGATGAAGCTCACTGCTGACGACATTGTACGTTTTAATGATGTTCGCAGCCAATATTTAACGTCCTAATCAAGTAAAATGACTTCATTATGTTCAGTTTTTAGCTGCAGATTAAAAAAGATTTTCTTGTCCAACAAAATTACGATTTCATGTTGAGAAGGAGCGAAAAGAATTATGGGCTACTCGTCAGAATTAAAAGGGCAAAGTCCTAAGAAACTCTTTCCTCTCCCTGTATCGACGAAATGCTTCATTATTGTCAGTATTCAGAAGGAGAGGATTTTTGGTTGGGTCCACGGGACCGGAAGGCCCAAACGGGGAGACCCTTCAATGATTTATGGTGTCATTGATAAACGCGAGTCTCCAATTAGTATGAATAGCGTGTAAATAAGGCCTAATCGAATTAGAAAATTAGTTAGGCATTTTTCGAGTCCTTTTATTCTCCGCTAAACGCCCACACCCGGTATTATGTCGAGGAGGAGGCCTCCTCGTAAATATTGGAACTGGATACTTGTACTTTTTTCCACACCTCGTCCATTGATGTCAATGTACCGAGAAAGGCGAAGCAAATTTTTTTTTTCTTCTTTTCCTCGAAGACGTTGTATGGGATACGAAAAGCGGCGAAAGATGAGAGCAGCCGGCTTTCAAGTGGACCACTCAGGAACGCTTGTGCATACATATATACGTGTTCTCTTCAGGCCGGGCTTTCGCGTGATTTACAAGCTGGCACGTTGGAAGTCAAGTGTTCAGAATTCTTGACTGCCCAAATTATGAGCATTCAACAAACTAGCTGTTTCCTCATCTGCATATCCTTTCTTTCGCATTACCCCTTAATGCGATCACCATTAGAACTATTTCGAATCACTATAATCGCAACACTCGAACAAACATTCGACAAAGGTGTTAAATACTTGTGGTTCGTCTAACGGAGTTGAACGCGCGGATACTCGGTCAAATGGGAACGAAAAAAAAAGTTGGATCAACAGGAAACTGAATACTTTATGAGATGATCGATCAAGTACTATTTTTCGAGGTTAAAATTAAATTCCATTTTTTTTCTGGGAGTGTGCGCGCGAGCCGGAGAGGGATCTAGACGTTTAGAAATTTATCTGCTGGAACGAAAACAATTGAAATGTCAAATACACTGATATCCCAAGAGACTGCTAGCAAGAAAGCAGGCTCAGGGAGGAGGAATAAATTGGAGGCGATGACACGACGGGAGTCTCGTGAGCAATTTCTCTCGCCGCGTTGAGATTTTCTCGAGGAGGTTAATCGAGAGGGCCGAGGAAGGGAGGGACTGCGAGAACATTACGAAAGTCGGAAAAAAATAATAATTTCGTTAACAGCGGCAAGGATGGTCCGTCGTAAAATGAAAAGTATACGATGTGGAAAAGACAGAGATTAGTTTTGGACGATTCTCAACGGAGCACTGAGCTTCTTCGTGCAACGCCATTCGTTCTTTCCGACTGAATTTTATTTTCTTTCTCGGTTAGATACACGAAACGAGTCGGGGACGAATGGAACGAGAAGCGCGAACGGACATCTCGATCTTTTCACGTCCAGCAGGCTTCGATCATTTCGTTTAGTACCATAATAAGGTAATAATAATAATAATGACAATAATAATAACAATATTAATAATATATTTGATATATGTAAATTGGGACATGTCCCTCGTCACATTCCAACGTTTACACATCGATATGAATGTTCCAAAAGAGCGTGTGAGTCGTTACAGCTCGACCGACAAAAAATAACATTCACCAGTTATTCAAGAATAACAGAAACAATTTTTTTCCTTTCATCGGACCAGTACCGTTTAAATCAAAACAATGTCTTTCGGGCCATGATTGGGAAATTCGACTAATGGAAAAACAAATTCTTTCGAAATATTTTCTGTCAAGGAGTATTATTAAAAAATAATGTGACACAAATGTTTTTTTGGAACGTTTGAACCAGTAGTATTTAAATCACATCAATGTATTCGGGGGCTGAAGAATTCGAATCGAATTTAGTCTCCGTTAGAAAGGCCAACTATACAATTTCCAAAATATCCTTGTGGGAATCGGACAATGAGTCCTACTATCCTGCGTATATCTCATGACAAGTTGGCACGTCCTTGTGGCTGTCGTGAGCCTCGAGATTATTATTTAGAGGTTTATTCTCGCAACGCCCACCTGCTTCATCGCGGTCACTTCACAGCAACGTTCTCTATACACTTGAGAGACACACACGCACACCCACACAATGTGGCAGCAGAGGGCCTGCTCGGAGGAACGTACATGTGCTGAGAAAAGGTGCCCTCAGAGAGGGCATGGACCGGGGATTGTGTGTCCCTCGAGCGACGACCGTTCATCATAATATTTGTGCTCGCGTCAGCGAACTTGAATTATATCGTTACGGCCGGTGGATCATTCTCCACAAAGGGAGAGGAGAATGAAAGAAAGAGACGGATGAAATATGACGATAAGAACGGACGACTTTTGTATACGACAAGTGTACGCGCGTTTACATTGTGTGGAAATTTGACATAAAATTTAATTAAAATGTAAGCTTTAGATTTATTCGACTCGATTGCTAGCGAAATATACGGAGGATGGAAAATCGTCGCTGTGAATAAAGTGGGTCAGGGTCATTTCCATTTTTGGCCAAAGGTATTTCCCATGAGTGTATTCGTATGTGTTTTTTTTTTTTTTTTGGTGTAAGATCGAGTTTGCTCACGGTCGGATTAATATTTTAACGATGAGGGACAATTTTTATTCGGGATGAGAGATAAAAGCGATAACGTGACGTGTTTATTCAATTTTCGTCCTGATATTTCAATTCCCCATGGCGTGATCCCACACTCGGAGAAATTCTCTGGCAATTAATACGTGAGACACTAATTTATCGTGTTGCCGAGATTGTTTAATAAGATTCGTAGAAAATACACAACGGGAGTGCATGATTTCTGTTAATCGTGCAATCAATAATTATTATCGTTTCCAAAACTATGCGGAGGCAAGGAAGGGCAACGAGGCAATATCCGAAAGGAAAAAATTCAGTTGGATCATTGCTGGTGGATGTGTCTATTATTTTTGAGATCGTGAGGCTTGATTTTCCAAAGTGGCTGTGGGTGTGTCCTCGCTGCTACAATTTATGTGACACGAACGACCAACTATACGAACTGACTAGAGCCAATTAAAATCCAGAAAAACTGATAGAGTCGTAGGCCTTGTCCGGTCACCTTCTCGTCCGGATAATACGCCATTCGGTAGATAAGAATACATCTGCTTCTTTAACATAAACGCGCGAAGATTCATGTCTTTTTATTCTCGCCGAAAAAAAAAAAAAAAAAAAAAAACAAACAGTTTCGAGAGTGTCACGTTTATTCTTCGAGTCCGGAAAATCAATATTTTCCAGTTTCGACAATAATTCTGTAAAATTCCGAAAGATGCTACAATTTTCTCCGTCAAAATTGATCCGAGCCACGTGCTTTGGATGCACATTGAAAGAAACGAAAGGATATTTGAGTTTTTTTTTTACTTCATCGGTATATTTACACTGAATCAGCTGTAATAACGATTGGTTGAGAAATAAGAGACTTTGGGAACGGAGTGCGCAGGGAAAGAATGTGAAAAGCAAGATACATTTTATGGTGTAAAGTTGGCCGTCGAAGGAACGCGATCGAGTGCTGAGAAGAGGAAAAAAGTGTATAACGAGAAAATAAAACAGAGCAGGGAGAGAGAACTGAAGAGACAGCGAGGCGAGTCGTTGGATAGATAAGACGAGGCAATCGGATCGCCGTAACCATGAATAACCCTTTATGGAGTCGATCGTTGGTATATACACACGCAGCGCGCTCGAATCGAATCAATTGCTGCGGAAACGTCTCTAAAATTCTCATACCAAAGAATGTTGTAGTTTTCTGTGACAAAGGTGACGATATTATTCAGCTCCGATCGTGCATTGAACGACATCCCCCTTAACGACTTCTCGCTATCGCTTTCAAGCTCTATTCAATTTAAAGCCTGTTCCGTGTACGCACACTTTCGTACAAAGCCTGCGGGACGGGACGAACCAATGAAATGATAAGTGGGAGAGAACGAAATAAAATAATTGATCAAAGGGCACGATCGCGTTGACGCTGCTTGTTCTATCGCGGACGCGACCGTACGCGTGGGCGAGTTCGTTGACGTGAGAATGAGTTCGCAGATCTCTCCGAAACAATTCAAGACCAAAAATCACCAATTAATTTATCGAGCAGGCTATAAATTTCATTAATTGACACTTAAGGATCGTTTTGCAAATATTACGTTCTCGTATATAACTCCAAGTCGGTCGCTTCGTGCGTTTCAATTAAATTGTATTTTAAACATTGTCAAGATGAATGTCGTCGATCCCAAAACATATTAAGTGTTTGAATCGGCTATTTTAATATTCTGGAAAATTTCTCTTGCACAGCAGAGCCGCGGGACAACGCGTCGCGGTTTTTCCCATTGAAAGTTCTCGATAAATCGATCCACGTCGCGTTGAGGTAATTTGCTAAGACTTTTTTCCCCAGCATAACGATTCACGCCCGCGATAAGATCTTCACTTTTACAAGAGCTTGTTGTAATCTCTGGCGGATTGATTTAATTGGCTCATGTATTATTCAAGGCTACGCGATCTCGTATTAGACGTTTTTCATTGACCGAGCTTAATAAATGGCGGGAGATCGAAGATTCGAGCTCCCGGAAGTCGCAGGCGCTCTTTTGCATCGTAAGACAAGGTCTGCTGAGCATTCTCCTTCGCGATTATTAACGAGCCGTCATTAATAAAGGCAAATGAAAATCGAGAGTGCGTCAAGGTTGACCCAGTGGCTCGAATAATCTTTAAAACTTCTTGATTTAATTAAGGGCCCTCGTTCTTCGTTTATCTAATCTCAAAGTTGCCGACTGGAAGTCGTTGTCTCGACGCGCGTGATTTCCAGCCCACGATCATCCTGACGGTTCGGAAACCGAGTACAAATTAACTATTTAAGATAATTAGCCGATTTGACGACGTTTGTTTTTCCCTTCGTTGGCAAGCGAGAGGGCGGCGACGAACGCGATCTTATCTCGTACATATAACCGCATACACAAGCGCAGCGGATACTCAAACTTGCCCTGGCCTTTCTCTTTACCTCGTGCCTGACTCGGTCCGTTCTCGTTGTGCCCTTCGATGTGGCGCTTTCTCTCAAAGGGACCACTGACTTGATTTATTCTCTGCTGAAACCATGGAAGGGCCCTGAGGATAAGGTTATTCCTTAACAGCGAAGGAAGCCTTCGTAACGCACGGTGCAATTTGCTTTTTAATTTTTCAGCTTTTCCGAAGGAGCACAACGCGACAAGTATTTCCCACGATTTTCTTACGTTTATAGAGACGACGAGTCGTTGGTTGAAAACTCGAAAAAACGAGTACAATTTGATAGACTATAAACGATTTTCCGATTCATCTTTCAATGTCCAATAAAATCCATCCTGTTCTGTTTCAAAAGACATTTCGAAGGATGGCCGAACGAGGTCCGAATTCTCCGAAAAGACGACTCAACGATCTCGAGAGAAAACATACAGATGTCTCATCATGAGAGACATTCCGATGATTCCGAAATAATATTCTGACGTCTCTCTTTTGCTTTTTTCTTTGCTGTCGTTGGCCCTTTTGCTTTTTTCGTCGCCCTACCGAATTATCCGGGGGAGCCCTTCGAGATCAGCACGTTTATATTAGCACAAAGTTCTGGAACGATACTGCTGTTGGAGTAGTCGCGATAGCAAAACAGGAGCGGCTGTATCGCCAAGAGCGAAGGGCCACAGGGACGAACCAGGCTCACATACATAAGTCTTGACTCGCGCGGTCTTGTACCGCGTTACGACGCTTCGCCCAGTAATGAGTGGCCTCGAGCGGATGTAACTATATAACCCATGTTAAACCTGCTTTCGAGAAAAACTCGGTGAGGTTTTTGCGTCTCTCGGGCTCGTAACTATGTTATACTCTCGTCGCGGGGCTACAGTTGCTCGTGAGGGAACTCTCCCTCTCTCTCTCTGTCTCCTTGATCTTTACAAACCTTAGCTCGGCATCACCAGTTAGGGCATCAACATCCACCATAATTCGCTGCATCTATACTATGTGTTTACATCTATATGTCGTATCGATCGATCGGCATGTTCTTTCATCCCGTGCCTTTATCATTATATCGTCGATCAAAAACTCGATCGTGAGTCTTACGGATTTAATATTAATCGATAGCAGCAGATATTGTCGTTATATTCATAAGAAAAAACGTCGCAAGGTTACTTTGAGCGATGCTCAAGATAATCAGAGGAATCAAAAAATCCGGTGAGAATGACTTCGGAAAATAGAGAGGAAAAAAAAGATGAAGTTTTTGGAGAGTTTTGGGTTTTGTTGAAATGCAAATTCTTCCTTGAGAACGACGAAAATGTTGGGTGGATGAGAGTCCGAGGGTATATAGAGTTCGTGGACTAAAACGAGTACCCGGGGAGACCGAGAAGCTCGTTTCTATGCTCACAAAACTTTTCCAACTGCTGTGATTCTAAAAAAGAAAATTCTGGGAAACGCCGAAAGTATTCTCAGCTTGGAAACGTCGATCTTTTGGGACATGGAAGCATATGAGTGTATCGTTCAAAGTCAAGCTAAGGAGGTCTAGGTGAAAGCGAAAGACGTTGGAAAAAGGTTTACGAGTTGAATGAAACTATGGGCAATTTATTATTGTTGGAAATAGATTTAAATGGGAAATAAATGTTGAGCGTGAATTGAATGAACGAGTGGAGACACGGATGAATACTCTGCACCTCTCGGCAGGTATGTGTATATACGTAACTGTTGGTTGAGATCGTGTTACACAGAAGGGTCCCTGCTCGTGTGGTAAAGAGATGTAGAGAAAGAGAGAGAAGAGAGGGAGAAAGAGGCTGGTCGTTCTCCGCGAGCAAGTGCACGAGGCAAAGAGCACACAAGCTGCTGCTGCTGCTGCTGCTGCTGCTGCTGCTGCTGCACCAAAGAGACGGGGAGCACGCGAACGCGCGTGCCTCCCGTCTATACGTACCCTGACGAGAGAGTGAGTAAGAGAGCACATGGTGCCTGCAGCGTGGCCTAGCATGGAATTTCCTCGCGGGCTTACGCAACAACGGCACGGTAGTCCCAACATCTGGTTTTACACGCTCGCAGTCTTCTGCGAGCGCAAACCGCGTGCACCAAGCGGAGGAACAACTAAAGCCAGTCACATCGAGACACTGCATCTGCAGTCTGCGCCAGCTTTTGCCATACTTTTCTTCCCTCCTCTCTCTCTCTCTCTCTCTCTCTCTCTCTCTCTCTCCCTCTATCCTCTTTCTCTCTACTGCTTTTTCTTCTTTATCGTTTACTCTTCATACATTCACGATCTTCGACCAACTGAGCAAAAACTTTTATATTGACGGAAGTAAGTTATACGCTGCGGTTGTACTGAGTCTTCATTTTCCACATTGACGATCTGTCGTAATGCTCTACGTGAACCTTGTTGAGAAATATTGATAAAAAAAAAGCTAAAATGGTCGCTCATTGCCCATGACGAAACAAAATGGTACAATATTGTCTCTGGCAAAATTGAAACTATGTCAAATGTCTTGGATTTCTTTTCTCTGGTTTCCCCATTGTGGCGAGACTATTTTTATATTCGAATTCCGCGTCCACGTACGGGCCCTTTACCACGGTACAAGGTTTCGTTTTCCTTTTACGAAACATTTAGAATTTCTTTTAAAGTGGAAACTATTTTTTGGCCAGGGAGCTTGAATAAATTTCGAAAAGTTTGTATTCGTTATTTCGTTCTAGTTGATTGCCACATTAATCGTCGGCATAAAGCTCTCGTGTTTCTTTGAGGAACTCGTCGTCGAGACGGTGCGAAACGAGTATCAAAGATTCACGAGATCACATCGCCAACATTATTGCAGCTGGCGTTAGAAATTTATCGCATCACTATTTTTTTCGATTCCAATTCGTGCAATAACTCGAATATTTTATGGCGAATATTCCCGCTGGGATGTCTCGAGCTCTCACGTTATTCTTGCATACGCGTCGTTCGTATATAACACAGTAGGACGTATTAATTTCACTTTTTTTTGGTAAATCTCGATCACGGCTAATAGACTGTGGATTAAATAGAATTTATGAACTGTCAAAACGAAGATGAAGGTATAGAGAAGAAAAAGCGTTAATTACTCACGGAGCCGTAGAGCAAGCCGCAAGAATCCATGCAGAGATATAGACACGTAGCCACTCCCTGGATCCTTAATTGGCCCCTTGACACGGAGGTCCTCTGGAAAATTGCTGAAAAAAAAAGAAAACAAATCGTAAAATCGTCATTTAAAATCGTTACGAGAAATTTTAATGGTCTCGCTCTTTCATGTACACGCAAGTGAAAAAAATAAAAGACGAAGAACATCGCGAAGCGAAAAAAAAACAGGATAACACGCAATGGAGGAACAAGGGGGGTAAAATGATATCGCGAAGCAAGTTTTAACGGTGCTTCCAGTCGAGCGAAGAGCCCACAAGAGCACGTGGCTTCGAGTGTCTCGACTTCGCACGTCGAAACCGCCCGCGTGCATGGCGTCTGGTGTCCTCCCGAGTTTCATTCCCGAGAGTATCGCGTGTCCCAACGGGGGTGTTTGGCCCATTAAACTAAAATTTTCCACCAGCACGATTTTTTAACCTAATTATTTTCGATGAAACATTCGACGATTGAATTAAAATGTATCCTTCGTTTTTTTTTTTTTTTTTACAAAGAACGCTCTTTCCTTATTCGACCTTTGGGAACAGGCAAATTCAATTCAAAGTGCAGTGAAAACGAATCCGAATGCGCAGCGGCTCGATGAGCGTAATTAATAATCAATTAAATTCATTAAGACTGTACAAATGAGCGCCCTGCCGAGCTTCGGAGCGTTATAAATATTAGGTCGAGTAGTTCGAGTGCGTGAGAATTAATGCACTCCGTCGATAATCAATGCTCGCTGCAATCCACGGCGAAATGTCGACACGATAACGAGAATTCGAAGAGCCTAACTGACCGCGATTAACTCTCGAGGGGAATATAATCATGTGGACTTATAAGGAATCGTAAATATCAGCAGCAATTAACTGTATCGTGTGTACTAATTCCGTTACCACTGAGAAATTTATCGAGGCTTCCTGCGGTATTTCAGTTTATTTAATTGTTAGCGACAAGAGCTTCTCGACGAGCTCGACGCATTCAAGTGATTTTTTTTTCTTTTTCTTATTATTACGTCCATGTGGGTGGGATCGTTACCAAAGTAACCGATGACGGCGGCATCGCCGTATACACGCTGTCAAAAATATATGTACATGCTATAGTCATCGCGTATGTGCTGTACATTTTGCAGTTAACGACCTCGCCTGTTAACGAACCTCGACGTTCTAATTGAGGCTTGGTATCGTTTTTTTTTGCTTTTTTGTTTTTAAGCCGCACTCTTCTCAAAGTCTGAGTACGTTACCTTTGAATTACCCTCTTCACGCTACATACCTGTCCTCGTATTTCCCTCTTACCCACTTCCGAAGTACTCGACTGCGACGAGGACTGTATTCGATGTCTGCCAATAATGATGAAAATAATAATTTCGATAGTATCGACGCGGATATGAAACTATTTAGCAATTCTGGTGAATTTCTTGTCCATTTGTCATGACACAAACTCTTGGCCCAACCAGTTCGTTAACTCGTGAATTCCCGATTGATTTTATGTGGAGAAAGGACTTTTCGTCCTTCGAAGAAAGCCCGGCTCCCTTGCACGCGAATCTTTGTATGGGGCTTCCCGAGGCCATGGGGTTTATGGCTCTCTTCACTGATTCTTCGGAATGCTTCGAGCTCGGAATGAGCATTTTTTTTTATTTTGACGAAAATTCGGAAGAATTTCGATTTTTCGATCTTGGCAAGATAATTTTTTTTTCTCCTGGACGACTGATGCTTCCGGCAGTTGAAAATTAACAAACGCGTCTGAAAAATTGTGCCCTGCGTCGCGACATCCGTAGCCGAAATTCCGGATCAACTGCCAACAAATTAAGCGTTCACGAACCTGTCGATGTGACCTTGAACGTCTCCTATAAAGATCAGGCGCTTCTGTCTCACGGTTCTCATGCAATATTCATTCAGGAGAATCGCTTTCGTCCGCGAGACAAAAAATTCGAAAAAAATCACATGAATTCGCAACAGCAATTGCTAATGAACGTCTTGTGAAGCTCACTCTCGATTACTCAGGAGTTGCAAGCACGCATATGAGAAAACACTATCAAAAGGAAGCACGACGAGTATTTTTTATTCGCTCCCACAGACTCCTTAATTTTTACGATCAAACGAAGTCGATCACATTCGAAGGATGCAAAAGTGCAGAGCTCAACTATTCCGGAGAGCCTTTGATGAAAATTTATGATAATTTTCTGTATCGCCTCGATTTTCGCACCCTTACATCGCAGTATTTTCAAAATTTTCGATCAAACTCTGTCGTTGGTCGTGCGTCGATGTGTATGGTATGAAAAAAATTTATCGGACCATCTATCACGCACAATTTCGACGAATTGATATTAATTGTTGAGTGATTTACGTGTGAAAAAATAATGCGCAAAGGCATTAGCGGCAGAAGAAAGTAATATTACAAAGGCATTTATACGTGTATTGGTACACAGAGTGAAGAAGCGGAGTTCGAGGATGAGAGAAGGCCACTAACCCTGCGGGTTATGTCATTTGGCGCGCCGGTTAGTCGTTGCTCTCTTCTCGCTACGCTACCGAAATAGAATATTCCGTTGTGCTTTGTCGTACTCATCTCTCGTCTACTTCGAATTTGCTTCTTCCTACTCGCATCCCTCTCTCCTTATATTATCCGTATGGGTGGTGATAGTAGAGTGAAACGTACGAGGACCAAAGTGTGTGAGTGTTTCGTACACGAAACGGCGGGAGTCTTATATAGTGCAAAATAGTCGACCGACTCTCGTGGCTTCGCTCTTCATCGGGTCAAGCTGACGATCCTCCGCCGCCGAGAGTTACACTTTCGGATCGCGACAAAGGTCCATCTGTCCCCTACTCTCCGCGACTCGCTCGCATGAATAAATGATTCATCGAAGCAAATTAACCCTCGAACGTCACGCTGCTTCGTGCATGCATTGGATTCAATGGCATATGGGTCCGTGAGACCCACAGGGATGAGGCTCGTATCTGCAAACCAACTTTTCGCACTGACAATCGATACATATGTACCAAACTTCCGGTTCTTGCTGGAGGAGTTGATAATCCGGCGTCTTTTTTCACTGATTGTTCGCGGTCGGAGGATAAAAATCCTTCGCATCGTTATATTCACAGTTCGGACACTTGGCAATGGAGCAAAGGGCACATATTTTGAGCTCGCGCGGTATACAATACACGCTCATCTCTCATCTCGGTTCTCTCTGGATCTTTAGCTCCCGCCCCCTTTGGTGAAACTGAACGTCGAGAAAGCCTCATTCAACAGCACAAACGATCCGCCACCGTCGAGATACCGATCTCGCGCCCGGCGAGCCGACTAATTTGTGTTGCTAAATGTCGTGCGCCCGCGAGAGACCGCCGCTTATCCCTTCTGACCGTTTTGTTCGCTGACCCGCTCCCTCGGCCAACATATATTCCCAGCCCTCCCGGCTAATATGTAAATTCGCGAGAACCAGTGGAAACTCTCCCTTACGCCTGTCGACCATTCCAACTCGCAAAACGACGCAAACTTTTGTACGACAAGCTCTCGCCACTATATGCATTCACGCGTGCGGGACTCTAATAAAAATTCCAAACATCTTATTCGCTCTCTTCCATGAGTGCCGATGATCATCGAGCCAGCGCTCTTCCAAAATTCATGCACCCCGTCCCATTAACATCCTTTATTCGTGTACGAATGGGCTCGGAGGTGTAAGGCTCAGCGGGTGACAGACACGCACTTCTATCTTCGATATTTACTACACTAATAATCATACTCTTAATCAATTTATTGTACGCAGATCTGCGTATGCAGAACCGCGACGTGTGTGCTGCATTCTCCGAGTATAATAAATGAGAAGCTCCAAGCGGATAACAAGGAAGGTTCAGGGTAATAGAAATACTACTTAAGCCTTATTTCCTTTGAGGTATATAATAGCAAAAGCCTCGGTCCAGCAAAACTTCAGCTCAGTGTATTTTACGATCAATTTTTTTTTTTTTTTTTTTCCATATTCGCCAAATTCTTCACTGTTTTCAAATCAGCTGACTAACCATCTTGACAATTCATCGACAAATCATTCGTTTCCGACCACTCGTTAGTCCGTCGACCGAAAATCTCCTCCTCCCCTGCTGGAGCCCCAATATTGCACAAGCCGCGGTACGAGCCCTCGATGCATCAGCAATAAATCTGATTTAGGTGGATGCATAACTGCATGGTATAAGTACCCGGAGATTACGGACGTACATATCCACTTTATATATCTCGTGCAACGTACATCGTCGTATAAAGTGTATTTAGGTCTATAGATCTTGTGGACTCGGTGTAATGCATCGAGAGAGCACGGTGTAAGTTAGCGAAGCTACTTTATGATCGATCCTAACAACATGGACTGCCTCATAAACTCCGAGCTTTACCAACGTTTGAATTTGTTGTCTTTCCTTTGGATACAATTAAGCTTGTTATGCCGCGCGGCTATTATTTTTCTCAACGTTTCCATTAATACATCCATTACAATCTTATCCAAGAATTAGCGAATGAAAGTTGCAATTTACGACGAATCGAAAGGAACGAAACCGTTCCATTGCTCCGAATTCTAAAAATGCCATTATTTCTTATTACTCATTCGAGCGAACCTGAAGTAATTGTGATAACTTTATCACATTTTATTTCTAACGAGTTCAGAAACATGTTTGTTGACTGAAAATTGCAATATTGATAAATCGATTTGTAAAGACATGGAAAAATCTTATTTTTAGGTTGATAATAAATATGTTCTGCTCGCGGAATTGATTGCTATAATTATTCAACGGAAACTTGTGTATGTTTGCGGATTATCTGTTAATAAGATACCAAGTGTTGAGATGAACTTTTTCATTGATCTCCCACACTCGAGGAGAATCGTTATCTTTACGCGATAACGAGCACGAGTTCGTCGGATCGTTCATCAGCGATTACGTGCATTTTGCATTCGTCGCTTATATCGATTCGTGTGAAATGAAAATTCACAGACTCTTTCCTTCTTTTTTTTTTTTTTTAATTTTGTGATTTTTTTTTGCAAAATCACGAAACTAACTCGAATGTTTGCATCTCGGAGATAAAACGTCGTTGAAGTATTTTTATTCGAGTTCTTTCAATGCTTCAGGAAAGCGGTTATGACAATTGGACAGTATCCAGATGCATCAGGAAAAATATATAGAAGACGAGCATTAAAAATCGTGGAGAAAATTGAAGAAAAAAATGCTGTGTTTTACGAGAGGTCGCGGCTTAAACCAGCCCATATAATTTTACGAGTTCTCGCTCGTTGGGTTTACATCGTTTTCGCTATTCAGCCGTATATACAAACGGGAAACGAGAAAGAGAGACCGAGGGCGCGCGAGAGAAAATTCTTTTGACGGAACGAGAATTATGCTCGTATGTGTGTCTCGATCTGTCGGTATTATATACAGTTAATACTTCTTGCAGAACAGTTTTGACGATGAAGAACACCGTAAGGTCGTCATGTGCCAGTAAATTTTAATACGACGGTATATTCAAGGAAAGGAAATATTACTTTGTCTCTAACTTTCCTCGTGAGAGTGAGAAATCCTTATGGAAGTGTGATTCTCTCCCACCAGAAGGGCATCAAGATCCTCGTTGAATTTCGTCATTTACCAACATCTCCGAAACGTTTAACTCGTGCCGTTGTTTTTTTTTTTTTTTTTTATCGAATCTTTAAACCCTTTTGTATATTGGATAAGATGTTTCTCACGGTTTTACTAATGCCCAATTAATCGTTAGCCATTAATTATCGGGCCTCCGATATGTTGGTATCGCTAGTGTCACATAAATTAAAAAAGAGGAGAAAATTCGAGAACCCATGACGAATTTACATGGCTGGCCGTAGAAAGAGCCATGTGTGTGGTGGTTTTGGGTTTAATGGGAAATGCACAATGTGGAAATAAAGGAGCTTAACCTACATCGAGTTTATACCGGCTGAATGCTCGTCTTACGCCCTTTTGTCCCGCAAGGTATAATCTTCGTGATGATCTACTGGAATTAATTATACACGTGCTCATCGACTTGAGATCGTGTCTCCGTTAAGTCCATTCGTCACCGCGATGCCAAAATATTTGTAGTATTCGTGATAAATCTAGGTGTCAAAAAGCTTCGATTCGTTTCTTATCCGTGAGAAAATCCAGCGATTTTAATGTCCCACGAGAGTCAGAGAGAAATTACGCAATAATTCCCTGCTCGGAAATGTAACATGGCGCGCGATCGCGCGGGGCTGCCGTGTACCGAACGATCTCACGTTTCGCCTTGGCACGTTCCATTAACGAGCGGTGCGTTTTAATCCGATTACTCGGTAGCCCTTTTCATTTTTTCCCTTTAATCGCGCGCTGTAACCGATTCATTTTATCTGACAAATCTCAACTTCTCCTCGCGCGTATGAATTGATATTCTCTTGTTCGTTTTTCTCGTGGCTTTTTCGGGAATTAAGCACACGTCGGAAACGACAATAGCGACCGCATTGTACGCACGCGAATGAAAAATTAACGTGCAGAGAAAATGCGTCATTCATGAACTCTTCGCCCAATCGATGAAACGAATTCATGAATGAGGCTAAACGTTTTTTCCTTTCGTTTCAATCCGCAGAATTGACGAGGTGCCGGAAACGCAACCGAAGATGTCGCGAATTCTTCTCGGAATAACCGCGTGTCTAAAAAAGTTTATAATTATTATTTCGAGGCGTAGAGCGTTTGCGCTAATGGAACAAGTCGCGACGCGCGATTTGTTTGCTCGCGCAATAATGCGTCACTCTCTTTCTCGTCACTTCCGCTTCAAGGATGTAAAAAGAATTGTGTGTTTTTCAAATTGTGCTCTTACTCCAGCAAGAGCTACACATTTTGATTCTGCCGCAAAAGTTATTTTTTTTTTTAACTCAAGAATTAGTCTCGCTTCACTCACACATCGCGCGGACATGATGCGAAAAATGTGTAATTTGTCGTTGACTCGCGTTAATCATGTGCGAACGGATGTACGCAGCATCCGATGGTACAATCAGGTGTGGTTTCGCGCTAAATAACGTGCCAATAAGTATCGATGATCGCACGAGACAATTTTGTACGTACTCGGGTTGAAACGGCGCGTACCTACTCGTTACATCGATCCACCGACTCGATAAACGAGCCTGTGATTTAGCGGATTTGTACGTGCTGGCATAACGAATTCGTACGATGCGACCAGGCCCAAAGAAAGCGAGGGAGAGAGAACAAGAGGTGCGAAAACTTGATTCTCTCGCTCTGTTTTTCTCGCGCAAAGAGATAAATACGATGCACCGAATCGTCCGACCGATCGACATAAATAATCGTATAAATTAAGCGCGAATGAAGGAGAGCAGTCACGCCGATCTTTCGCACCTCCATATTTAATATTTATTTTCCTTTTGCTGACCGAGATCGATCGCGAAACGCGCGGCTTTTGCCTCGCGGTCTTGTTTTTTGTGATCGGGATTTATAAGTACTCGACGTATACGTGCAGCCAAAGCTTTCGGTATTTAACGCCGACGAGTGTGTACAGGACGTTCGTATTTCCAATCGCCCTCTGGCGAATAAAACAGACGTGTCGAAAAAAATGCAGAAAATCTCTTACATCCTCATTTTTAAAATTCATTGTTTATTTAATTATCATCCTCATCATATTAATTGAATTAATTTCCTGAATTCTTGAATTAAAATCATGAAAAGCGATGTTTGATTTTATTGATTGAATGACGGGGAGCTTGTACGTGACACGGGATCGCCGATATACGCCCAGTAATAGGACATATTTTCCGATAGAATGATAATTGCACCATCAATTTTGATTACCCATCGATTATCATCAATTTAAACTTACGCCCGGAGATCGATTTAGCGACCTCGACACCTGCTGATGAAAATTGAACAAGTAACTGCTCTCTCTCTCTCTCTCTCTCTCTCTCTCTCTTGCTCAGAGTTTTTTTTGTTGATGCTGCATCTTTCACCGTAATCCAGTACTATAATTATCCTTGAAATATTAAATGAATTTCACGTCGAGGGGGATAAACGTGCACGCGGATAATAGTCACAGCTTAACGGCAGGCTTAATCGTTTTTATAGTTGTTTACGTTGCATACTCTCAGACCCGAGTGACCATCAACACGTTCGGTAGCAGAGTGTGTGCGTCTGAGAGAGGCCATGTATCTGTGTTTACGGAAAAAGCTATACGAGAATACGTTGCGGAGCGCAATCGCCGAAGATCGTCGCTGAAATCTCGATGCGCGACCCACAGGATTTCACGTCTCGTTACGATGCGAGAAGCACTGTATAGATATCTCCCTCGATGAGAGAGGGCATACATCTACGAGGGAGAGGGTTAATTCGATGTCGTAAAGTCGAACGAGGCGCCTATCATCGACCATAGGGACCGAGAGAGGCTTTCAAACGAGTTTACCAGCGGCGAGGCTATACCTGGACGATATATCGAGCATTAAAATAGTCCTCTATATCGTGCTCTGTGCAAAACACCGTCTCCGATACCTCAGTTTTGCTCACTCAAGGTTTAAAATTTTTTAAATCGCGACACCCCGCGACCTCGCCATTTCCGTATTTGCTCTTTACAACCAGCAGCCAACCCGCTTATCGCGATAATAGATTTCAGCACTAGACAAACGAGAGGATCGAAGAAACTTGAGTGAAAAAATTCAAGCAGACACGCAAAGAAGCTTTCAACAGAAAGAAACGTGCCATTTCGTCGCTCACCCTACAAGGAGCACAGCTCACGATTAAAGTTGTTCGATTAACTACTATTCTTCGATTCTTTCTTATCCTCGTCTCAATACACTAATAGACTTTGACCACGCACTTCTTTCCTCTATACATCGATACACGATCGTTGAATTTCAACAGTTTACACAATCTCATTCTAGTGGTACAACTTTTGCCCATTATTAATTACACCTTCATTATCTACTCGTGGGATAAGTAATTGAATACAAGAGTTCTGGTCTGTGACTTTATCAAGGTGTACATAGTCGAGCCATGGATATCGAGTAAGCTGCGGGAGAGAGAGAGAGAGAGAGAGAGAGAGAGAGAGAGAGAGAGAGAGAGCGAAGCATTATTGAACGGTGTGCTTTCTTGTAAAACACGTTCACATTATACACATTTGTAAATTTCCGTACAATTATTACGATCGTGTTTTACGACACGTTAACATTTGCTCTCGCTCTATTCGACTTTCCTCTTGATACGTATTATTTCCTTTTTGCTGGCAGCCACAAATCTGCAACCAGATATAGGAAGCTGGGACGAAGAGTGCAGGTCTCACCGAAAAAAAAAACCCCCAAGACTCTCGTAGTTCGGGATCCATTAGATTTTTTTTAGCACTCGAGTGGCATTTGCAACCGAACCAATAATCCTCCAAGAGAAAAGTAGGCAGTAAAATCCAACAGTTACCGACGACAACGGAAAAAAACCTCAAATTCAAGCTCCAAAGTTTTTTTTTTCCAATTTTTTTTTCGTTCCTCCTTTTTGGAACTGCTTTTACCAGAGATTCGATCTTCATCGACAAAAGGACCTCGAGCCTAATGAGTAGCCATTTAGTGCGGTGTAAACTTTGAAAATAACGGATGAGGGATTCTCTTTGGATTTCCTAAGACGTTTCTTCTGTATTCTCTACGAAAAACTCATTTTTTTTTTTTGGATTTGATAAAAAATTATGAGTGAAATATTTTTCCATTGATCGTGAGCGATAACGATTCGAGATATCGATGTAAATTTATTGTTTCATGATGCAAAGGGTGGACCATAAAGAAACTGGACGAAGGACACATTAATGTGGAAACCGGAAGTCGACATAAAAAAAACTGTTATGCTCATCTCTCGACGTCGATATATCGGTTTTGTGTGGCGTAATAGGTCGTACCGTTTATTCAGCAAACACATATATATCCATAAGCATACGCAACATCTTTATCAACGTCTCGTCGATTTACGAGCGTGTACACTCCTCTCATACTGTCTCGGTGTTGCGTTGAGCAGTGTCCCGTTTACCGCGAGTCGATAAATTGCGAGCGATGCCCTGTATATAAACGACGAGCCTCTCTTTCTCTCGCTCTGTGTTAGAGAGTACTTTATGGCTCTCGAGCAACTGCAGAAGGCGCGGAAATGCTCTCGGGGTCAAGGCCACCGCTCCCGAGGCTACGGAACGACATTCGGAGAACGCGCACCTTTGTGCCGACGGACGATTGAAAAAACTCAACTAGGCCTGGAATTTGAGCAAGGCCAAGGTCGTGTACGCGCGTTAAGCAACGAGGCTTGGATTCAATCATGTTGGGTCAATGGTCATAACAGCGACCTATCTCTCGATGAGTTGAATGAACGATTGTAGCCTAGAAACTAAATATCTTATCGGAAAATAAAAAAAAAAACTCGTCTAACGATGATGTCATAACAAGAAATTCAATCGGCTCGCAAAATCTCATCGTGATTATGAGTTCATATATTTGCTTCATGAATCGAAAGAAAAAAACGTTAGCCCAATAAACGTAGCGCTTCATAAATGAGGAAAATGGAAATTTGTAGTCAATCGAACGTCAGCGCAGAATCGTCTTGTGTGAATTAATTAAACTACCTCATCAAGGAATGATTATTAATACTGTTGAAGACTGGTTTGAACTGCTGATGTAGGAAACGACTTCGATGTTGACAAAAAAAAGGAACGAACCTGAAGTACAATTTAACGACTGCGCATCTCGTAATAATTATTTCAACTAACAGTCGCGAGCAGGCAGAGACTTTGTACGTCGAGCGATCCTGAAAAAGTGTGAAATTGCAAATGCATCGGGAATACCACGTGTTGAACGACATTCGCGTGATACTTGGCTATGACATCCGTTCGAAGTTACAGCAGATGGGAAAGAGTTTTGAATTAGTTATCGAATCGTTAAAAGTTATCGCGCGTAAAGCAACGCGCCTCCCCCATTGCCCGGACTCTTTTATCTTCACTGTCTCGTTTTTTATTTTTTCCTACGTACCGCCGATGCTCGTAGGTGTTGCTAGATTCGAAAAGACTGTAGCAGGCTTCGAACTCGACACATTGAATAACGTCAAAGATACAAGTCACCCCAAGGATTTATGTCCTCTCTCGAGCGTGGCGAAAGAGCAAGAAAAAAAAACTTATCGGAAGTATGTAAATTGAAATGCTCTCGCGCGTGGGTATCGAGAGCTCTTAGGGTTCCTGTACTTTCGCGCTGCTGCCCGCCGCTTCCTTGCTTCGGGCCATCACGGCGTCTATACGTTCGAGCGCATCTTTCATGAAAATAATAGATGGCAACGGCTCAATTCTCGTTTAAAACGAGAACGATACAGCCGACAAAACCCGTTCTTCCCGTGGGGTCGCTGCCTATTTTATAGTAGATAACAATTTATCGTTTATCATTATTCTCCATATCCGCGCGCCAAGAGAAAACAAAAAAAAAAAAAAAACACGTAACGAAACTAGATCGCTTGGAAATAAAATTTAATTGGCCAAACGAGCCAAGCGGGAAGAGAAGGATTCCAATGAAATTGATGGGAAATATGGAGGAGGAGTTTGTGATTAAATTCTTTTCAATCCCGACTCTGAATTGGCCGAGCTTCGACAATATATTCAAATCCCTTGAACCTGTATGTGTGTTCAATATTCTTAATTGGCGGGGAAGTACTGAAAATCGACCTGCGGTGTGACGCACGATAAAAAAAAAAAACGGTGGGAATCATAATGGAGAAAAACGTAAAAATTTACGAGTTTATTCGACGCCCGAACGCGGAGGTTTGTTCCCGGCGTTGATTAGGCGGCAGGATACCTAATGGCAGTTATGGGCGTTGAGATTTCATAGGAACTTTTATAAATATAATAATTTCGTGCGAGAGTTAACGTTTCGTTGGTAGAAAAGAAGATTCGGTCAAAGTTGCCATTAACCGAAGAGTCGAAGCTCTTTCTGGATCTTCCGCCAGAGCCAAATCGAGTTTGACTCGTTCGCGACGGAGTGTCGATCGTATAAAATTCGATATGCACTCTAATGTACTGAATCCTTAAGTGCTACGAGTATTAAGTGCGTACGACACCTATAAAGAGAGTATTTGCAGTAAAATCCGGGGAGGCTAACGATGTTAATTTAGAGAGGGCGATTGAGCGTACAATGCGCGGCGAATGAACGTGTTTCGTCGATAGTTCGAACTCACTCGTGCGATGACAAAATAAGTACGCGGGCTCAGAGCTTTTCCGCACGTTGAGACGCGAATACGAGAGAGTTTGGACGAAGCACGCGTTGTCGTACGTTCGTGGTCGACGAGCAAGAGCCAGAAAACGACTTTATATTTAGTTTCTGGTGCGATATATTTCGGGACACCCGTTAGGTCGACGATCCACTGTTTCGTGAGACGTTTGTCATAATGATTCCCGAAACTCTGTATCCAGAGTAACTACATTGACGCGTTTATTTTCTTTGTCTTATCAGCGACTGTAACACGGTCTATCATACCCGATAGAGAGATAGTCGCGTTCAACATTTTCTCTCGTGATTTACGACCGAGTGACATTTACACCGAGACTCGGTGAGGCTTGATTCGCGAAAGAAAAACAAAACCATGAAAGTGTATAATTGAAAAATAATTTCGGCTCGAAAGTCATCGTGTTCCGAAACGTTGACATTTTTCTCAGATCACAACAACGGTAAAGACTGAACTCTGAGTCGCACCAAAGTTCAAGAAATACCTCGCCGAATGTCGACGAACAAGAACGCCAATTACTTTGACCGCTAACTGCCAGAGATCGCAATTTTTTTCTCGTAAAAGAAACAATATTGAAATCTAAACGACGCGGATTTGTTTTTCTCGGTATAGACTAGGATTAATGCTGCGGCTAAGTGGATTTAAACGGTTCACAAGTTTCTTATGCGCGTGCACTGCTGTACAAACTAATGTACACGCGGCGGTATAGCTCTCTCATTGCGACTAATGCCGCCGGAGCGTCCGAGTCACGCGAACCCAAGTTCCTTCAACCTTCCCATTTTCCTCGCCCTTTCCATCGCAGAGAAAGGGAGTGCGAGAAATTGTTTACGCTAGTGCAATCAGGTTGGTGCTATTTGTCTTTTTCTCATGGTTGGTATAACGCGTCATAATGGGCTTTTCTTATCTAAAACGTTGTTGAAGCATTGAGAGAGCCCATGCGAGCTTAGACCGCCTGGCTAGCCGTATACTTTACGATATTGCCAGTGTCATTGCGTTCGCAATCGGCCTGGACGTTACTTGATTACAAAGTTAGGAAGAAGTTAAACGGAGGCACAAAGAATAAAAGGAGGAGGGACACGGGGCAGCATCAGCGAGCGCGCACTTGTCGCCCTCCGTTGAAAAGATTGAAGAATCGCGAGATGCACGGCGTGCGCGAGCCATAAAAGACGAGCGACCGCGCGCAGAGAGATTTACGAAAAGAAACTGGACAACCGAGTTCCAGACGCGAATAAAAAGTCCTAGGTAGCTCCCTCGAGTCCTGTCAATGCTACCGGTCACTGGATGCCTCTCTTGATTCTTACCAGCATCCGCACAATCTTCCCTAGTTCATCGTATACATCATCGCGCTTCACCCGTAGCAATTTTTATCTCCAGCCTCTCTCTTTCGCTCTCATTAACCTTTCCACTATGTACTTTATTGCTACCTTATTAAAGCCGGCATGAGTGTACTAATGACATAAAACTAATTATCCACAATGTAGAAAACAATATACATTGGCGAGTTGTTTCTCTACCTCCAGACAATTTAGAATTCTTCGAGTTCTTTTCATCTGCTTTACCGTAATGCCAACTAGTTCCTAACTATACATATTTTTACTCCAGGGAACTGATGCTCGATAAATTAATGTGGAAATCATCGAAACTCGTCGATAACACACATTTTCAAGGTCATTATTGTAATTTCTCGTTTATTTGATTCATCAGTTAGTTTTTATTTAAAAAATAGGAGCATGCCGCAGCAATCGACTGTTTGCCAGTTTTTGTCCGTGTATTTTATTGAAATTTCAGTAATTTTGAGCTGCTCGCACTCATTAAGTACGAGTCAACCAATTTGGATCATTCGTTACAACATCAAATAAATTTTGTCTCGACAGTAGTGTGTGTAAGTATAAAAATTTCAAATTCAAAGGTTTGATTCGTCATAGTACCTCTTCAACGTACCTCTTTAATGTGCAGTTCATTTTTATGGAATTTTTCATAATGCTAATCCTACGTAAGCAGCAAAAGGAAATTTAAACGATGAATCTCCATTTTCTTTTACGGTATCACGGAATTTGGTAATAGTGTTTGAAATATGTAATCGTTGCGGGCTTTTAATTGCTCGGACGACTCGGTTTCCGTTGGGCGGTATAAGACGTTTATATTTGAACGTATGTGTGTGTTAAGGAGATCTCTCAAATCGACGAGCAGCAGCCCTCCCACTTAGTTTTTCCTCGTGTACACGATTAATCTCTTTGATCCTATATATTAATGTCACTCTTTATTATTATCCGTGAACGATGCGTTGATGATATTGAAAAATATTTCACCGGATTTTCTCTCTCGTCCGGTTTTTCTTCTTCCCGAAAATAAATATTTCCTCTTTCTCTTTCTTTTCCTGCTCAAAGCGACGAGGCGAAGAGTTTGCTTAGGTTTAACGTGTTTTTCGTTTGCTTTGGCTCGCCGTCCAAAATCGTCGACGATCGTCACCTCGAAAACACAAATACCTATATGGGAGGTGATTATTTTTTTACGAGAATCCCCTGTCAATTTTTCGCTCGCTCGGATTAAGACGAGCTGCAAATTATTTATTAAAAAAACGAAATAAAAAACAAATGGTTTCATGGAACGCCGGAGCCAATTTAGCGTCAAGTTTTCGTCGCATAACTTTCTTTTCTCTTGTCGTTTTGTTGGTGACTCTTTTTTTTTCACTTCGCGTAACCGCGACAGCACTAAACGAATCATCGAAATCGGATTAGACGATTTTGCATCGAAGCATCCGTACCAGAATCTCGTCTCACGCTTCTAAAATCTCTTCACATATTCTCTTCGATCGTTACCCGCCCCCCAATAAACTCCTGGAGGAGTTCAAAGTTCTCGAACTACGTGACTCGAGGATTTCGTCGAAGAAAAACCGTTCTGGCACGCGGTCCTTCAGAACGAAGAAGAAGAAGAAGAAGACCAGTAAGGTAGAAAGTTCGAGCAAGCTCGTGTCTCGAGAGCTTACACGAGCATTCGTAATACCTTGACTAACGACGATCCTGCTCCGAGTATTAAAAGAGTTTGGAATGTTAAAGAATTCCAGTCCGCGTTCTAAGGTTCGCCAACACCACGCGGATTTAAAACTCGGAATAAAAATGGATTTATTTTTATTTCAACAAAAATTTGTTTATTATATAATTTCTCCTTTTATCGGGACAGTAGCCTCGAGATGGATTTTTAAAGGGGTTGCGACTGCTCTTTCAAAAAGATCGCACCAAAAATTTGTCCTCTACTCTTTTTTTATCTGGATAAAAGTGAATGAAGCTTTTACCGACGACGGACTATGAACTCTCCAGTGTATATTTGTATTCGTTCGAAATCCGAGTCTCCCGAGGAACATAAACCTCCTCTATATGGGATCGTACCAGCGTGATTTACCGGCGCGATAATATCGCTCTGCGAAATGAAGAGGTAACAGTCCTTAAGGACCTCGAATTTGCACATGAATTATTGAGCTAAGAGCCTTAAGTCGAATAAAGATCGTACCCTGATGACAATGGCCTGTGCGGCATTCCTATTCGTATAGACCGCGTAAATTCCTATACATTTATCTGCGTACATCGTGGTATGGGTTTCAAACGGAAGCATACGCGCGGTAATAGAGAGGAATCACCAAAACTTATCATCTGTCCCATTTCTGCTATTTTTTCTCTTCCTTACCAAACGCTGTTGAAAAAATCAACTTTCGAGTGAAAAACAATATTCATATATTTTCTGAGGTTCGAGTAAAAAATAAAACGAATTTGTGGACGTCAGGATTTTTGGAACATTATCGTTAAACGCGAATACAATAATGCAAAGAATATATCACGAATGAAGTGTTCATTGTATCTGGATGAAGAGTGCAATGACACTTGGTTGATGGCGCTGAGCTAATGCTCGGTAATAAGATCTATTGTACATAGTAAATGTGCGTACGTGGTTGAGCAATCTAATCGTGATATAGGAGGCTAATGGGAATTAGTGAGCTCGAGAGAAATATTTCGAGGATAATGGATCAGGGGCGGGTGATTCTGTGAAAAAAATCGAGTAGACGATCATCCGATTGTGCTGAGAAAAGAGAGAAAATATTTAAAAAAAAAGATTCCGTCGTGTGGCGGGCACACGACGAGAATCAATCGTCCATTAGCGTGTCATGGACGTGCGAGGATAAGAATTTGGATAAAGGCGGACAAACGCCGTGCGCGTGTTGAAATAAAAAAGGAGGAGACAAAAGGAAAGAGCAGCGAGAAGAAGGCGATAAACAAATGACTGAGATTGACTGATTCGAGCTTTTTTCGTTTATTCGTTTTTAATCAATCTGATCGATGCCTTTTTTACTCAAGTGGATAACACATGCCGATGATGCTTCTGACCCCACAGCTGTGGCGCATTAACAGCTACTACTTTAAATGCCCCCGCGCGAGCAGGCGCGTTTGCCCGCGCGATTACGAAATTGATGATGTGTCGCTCGTTGCGTTCACTTTGTGAATATATAACAGGAGGCGAATCCCATCTCTCTGGCTCTCGATGACCCTGACTACGTACTAAGGACACTTGGCAAAGGGCCCTATCTGTTTCTTCCTCCCCATCGCTCTTTCTTTCGCTCTCCCCATCGTCATACATCTCTCAATCGTTCAATTGATCATTGGCCAAAGGGTCAAGCTCGAACTCATATTCGTGAACGCTAAACCGAGAGCAGGCGGAGAGAGAGAGAGAGAGAGAGAGAGAGAGAGAGAGAGAGAGAGAGAGATCGCGTCATTTGAAAATCGCTTCGTCTCATTATACATTTGCCAACATTTTTGCTCTTGCTCTTTACACGTCCGGGATATTTCAATTACACGGCACAGGGCTAATCAGTCGGGTGCAGAATTGCCAGTTACTATAACGTTCACGTTCGCGTGGGTGACGCTTACGCGTTGATGGAGCCCCGGGACTTCCTTCGATTCGTTGACATCAGTTTCGCGCATGCATATAGGATACGAGCCTTCGTCTATATAAATACATATATCATGTGTACAGTCGCATAACACGAACGACCGCCCTCGGCCGTTAGCGCGAGTGCATCGCACCGCAATTTCTATACACGTGCGTATACGTATATGTATCGCGTATCACATTTGTAACGTGTTTGGCAAAAGTTCCGTACAGCCGTTCTGACCCGGAACCATATGACAATTTTCTGCCTGACGCGTTGTTTAATCGAGACATTATGTACGTGGGTGCACGCTCAAGCGTTGCGGCCACCTAGACGATTACGTTTCTGCGTTGATACAACGCTCAATTGAATAATCGTCTGTCAAAATAAATGTTCCACCAATTGCGGAAGGGAATGATACTCGCTTCCCAATTATCGTTCATCTAATTAACAGTTCGTCTGTAAACGTTTTTTCCGCACTTTCCGTCTGTAAACCTGGACACCATTTCAACCGTTACATATTCCAAAAATTCTGAAAAAAATGCAGGCTACTGTTCGAAATCTTCAACTTTTAATTTCAATTATAAAATTATAGGAAAATACATTTTTTCATCCATTTTTGTTCCAATAAATTTTTGTTTTTGACCCCGGGTTACCGTTCTCGGGTTAAATGCACTTAGCAAATCGTTTATTTTATAATTGAAGGAATAATATTGATTCTCAAAGTTTTTAACTCATTCCTTCGTCGAGCATTTAAACATCGCAGCTCGGCGGTAATTGGGATAGGTCAAAGGCAGCATTAAAACGGAAACTGCCTATAACGCGAGTTCGTTATCTGCAATGAGAACGTTTTGAGATCGCGTGATCGAGGAGTTCTCTTGAGCTTTAATAAAACTTTACACGCTCGAGGTCACTGGCAAGAAAATCGTGTGCGTTTATTTGAAGCGAAGAAAGATTCCATGTCGATGGCAGTGATTGCGGGTGGAACAACGAAATCAAAGACAGACTGACACCGAGAAACTCTACGCACGACGAATAAGCTCTTTTGAAGAAAGTGTGTATATTTATGTCGGAAGGAGCTGAAACGTTGCTCGCGTCTAGCTTCGTAGCCTCTTGAACTCTGTCGACAGTTCCGGCTTTGACTAATCGCGCACTCGCTATTAATGACCGGGTGATGGAACGAGAGAACAAGAATGAGGGAGCGAAAGAAACAGAGAGAACGCGCGCGAGAGAAAGAGAGAGAGAGAGAGCGAGAGCGAGAGAGTGAGAAAAAAGTACTCTGGCTCGAACATCGCTCGGGGGCATTGAATCGTTGCGGCCAATGCGTAGCTTTTATCGTCCGTGATATTGTACACGATGTTGTATGCATTAATAATCGACCTCGTTTTGTTCTCTCTGCAAATAGTCCGCATTATCGGTCATTGCGAGCAGTGACAATGCTCACAAATGCTACAAAAAAAAGTTAAAAAAAAAAAAAAATGGTTTCGTTTGTACAATTTTGGAAGGAAATTTTTCCTCCATTTGCCGCGTGCGGTTTAAAATTCCAGCAATCGAATCGAAACAAATTCTCGCGCTAACAATGTGGCGTTGAGTTGACAATCAAGTCGGAGAGAAAAAGTGACAACTTCCTGGTCCGACCATCATTTTTCGAAGACTTTAGAAAACAGAGAACAAATGGAATAAAATGCGGGATCCCTGCTTAACGATTAGATTGAAACTAGAAGTGAACGAGTGAGCAGTATACACGACTGCGTGATTAAGATTGATGCCCACAAAGGATCGGATTGATAAATAGAACGCAGCCAATTATTACAACCGCAATGATTACGATCCTTATAAGTTCATTGGAAGCTTTAATGGAAACTTCTCGTAGTGACGAGCAGCAGGCGACATAAAAATAGAGTGTCGATGTCGTAAGTAAGAAATAGTCCGGCGGGTTAATTATTTGTTACTAGAGGATCGTGGTAAAAGAATAAACGTGGTGTGGCCCTCGTGGCTTAAGTTCTCATTAGGGAAGGAGAGGACAGGTTAGTGGACATCGATAGATGTACAACCGTCCGGAAGAAAGGACTGCGCGATCTTGATAGGATTGCTCTGGGCTATATACGAGTATAGGAAACGAGAGCGTGGACTCACGGAGCAGCTGTCCGTCGAAACGCGGAGGAACGCGCACCAATGAATCTAGCAATGAGCCGCTCCAGGGAACTGGATTCCACGATGATTGATCCGCCGCTAGGCTGTCGTTGCAGCCGGCGTATTCGCCTCGATTCCTTGTCTTCTCTACTGTCCCTCTCAGCCTTCGAGGGCTCAACCCCTGCCCTCAACACACGCATGCATATACCTAAGTATATAATAAGCGCGGTATGTCCAACTCGAATAATCCGCGCCGCAACGAGTTGTACAGAGATTCAAGCAGTCATCACGCTAACTTCCCCATTCCTTGCGAATACTCGATCTTACAGTTACATCATCTCTCATACACCGCAGATCCACACACGCCGCGAAACATTACTCTAAATTTTTAATTCGCCGTGCGGAGCACATTTTTCTCGGGAAAAAAACGACTCAACCTTTGCGGGTCTCCGTGAAGAAAGCTCTTAAAGAGATTGGCTTCGAGTTTTAGTTTAGCGTGCGAAACTCCTTTGGCTTCTTCACAGACAAGTATTTTTGGATCGGACCGCCCAGCAGTTTGAGTTGCAATCACGTTCTACCTTTAAATTCGACAATTCTCAAGCCAATAACAAACGTTGATTCGAACAAATAGCGAAGGAAAAAGAATAGGGCCGGGTCAGAGTCTCCCTGTGAATTCACTAGTTTTTTCCGTCTATCGCAATGTTTTGAAATACGATTCGGATCATGCTTTTTGTCGAATTAAAAAAAAAACTTATTGAAAGATTAATTTACTCACTGTATTCGGAAGTATCGTCCGTCGAACCGTTGACTGTACCATCCCGCAGAATTTGTAGATGACGATTTTTAATGTACATCTGTATTTTGCGAGATGCTCCGGAAATGTGACTGAGATTCGCGGATCTCTCGGCCCTGACACCGGCGTCGAGATCAACGGGAACGGCACTTACAGTAGCGAGCTTTGTACCGATCGTAAGAACACCAAGTGCCGCACCAACACTCGCGCTTTTACCACCAAAAATGCCGAAGCTCGATTTAAAGAAATTGCCATTACCAAAAATAACGAGAAAAATAATCAAAGCCAATTGAACGTACGAAGTTTCGTCGCGATTATCGATGCGAGGCTTGTGCCTCTTTCTCCTGTCTCGCGTCGATCTCTCGCTCTCACTCTCGGTTTTCATCGACACCAATCCGTTCGGTATTGAGGATAAACACTTGCACTCGCGTTCCCACTCGTATTTCGAACAATTTATAAAGCCTTGACTAGAGTTCGCGACTGATGATTTTTTCATATTCCGGTACGACGTTTCACGTCCTCGTTCGAGGTCACAGCCGCCAAAGAGCCTCATTACGATATCCGGCGATTGTTCGACATCCTCCGGCTGATTCGGTTGCGGAGAGCGAGTCAGGTGACGGGCGGAGATTGTGGAAAATTCATGATTCTCCATGTCGGCGAAAATCGTCGATGTCCTCTGACGTAGGTTCTCGTTGATGAGACTAGTCGTAGACGATGCCTCGTTTTGTAAGACATTTTCATTGATTTCTGAAGAAACGTTTTCTCGGTTTTCGGAGTCACGAGGGATGCCGTGTCCTCTCGAATTATTATCATGGCAGAGACGTTTTCTTCGATTATCTTGACGTCGTTGAAAAGCATCGTAATATTTTCGGTCCCCGAAGCGAGCTCTTCTCTCTTTACGAGAACCGAAAGAGCCGAGATCGTCGATCGAAGAGGTCGTCGAAACCGTCGCTGACAATCTCTCATCGACACCAAAATCGTCCCGTTCATTGTTTCCGGGAATGTTCTTTCCTGTCGCATCGACAGACGATCCGAATAACTCGTAAGCAATGTTTTGGGTGCAACGAACCGCGTCATCGAGCACGAAACGAGGCTGATGCTTCCGAACGTTATGACTTGGATAGGTAGAACGAGGAAAGGAGAGAATCGGTTGTGCTCTCGGTACCGGGCGTTCGACACGTTCAACACAGTGCAGCACCCTTGGCCCGCCCGTGTCGATCACTGCGGGCATGACGCTCTCATCAATCCGCCGTACTCGGCACTTTTCTCTCTTTCTCTCTCGCTCTCTCTCTCCCTCTTCCTTGCTTTCGTTTCCTCAGCTCTCTTTTCTTTTCAATCCCTTTTTCAATCGTCTCAATTCTGTCTTTCGGAACTTTTGAAACTTTCGTTTACCGCTTTTTCGTCATTCATTGATGAATAATTCGAATGGCTTTACGAGTGACTAGGCTATAATCGGGAAACCCACGATGGGGATAAGGAATAATGAGCGAACTCGCAACTCTTCGCGGCGAGACGCTCTGTTCCTGCTTCCGGTATTGCAACATTTTTTTCAATCTCGAATCTTCTTTATCAGCAGTTTTGCCTTCGTTGTTACGAGAAAATTCTTTCTTCCTCGATTTTTATCAAAGCTGCTTCGGTCTCGTTGTCGACCCGATGAATAATCCTCGTTAAATAAAAAATAGCCACGATCAAGCGACTCGCGATGTATCAGCTATGATGCTTCGATCTGTTACCAGTCGTAATCTTGGAGCAACAAGCTTCTTTTCTCTGTTCAATGATCTTGGTTGGCAGTTGTAACACACAGCATTAGTTGACTCGCTCTCGCTTCGATCGCTCCCAATCAATCACAAGAAACACCAGCTCGACGCGTTCGCCTTAACGGGCGTCTCGCCCGTCTCGTCTCGTTTCGCTCGACTTCCGTTGCTGCCAACTCAACTGCACAATTTCTTCCGGAATGAGCGAACATGCACTTGGTAAATAATCACCGGAGCATCGGTCAATCAAAAACACGTGGGCAACGACTTGGGTAGCGGATTCGTTACTTTCATATTTTGTTTCTTTTCGAAATCGTTACATCACAAAAAAACAAAACCAAACAGAAACATCACTTTCTCGTATCGATTGATTCGCGCACTTTTTTTTTTACAATTTTTTTTTTTCACTATATCCCTTTCCGCTCGTCCACGTACGGAGAACTCTGCAGAGAGCGAAACACACTGAATCTATTTAACACGAATGAAACAAAGAAACGAGTATTCATACGTATTACCGAATGTCGCACTGTGTAAACACCGCTGATCGAATTACCGACGATTCAAGCGCCATCGATTCAACTCCATCGATTGCCAACGTTTTGTTTCGTACTCCCTTCTCGCCGGTCTTTAGAACTCGGAAGCTCCGTGAATAATTGGCAAAACAGATGACACAATTTGGCCAACACTACGAGCTTGTTCTCAATCGATCGAGATAACGTGTGGACCGTGTGCGGAATCGTTCTTTAACTACTCTTGATTTTTGCACGCGCGCAATGACACCGTCGTTGTGTAATAATGAGACGGGGGAACGAACGCGCGAGGATGTGGAAAGGGTGGGGATCGAAAGAAAAAGAACGAGAGTCGAGTCTCGTGGGAAGCAAGAAAAAGGCAAAGAGAAAAAGAAGGAGAGTAAGAGAGACGAGTTTCGAGCGGGTGACCACACGATGTCGGTGAGGATTGAAAATTGGAGCAACTGTTGAGGAGTGACAGAGATGAGGTGAGAGTCGGAGAGAGAAAGAGAGCGGGTGTAAAGGCCTGCTCACGGTAAGATATCGGATCCGACGAGACGAGACAGACTGGTCCTCCTCGTTGGTTGTCTCAGTCAAGATTCAAACACAGTCACGGGATCAAAAAAAGGGGTCGGGGGAAGTTTATCTCTCGTAGGTCGGATGATGCCGGTGCGGCGTCCGAGAAACTACTGAACGAGCGTGCTCGCGGTTCTCTCTTCTCCGGCAGTGCGGCTCTCGGGTTCGGGCACTTCGAGCTCTCTCGTGTGTACCGCAGTGAAGACCGACACACCAGCACGCGCCGCCACGCCGTGTCGAGCAGCAACAGCAGCAGCAGCAAGCAGCAAGCAGCAGCAGCAGCAGCAGCAGCAGCAGCAGCAGCAGCAGCAACAGAAAGCAGCAGTGGCAAACCAGCCCCAGCGTAAGCCTCTCGTTGCTTTCCTCAATGTGTATTGGATCTCGTCGAGCCCAATATACGTGCGTTCTTATACATTCCCCTTTATAAACACACAAACGCGTACGCACACCCTGATTTATCAGCATCAACCGATACACGTGTGGCTAAGACGAGAAGAGACAAAAGAGGAGTAACACGAGTGAACTTGGGAATCCTCAATTCACATCCGACGTTTGCCACTTTTTCTCCATAACGTTCATCCCTTTTTTTATTCCGAGTTTCTTCGTAGTCAATCCTTTCCTCGGAACACTCGATTTCGCGCCACCCTCTGGCTCCTCCTCGTCCAATTTTATTTCGTTTCGAGCTCTTCTGATACGCCCACGACTTTCCATTCCCATTACGGACCTTATATTTTCTCTTTTTCTCGCGATCTCCCTTTTTTTTTTCTTGTATAAATATTAGTTCGGTGTCATCGCTAGCACGCGACGAGTTGTCGCCATCTGGAGAGTGGTGCGGATCGCATTGTTGGACACGATTTCGTACACATGCCTCTTCACGAATCTCGCTCCAGACACTTCGTCGTTCCCTATTTCTCCTCGTTTTCAAGATATACTTTGTTGCTCAGAACCGATCAGAATGTTAAAACGAAACGTCGATTTTCAAACGACCTCGATTCGTTCTGGCTCTGCACTCGACCTCCGTCCGTTAATGTCAGTTTCTTCTCGCGCGTGACCTCTCGTCAGACTCCGGGACGATTCATTGCATCTGTCGACAGAATAATTTGAACCGTCAATGAAACACGTTATTTCCGAAAAAGTTTCCATGAAAAAATATTATCGTTGAGGGGCTCTCTAAAGTTTTCGATTTCTATCGCCAGGGTGGTGAGTCAAACAGACGGGGGCAGACTACGGGCCAAGAAAAAAAGAGCAAGACTCTTCTATACACGCGTATTCGTGGCTATATATTTTTAACACTTTTACGAGGGTATACATGGACTGTCAGCAAAGATGAGAACCCGGGGCTGCTCATCCTGTGCGGGGCTGATAATAGCGCCGTCATACGGATGAGCCCTCGAGGAAACCATGCTCGCACTTCCATAGTTTGCTCTTTAAGGCAGTGCTCCTTGCATTCTCGGACTCTGCTGCTTCCACGTCGACGTCATTTACCGATCCTCGTTAGTCACTCATCTTCCTTTTACCTCTTGAAGCTTCTTGCCTCATAAACATGGACAGCAAGGTGAAACCTCGCCGCATGCAGAGAGAAAGACGGAATGTGTGACGAGGGGGAAAAAGCGCGCAGGTATAGAATATCTACGCGATTAGGAGAGGCGCCGGTGTGTACATAGCTACTATAGGGGAGCGCACGGGGTACTTTGGATTATGTCAGAAAATACAAAGCGCACTCAAGACTATTTAACCGTTCGAACTGATAACAGAGGCTTGACGAGACGTCAAAGATTCTCGAGATGAGACAAAGTATATTTTCAGAGTGGCCTGTTCTTAACCTGGACTGTTCTCTTTACCGGAACAACCTGCGAGATCCTACTTCACGAAAGTGTTTCTCAGCAGGACGTCAAGCTTCGAGGCTTCGAGGCGGGTCAAAAGTATCAAGCGTATATATACGAATTGTTTTAGTGCGGAATTTAGAAATGAGTTAATTGATTTTTCGACCGCATTGTTTTATTCTTGTCTCCATTACGCGGATCAACGAGTTTGATGTCTTTTTTTTGGATCGCGGGCGAATTATAAATTAAACGATGGTAAGCCACCCGGTAAATGGATATTATGAACAGGGATGTCGCGCTGCCCGGGGCAGTGATACGCTCCAGTGAATTCGATACAGACGCTGTTGGACTTTGATTCCGTATGTGCCGGGGTATTCGATTAAGCCCTCTCGCTCGGCACGACGATCTCGCTTCCGCTGCATCACTCTACTTGGCGTTGGGGCACGCTTCGTCGAGCAACTTTTGCGCGAGGCCCGTCAGCGATCCACTCGGGCGGCTAGAATTGCGAGAAAAAAATCAGCGGGAGGCCACTCTCTTGCTGTGCTCCGAAAATTTACAATTGAATCGTTTAGACCGGATAGGACCGCCCTGAAACGATAATCGCGTCTCGGTGTATATTATTTTGCCAACCACAACGACCAATGCGGGCTAAAATCATTTATGAAATTTAATTATCCTTGCCCCTCGTTTCTGCCTTGTTCATTTGTCTAGACGAGGCCTATAATTCCTTACCATCATATTAATCAATTTTGCTTTATCCTCAAGAGCGACAAACGAGCTCCTTGGAGAAAAAAAAAAAAATTAAATAATCAATAAGGACCATTCGATGTGGGAGGTTTTCTATGGGACACGACCCTGAGACACTCAGGTGTCTCATTCTCGAGACCGCGTCATGACTAGACATTGCTTCGTGCTATTGATCCTAAAAAACGTAAAAAAAATCTCCCGTCTTCCTCGGAACCGTGCGCCGGTACTTCGAATTCATAAACTCAACGAAAAACAACGAAAAGAAAAAACCGCTGCACATGGCAACCGAAACGTCGCGAGAGATTCTAATCGCGCAACTCACTGGGTTGGCGTGAATATATGAACGAGCCTGCTCTTCCAAAGGACCCGTCACCCACATGCGTTAGATAACTCGATCAATCTGACATAATGATTGGGTCTGATTATGACGAACGATACTCCTTCACATTTCGAGCCTCCTTCGATTTCTCTCGCATCGAGAATGCATCCTCGCCACTCCAATCGTGACATCCAGCCTCTCGCTTCTTCTGACTCCTCATTAAAATGTTTTCAAAACGGTATAACGAGACGGGACTACTCACACACAATTATCGTCCGAGTTATTTCAACTTGCAACACGAAATCCTCACGATGATTCAACCGAATTTTGATACTAACAAAAATTGAAAAACATCAATCGAATTGATTGCTCGTTTAAATCTCAATTTCGAAATAACAGCAATTTGGTGACAACTTTTCTTTTTGTCGATCAACGACGTAACGCCAGAAGAGTAATCGATGCATTTGTTGAGAATCTCTTGGGAATCAAATAATAAGCGGCGATCCGTCAAAGCCCCTTAAAAATCGTAAATTTTATATAAAGTCTCGTTCGAGTGAGCAGACCAGCGAGCAGAGGATCAGTCAACAAACTGTTAGAATCTTGTGATGAGTAACTACCGTAAAACAAGTCCTGACCGACGAATGCGCGCGTCTGGACTGAAATGAGCCGAATCATTCTGTGCAAAAAAAAAAAAAAAGAAAGAGAAAAGTAGCCCGCATGTTGGGAACATAAACAAGCCTGAAACGGGGACGATGATCGACCGATGGTTTGAAAATCAGCCCAAGGCCGCGTGTCACAACGTGCGATGAATATTACGTCGTTCAGGTTCGCAATTTCGGTAACGACTCGCCGATATTATGTGTTGGCTGTATAAAAAGAGAGTTAGAGAAAAAAAAAGTCGTGGCAATGGTCCTCGGATTTTTTATTATAATAATAGAGCGGGAAGAAAATCATGTTTGCTTATCTCCCAGGTATATAAAGATTGCAGCTAATAACCCGCGTAGGTGCATCGAGGCGCCTCGTGGAAGTTACGAAAGGGAACCAATGATAATGAGCCTGGAATGTGGACCAAAAAAGATAGGTTCTCAGGCGAAGGATGAAAGACTTCAGATAGCGAACGTTGGAGCCTCTTGCTGAATATCGAAAGAACGTAACTTGCCATCGCTCAACGAGTCGAATTGTACGAGTCAAGTCCTTGTGATTCTCAGTGGAAAATAATCGCGAAGCAGGTATGGAAGGGAATCGATAGTGCAAGTGAATGAGTGAGAGGGAGAAGTAAATAAGCAGCGAAACGTTGTTAGCCCCGAAGGCTTATGGACTGCGGTTTTTTGTTTGTTTGTGTCTAAAACTGTTCTTAGCCCGAGGACCACAGAGACATGCAGGAGGAAAAATAAAGGGCGGGAGGAGAAGGTTCTGCGTCGTGATACCTCTAACACGTAATTTCATGTGCACCTCATCCTCTCGTTAAGAGACTTTTATTTCCCACTTTGATGTCCGTTCGCTCGCGCCCAAGTTGTAACGAAAACGTTTATAATAATAAGATGATAATGATAGGGCGCTTTCGCGGACGTCTTTGAAATCTCGTAAAAAAACATACGAACAGTCTGTGCGGTGGGTACGCCATGGAATTTTGAATATTTGCCAACAGCTGATGAGAAATGATCGATATACAATGAAGAAAAAAGGTTATAACGTTTCTGAGCTGCTGCTAGGAATTCATTAACGTGCTCTTCATAAAGACTCTCTTAATAACACGCTTCGGAACATTCATCATCTTTGCTTCTCTATCGAATCCATTATTCTTATATCGAAAGGTGTGAAAATTTTTCTATTGATACGCCTCGGAACCTCCTGAGGATTCTGTACCTTTTATAAATCAATAAATCCGCCTGTTCCGATACACCAAGGAAGTCTTTTTTGTTCACGTTTTTTTTTGTTTTTGTAAATTATCGATTTTGGATCGCCCATCCGGATTCTTGGGCGGTACACTTTGTCAAACTTTTATCCCACGCGCCTTCATTAACTTTTACCCGCTCTCCCGTGATATATCTCAATGTTTTTTTTTTTTGGCTCGGAACCAAAGGTAATGGCAAATTGAATTTATGGCCACGACGCTGAGAACCTGGAGCTGGACAATAAATTATTGCGACTTCGACATTGAACGTTTTTGGAAATTTCTGTTTTTTCTCTGGATTTTCGATACGTGCTCCTTTCGATTCCTCCAACGCTCACGATATAGATGAGCAGTGAGATTTTGACTCGAGCAACAGATATTATCGTTTCAAAGCGAAAGAGATTTCTCCTGTCGAGTCTCCCACTCACTCTTGCTTTTTCTTCCTCATGATTAATGGAAGTAATCGGTCAAACTGGTGACACGCTGTAAAGTACAAAGTCTTGGGTCACGCAGAGTGGAAGAGTCACGCTGTTGATCAAATTGAAGACCACCATATCGATAGCGTTTTCTCGCGTGCCCTTGTTACATACTCGGGCGTCCCTAACATCATCAGGGCGAGATAACAGAAGAAAAAAACTTGATATATCCAGCGATGTTCGGAGAACGTACTGTGCGATCCTATCCGACGATTATTAATGAAATCCTCGGGAAAATTAGTGTGGTATGCGCGTCTGGAAAGTACTCCCATAAGAGGACGAATGTATATGTATGCTAGCGCGCAGGGACTCTTTGACAATCTCTGGACGTAAGAAATGAAGAGATGGAGCTGGCAACTAGACAGCAGAAACGCTTGACAAATTGGGTTAAAACTGTCGCATGACTCATTTCACATTAAACCAGAAAAAATAGTTTAAATTCTGCCTCGGCAACAAGCAGATGAGAAACACTTGAAAGAATTATTCAAGTTGTTTCATACATTTACATAAATATGTGTTGAACCGTCTGGACTATTTTCTAAAACATTAATCATGATTCCACGATTCAACGTCGAATAACGATTGGAAAATCAGTAGAAAACATCGAAAGTGAATGGAATACCTTTGCAACAATATAGGTGAGAAAGTTATTTCGTCCTTTGGTTGAGACAGAGGAGGAGATTGAAGGTGGAAATGCGGGCGAGAGACGAAGCAGTAGGGATAAAACGAATTCACGCGTGCTGGTTTGTCCGAGAGTCCTTTCTCGTGTGCCGGAGAGTCTTTTCCTCGGGCGTGATTAATGTCACGCAAAGATATAGAGGCGACGTGGAATTGTGGTTTTCTTGTTGCAGGCGCCTCCGCCGCCGCATATTAGTTTGTCTCGTTTTTTAGTGGGACAAAAAAGGAAATGGTTGTGGGGGTGCTGAGGAAGAAAAGAAGAACGTGTGTGCACGCGGTTCGCTCGTTATAAATATGGCCGAGTGCGCGGGGTCTATTGTCAGAATTACGAGAACATTGTGGAGCCGAGGTGTGCCCACGTCCCGTCGTTCTTTAAAGTTTAAGGGTTCGAATGTCGTTCGTTCGAACTGTGGGGGTTGGACCACGAGGTGAACCGGTAGGGCATATACGTAATTCCTTTAAGCTCGACACACGACTCATCCAACACAGTGCCAAGCTGTGCACCAGTGTTTCCACTTCCTCTCTCGCCGCATGGACACTCCACTAGATCCAACGCTCCTCTCGTTCTCCTTCTTCAATTCCTTCGGTCATCAACTATATCTGTGTATATTCCAGAGCATCGATCCTTGGAACGATAAACAAAAAGTGATGTTCCCTTACGTGGAATTCAATTCCGGATTTACGGATCTGCAGTACTTGCATTTTACGTGCGACAATATATTTCTTAGAAACGTCTCGTCGATCATATACCACCGCGTCTTTATATGAGTGAGGATCGAGTCCATCGCCCTAACAAAACAATTATCTTACAGAGACGATTCCGAGGAATTTTCTCGTGGAAATTGATCGGTTGCTGAATTCGTAAATCCGGAATTCAGTTCCTTGTAAATACATACATCAAAGCACGAGTCCCGAGGGTTTATTCAAGGTTTTGACAATTATCGGACATATGCGAAGAGTACGAAGGCCTGAGCGAGGGGGTTAAAAATGATTGGTTGAATCGTAATGAAAAATAAATGGATCTTGCTATTCGAATGGAGCTTGTAACTCTCGATAGAAAGGATATATGTGAAGATCCCCAAGTCTATTAGGGTCCTTTCACGTCAGAACAGCGGTGACGAGACTAATGTATCATTAAGCTTCTACGCGGCAGCGTCGGCGTCCCTGTAAAAGCGAGGGTTGCTCGAGCAGGATGAGAACTCGCCCATTCGCTGGTGCGAGAGTCGGACAGTCGAATTGATTGGCTCTTGGATACGGACACCTCTCCATTACCGCTCACCTCATCGTTCTTTCGTACGATCGATCGTCCACGCGGTTAGTGTCGGCTAGATCTCCTGCCCTGTCTCGTTAAAGCTCGTAAACTCGTTGTCCAGCAGCTTCTTCTTCCATGATCCTTCTTCTCTTCTACGATGCTGGACGCGGCCGCGCTCCGTCCCGTTCTCCGTTCGCTGTTTCTCGCTGCTCTATCGCGTCTCTTCCCTCGGGAATTTTGCATGGAAACACACGTTTAAGAGAATGCCGGATGTCTTTGGCGAGTTCTCCAGAGTCCTAAAAAGGGAATCTATGCGCTGTCTTTCATTCCGCGCGCTTAGAATCCTTCGCCATTCGCTTCTAAACGCGCACTTTATCTGCTCGATGTCACGGCATCGAATTCTTGTGAGAAGTCGTGCCAGATAAGAAAAGCAGAGCGAAAAGCAATCTTGGCTTGATTGAACTCGAGGCGACTTTTTTTTCCACGAGCGTCTTGTACTGAATTGAAAAGAGAATGGCGACGACACGAAAACAGCTTGTATCGCGTTGCAGCGGTTCTTTTCCCAAGCCGCGCAGCATTCATCCTGCTCCCATAGAAAATGAAGACTTTGACTGACGTATTGTTTTGAAAATCCACGAGATCTTTTGATACTCCAAGTTTTTGCCATTCTAAACGTTGTCCCGCGAGAGATCCACCGCGGGAGAGGAGAGCACTCAATCGTGCTCTTACAAATTCTGAATGAGAACGCGATCGCGCATGCATTATTCAATGCTCTACGAAAAGGTACAGAAAGCCTGATATGAATGTCGATACGATCGATCGGGAAATTGAATCAACATTTCCTACATTGTCCCAGAGGCGAAAGGTGCCGCAAGACGGTTGCGTATATATCCACCGAACAATTGTTGTTACTTCAACGAAGCATGCAGCTATACCCACGAGCGGAAGCAGAGTGAAGAAGAATTCAAGGAATGCGGCATTTCCATTGAAAACTTGCAAGTAATGAGAAAACGGTAAATTTTGTAATCGATAGTGACGGTGGCCCAAGGAACGCATCGAATATTTATTCAATCGTTGAATTAGACTCAATCTTGTTTCGATTGAATGCGTCGGCGATGACAATGCGAACGACGTGCTTATGAACGCACGCGAGAGCATACACAGTGCGGTGAGGGACCAGCGTGAGATATCGTGCGCGCTTCGTCGTGACGCATCGCGTTCTGCCCACCGATTATTTACCGCTCCGCGATATCCATGCCGCACTTGGCTTATTAGAGTCAAGTTGATCGTTCATCAAACCTCACTCTCGCTGTCGCTTCACCAATACCGCGACGCGATTCAAATGCCAAGAGTCCCTCGTGCGCGTATCAGTCAGCACACCATCCAAGTTCATGGACCTCATAAACCAAACAAACCGTACAGACACCGTTCAACCATTCCGAGTCATATATACATATATATTTCATCATTTTTTGCACCATTTTGGAGTCCACATTACGTAACTTACTTGTGATAAGTTTACTCTCAGTATTAGTCGAAATAACACGTATTTGTGCTCACACCTTTCCGCAATGCTTACCGTTAATACAGTCTCGAGCAAAAGTTAGTTTCTCTCGATGTGAGACATCTCGAGTTCATAAAACAAACAGTATCGATCGAGCAAATAGAATAATTGAGCATAATTCCGTTAATTGTTGCTCATTGAGGTAAGGAAAGCAGGAAACTAACGATCAAGCCGTTTTAAATTCAGCGTTGAACTTCGTGTCTCATTTGTAGTTAAATTTTGGCTGGTTACTATCTGCTCGACTAACATCAATCACGCGTAGTTCTTATTTGTACACGATGTTGACACGATAACGTAATTCAAACGCGTCGTGCGGTTCCTTCCGATCTTCTGGAGACTCGAGATCGTTCCCGCTCTTTTTAAACGGCTTTTTCTCTCTATTTGCTTCGGTCTTTCTTTCGCGTATTCATTGATTTAAGTTGGCCGTAAAAACTGGTTTTCTACGAGGGAATTGAGCAGATATTACGGGCAACCACTTCGTTCCTTGTGCGCGCACCAGTTCCATAATTCTTTAGTTTTATTCTTCGAGAAATATGTTCAGAAAGCAGACATTTTATATTTTGCGATAAAATTACTTTGCAATTCCAACTATCAACGTTACTTGCTTCGTTGCATCGAGCGTTTTCTTCTTGTTCGAATATCATAAATCTCGATGCGATTGAGATATCCAAGTCGATTGAAAATCAATGTTCGTGATCCAATCTCGAGACCTCGCGGGCATTGGTGTTGATCTAGGCACGTGAGATATTGACGCGTTCAAGTAATCTCTGCTGCTCTCCACCAACGCATCCAGCTCCCAGCATATAAGTATATACCATATGTGCACATAAAGACACTGGCATATACATAAATATGTACACAGAAGAAAAAAATGAAACATCGTATCTCGTGGTGTTTGAAATCCCTGACCAAACGCGGGCTTAGATCAAAGTTGAGATAGGGCCATTTTATTTTTCGCATTAATATCGTACCTCATCCCTCGTTCCATTCCGCATCTGTATATAAACGTGCTCACCACTTGGCTGATGCTTTATGATCCTATTATTTCACGCACCACGGGGACAAAAGGCCATCAGGACAGCGCAGACACATAACTTGGCGCATTCTACTCTCTTTCAGAAACGCCCTTTATCCCCTACGGTGATTTTTTTTTTCAACCACTATTACAATAAATTCGTTTAACTACGATCATTTGAATTTTCGAACAAAAGTGTATTTTCATATATTTCACTGTTTTCAAAGAAATATTGTCTGATTTATAGCTTTTTCTTGAGAAAATGCTGTTTTGATGCTGCTGCAGTCGAGTCACCGTTGAACTTTGACGTTACGACCAATCGGGCCTCCCTAATTACGTGGAGCTGATAAGCAGCTGCGATTGAATGAACAGACACGTGTCAAGTGGGCGTCAACAGTCACCATGTGCTATGTTTGCGCTAATTAGCAGAACATCGCGCAATAATGAAGCTACTTGGCTCGAGTCTATTACTTCCTGGTCCACGTATACAGCAGGGCGAGGCAACTAATCTTTTCCTCCTCCTTAAGGATATTGTTGGTGGTTTGAGGGCATATAAACGCGTTTCAAGGCTAAGTCTGTGTAATGGACAGAAATCGTATGTAAAAAGGAGTTCGTCAGTTAATGCTCCTGTAATATAGTCACGTGATGATTCGTTCGCTGATGTGGCTTCTCCATTGAGAAAGGTTGATTGTCGTTACGGACAAAGCCACGAGGAGTTGGGAGGTGTTACAGTTTCCGATCTCCAGCGCTACATGCAGTCGCGAAGCTGTTTGCTCTTCTCTCATTCTCTCATTACATACTCTCTCGGGGTCGATACTTTTCCTTTTTGGTCTCATTCAACCGTGGGGCATGTAAATTTATTCCATCGAGGTGTGGTGCGGCTTGTAGCATGTGAATCGTGTACGCGAGAGAGTCCTTCACCTTTCCATTCTCTCTCTCTCTCTCTCTCTCTCACTCTCTCTTTCGGAAACGAACCCTCGTTTGCTCCGCCGCCTCCGCATAAGTTATGTGCCCAAAGGGTTCACAGAGAGCGAGAGGAAGAGACGAAAAATCTTGTGTGCGATGTTTCTCGCACACGTTCGCGTTGCCGGATTCTCTTGTACGGCTACGGAGCAAAGTGGACAACGCGGGTCCAGCGCAAAACTCTCTTTCGCTCCTTTTCACTCTTTCTCTCTCTCTCTCTCTCTCTCTCTCTCTCTCGCCGAAACCACTTTTGCTTTCGACGATCCCGTCTCGCGACGACTCGAGAAGAATTGAAAAAAGGAGTCGCAGCAGCAAAAAAAAAATATCACACGGCAAGAAACGAGACCATCCAGAGACGAAAGAAAGACTATATCGATCTTCCCTCTCTCTCTGTCTCTCTCTCTCACTCCGCTTTCAATTCGTAGCTGCAAAACTAATACCTATATCTCGCCAGTCCAGAAGACTCGAGAAAAATCTTGTTCGACGATCGACCAATTCGTTTCGCCCCCGGGGATCAAGCTGCAAATTAGCACGATATGCGCGATAGCGACTGTCAATAATACAACGATATTCCTCCGTATACGGACGTGTCTAAATAAAAATAAATTATAAGAAATAAAGATAACCAAAAAAAAAAAAACGAGAAAACAAGCAGGTTGAAAAGCATATCGACATATCTCTTGCCGCGAATGAAGCGCGCGTGGTTCGGTATCATTATCGAGAAGTTCGATATAAAACGATCCAGTGCAGGTTTGTAAATGACGATGAAGCTCGATGATTTTTTGAATGGATTTTTATTGCGGCGACATATTTACGAATAAAAATTAGTGCGACATGCTCGCGAGGACGTGAGTAGGTGTGTGATAAATTAATCTTCTTCCCATTATAAAGATTTTCATGAAAATTACACCTCGCATCATAAACAAATATTTTAATCGCCATGATCGTTCATTCGTATGAAAAGTTTGCAACAAATTTTGAAAAATCAACGAGTCGTTAAGATTGACGTTGAACAAAAATGTACGGGGTATGAGTTGATGAAATTTTTCTGGAGTTTTATTAAATTCTTCGTTAAGTACGTAGTAGCGTTTAAATGGAGAAAAGGAAAGCAATATCGCATATATAAGGGATAGCGTGCACGAGTAATTTGCAAATCATCTTTCATTTATTCCCTACGCTTACAATAATTCTACTAGACCGCGCGCGTTTACATGTCGATGACATGTTAATGCTCGCGATACTTGGAAATTGCATTGCGGTATGCTAGATATAATGCGTGGAAACCGGTAACACCACGAAGCGAATGTTGTTGCACGCGAGAAGAGGATGCTCGAGAAAAGTAGAGATCGAAACGAAGAGAGAAAAAAGAAACGAGTTTCGCGATAGATATGCAGAAATATTTTACTTTTGCACTGCCACGGGAAACTCTCAGATTCTAAATTACCAATACGTTATATAATCGTGTATGCATCGGAATATCTCACGAATGTCATTAAACTTACTTTAAAATATGGAGCTCAATTAAAGGTCGTCGCAATCGCCTTGAGACCAAGAATAATTGAAACTCTAATTCTTGAGCTTCTCCAAGAACAGGAGAAAATGTTTAGATTGTGAATTTTAATCCAGAAGAAATGAAAATTTTCATGTGTATTGTAAATTTTCCACTTTTTCCAAAAAAAATCCTCAGCAGCATCGATTTTCCTGGCTCCATTACTTTTGAAATTTTTCTTTATTTACTTCGTGTCTGGATCTCCCTGACCCAGTATGGTGTGTCAGGGTAAAAAAGCACGCAGAAGGGCTCTCGTTACCGAAAGTTTCGTCTCGATGAATTTTAGCACTAAAAAGGAAGCACGTGAAAATCTGTACGTTGGAAGCAGGCGTATACGAGTGCGGGCAAGTGGTAGTACACAGTTCGACTATCAGACTGAAGAATCCGAAACGTTTCACGCGCGAGTTGCATGTTACACATAGCACGAAAAAACGATAATAAGAAAAAAGAAATAAACATGCGAAATAAAAGAGGTAAAAACAAGAGAGACGCGTGCATTCTTTGCTGGCAGCCAAACATCCAGACACCCACTCTTTTGCGATGAAGGAAAAAAACGTACTTCCGAGAAACCTGCGCGAGCAGAGAACGACGACATACTCTCGTAGCCCCCGCGGGTCGGATACCACCGCGATCCGCCTATATATAATGTACAAGTATATACATATGTATATGTATATTTATATATACATTTACAAGAGTTGGCAGCGTGGTGTACGAGTGGAAATAAAAAGAAAAGTTGTAAATAATTAAGCCGCATTCACCGAATGACTGCTCGCGCTCGCCGCTCGCGTTGTGAACGTCACGAGATCCTTCTCACGAGGAACCGGAACTGGCCACGAACTTGCAATCCCGACGACTAGTCCCATCGGCCCCATATCCCTCTCTTTATTAATTCTCTCTGCCGTTTAATTCCCACTTTTTAGCTCATTTAAAATCGCATTTATATTGCATAATATTATGTAGGTATATAATATTTTTTATCTTCATCGACAATCGATGCAGCTGGAGAAATTCCTTCGCGAGCCGCAGGTTGTCTGGTTATTGAAATTGACATGATGTTCAAAGAGAGGCTGTACTCTTTTCGCGTACCAAGCAGAACGCACTCGGTTATGACAGCCTCGGGCTCATGCTTTTAACTGCGTCTAGTAACTCGTTAAATCGCTCGTTATGGCGTTTCCCACTTTCTCGATGTACCACAGAGTTCTTACTCTCGACTGCTCCTCGATCGACCAATACTGCAGCTCATTTCGTGCACTGCTGCCCATCACTTGGCATTTTTTGCTCGACACATAACTGTAGATTTTTTTTTGTCACTGGGACGCGTGACGTTCTACACATGGAAAGAATAAAATAAGCTGAGGAATTACCGTCGAGGAAAACGTAATGAAGGACAAACTGGGATTTTGGGTAAGGATAATAAATTTTCACGTGTTTTCAGGAAAGTTTACATTTTGCACAGTAAAAAAGTCACTCAAGATTCAAGGTTGCCCTCTATTCCTATTCCTACAACAGCTATTTTTCAATTTCAACTCATTCTGTGTATTTAAGGCTATTTTGTGACCCACTTTCGCTATAATCCTATTAAGCAAAAAACGTTTGAATATAATCAGGTTGAACAAACAGCAAAATGTGGCGACGAACTTGTCTAGTCGCCGCTACGCAAAGTATGTGGAGCTTTTCTTTATCTATCGACATTGGCGCCTACGCGAAAGGACATGTTACAATGTATAAGAAATGAGATGGAATTTAAAAGTAAATTGAGAGAGAATATAGGTCGCGAGTTTAATTACATTCGTGGATTAGATAATGAGACTTGTTTTGTTTCCACGTGCTTGCGGGAAGACCAAAAACCTAAAAACACTCACGATTTCTTAGCAATTGTCCAAGATTGGACGGTGTACACTCGATCGTTCGATTGGGATAGAAAGGACTGAACATTTTCGCTGCATTTCGATGATTAAAAGTTGAAGATCGTCGACTGGTAAATTTTCCATCGAATTGTTGACGAATCGTTTTATTAATAATTAGCTCGAACAGTTGTCCTCGGCCACGGATCGTTGGACTCGTTCGCGCGAATCTTTGCGTTCGACTCTCTCGGTTATGTGAGTGCGCGGTGATGTGTATATCCCTTCTCTCGCGGTTGAGCTTGTTCGCAAAAAGGCGAGAGGTTCTGGTGACGTCATCGGTGTGGTGAATTGAGGCGAATGCCGAAGAGACCGCGAATAATCTCTCTCGCGACTCTCTCGCGCCCCGCCGCCATCGTAACTCGCCCGAAACGCACGTACGCCCGAGTGGTCCGTTGTGGAATAGACTCGGGAGCCCGTGTCATCTAAACTCCCGCTCTTGGATGACTCTCGTAATCGCAAAAGAGAAAGAAAGCAACAGAGGGAAAGAGACAGCGAGAGAGAAAGAGAGAGAGAGAGGGGGAGTAAGAAAAAGCCCGAGATGACGACGTGTGTGGTGGTTTCGCACATCTTACCGGCGCTACACACGCGTCGGAAGTCTCATGGGCACGCGCGTCAAGTAGCAAGAATCGCGATTGCATTATGAAACGAACATTCGAACGATTAATCTTAACAAGAAATTCGTAGAAGTCTCTATCAACTGTGATATTCCTGAGAGATTGTTTCGTGTTTCATATAAATTATATCATCTCGTAACCATTCAAGAGAAACGACATTAATCATATCGTAACTGTCATGTTCGCGAAGAATAATATAACAACAACACGAACGTGCAACTATGTCATTGAGATTCTGAAAGTTTTTGTATACCGACAACTTATTTACCAAAAATAAAATAAACTCGTTAGATTAATTGCAGATTCGTAACGCATCGAGAAAAATCAATGCTTCGTCTCGAAGCTCGTCATGCTTTCATGACGAGGTTCGATTTCATCTCAACATCACAATTGCGCTCTCGTGCAACGATTGACAATTAATGATTATACAGTTTTATCAACGATGAACATTGCTATAACTAATTACTACCTGGCACTCAATTAAATCGCGGAAATGACCAACAACTATAACGAAGCTATAACGATCTTTTTCCCGCGAGCACTTGCCAGACACACTACAAACTGCCTTCTCGTTTTTGTTTTCTTTTACTCATCAGCTCCAGAAGTACGTGACAACGGGCCAAATGATACGCACCAGATCGAGAGCTCGTTGATTCTCTCTTGCAACAGAAACGTGCGACTATTTATTTTTCTTTCACTTGAAAAATACAAAAAATCGAGAGTATTTTTCGACGAAACAAAATTTTTAATTAATTCTTCGAACGTTAACAAAAATTACGGAAAAGTTTTATTCGTCGAATGCCACGAATATAAGGGCAATGGCCGATGGAAAGCTTCGGCCGATATCGATCATTGTTGCAAAATCGATATTCTGTGGTTTTTGTCAGTACTGCAGAACAAACTTTCGAGTTCGATCGCCTCTGCTGTCCGCTTTGCAACGCTGCACAAATGCACGTATGCAGACAGTATATATCGACTTGCAACCATGGGCTATGCATTTTTTCAATAGGCATTTTGAGATAAAACGAAAAAACTTTACTCACTGGTGCATATTGCGTTCAGTGGCGCAGTCTGGTTCGAAAAATCCCTTGGCTCATTGCCATCCTTAATTTGTCAGCAGGTACAATTCTCTCTAATCTGTGACCGATAACTTCTGACCCGAGCACACGGGACTACCGGTGGGAAGCTTCGATAGAGAAACCCGAGGATGTGCCAAAACATTCGTACAGTTTCACAAAAAGTTAAAAATTGTGTGCAGTTGCAATTTGCACTGGTCGAAAAAAAATTTAACGGTGAAAAAAATTGCTCGGTGTTTTTTTAAAGTACTTTCGTTTTGATTAGTAAGATCGAAATGCTCATATTTAAATGGAGAAATCGTGACTACATCCAGATACTCAAGGCGACGCGTCAATACGTCTTTCTCACGAGTACACTTAACGCCATTTGAAAGATTAAAATCAGTGAGAGCTGTTGTGCTTCTGTATGTGTACATGTTAACGATTCATTTTTGTAAGCGAGAGGGGCGTACGTACTCTTGAGATTCAAATTCAAATAGCGTGAATGCGAGAACGTGTCATATACGCAAGACGAATCAAGAGGTTTATCGCTACAAAAGGATCAGAGGGAGGGCATAAGTGGGACACCGGAGGCGACGATACAACAACTGCAGGGATTATAACGCGACGCACCCTAATCTCAAAATACGAGCTTCCGAAATACAGAGCCTCGAGACATTCCGCATTTAGAGTGAATTAATCCGACACGTGGACAATCAAGTAATATAAAAATGAGGAAGATATGATTAATTTTTTTTTATTCATCGTTATCATGTTCGGTTTTCATTCACTCGCGCACATTCGTTATTTAATGAGATAGGGAAATATTGTTGTTGATTTTTTTCTAGACATTACGAATAATTGATGAAGCGGTTATTTGAGAATTAAGAGAGAAAAAAATGGGACCATTTTCCGAGCGAACCAGGAAGCAATACGGAGGCGCGGAAACGAGTCTTGAATTACAGCGAGAGAAAGAGCGAACGAGCTGTCGGACGCGCAATGCACTGGCAACACAGAAGAAGAGACAAAAATAGTTGTAAAAGGATGTGAGAGAGCCTAGTACACCGCGAGCGAGGATGAGGTACCTGGCGCTCGTTTAGCTGTAAAAATGAATGAAGAATTACACAGAGAGAACGCGGACTTGTCCCACGGAGGAGAGAACTGGTTTTCGATGTGCCACGGCCAACAGCAGCAGGAGGAGCACGAAGCGTCGCTATAAGTATATATACCGATCCGAGTATTAGCCTCCTTCTTGGTCACGTTGAAAAATCACACGAAAAAATCGAAAAAAAGGGAGATAAAAAAAATTAAAATTTCACTAACGAGAAGCTCTTCGCTTCATGTTGCCGTGGATCCTGCGACAGGCCGCTGACCCCGAATCTCAAAGCGGATTCATTCCTTCCATACGGATCGCGCGTTTCATTCTAATTTCGCAAATATCTTCGATAGAGCGCAAACAAATCGACACCATTTTTACCATTCTTTCATATTCAGGCATGTGAAATATTTATTTCTTGATATTCCGAACATCATTCCAATGAAAAAATCTTTAATGACGTCCGTGTCGAATGCCTTCTAGTCCAGTTTTCATTCGTCGGGGGTCAAGTTCTCCAAAAGGCATTGACAACGGTAGGACTAGTTTACCGATGCTAATGTAGCAGTGAAAACCGTTGACGAATTCTCACTATTTTTCACTCACGATTACAAGTACGTGTGAGGAATGAGGAAAAACATTCCAAAGACTTGCGTGAATCAATTATCGTGACGAAAGTCTCAAAGCTGTGAAATTCGAATAAATTTAAACAACTCGTTGCAAAGGTAGACTTATCGACAAGGGCGCGAGATCCCAGAGTTTTTGGAGATAGGAATAAATCGTTTAATCGATAATTGTATCTATAATTTCTTTCCGAGACACGTTTCGAGCGTCCGGCCAAGATAGTGCGGTGGCTATCCGCATCAATTGGAGTTTATCGGCTTGACGCAATCCTGAGAAAGCAATTTGACGTGTACCGTTATCGCAGACCCAATATGCACGAACGAATGCTTTTCGTTCAGCCTCTTTAATGATTTTCCTGTTCGTAATTTAAACACACCGCGCGAGCACGTATTTTCCTGGTGTGAACGAATGCAAAGCAACCTGGAAAATGAAGAGATTAAAGTTCCGAACAAAGTTTTTCTCAAAGTTATTCACACAGTTAACTGATAGAGCGAAGAAACCAAGAATTTCACACAGGCGCACGCTTGGCTCTTGAAACACTCATGATAATTATTGTTTTAATTTTTATAAGAAACTCGTTGGCATTAAAAGTGTTTCGTGTGACTTGTGATTAGAAAAAAACGTAGAATTAATCCTTTTTTTTTATAAAACTCTTCTGTGCAACGCGAATCATTTTTCATTATTTTTTAATTGTTCGGGTTTTCAGCTGTTCGCTTCGTTCGTAGGTCGCCGAGAGCGAGAGAGAGAATGTTTTGCATAAAAACCATGGACAATGTTTAAGCGAAGAAACGTTATTGTTGCTCTTGAACGCGGAGCATATAGTTCGATGCCATTTTTTCAGAGACTTTGTAACTGGGCAGAAATATTAATCCACGGTTTGGACGCGCGTACTCATCCGTGCATGTACGCATCGCGGCGTATTCGCGCGTACGTAGATGCAACAAGCATTTACTGACTCCTCGAGCGGACGATGTATACGAAAAGATAAGTAATTACTTTATCCAAGGCACTCCCGTGGAAAATCTCGATGCTCTTCTCGCGAGAGCTCGCAATAATGTATCGCAATACAGTCTAGTGTCTATAATTAGGGATGAGTAACCGGACGAGTACGTTAATTAACTGGCATACCTTGCGCACTTTCTCGTCTCTTATACCTCGAGAGAGAGAGAGAGAGAGAGAACGAGACGCGGGAGAGAGTAAGAGAGACACTGAAAGAAGCGATTCGAATGACCATACAGAAGACTCTCACCCGCCTGATCGGTTCCATTTACGTATTACTCTCCTCGCGACCGTGACATGGACGTTCGAAGCCACCCAAGAGAATAATGTGTACACGTTCCTCTCTCGCTGCTAATCCTTATAAAACGAGCTCGCTGAAAATATTTATTATAGACCAACTGTCTCTCGACTCCACTTTATATCGATCCTTTGCGAAGTTACTTTTTTTTTTTTTCGTCGGCGTAATCGATAAGTCAATCGACATCGACCTGTTTCGCCTTTATAAGCATCACTCATTTTGGTCCACGCGATAGTATCGATTGGCAGGAATACTATTACGATATTCCACTCAATAATTGATTTTGCTCACATCGTACACCAACGGCATTCGAATAGAGTCGTAGCTTCAAGAAGGTACACACATTGACGAGATTTAATCGTTGAAGAAAGCATCGAATATGCAACACGGACTTCATAGAGGTTTTTCGATGTCCAATGCAAATTTTCAACCGAGTTTTTTCGGTACAAAATGTTGCTCCAATCTTGTTGTTCTAAATTCCAAAGACAACGACTTGTAAAAAAAAATCCATAGACATTTTTTAACGTCAGGGCTATCGGGGTACAAATAACGAATGATTCATCAAAACGAGGTGGCGAACGCTATGAAAATAAACGATCAGAATCATTCCAGAGATTAATCGCGTCAAAGAAATTTGACGAAATGATTTTTTCCTCATACAGATTCTATGGTACGACGCTGTTGAGTGTTTTGAAAAAATAAACTTGATACGAATCTCGACAGGATTCCATTTGAAGGATTACACCAAAGGCGAAAGTAAGTCAATTTCGTCGAGTGTTATTGAGAGTTGGAAAGGTTATCAAATTCATGATGTTTAACACGATGCAAAATGAAATATGAAGAAACATATAGAACAAAACACCTGTGAGGACATAGACTCGCGTATCGTCCAACTTTTTGTGCTGCTTAAAATATAATTGATCACTTTTTAAAGAGACGATTTTGAATGGATGACAGATGCGTGTACGAGAGAGGCTGAAGCCTCTTTTAAACGAACACACGCGCGAGTTGAAAGAAGATGAAAAAAATGATGTTGCTACTGTTATTACGTACAGTGGATGTGTATATAGACTGTATAATGCATTCCGGGCTTAATGGACGATCGTGAACGTGACAGAGAACACGCACGCGAGAATGTGAAACGATTGACCAAGTGTGTAAACTAATAATAGTAATAACACCAAGTGTATTAGCAGTACACACGAGTCCCAACGATGAAGAAACAAAAGCTAAGAGTTCCTCGACCCCATCTGCACGATTGCTCCGGCATTTTTTCTCCTTGTTACGACTTGTTTGTAAAATTTTATGATCGATGTTTATGAAGTTTCCATGAATGCGAGTCGTTCGATTCTCGGAAAAATATCAAGTTATCCCTTAAGAGTTTCACAAATGAGGGCGAGGCTCGATTTTCGCAGCAGCCTCCTTACGAACTTGGCACGAAAATTGAGACTGCTGGCGCTTGAAATCCCTTTTTCCTTTAAAAAAAAAAAAAAAAACGGCACGTTTCCTCGAAAAATAACTTTGTTAAGGGGTTGTACAGCGGACTATCGCGTTCTGGGGGTCATATTCGTGTTCTCGGATAGCAAATGAACAAATAACGCCGGATGATGCTGGAGTCAATTTTCTCCGACTCGTTAACACGTGTGAACTCGAACGATTTAACTCGGAGCGTTTGCTTCGCAGGTGTAACTTAATATGTGTATGTATGAGAGTGCAAATGCGTGTCCGTGATGCTTCAGCGAGTTTGGAGGCTCGTAACGGTGTTCACTCGAGCGAACACATATTGGCTACCTATTGAGGTATCGAGGTCCATGCTTCAAGCATCCGTGAATAAACGACAGAATTTTTTGGGCTGCCTGGCTCTACGATAGGCACCCTTGGAGGAAATAGCGCGTTTTATCATTTGCTGATTTATAGCACTTGGAAATTACTAATTACAAAAAAACTTCTTCATGCTGGAATGCTTTATAATTTTTTTTCTTCTTCATTTTGGCGATTCTAGCAAAAAATATATAATTCAAACAAGCCTGGACCCTGCGAGAACGAGGAAACCAGAATATGCAGGAATTTCGTATCAAGACGTGCGAAATACTTCGAAGATAGTCGCGTAACGGGGAATCTGGTAGAATTCTCTAGGCAGTAACGGTTTTTCGCAAACCTTGAGAAAAAACGTATCGTTCGATAAAGGGACAAGACATTTTTTTTATTTCAATTGCATTGGGGCGGAAAATACTGAAATTTATCTGATTTCTTATTCGAAATATTTGCTTGATAGATCAACTGGCTCGACACTTTTGGATTTTCGGACAAAGTAGCCAAGAATCGTGACTACTTCGGAGATTTTTTTTTTTTTTTTTAATAGACATCCTCGTGGAGGAAGCAGATACGAGATACTCACATTTTGCAGTAGGTGTAACAGGTGGTAAATTAATCCTGCGGTCAATCTTAATATTCTCCACATCTCGAGTACACTCTCAACACACTGTATTTTCTTTAGAACATGGGGCATAAAAACACACACATAAACACACGAAGAAGAACACATATGAAGCACATTGATGAGAGGACAACGTACGTGGCTACTTTCACCGAATCCTCAAGATCTCATAGACATACGACTAACGACGAAGACTTTATTTTTCATATTGAAGTTTCGATCTTTCGTGTTACTATTTTTTTGCCAAATCGAACCACGTGCGTTATCTCTTTCTCTCTCCGTCTGTCTCTCTCTCTCTCTCTCTCTCTCTAAAAATACATAGATGTATATAAAAGTATGATAATATAGAAGAGTAAAAACGGCTTTGGTACGATTACGACAGGGAAATTCTACGATCCAGATTCGTATCGATTGGCACGCGCGCGAATCATAGAAAGATAAAGATAGTCAGGGCCAAATACGACGCCATTGGTTTGTTTAATTATTCGGGTGTCAATGAACTCTGAGTCGATTTTCAAACGTCTCGAGACTTCACCCACATAGTAGAGACACACAGTTTGTACGGACGTTATCCGTGTACGAGAAATTTCGAGCACGTGCTCTCGCGGCAGCCTATAACGACGACAGTTCGTTACCCACGAACAAGCAAGCTTAACGTGTATAAATTGTACTCGTCGCTGAATTCGAAATTTCCAGCAAAATAGAGTCCCGCGAGGCACAAGTTAGCTTCGAGTCACAATTAAGTTTTCGCGATCACTGTAGCGAGATTCGTCTTGATGATAACGTGTGCTTAAGATGAATCAACGGAGGTACGATGCGTTTGATTAGAGAAAGGTCTTATCAGCGTGAGTGTCCACGGGGTACTGAACCGCGAACAGGGGCCTCGACGAGTGCCAGGCCCCGCACGCTTCGCTATACTTCAACAGTATATAGTGGAGGAACAGCAGCAGCAGCAGCAGCAGGTGCTTTGCCCCAGTACAGCTTCTGTCTACCTTTAACGCTCTTACGTTTGCTGCACTGCTGTCTCATGTATATAGAGAAAATAATATGGATGGATATCACATACATTACATACACCTCTAATATATCCACATATATATATATAAATCCCGGCGGCACATATACATCCAAATTATGTATATATATGTCATGAGTCTTGACTTGACGACACGCACGCCCTCCCTCTCGCTCCAGCTACCTGTCTGTTACTTACCACATGTGTATTACTGGCATATCTCCTGCTTCGAAATACGCACAGAGTTCTCATTTCGGCGCCATGCGTCGATTTTTGCAATGAAAAACATACATACACGTTTCTAGATTGAAATATATGTGTGTCACATGTACCTACATGCTCAAAGCTCCTCGTCGATCTCTTCTGCTGGCTCTAGAGCCTCTCGTTCGCGAGAGATTTCTTCAGCACGTACGCGCCGCTAATGATTTATTTGATTGAATTTTTAGCAGGTCCCACGTCCTCAAGGATCTTTCTTTCCTCATATATATACTTTATACATATCTATACGATAGATCTGTATATATTAATGTCTCTATACATATATGTCGTTACGAACACGTACGAAAAGTTGCCTGAAACTCGATCCACGAGCAGAGGCCAATGTCGAATGAATTTCTTTTTTAATTTATCCCTCTCGCTTATCGAGTGTGTGTAAAAGAGAGTACGGCCCGACTCTCGGAAAGCCAGGAGAGAGACGCGGCTTATCTTCAAAGTCCAAGATATCGCTTCGCTGCGAGGGAGACTCTATATATACGCAACGTATATATCGAAAACGTGTATCGAATTAATTGAATCGCATTTGAACGTGCGCGTACACTCAATGGAATCAAATTGCATCGGTACTTGAAGGAAGATACGACGAGAATGATTTACGGTCCCTCAATACGCATCAATGTGTGTCGATGTCGTTTAACGCGGCGGTAAAGTGTGTATACCTGTGGAAACTCGATTAAACTATTTTCCCCACACGTGAATTTCACTCTCCTGCAGCAATCAACGCGATGCACTCGTCTCAACGCTATATTGATGATTTATCCCAATCTGGATGTTGACGACTGCGCTTGAAAAAACTTACCTTCCGGGTAAATCACGACTGATTGATCGGGTCGTAGGATTTTTATTATCTGGATATTTAATCGTAAGAAAATCTCTCGGAACTAAAAGAATGAGATTAGCGAATTTAACTGGATGATAAAAATCCTAGAGTGGCAAAATAACTTGGAAAAATATCGTGTTTCGATTTTTCTACCCTTTTTGAGTCGAATATTTCAGAATTCCTAGACTGGAAATGAAATTTTGTTAAAAATCGTCGCTATTTTGTTGAATACGGTAAACTAAATATTTTTTGATAATTTCAAAATTTTCGTTATTTTCGCAGTATATTTGGTTTGTAACGGAATTGTCAGCGAAATTTACGATTGGAACGACAAAAATTTGCTTCAGAAGAGACTTTCTAAAATATTTCTTGCTGCAATGACACAATTTTTGGGATTATTCAAAAAAAATGTTTAGTCGAACGTATCGTACGAAACATCCATCTTTTTCAACAAAATTTTCTTTTCAGTGTACATTTTAATAGATTTTTTTTTTTTTAGTAACGACATTAGTTCGTTTGGCTAAAGACTCCGTGCGAATTTTTTGCACATCGAAAGTTTCTCCGGTGCAATTAGAAATGTGTTTTTTTTTTTCTTGCACGTTTCAATTATAAGAGAACGTCAGTACTAATATTATATAATTTAGATAATAGGCGTTTGAGGCTTCTTTTGATTATTCCTCAATTTCGTATCAAGATTTCGCTTCACTGTACTGTCATTTCTTCGCACCTCGTGGCGGCCTGAACTGTTGATCCTGGCGTGAGGTAACCTCGGGCATTTGCTTCTCGGCTAATCTACCACCCGTTGTTGGAGAAAAAAAATATGAAACAAGAATTTCTCTCGGCGTCTTCATAGGTTAAAAGAGTATGCGTTCGCGCGCGCGCGTGTGTGTGTGTGTGTGTGTGTGTGTGTGTGTGTGTGTGTGCTGGCGTATCCCGAGTCAGCCGCTTGTTAATTAATACGGACTGGCAACCGTCTTCTCGTTCCCTCGTCCAATGTTCTGACACGTTGCACGCAACCCAAGCTCAAGATCTTCACTGCGTGGGCACCCTTTGTTTTCTCCGTCCATACGAATCACGGTGAACGTGTTTGCACCCCCTCGCTTTGCTAATGAAATCATGCCTTTGTTTATTCCGAAAGATTTTTCGTGCGTGTGAAAAAATATCACAAGTATGAATTATCTTGGGAGGCAAGTTCATGTTGGAATGTACAGAGTACAGATTGAACCATCAATCCGGGGAATCTCGAAGGTCAATCGCTAAGAATTACCGAGCGTGCCTTGAAAAACTTGATGCTTTTCTTCACGAAAATGTTGCACAATATTTTCGACGCATTCACGAGTTTTAGTTTCTTCACGAAGCTCAGAAGTTTTTAGTTTTTTCGACTTGGTCCCATTAAAAAAATTCTACGTCATGTCGTCTTTTGAAAATAAGTCAGAAAAAAAAACGGCAAAGGTACGTTGCCATGTTGGACCACGTGTTGGCATCAAAATTTTGCATAACGGGTCTCTATCTTTATATTCGAAGATAATAAAGATCACGAATCTGGAGAATGAGGAAATAATATCGAAGATATACGCGGAGAAGCCCCACGTAGCATCAAACGGATCGACATTAACGTGAAATAGGTGTTTATGGAAATCATTCTATGAAAATCGTAGTGTTGAAGTTATTTTTGAGATTTTTTTGCCAGATTGCTCGAGTACTAAACTTTAAAATCTGAAATTAAATGTTTTTTTTTTTTTTCTTCACTTCGAGAGTTCAAAAGATCATCGTTAAGAATTTAACTGAGAGAGAAAAAATCTCAGTGAAAAAAGCAGCAAAAGGAAACACCAAAAAATTATTTATTTATCGTAAAACTATTTATACGTGAATAATTCAGGTACGAACGTTTTTTCATCGAAAGGCCAATGCCCTCGGCCTATCGCGCCACAATTTTTGCATTCAACGAATTTTTTAATATCATTTTCGTCCTTAAACATTAGGATTTTGTTGAAACGTAATTACTTATGACAAAAGCTCAAGTCCAGGTCGAAGATGCCTCGTTTTCCATGGAATCAATTGTCAAAAGTCTAGAAGTATTAATAACGCGGGGTTGATGCCAATTGGGGTCGTAGCTCGAATCCCTTTCTCACGCCATGCCAACGACAATGTCATTTTTACTAGGATCGTTCTGGTAACAAGCAATTCTAAGCACTAAGACGAAAGTCTGATGGTCCATTGATCCCAATGCTTAGAGAGAAACAGGCTCCGAGATAAGCTCTCGCTATTCTAAATCGTCCTCGAGTTCAAGTGTTCAACGGGAATAATTAATTCATTTGACTTCTCTCGTCAAATGCTCGCTGCGACCAAGACAGAGTTTTAAAGGGATAGCAGCAACGTTTGAATTCCGGGTGCATTATTCTATTCTTCTTCCGGGTAATCGTAACGAGAAAATTCTGACCATCAGACGTATTATGAACATTATTCTTCGCCGCCCAGACACTCGTCTCGCGTCTATACGTTACATTGACCTACGAGGATTAATAAAAATCATTTAAATATTACTTCTTTCGATTAACCTCTCCTCCGTATGTCTCGCTCGTTGAGCACATTCTTTCGACGAAATTCGCCAAAACTACTGGCAGAAATATATACAGTTGTAAACGTCTGATCACAAAAAATACGAAAGAGGTAAAAATGACATTGGAAAGAATGATTTATTGTAGTCTGTGATGCGAGTCTGCATTTTTATGCTTGAACTTTCATTTTGTTGTCGTAAACTGAATATTAATTTGGATGATATTGCCAGTGTCGATGACAATAATCGACGGAATCACCGAATTTGTGTGACACGCGTTTGCAACCATTTGCAACTAATTGCTCTGGTTTTGGGAATAGAAAAAAGTGATTTTGCAAGACGTTGTGTCGATGTTTCGAAAGTCGCTCCTGACTCGTGCTGCCATCTTCTCATTCACCAAAAAAATAGTTCGGAATCGTGAGACGGAGTTAGTAACAATCGGTAAAGCAGAATTTTTCGTGCGATTGAAACATTTTATTTGACGATGCGTAGAAAGACTGAAATTTATTCAAATTACGTTTTTCGTACCAAATTGTTTATCGAGCTGAGAAGTAAAGTGATTACGATTTGCATGACATTTTTTTGAACATAAAATGTGGAGTTACTGCAAAGTGCTGCTCTCACATTCGATGCGGAAGAAACTCGTACTGATCCACTGCCAAGTGTCGCAGGCAACCGCGTGGCTCGTGGTGTGCACAGTCCACTTAACACTCGTATTTAGTAAACAAACAATAACTTCACTCGACGAATAAATTAAATTATCGATTTTAGACATGGATCCCGATTACGAACAACTTTCAAATGACATCGATCTCATTTCGCGAATGAAACAGTTTGGCAGTGCGACCGACAAAGTCGTAAACATCTTAAAAATCATCGATAACCAACAATTCTACGAAACTTTAAACAATGCAGATAAAATAAAATACAACTTGCTAATGTCATTCGGAATGAACACACTCTTTTGGATGTATTTACGCGCCGAAGGTAATTCGAAGAAACATTTCATTTTGTGTACATTCCTGAAGGAATCCATCGAAAATTCTTAACCTCTTTTCGCAGCAGAAAAAAAACACTCAAATGCACGATCTAAATTTGTATTTTTATGTAAATTCCATTGAATATATCGAATTATAAACTTTGGTTTTGTGTGTTTGATAGGAATCGACCCATCGACTCACAAAATTAAAGCAGAAAACGAACGCCTGAAGCAGTCGATGGCACGATCGCAACGAATCAAAGACCGAAAAACCATAATGCCGAGGCTGGACAAAAAGGCGGCGCGCAGGTTTGTCAGAAACGGCTTGTGGACGGCGGCTGATAAGACGAACGACGCAGCAGAATCCGCTTCCAACGGCCAAGCAATGGAAGAAGATTGGGACGAAGAATCATCCCAGGAGAAACCTGCGAGCGATCCGGCTGTTTCTGGGCAATAAGAAAAATCAGGATTATTAGATTATTTTTCAAATAACTCTCCGAACGACGTCCGGAGAAGGTCAACGTCACGGGGACTGTAAATACTCTGGGATCGAGTAGAACGACGTTTGTATGTTATTGTTTATGGGAAGCTCGACTTTTGGAGACTCGACTGAGAATAAAGTATATTTATGCATTAAAAACAAAAACAGCCTAAATTTAATTTCTACTGAAATTCACGGAATTAATTGAGAAAAAAAAACAATTCGCGTTCACGCTGAATCGAATTTTGTGATAAATTCTATTTTCAGGGCTTCAAATTATTGGTGGCACGTTTTTTTCCGTTTCATTGACTCTGAATCGTGAACCAAGTTCTTGTTCAGCGTTGAATCAATTGAGACTATGGGGATTACGAGAAAAGTGGGAATTTTTAGTTTTATCGAATGTTGAACGATTATGAAAAATTTTGCAAATGAAATATAAAGTGCAAGCATTTTTATGCCGGCCATTTAATTTCATGCTCTTGGGAAAGCTCAATTGAACAAAAAGGCAAGAAAAAGCGTGTTGGTCCTTTGCATAAAATTGAATAATAAAAATCTTTCATTCGAAATGAAATTTTGTCCAGGCTCGTACCTTTTACGACTAATTACAAAGAAAAAAAGAAAGAAAATGAAGGAGAGAAGCGCGAGTTAATTAATAAAGTCGGGGAAACCGCAGGCGGGAATTCTTCGTGACACACATCTGGGTAGGTGAAGAGAGAGAGAGAGAGAGAGAGAGAGAAGTGAAAGAGCCGGTGCGCCACCGGCAACCAGCACCACGTGCGAGCAAAGACCCAGAAAAAAGCACGAAACGTGTTGAAGTGAAAAAAAAAAAACAAAACAAAGGACTGGTTACGTAAAAACTTTTTTCTGCCAAAAGTTTCGAGCACCCCGAAGTGATAATGCACATGTCCGAGATACAGGCACATCCAAAAGTATCAACACTAAAAAATCCCTTTTGGAAATCAGTCAAAAAACCAGGAAAAAATTTCTTAAAATTGCGAAAAACAAACCAGTCTCGAGTCATCGACGAGAGGCTCTGGATTCTTCGCTGCTGACGAAAAATTCAATTACTCGATAAAAGAATCAATTAAAATAGCGTAAACGCAAAATTAGCCAATGAGAGGTTTCCCATGTAAATTTATGAACAAGACCCAAGTGCACCGGAAATTAAGGATCATTGGGAGAGATTGAATCTATAGATAGGAAAACCTTACGAAGCGTATCGCGTCGAGAACTGCTTCCGGAGCTGAGATATTAGACTGGGAAGACGGAAAAGAAAAAGGGGTACGCAGAGAGTGGAAGCAGGGAGACAAGAGAGAAATAGATCTATATATATTTCTATATAGATGACGAAGTAGATATATGTGTGAGGATAAAGGGAAGCGCAAGTGGGAAACGCGGGACGCGTGTGTAAAGATGGCAAAGAACCCTCGGGATCTCTTTCTAGGAGGCCAGTGTCTGTTCGGCTGCGCGCGGTATCGGATCATGTTCGAAGGCGAGCTCTCGCAATTCGTCGAGAATAGAGTTTCTCCACGAGCCGGTTGATAAAAAAAAACAAAGAAAAAAAGTCAAAAAACAAAAAAACGAAGCGAGAGAGGAAAAAAAAACGCGTTACCTTGAAGAACGTACCAAGACATAACGGGACAAACGTCAAAAAGAGAAAGAGCCTTAGAATTAGGATGTAACAAATGAAATAAAAAAAACACACACACACACACACAGACACAAGTCGAAGGGGTGGGGGGCAAGAGTAGCGGGACAGAGAGAAGGGGAAAGGTTGGTCGTGGGGTAAGAGCAAATAGAAAGAGAGAAAAGAGAGCGGGTGGGGAAAAAGACGCCGTATAACACCGAGGCTGGAGCCTTTTTTCCATGTCCGTTACAACTGTCGTCCACGTGCGTTGCCGGACGCGTGTGTGGTGCAACACTCCGAAGACAATTTTCATTTTTCATTCTTTGATTTTCAATTCTCTTTGTCACTCCTTTTTATTTCTTATGAAAAGTACTAAATTATCCTCCCAGTTTTAAGGACGTTATCTGGACCGGATGTTAACTCCGACGTCGAGTGTCATATTTATTTTTAACGTATCTCCGCACTCGTGTACACATGTACACTGCTTCACTCGCGCCAGTGCTTTGCCAACAAGTTGCCTGGACTCTTCTCTCTAATCGAATTCATAGTGACACTTTTTTCACAATTGCACTCCGAGAAATCACGGTGGAATGATTCATCATGCGACTCAAGTACGTAACCGGAAGCTTTCGATCATTCTCTTTCCGTTTTCTTAGCGATATATATTTGTATTGTTGTGTCTATGCGAAGCAAGTAGGCGCTTGGCTGAAAAGAAAGAAAAGTGCAGAGGAGGACGCGTCTGACGAAATGCAGAAGAACGATACGATAGACACACGTTTCTAAGCGCTGCCCGTGTTCCTTATCGTAAATTTAACGTACCGACGATTCTACACTTTAAACTTGAATTTATGTACTCACTTATGATGTTGAATCGCCCAGTCGTGCGCACAGCAGAAAAATATGAATGAGAGGATAACAAAATGCCATTATTCCTGGTTTCTGTGAACCGGAAATGGTCGTGAAATAAAAGCATCTGCACGAGGAAACAAGGGAAGCAAATCCTTTTGATCATTTTTCAAATTTTCTCTTTTTTTTTTTCGTCGTTCCAAGAGCTCGAAAAACTCTCGATTTCGGCGTATGGACGACTCCCTTGAATTGGAGTATTATTCGCATGAGGGAAAGCTGGAGGGAAAAAAACGAGTATTTTGAAGAAATAAAAGCTTTTTTTTTTTGTTCACTGATCAACAAAAAATCGGGGAAAATTGATTCTTGGAAAAAAAAAAAATTAAAAACCTCAATGACAAGAGCACTCGATGAATTTACTGAAAAAATATCGAACGCTTTTGGTGTTCGGAGAACCGGAAACTATTTTGAATTGGATGCATTCGTACGAAAGAATCGGGAAGAGAAAAATTTGATTGATCGTTTTGGAAAATGCTTTTTTTTTCGGTTCGCAAACATATGGGCAAATTTTTTTGCTAATTTCTTTCGCACAAAGACTTGCCCGGACTCAATTCCCGGTCGCAAATAAAATCGACGTTTTATTTCCGTCCATTTTACTTCGGTCGGAGGACACAGCAGCGCCAAGGCATCTCCAAGTTCGATGTACGTCGGGAATCGACAGTTTACCGAAGAAATTTGATCAACTCTTTTTCCAGACTCCGCGCCCTCCGACTCTGGATGTAGAATCTCAATGTTCCGAAAGTAAACGTCACGAGTCTTTTTAACTCGCGTAAGCTAACAATTCCAATAAGTGCGAGCGAACAGATCGAAGTTTTGTTCGTCAAAAAAAAAAAAAGAAAAACTTTGAACGACTTGTGAGTTTCAATTGAACCGGAAGTCAGTTTCAACAGGCAACCCTCAACATTGACTTTTCTCCAAATTTCGATTCGCCTCCTTAAGAAAATGCATCGGAGCTTCAGAAAAGAATTTTTTAATTTACGAATCCATGCACTGGAAATGAAATTATGGCAAAAATCGTCGGTATTTTGTTGGCCACGGTGAACTAAATATTTTTTGATAATTTCGAAATTTTTGTTATTTTGGTTTCTAATGCAAAATTAACGATTGGAACGACAAGAATTTGCGTCCGGAGAGACTTTCTAGAATATTTCTTGCTGCGATGACACAATTTTTGGGATTATTCAAAAAAAGCGTTTAGTTGAACGTATCGAACAAAATATCGATCTTTTCCAACAAAATTTTCTTTACAGTGTGAACTTTTCAAAATCGTAAAATTTTTTTTTGCATCTTTATTTTTTCTTTAAACAAAGAAAAAGCTCAACCAAGATTCGGAGAATTAAACTGCACAACGGTGCAGCATGAAACAGAAAATTCCGATGCACCCCTGCGAATTTCCGCCTCGTTTAAAGTTGCAAAGGCATCGGAGTTTGCATTATTGAAACGCAACGGAACTACTTTCTATTTCGATCGCTATTTTTTGCCGATGTTTGCCTCCGGGCCCGCTGAGGAACCCGAAAAATAAAAATTTGAAATGGAACTCGAACAAGAATACATTTCATGGCATTCCAACGATACGAAACTCAATAAAAATTGCATTTATTATCTCTTTCCCCGAATATCCTCCGGTTGGCTGTTGCGTTCATCGTTCAATCGTAACTTGCAAAAATGCCAGTGTCTAGTGGCATGCAATAACAAAAAAGTCGATAAACGATGCGTTACGAAATGTTGATTCAATTTTTGAATTTTTTGTTTTTTTTTTTTTATAAACGGTACGCGATTTATTCGCGTAACATTGTCGTAGGAGATGTCGAGCGGCAGCGAGTTACGGTGAGTCTCTATTGAAGCGTTACGGATTCGGGCGGGAGCGCGTGGCACTATAAACGTCACTTATTTATAAAACATTGAGAAATACGTGAGCCGAATGAGCGGTGGACTTATTGGCCCTTGTCGCCGGATTTTGCTATGCGATATACTCGTCCAGGCGGCGGGGATGCGTAAACTGGCCTTAGAGAAACGTATAACAGGAGCTGAGGTCACCGACTCTGATCCGCAGTCGCGGCCGCGCCCGTGCCCCGGCCCCTGTACCGTACAGCGTCCACCCAAACTGCCACCCTACCCATCTAATCCTTTCTACTCTATCTCTCTTGCCTTCGGTGCCATTCGAACATCCGAGATTTTAAAAATAAAAAAATTAACATCCGAAACTTGGTGTATAGAGCGAGAACGAATAAACGGCTTGCGAAATATTAGAACGAAACGAAATAACGAGCGCGGCATATCCGAAGCTCTAAAAAGCGAAAAACAAAATTTATGGCCCTGTGAAATTTCATTGACGTCCGCGCGAAAGGTCCAAAAAAGAGTATGAACTCATAACTTGGAAAACGTGGAAAAATGAGTATTCATGGTGCTGGGGAGCTCCGAAGAAATAAAAATAATCATTAACATATGCGCAGCTGGAATGAGAAGGGAAAGAGAGAAAAATGATAACGAATTCTATGAAATTCCACAATGTTGCTCAGAGCAGTTTATAGATCGCGTCAAACTGGATGACATACGTGTTGAACGTATCGTCATTGGCGTCCGAGTCCTTGACCCGATTGCGAGGGAACGGGTAGCGCCTCAAGTTCACAGCAGCAGCCAACGAGTCATAGTCTCCTCACGTTTTCATTATAATACAATAAACAATTATGCTAATAATCGTCATCTCGTCATCGGATGACTTAGTTTTATTAATACAATCGTCATTGTTCAGTTTCAGAATAATTTTTCTAATCTCGGCGATCCTGCTGAGCGCGACGATCGTTCGAGCGGATTTCTTTGGCGAAAAAAAGGGTAAGAGTATATTCCACAACCCAAACAAATTTACCTCGATAATGTAATTCCGACCCTTGAGCCATTTTTGCAACGACTCTCGATTCGAGAGCCAAACGAATTTCCTACGAGCTTTAATATCAACCGATTTTTCGACGCAACGAATCTTTTGAGCACTGCTCCTCGAAAAACGTGATTTTCTTTCATTCGTTTTGCTTCTCACTGTATCTTCGATCGGAGATCTCTTTAAATATATAACTCCTTTGAGAGCAGAGAATTCACAAATTCTCCTTCTTTTCCAACTTTATTTCTCTATATGCGTGTTCGTTCGTATGGGTGAAGATAATCGTAACGTTTGAATAAGGATTTCGGTCTGTATACACACGTAGGTACTGCGAAGAAAACCGATCTCGAGTGTGAACGTCGTGCCCCGTGAGATATATTACACTCACGTTTTCCTCCTTTGTCTTGTCTCTCTCCCTTTCATCCTTTCTTTCTTGCGTTCATTCTTCCATCCCCTTGCTCGCTCGCCAATCCTTGGGGAACGCTGACACTCCCAGTTACCGTAAAAGCAACCTTACACTTGTTTTCCCATCCCTCTTTTTGCTCTTACGAATCATCCTCGTTCTTATATACACGATTGTCATATAGATATATATTTCACGTTTGCACTTTTTTTTCTTTTATTTGCTACGAAAAGAGCTTGAAACCGACGTTTTTTCAGCATTATCTTATTTAATGTTGGAGCTTTTAGCTAAAATAGATATCTGAATGAAAGTGCGGACGTAAACGTAAAGCGTAAGCTCATTCGATGAAGAGTCCTTAATAAAAGCCAAGTTAGGAGCTTCAAACGCAATGGAAGAAAGTAAAACAGAGTTGGGAAGTGAAACTTTTAAGAGGTATAAAATTCTATTGATTTTAGGTAGCGAATTTATTCGATCGCGTAACTTTAACGAAGGAAATCCGTATAAAAACAAATTAGGAGAATGATTGAGGGAAAAGATGAGAAAATAAAATGGAATTTTGAAACACACGTTTTGATAATGAAACGCTGCTATAAAATAAATTTTGCCTGAATGAAATCGATGCGGGGAAAAGAATTAGGCGCCAGAGCGATCGGATGGAGGAAAAAGAAATCTAATAAAGAATATATAATTCCCGTTTTTCGTTAATGTCATAGGTGATAGAGTTGTAAGCGGCTTTGAGGGCCGTCCGCGTAATAGCTTTCACCAATTCAGTCGACAAAAAAAAAACCCGTTTTGTTTGTTGTTGCATCAACCAGAGGAATCTGCCTTTGATGAAATTTTCACGGTTTTTATAACTCAAAGAAAAAATTTGAAAAATGAGAGAAGCTGACACACGAAAAATGTAGACGTCAGCGTTACGTTCGTGCATTCAGGAACAACGAGAATATTTTATATAGATTTTTCGTTTCGTACTTTCGTGCTTTGTACGTACACGAGAAATAAAGTACGTAACGGAACATTACGCAAGAGTAAGGGAGAGAGAGAGAGAGAGCAAGTCAAATCGCAAGACGAAATAAGGGAAGAGAGGATGCTGACGTTTGAGGTATTGAAATATTTATACTCGTTGTTAATGCAGCCGGACGAATATATACACATAGTCTACATATAGCGCATGTATCGTCGAGAGAGTTGAAAATGCTATTATACCGGATGCAAAAGCTTCCGGTGGTGAATGTAAACTCCTATAGAGCCTTTCGATATATATCCCCGAAAATCCTTGCCATAAATTCCTCATTATTATCATCATCGTTATCATTAAAAGAATGATTATTATTAGAATAATATCGATAAGGTATGCAAAGGAAGAATAGCGATATCTAATATCGAGAAAAGATCCGATAGCCATGCAGCCATGGATGCAATTAAACCGGGACGTTTTGTTATACACTCGATGCTTTCAGTTCGCACAAGTATAATATTAATATATTATATTGGATACGGATGAAAAAGGGATGGTACGGAGAGGGCTGATGCGGGAGTAGAGGGTGGGGAAGAGATGATGCTGGGCGAAATTGGTACAGAGGATCGTCTCCCTCGCAGTTGTATACGCTCGGGGCATGCGGACTCTCGTTTAATTTGCCCGAATTGCTTCACGCCTCGGTAGACCCGCCCATCCGAGTCGAGGTGATGCTGCATACTGTACGCCAGAGAAACTACCACCTCCATCCTCCCTAGTGTACGGTGGATGAATCCTGCTTGCTTGCTTGCTTGCTTGCTTGCTTGCTTGCTTGCTTGCTTGCTCGTTGCCTGTCTGTATATTCCTCTATATACATTTAATATCTATATGGATATCTATATAGATACGGATGTGTATAGAGAAAGCAAGAGGACGAAAATAACACCGTTTTCAACATTGCGCCACCCTCTGCATGATACACCCGAACAGCTCAGCGAGCGCGAATGAATGAATGAATGAATGAACGATCCAACGACGAACGGCATATCGTACGCCAACTGGAATGGATGCGATTCCGTGAGAAAAATAAAAGGAAAATTACGAAAGAGAAAGAAGAAAATATTGAAAAAATAGCGAGAATTTATTTTCATCGCGGAATGAAGATTAGGATATTAGTGACGATTTGCTGGACTTGCGCCGTTCTCTTCGGTCGTGGGTCTCGTAATATAGTTGGAGAATATGTACAAGGAGGTGTGAGTAGGCACGCTGTTGGGTATAATCGATCTGTAAAGGGTTCATTAGGGGTAATGAGCGTAAAGAGGGACGATGAATTCGGCATACCTTCTGTGTTTTGGAGCCTAATTATTCCGGCAATAAAATAACCCGATGTTAACAACCCTTCGGCGATCGTGGGTACGAGACGGCATTTCATGCAATTACAAACTCTTTTTTGATGTTTCACGCCCGTTATTGAGAAACAAGGTAGAGTTTTATTGAATATCGTTCCGAGTTATTCGTGCGAATTTGCGTGAAATTGGAAGGAGAGGTGTTTTCGTACTTTTATTACACGGTTATTCGACCGAGATGCGAAAGTTACCGCTCATGCTAGACTAATCACTGATTGCCTTTTGTTTTTTTTTCGCTCTCTGTTTTCTTTTTTTTTTTTGTTTGTCTTCGTCTTGTCTGTGTTGAAAAAGTTCGAGTCGGATTAATGTGTGCTTGGGATGCCTCGAGGTATGAATCCCAACGAGAGGAAGAGAGAGACATCTAGGAAGAGAAAAAGACCGAGCCGGAAAGGTGAAGATGCAATATGTATAGTAGGACACGCGTGGGTCATGTCGAGGACATCCACTCAGACTTTTTCCTCCGGGCGTCTGCTAATAAACAATACGTACACAGTTCCCACTCGTCATCCTCCTCTCCTCCTCCCACTTTTCTCTTCCGTTCGCTAACCACCTCGATTGTTTCATTCTCTCTCTCCTGGATTCACACACCCTCACACAGACTCACACCAACTGTAGACAGGCCCTTGCTCTCCCTCTATTTGCCCTCCGGCTATCTGTCACCAGAAGGACTCATCTCTCACTCGGCACTGGTCTCACCTCTTCACCCCCTCTCTTTCCTTCGTCCCAACCTCTCGTTCTACCAAAAGTCCATTCGCCCCAACCCTTGCGCCTATATTTTGCTTAAGGAAAGTAAAAACTTTTTTCACACGTTTCGTATACGGGCATACGGCTCTCTATGTCTGTATATATTCCGCCAGGTTTGCTCCATCAATCCACCCACTTTCCTTTCTTCCCACAACCAACAAATTTTTCAAAACTTTCTTCGTTTGTGTTTTCCATCTCCCTCGGAAAGCCTTTCGCTTGATTTATTTCGCATTTTAATATCCAACCATTTGGAAAATGTTTTGTTTCCCTTTCCTTCGAACTTATCGTGCCGAATGTAGGTCAAAGAGAAAAAAACATATTGTTATTCACTAGCATCCTGAATATTTATTACTCCCGAATTATGAATTTTCATTTTTGTTTCATTTATCAGCCCCGTAACATTTCAATCATTGCGGCTCCATGATGCAACCGTCACTTTCATAAGTTTCATTTTAATTTAAAAAAGTGATGCCAAAGCTTCTTCAAGTCCATATTTTCCGTGAGAATTCTGCTCAATTTTAATTTGCATGATGGAAATTCGAAACGCGTGGCTTTCGTGCACAACATTTTTCCACACTTCAGATTCTCCGTGTTCAGCCCTGACTTTCACATTTTATTTATTTTGTTTGTCCTTTGTATTAAATCCTCGCTTCACAATATGCAGAAATCGTACACGATCTTCTACAAGCTGCAATGACTACGACTGAAAACAAGTACCAGTATTTCGACGATGGGCTCGATGGATTTCCCGTGTTTGGATTCAGGCCAGGATCCGAAGTCAAGCAGCCGTATCGTCTATATCTGCCGGAAAAATTACCAGCGGAATTTGATCTCGTCGCTACATTTAAACCAACGTCAGTGAGAACGAGTTATCTCTTCGCCGTTCTGAATCCCTTCGAGACAGTCGTTCAACTGGGGATACGAATTTCCGTGAGTATCACCATTTATAATGATGATCATAACGATCTCGTAATAGAAAATCAGTCTGAATCGGCGACCCGTTTCACAGCAGATAGGTCTGTGTGACCCAGAGTGTTTTTCTTCCAATCTCCGCGGATAAAATTCGCTTATTTTAGCGATTATTATTAATCGATACGTCTCTCGCCTGGGTCTCTCAGACATCGTGAACTGTCAAAGGGTAACCGATATCAACCTTTCGGTTGCACACTCATTTTTAGAGTGTCTCGTCGATCTTCCCTTTAAAAAGGGAACTCGAAATTGAGAATTGCACAAAATGCACGAAAAGTGTGCAGCCGAACGGTTAAATATAATTAAAAAGTATTAAAAATTCATTAAAAAAAAAAAAAAAAAACGTTGATCTCAAGGATGGACCAGCGTCCAATCAAAATATATCACTGGTGTATACGAATTCGGACGACCATACACATACCGAGGAAGTAGCCAAATTCACAGTGCCAAAATTATCGAAAAAATGGTCGAAAATAGTAATGAGAGTTTCTGCGAATGAGGTTATCCTTTATTTGAATTGCCACGAGATGGCGAGACACAAAGTGACCAGGATCCCTCAGGAGCTCGTATTTGACACTGCCAGTACACTCTACATCGCTCAAGCCGGTCCACACATACAAGAAAAATACGATGTGAGTAAATGAGAGTGTTTTTAATTCAAAAGAATTTCGGAAATGTCTGGCTCAGTGATAAGTCAACGATGTCATCGATTTTGTCGCGTACAGTGCTCATTTTCAAATTCGAGTGTTTTACAAACTCGGACGAGTCTCGATTTACTATAGAAATCTCAGTCTGAGATTCTAGTGCGTCCGGAAAAAGCAAGTAAGAAACTCTGGGAAGGTGAATTTTCGAGAAAATTCGGAATTCGAAAGGTTTAGAAATTTAGAGGTTTAATTTTGAAAAAAGTTGGATTTGCGATCCGAGCAAGTTTTTCCGCGTGGATAGCGGCGAGAGAAAATCTCTTGGGGGGAATTTATCGTTAACGGCGGTGTAGGGGTTCAGCATCGCGGACCAGAGCCAAGCTCGCGACAACTCTCGTAGTATTAGCTGATAAAGGCGCCCGAGAAAAGCCCGATTTATACCTCCTCCCCACTTCCCCTATATATTCACGTTTTTTCCTTATTTTTCTCTCTCTCATCCTTCTTTACAGGCTCTTCTTAGCTATTTCCGCGTTGGATAAATATCTTCGTCATCAGTAGCGCGAGAAAAAAATATAACGCTGCGTTCCGCTCCGACGAGATATAATCCGTTAAAGGGTTCGAGGAAGGATCATTTCTTTGACTCGACTACCTCATCGAATTTCCATCAAACTGAGAATCGTCAGATTTTTTGAATATAAAGATTCCATTTGCCGATCGATTCGATGGAAAATGCAGAATTGAAAGGATGCTGTAATACTAGTAAAAACTCCGCGGTTAAATGTTGGGCAAAGGAAAATCCCGAACCGAGACTTAATATTTTTTTTGCGTACGAAAAAAATTTTTTTTAACCATTTTCCGACAAACAATTCCACAGAAATGTGTCAGAAAATGTTTCTGCTGGTTTTCTGCATTTCAGCATGAATCTCTTCTCGGGGATTCGCCAACAATATAGTTTTGACAATTAATTTGGTTAAGCTTCGAATAGAATTGTTGGCGCGAACGTTGATGCGAGTAACACATCCTCGAAAGTTTCGAACGTTTCAAAAAGCGTCAAGGGAGCATTAATTCGCAGGAGACGGGAATCTCGAGAATCAGTAAAGTTGCCGGTATATTGAATAACAAATTATAATTCACGGATGCTGTTGGAGGGAGAAAGACGAAAAAAAGTTATAATGCTGACTACATAGCGATAAATACATATAACTCGAAATTATATGCACATAAATATAAAGAGAAATATGCTCGTATAATGTTTAAAAGTGTATAGATAGAGATTCTAGCTTTTGAACTTTCTTTTTACGGCTCTTTGCCGGAGCGGGCACCACAACTATCTATTTTGTAGACCGCTATCAATCTCGCGACCCGGAGTTGATCCTGATGGTCGATATGTACCACGAGCTGGCTGGAATCAGTGCAGGGCTATTTATTCTGTCTATTTATTTACCTTTGACAGTGGGAGTTGGGCAAGGAAAGGTGGGAGATGGAAGAAAGAGAAGGAGAAAGAGCGTTTGGTTCTCTCTCTCTCTCTCTCTCTCTCTCTCTGACTCCGTCCATATCGTCTCCCACTATCAGCCAGGAGCAAGCGTGGAAGCAAAATAGTAGAGGAGGCATTGGGACACGGGAAGGTGGTGGTAGTGGCAGTCGTAGCGCCTAGGGTGATTGCGCGTCTCACCTCAAGTGGGGGTCTGTTTTTCCGGCGCTCCGGTTAGTTGGTTGAGCGTCCGCGAGGTGGCAGCTTCGGACGCGCGAATCTCTCAAAAAACCATTCTTCACATTGAGTACGATGGGGGGCTTCCCGACGATCGAATCGTCCGGTATCGGGAGGATCGCGGTTTAAAAATTCAAACTTACAATTCCATGGGAAAAGGTGATAAAAACCATTTCGCGGTTGCGTTCATCATTAACGATCGAAAGATATTTTTGCTGGGGGAAAAATTTTTTGAATGAAAAATCTCGAAATTCGCACCGACGATCCGCGACTGATAGAAAATCGAGAAAAGTTTCTACAGTTTTTGACGCGCGAAAATGTCGATTAGAGTCTAACGAGAAATGTCAGAGAGTCGGAGGATTGTCACGGGTCTAAGAGACCCTGTGTATACACGAAGGATTATTAAATCATTTGGATTAATGTACTGCTCGTAAATGATGAACTTGTATCGAGTCGCGGTGTTAAATTCGCACCCCGACGTGTTCGGTATCATAGGAATAAAAAGATCGCCGGGTGATTTCACGCGTAAGGGAGGAGAGATGAGAAGAAAGGGCAAAGAGGATGAAGACATGAGAAAGAAAAAATAAGGGCGGCGTGAAAATGGCTATGGTTATTTCCCAACGGAACAAAATAGTTACGATCGCTCTTCTTATTATCATTGCCAGCTTGATCGCACTTGTTATAACGGGAGTGATTGGTTTATGGCGGGATAGAGGGCACAACGAGTCGGACCCGAATGTCCCTATTCCGAAGACGATTAGCAGTAAACTTCAACAGTTCACTGGATATACGGCCACGAGGAATGTGAGTAAGAAAAAAAAAAAAACAAAATTCTTGCATTGCATCAAAAATAAATCTCCCCATAGCACATGAAACTTGTATGGAAACTTTTCTGAGACACGAGGCGGCGGCGTGGGCGAAACAAAACAAAAGTCTCTGCGAACGTTTGTTTTTTTTTCGTTTCTTTTATTTCGAGTAAACGAGTTTTGAAAAATATTATCATGTTGAAAAACGTGCGAGTTTAAAAAACAATAGCTCGAAGTACCGCAATGAATTTGAAGGGAAACTGGGACAATGTTTGCGTGTTGTTTACGAGCGACTGAAGATTGATCGTATAACGTCGATCAATTGTGACAGGAAGGTGAACAAGAACTATCGTGGTATCAATTGACGAATAACGATATAAATTGGAGCCGATTGTGAGCATTATATTCGCCGTATAAGCAAATACCCACGTTGCAGGTATAAAGCTCTGTCATTGTCGTATTTATATATGCTCTCTGCTCAGATGCACATACTGCTGATTGAATCGTGTGGTAGATGTAGCATGTCAAGCTAGTAATGTATCTAGGCGAGGGAGAAGGCGATTCTTGTATTGTTGAACATGTACTACAATGAGAGTGGCGCGGATATGAAGGTTATACGCGTGGAGGAATACATTTATAGACATGCAGAAGGGCGAGAGAGAGAGAGAGAGAGGAGAGCGAGGGATGCTGTCAACCGCGGATATGGAGCGAAAGACAAAGTGAGACGGAGCGAGAGGGCATGCAGGCGTGAGGACAAGGCTACGGGGAGAAACAGAATAAAAGTCGACATAGCAATGGTCCACGGTTCTCATTTCTCTGTACGGTAAATGTGACCAAGTCTGAATGGGTCTCCGGTGCACGCTTTGTACGAGAGCGTGTCTCGCTTCGACCTAGTCGCATATCGCAAAGCTTGGTACACATATTTCGTGCCATTCTCTCTCTCTCTTGGCGGTTTTCACAATGTGTACTCTACCGAGTTACACACAGAGTTGAATCACAGAGTAAGGTTTCTCCACTACGAGTCCCCTACGTAGAGCAGTGGCAGGAGTGCATGGAGTAAGAGAGGAGAAACGAGAAGAAGCAAAAGGAGCCGATGCACAGAGGGTTGAAAGAGGTTACCAGGGGATACAAGACAGCAACTGCCGATAGGATCCCATTGGGACCGATGGCAAAAGCTAGAGAGACAGAAACGAGAGAGAAACCTCGCGCCTCGAGAACTAGTTTTAGAAGAGAGGAATCGAATTATCTATGCGAGCTTTTCTCACTGCGTCCACCACGTCGAGAACCCCAGAGCTCCATTATTATAATAGAGGAGGAAGCTCGCAGGACTCGGACGTCATTATAACGAGAGACAGCGAAAGAAATAAAGGAATGCAAGCGCGAAAGCGTCAAGTGGGCGAGTCAAAGCTGTCCCCGCGGAATAAATCCACCTTTCTGCATACACATTCGTGTTTATCTCTATATACCATCATATATGTATTAATATCTACAACCGTATGACAATTCTCCGCACTGCTTCTCCATTGCGAAGAATGTCCCTCGCGATTACTCTTCTTTCCCAACATTTGACTCTATTATATTCTCTCATTGGAAAACGCATTAACGTTTCTCCGACTAATTCAACTCACTCACTTTTATCCACGTGTTCCATATCAACGTACGTGCTGCTCGTATCATTTTTTTCAACCATTTTGATCTTCAAATTTTTCCAGTATTCCCAGACATTATTGTACGAGCATCGCTCCTAAAAATGTAGCGACGTCTTTCCAGTCAGGAAGTATCTCTCTTCCCTGCTCGTGCATGTTTAAAATCATAATTATCCAAGCTATTGCCTTTTTTTTTTTTTCATAGCGACGTTGCTTCCTCGGGCAGATTGCCTGTTCGTCTTTGACAAATTTGACACCCGTTGGGAACATCGTGTTTTTTTTTTCAATTCATTAGAGAATATTGTATAAACATATTTGGGGGTCTGTTTGTGTAGAGCTTGATGCTTGACACTGGCTGATGAGGAGCTCTCGTGAAAATAAGGAAATTTTAAGCGTTATTCGGAGGTCATTTTAGGGAGAGGCTTTTCAACAGTGCCATTCGAATACCCTGCGATCGGTCGTCTTGCAATAATTAGAAATGTAATTCACCAAAAAATAGCCCCATATTTTGAGCACAAAATGGTAAACCATGTTTTTTGCATTTTCGAAGACTCTCTTAAAAATGCTCAATTATGCCGGAGCTTGAAATATTTCGTGGCCGATTACTTCACTGTTCGGGAACTGGGTCACGCGACCATTATGCCAAATCGCCTTATTCCGCTCCGAATGTTCTGTCGTTTTTGAAAAATTAATCCGCATGGAATGAACCGGCGATTATTTTCGGAGATTCGATGGAATTAAATGTGTTGCGAGTCCAATCGTCAAGAGATTCTTCATAATTGATTATGCAATTGAGAAGGATTTGAATTATGGTAAATTTCATGAATTCGCATCAGTCTGGAACAACAAATCGATTCTCGGAAAAGTGAAGATTCTCGGAGGGAAATAAATGTGGCATTCGGTGAGGCATTTGAGGGGCGATTTTCTGGAACTTTTGAGGCGAAGCTATTCGTACGTGCTAATTAAGATGCAGCAGAATAGACTGGGTGGTTGAAAGAGGGCAAAGTTTGTTTGATATTATTTGAACATGGGGCTGCTGTACGAAAGGGAGGAGCAGGCGTGCGAGCTCGATAACAGTTTACCGCGGAGTTTGCGATTTGAGGGATGGCGGGAAGGGCCAGCGAGTGTATGCCATGCAAGCGAAGCCTTTAATTCTGTTGTGTATCGCACGAATATTCATATATCGGTGCACAGATACCCGCGAAAACGTAGACAGCCGTTGGTGTTGCAGGTGCATACTCGTTAAGCGGTATAACTGGCTGTCACTAACTTGTCGGATCTCGTGACGAGCCGTTGATTCACGAGTCAAATGTTGATGCACGCGAATGTGCCAAGAGATGCCTCGTCATCTCGTCTCTTTTCTTACCACGCAGACAACTCTCCGCGTATATATACGTACACGCGGCGGACATGCACGGGCTAAAGTCCCTGGGTAAACTGATACGAGGGCTTTTCACAAATTCACAAATCTCGTGTATTCTCCTTGCTCGATGAAATATGTATTTCCCTATATCCGCATTTATATTTCGTAAGGATATGAGTAACGATTGCTCTATAATACTTTGTGCTCATGCTTTATGCATGGATCTTTACATCGGACAATAAATGTTGATAACAAAGCGAGCAGGCTCGAAAGAAACTTGCCATTGATAGTTTGGACCAGATCCGATAGTGAATGCGAGCAAGCACACACTGCACATATATAGGGAAAGGAGACGAGCAGTCATTTGTCCTAGAGATCGAGAAGACAACAGTCGTAAATATTCGCGCTTCATCCCAGGGCGTGAATTTAATACGTACATGAAATTAATATAATAAATAATACGGACTCTCGCCTATATCGGACAAGCGTGCATGTACGTGGACGCGTATACACACGAGTGAGAGATAAGCGAGAGAGCAGAAATTTATCGTACCGGTAGGACGTATTCATTGTTGTAGTTGCAGAGACAAATGTACGACGAATCGAGAAACAAATTTCTCTTGTAGTTGGCGTTGGGTGTAATTTTGTGTGTGGGAGAAATTTCAGGCAAAATGTCTTGTATTTTTAATTGAATCATCCACTTCCCAGCTTTGACGAAATTTCCACTTACTCGGGAGTAGAAATTGGCATGGAGAGATTCCTCAATCTTGGTTTGTTGAATAATTATTTTCACGACCGGACGAATGAATTTTGAAAATCGAGGATCCTTAGAGGCAGGAGTTGATCGGAAACTCTCGGTTATTATTCGACCTCGATTTTAATTATGAGCAAAGTAATGAAAAATCTAGTTGAAAGAGGTTCGAGCACTGTACGTGATGAAATGGATTTTCCAAAGGTTTGTACATCACCGAAGCAAGACATGGCGTTTGAAAAACAGCATTCTTCCTAATCCCCTTGTGTTGGGACTGAAATTTCATTAAATGGCACTTGTTTCTTTGAAGGGTCTCATTCAATCGCTGAAACTCTATCCAGGACATCCGCAGGATCTTGTCAGATGCACGACGGATTTGGAGGTGAGTTGCGTAAAACTTTGGAATTATATACGCTCGAGCGATTCGCCGAGTGTATACGAAATGTTGGAGCGAAACGTCAGCGACGTGTTTCTAAACATTTTCTTCCAGTTGGAAGTATCAAATTATTTGAATGAAAAAAAAAAGCGAAAAAACGAAAAACAAAACAGTGAATTACGCGAAATTTATAAAAATCTTGTTAACCGATGTGATAGCTCGGATTTACGAATAACCATTCCCATATACTATTGAGAATTTCCATCGCTCTCTCGCGTATCCTCGCAGCCAGACATTTTTTCTCACGATTTATACGCGCATCGTGATCATCAAATTGGAAAATGAGCTTCGGGAAGATGGAAGTAAAGGAATGAGGCTCCGATGGTGTGGGTGCAAGTTTGAAAGAATAAAATAGAGCAATATGAGAAGGAAGGAGGGAAATACCGCCGGTCGAGAGCACACGTTCTCGCCGGAGTACAAGGATTGGAGCGCGCTCCTTAATGGTATAATGGTACACTATAGTATGGCTATAAAGAGTCGCACGTGCGCTGATTTCGTAATTTAAATAAGCTCCGTTTCGCACCACCGCGTTCGCGAGAAGATGCTCCTTGGTATAATTAGCCTTAAGAAAAGGTGCTAGAAGGTAAGAATCGCACGACCTTTGGCGAAAACACATCCAAGTATTTTTCGATCGGAGCTCGACGTTCGTGTCTATATTGGCAGGTGTGTGAGTGTGTGTGTGTTTTTTGTGTTAATAGGGCCTCTTTGTATATAAATTACACTTATTTTTGTGTACCAAGATGCAAGAGCCTGTAGCGCTCGATAATTTGCGAGAATTTCGGCCTCCATTAACCTCGACGAGGATACATTTCCACTGATCACACACATTATCCAAAATCTTGAAAACATCTCACGTATTTTCTCTTGGAGGAATCACTGCCACGTTTTCCATGTTTTTTTAAGCGTTTTTCCATCAACCTTCGGGATAACAAAATCTTTCGAATGTGCTGCTCGAATTAGCACAAAAAAGAGTTACTAATTTATGAGGCTGATTTACGTAAATATGGTTATTACGTTTTCTGCAGTGTACTGCGTTTACTTTCAGTTCTTTCCAATAGAGTATGGCTCGGGTGACGACTCTACGACACTCGAGGGTGCTTCAGGATACATTGACTTTGACCAGGTAGAAAAGATCTTTAGTGCTGCGACTTTTTTATTCCTCGATACGTGGAAAATAAAATAATAATTAACTAAATAAAAAAGAATGCTTGGGAAAAGCGACGACCGGATGCGGCCAATGTCAGGCGGTGCATCCCAGACAGGTTTCATTTGTAGTAGTTCCTGTTTTCACGCGGATATTTTATACATGGCCGGCTGAAAGTTTTATTCGATGAAAATCTCGGTGCTTCGTTATCCGATCAAAAATTCATCGACGAATTGTTCAACTGTTTCGTGCACTTTTCCGTTCCTCTCTCCAATGAATTGGTTAATATTTCGAAAAATAATGCAATCAATGAAATTGAAAATCCATTTTCGTTCCTCAAATGATTTCTAATTGAATAACATTTTTCTCTCGGCTATCAAATTTGTGTAGTATAGAATATCCTCTATTGTTTCGTACTTTTCGTTCGTGGAGACTGCTTGTACTATTAATACACGCACTTTTTTACATCGAGCAATTAACCACGTGTGTTTGGAGTGAACGTCCAACCGGCTATATATGTGGTCCACTGTTTTTCCCTTAAACCCTCGTAGCAAAAACATCACACCCTTCATTCGTACGCAAATAATTACAAAATTACGTATAAACATAAAATTGTTATTTTCACTGTTTGACCTTCTGTTCCCATCCTAACCCTCGACACTCAATGTTCAACCCTCACATCAGGCAACAACCCCCCTTGTACATACGTTGTTTATTTTCTGCGTGAAGAAATGGCGATATATCGATTTTTGTGTTCGCTGTTGTTAAGCAGTTCGGCCAAGAGGACAACGACGAACTTGATAAGGACGACGATGCCAATCCACCGCCTCTCATTACACCACCGCCCCCAAATTCCATCGGTAAGTATACACTACACCGAGTCGTGGTTTATATTACGTTGAGAATTTTCCTGAGCACCGTCCGCAAAGATCTGTGACGGAGAAGCAGTTTTCATGGATAAAAAAAAAAAAAAAAAAAAAAAAAAACGAGATACTTCGAAACGCATTGATCGCATTTGGCGAGAATTTTATCAAACTTTTCGACTGCCTGGCCAATTTTTGAAATTTTAAAGTGTTTCTGATGTTTACTTTTGAAAATTTGTTGCGACAAAAAATGTGGCAATTGACGCTGACTCGGGATTTTACATGTGATTGGAAAAGCTAAGGGAGCCAAAGGCGAGAAAGGAGACAGGGGAGAAAGTGTACGAGGACCGCCTGGGCCACCTGGAGCACCAGGACCTCCTGGTACGGCGGTCTACGACTCGTCCGAATCACATCGGGTACATGAAAATTGATGTTTTTTGCAATCGATATTACGACAGAGACGTAATTTCATTTTATTAACGCGGTAAAAAAAAAATTTCTTGTCCTGGATGGAAAAACGAATTTTTTTGGCCGAGCAGAACGGAAATGGCGAAGAGTCGATGAGAATCGGAGCGAAGGGAGAGCCTGGAACCTGTTCGTGCAACGCGACTGATTTACTAGCGAGCTTCACGATGCCAAAAATGATTCAGGGACCGAAGGGTGATCCTGGCTTGCCAGGGAAAGAGGGCAAACAGGGTCAGATGGGACTCACGGTAATTGAAGGTCATCGGAGGTCATGTGAAAACTCACTACGGATTAATTAAATTTCATTATTGGCCACAGGGAGCGGCTGGACCACCGGGTGAGCGAGGGGGGCCAGGAGCGCCCGGCGAAAAAGGTGATCAAGGACACGCGGGCTCACAAGGACCCGAAGGACCTCAAGGTCAGAAAGGCGCGCCTGGGAGAGACGGAATTCCCGGTGAAAAAGGAGCTCAAGGACCTCCAGGACCTCCCGGCAAAGGCGAATTTTCAGTTCATGACGTAAGTCCTTCATATTTTTTCCAAACCTTTGAACATCTCGGTTCCTGTGTTTTCACTTATTCAATTATCACTAACAACAAAAAAATCAAGCCAAAGTTACGATCTCACTTTTCTCCTTCTACCCGTTTGTTCTTTACACATTCCATCATTATGTTGGCAAGTAAAAGTTGAAAACTTTCCGAGAAAATTTATTCCTTTTCTCGACGTGCAAACAATCTCGAATCGCGACTTTTCAACTCGCGAGCACGACGAAATTTCTATTTACTTGTGAAGCAATAAAAGTTTTTTTTTTTTTTTCTTTTTCATCGAACTCTTGTAAATTTAATTGAAAAAAGTTTCTCTACCCGTTAAAGTCATTGCCAGCGAAAGGAAATTGAAAAAGTCCATAAAAATAGGTCAAATATTTCGATCTTTGGCCACGACCAAAAAATGGCATCATTTTTTTCAAACGCCTCATTTTATTAATGCAGCCAAGTTGGACGCCACGAGGTATTTCGAGGGTGAGTGAAAAAAAAAAAAAAGCAAGACTCGTTGATTACCGAATACATCCGATCGTGTTGTGTCACATTTTTTTGAATTGTCCATCGTCCACCACGAAAATTGTTGTCGTCAGTAGAAATGCTTGGGATATTTGTTGACGTTTTTCGTCTTTAAAAATAAGTACGATCCTTATTTTGAATTTCTGTAAAACTTTGTATCTCACGATCCAGGCAACGAAAGGAAAGAAGAAAATTGTTGTTATGATTCAAAGTTGAAAACTTCACTACCATTCTTCGCCTTATCTTCGAAGGGCAAAGTATAGAGTTCAGAATATCCCTTTGTATATTGAAATCAGGATGGAATTACAATGAGGCCAGGATTACCGGGGCAGAAGGGAGAGCCTGGAACAAGCGGAAGTGTGGGCTCAAAGGGTGAGCCAGGAATTCCAGGCGATAAGGGGCAGAAGGGTGAATTGGGTAGTAAAGGATCAAAGGGCGATCATGGTAAAGTTGGTGCGAGAGGAACTCAGGGTTTCAAGGGTGAACCTGGAGTTCCGGGAATAGCGGGAATCGCTGGTTCACCCGGTGAAAATGGTCGTCCGGCTGAAAAGGGTTCTAAGGGTGATATGGGTCCGGAAGGAAAACCAGGACCACCGGGACCGCCGGGACCATCGAGTCCTGGAACCGGTGAGCCCAATTTTGCCTCTGAATCTGGAGTCTTTCGCAAGGGTAAGAAAAAAAGGGCTAAACTATTTTTCCTTTTTTTTTGTTTGTGTTCGAAAGAAAATTTCGTTGGGCTCTTCACTGTTATTTTGACATTTTCGTTAGGAATTGTCGGAAGCAAAGGCGACAAGGGTGACATTGGTTACAAAGGGGATTTGGGCCCAAAGGGCGAAAAGGGCGATTCGGGCGAATCTGGAAGCCCGGGTGTGCCTGGCATAAACGGCGTTCAAGGACCTCTTGGTAACAAAGGCGAACCAGGCAAGGATGGAACTCCTGGTACCCACGGGACCAAGGGTAACAAGGGAGATCGAGGCGAACGAGGGCCTGCGGGGGAAACAGTTTTTGCTGGCTCCGGCGATTACATCTCTATCAAGGGCGAGAAGGGAACAGAGGGCAAGAGAGGCAGGCGTGGACGACCGGGACCAACCGGACCTGTCGGACCACCTGGGGCTCCTGGCCTCGATGGAAAATCCGGACCACCTGGGTGGAAGGTAATACTTTTCAATTTCAACTAAATTCGTAATCACGAAATTCAATGATGCCCAAAATTGACTATGAATTTAAAAAACAAAAAATTTACTACGAAGTTGTTGTTTATTCATCGTTTCCACAGGGTCCACCAGGTATGCCAGGAAGTCCTGGTCTGGGTGGTTTGAAAGGCGAGAAAGGGGAACCTTGTGATATCCCTTCTATGGGAATGGGTTTGGGGGTAAGTTTCTCAAGCAATAACAAACGTTGTGTTTTCTTTTTCTATTTCTTCAATTTATCTTTAAATTTTTCTTTAAAAACGCGTAATTTTTGTCAACTTTTCCGATTTATCTAAAAAAAAAAATTAGAAATTGGAATTATTCGTGAAAAAATTCGTGACTAATTTACGATCGTTCTCAGTTTGTCATTGATTATGAAAATCGTTATCGTTTATTTGGACAGATAAAAGGAGAAAAAGGTTCGGATGGTTTTCCTGGGATACCAGGACCACCCGGTAGAGACGGCCAGATCGGACCCGCCGGCCCTCCAGGACCGCCCGGTTTACCATCTCAAGGTAAATACGTACCGGTTCCTGGGCCACCTGGACCTCCCGGTAATCCTGGCCCACCTGGAATTTCGCTCATTCAACCGGGCGATCCAGGAATCGGCAGAAGTCGTATTTTTGAAGAACGAGATTATTACGCTTCGAGACAGGGTAAGTAGACGCGCTTGATTTATGTGAAATTTGATTTACATTCACCAACGTTTGCGGCATCGTCAAAAAAATCGCAAACGAAATCGTTGCAAAAAGAGCGACAAAATTTTAATTTTCATAATTGTAGAAATTTCAATATTTTAGACAAAAAGAACAAGATAAATTCATGCACATTTAAAAAGTCTCGAGGTTTTTTTGACGTGAGTGGAAACGCATTAAAAATTCTGTATAAATATGTAAATATATGCAACTCGTAAATTAACGCGAAACGTATAACACGCACGAAATGCTGCAAGGAGCAAGAATAAGTGAACTCAAAGCGCTCCAAGAATTGAAACAGTTGAAAGAGTTGAAGGAACATTTGGGTAAGCTCTCATATTGGTGTTTACTGTGTTCAACGAACCCCTTAACGACGGATGTACAAGTCGAGTGTAAACGTAGAGAGAATGGACAGAAAGAGAGCAAAATAATGAGCAAGAATTTTGATTTATCCAACAGGAAGTGGAGGAGGTTCTGGGGTCTCAGGCTCCAGGGCAATTACAGAGGCTTCCACGAGAATAGTGCCTGGAGCTGTAACTTTCCAAAATACAGAAGCAATGACCAAGGTACACGCTTTATTTTTATTTTTTATAAGGAAATTTTGCTGGAGCGTTAATTCCTGAATAATCGATATTTTCCTTGCAATTTTTGCTCAGATGTCGAGCGTCAGTCCAGTCGGTACACTCGCTTATATCATCGACGAGGAAGCTCTACTCGTTCGAGTCAATAATGGATGGCAATATATCGCGGTTTGTGCCACGAATTTTCTTTCTTTTTTTTTCCATATTTTTAATTACGTCGAAAATCATTTTTAATTCGTTTTAATTAATCATATGCTTGGATAACGTTCGTAGCTCGGGTCACTTTTGCCTATAACGACACCAACACCACCAACGACTGTTCCGCCTGCACCGAACCCTCCCTTTGAGGCCTCGAATTTAATCAATCAAATACCGATGAAGGCCGATGGCACAGGGGTGAGTAATTTCATTCCCAATAACTACGAGTTCAATAATAAAAAAAAAAAAAATTGCACGATAGAAAAAAATGAAACTGTAATAATTTATTGAATTTGATGGAAATTTGTGTGAAAACGCATTAATACGGATGAATCGTCGATGCGATTATGGCAGTGGTTTCCAAAGATGGTAACTTTTGAGTATGATACTCTTTAAAAAATAGCATCAAACACGAGATAACAGAGATAATGAAAAATGTGAAAATTATTAAATATCGACAGTTGAGAATGGCTGCTCTGAACGAACCATCCACGGGAGATACTCATGGCGTCCGTGGAGCAGACTACGCGTGTTATCGACAAGCCAAAAGGGCCGGTCTCCGAGGAACTTTCCGAGCGTTTCTCAGTTCGAGAGTTCAAAACGTCGATAGCATAGTTCGCCTCGGCGACAGGGATCTGCCAATAGTCAACATCAAGGGTGACGTTCTATTCAACTCTTGGAAAGATATGTTCGACGGCAGTGGTGCTTATTTTTCCCAAAATCCGCGAATCTACAGTTTCAATGGGAAAAATGTTCTCACCGATTTCGGATGGTGAGTCTAAATAATCGTTTCACTTTTTTGATCATAAAGTTTGACCGACTCATTTTTTCGCTGCTCGTAATTCGAGTTCAGTCAAATAGTTTTCTAGCCGTCCGTGATCGACAGGGGTCAAAATGACCCCGACGCAACTTTGATCTAGAATTTCTAAAAGTTATTGGCGCTCGAGACGGTTGGCCTCCTCTCCAACGGTGCTTTGCGTGCTCTCAAAAAAATTCTTTTTCCACACATTGCTTCTTTGTCGATTTTTTTTTGGCATTTTGAAAATTGGATAAAAAATTTTTCTCTCGATATTCTTGCTCGGAAAGGTTGAAACTAATGTCCTGAATTTTTATTTGTCGTTCGGAACGATACTGGCAACGTGGCAAGCGTTTAATCATGGCTGGGGTCATTCTGACCCCATTCGTGACCAGCGCGTTATTTCCACAACGTGTGACCATGGAGGGCTAGAGAAAATATATTATTTCCGAAACTTTTGATGAAAGTTTCCGTGATAATCGAGACGAAAAAGGATAAAAATTGCTAACAATGTATTTTGACAAACAGGCCTGACAAAATAGTGTGGCACGGTTCGCACAAGTTGGGAGATCGTGCAATGGATACGTACTGCGATGCATGGCACAGTGGTGGTTCGGATCGTTACGGTCTTGCCTCGCCATTGACGGGTGGTCGACTTCTCGAACAAGTTCGTTACTCGTGCGACAACAAATTCGCTCTGTTGTGTATCGAAGTGACAAGCGAGACGTCTCGTAGACGGCGAAGTTTATCAGAGGAGTGGGAAATCGATGAGAGTCGTGAATTCACGGAGGACGATTACGTGGAGCACCTCGATAAATTAATGGCGCATTGATCGATCGGGCAGTTTTCCCAACACAGTCACAAACAATCGTCGCACACTCAATGTTACTAACGATTAAGATATTTGTTAATATTAGTCATAATCCTCGTTGTCACCGTCGTCGTCGCTAACTAAACAAAAAAATGAGAAAATACGAAAAAGAGAAAACAATATCACTCAAAAATGCACGTGTAATTGCACCGGAGCTGCTATAATTGTTCAATGTTCTATTGAAAAGACTGACTGTGCGTTTGTCTCATATCGAATATAAATCTCGCCTCATCCAGCGATCTTCATATCAGTCACTGTACAATATGCTCACTAATTTGCAAAAAAAAAAAAAAAAAACAAATAACAAAAGAAAACAAAAACTAAAGGAAGAAAGAATCAAAGTTCAATGTGCTATTCGGAAAATAACGGAATTTATTAATGACACGATTCTCATCGTTCCAAACATTGGATCAATCCATCGTGTCTACAAGGAGGAGCCAGTCGAACTCTTTGACTTTCGTCGTCTTCAACTTTCCGGTCGACTCAATGCCGAGAAAATCACAGTATGAAAAAAAAAAAAAAAAGAAAATGGAAGCGATACTGCAATTTGCAGCGTTAAAATGCAACGAATTTTCTGCATTGAATCTTCCGTGAGGCCCCGAAGGGGAGAGACGAAAATAATTGTCAATGAGAAGCGTTTTCTTTGCATTTTAACGACGCAAACTCCAATCGTTCGCCGTGTTCCTTCTGATCATCGGTAAAATCGATGTATTGTTGTTGATAAAATCGACATGTATCAAATATTGATATACATTGAACGTACTTTGCCGATAAAAACTTCGTTTAGCTGCTTCTTACGATTTCAATATCGCCAGAGCCTCGTTCAACTTGAGACCTTCGAGAATATACGCCAAATTCTCTACCGAAGCATCCTCATCCTCTTCTGCCCAAATTTCCAACATACTCTTGCATTGCTCGTACTGCGTTGGTTTTCTTTGGAAAAATATTATCTGAAAATAGCATAATTGAGGGTTAGTTACTGAAAATACCGAAGCGGAATTCAACAAACAAATTTTTCACTGCCAGAAATGAAGATCTTTACGAAATATGCAAAGAAATCTGAAAAATTGAAGCAAATTACTGAAAAATTTCGTTTAGAATATCGTAAATGAGAGCAGTCACCTCCTCGTTCGTGTAGCCAAGTTTCGGGGCTAATTTTTGCCAATCCTCCTTCAGAGCTTCGGACAACCGAGCCACCATGTCGGGATTCACGTGATTGAGTTTCCCAACTTTGCTCTCAGTGTTCTCCGAATCGACCTGTTCAGCTTCTTGCTTCAGGACGTCCTCGTTGAATTCCTGATCGTTGGATTCCGGCGGTGGAGTTTCTTCGGTTTCGATTTTAACGTCGGAGTGAGCTTGCTGTAAATGTAGAGGAAAAATGTGAAAAACGCTCGAAACCGTTGGCGAAACTTGAAATTGCGTGAGAATTGATTTTGATGCTACTCACTGGCCTGTCCTTGGCGATTTTCTTTATCATCGTTTCAAGGTACTCGGGAAGTTTGTTTATCGGATAATTGCCATGGACGAAGAAGTGTGGACTTCGTCTCGCTAGCAATCTCAATGCTCGCCATCCAAAGTTGCCATCGTTTACTTTTCTGTAAAAAATAAACAGTCGGTTTAAAAGTGGATGAAACAGACTGAATGAAAATGTGATTTTTTTGAGATTTCTCACTTGTATTCGTCGTCCACCATCGCTGATGGGTCTAATTGTTCAATAGCTTCTTCGAAATAAGTTTCCAAAGACGGAAGAAAGTCTCTGTCCTTGGATTTGCAGGCTTCGAGATTGTTTGGGCAAAGATTCCACAACTTGGTGAGTTCGGGGCTGAAATAATTCGAACGAAAAAAACATAAAACACATTATTTAGATGCAACAATGGAGAAGAAGAATAACAGAGAAAAAAAACACTTACTTGCCCATGTGGAATTTGCCGACACTCTCAGCGTCTTTGATCACGTCCCCAATTTTTCGTCGCGGCCTTTTTGTTCTCCGTGGCTCTTCGTTGTTTTCCCCGGCAGCAGTGCCTTCCGGCACGGGTCTTTTGAACGCCGGACAACCCTCGTTTTTCCAAGCGTTCCAGTGTTCTTCTCTCTTGAGAATGTTTCTCACGCTCTCGGAAAAGTTGATTCCATCGGGCGGCGTCTCTTCCAAGAGAGCATAGACTTGACTCGTCGTCAACTTGACCCAATCGATTTGATCAGATTTGAGCTCATGGCTTTCGCTGTTGAATCAAGTTTTCCAAAAGTCATTATTTCCGTTTGATGTTTTTAGCAAAGTTTCCCGGCGAATGTTTGATAATACTCACGCTTTAAACTTGACAGTACTATTCAAATACTGGAATATAATGAGAAATTGCAACAACACGTAACGTCGGAAATTCGAGTCTGACAATTGCAGCTCGAGTAGTTTTTGGTTCGTCAGATATTTGGCAAAGTAGTGAGTCTCTTTGCGATTGGCATCCGGTGAAAGTGTGCAACCGCGTTGTTCTTCGAGCTTGAACGAAGAAAAAGCTGCCAAAACGTTGCTGGCGTGCTGAAGAAGATTGAGAAAACAAATTTATCAGTAAATTTTGATTTTCTTTCAGTTTTTCATTCATTTGGATGTTCAATAGTTTTCGGACAATCTTAACTCACCGCAGAGAAGACTTTCCAGTGAACTTTGTTGTAGCACTGATTAGGATTCCTGAAAAAGTCCTGGAGAGCCCAGAACTTCCTGTACAAATTATAGTCGATGAGTATTTTGTTCTCAAGCGCTTGTTGTTCGCGATTGCTTTCATTGAGAAGATCCTCGTCTTGCGATTCGTCATTGCCGAATTCCGTGCGATTTTCCAAATTGAATTCACTGACGATGTTCAGTCCGGAGCGCTCGGAGAATGGGAAAAACTTTGCCAGGAAAAGGAGGATTCTCCCGCAAAATACGGTTCTCTGAGAGCGAGACAAGCGTCTGAGAAGGTCGTTGCACATTCGGAGCAAATTGTTTTTGCAGGAACTGAAAAAAATGTCCTCTTTCCATACGGCGACGTTGTTTTCCACAAACGCAAAAAGGAGTTCGCATCGATCGAGCGTCATCGCCGCAAATATGTCGCTGAGCAACATTACCGGCATGCTTGCCGTTGCCAAATCCCTGCGACACATCTCGATAGAGAATTTGATGTACGGCTCAGGATCCTGAACACGGCCAGTTTTGTCATCTCTTATTATCGTCAGCAAATAATCGCGCAGTGCTTGATCGATCGCTGCCTTTTTTTCTAATTCGCCGGCGCTGCTGATTTGCAAACATTTTTTCTGGAATTTTGTTACGTCCGAAGCGTCGCCGGTGAAACATTCTTTTAGACATTCCTGTGGAATTCGAAAATCTATCGAGTTGTCGTTTTTTTCTGAGGATCTCGGCGAAATTCGTGGCCAAGAACAATATTCGGGGATTAAATTGCGAAAATGCTGTTTAAAATTGTCGTAAGATTGTTCCGGAATCATTTCTTTTCGAATTGCTCACGTTAAGGGTCATTGTTAACCTCATAATTGGGAGAACTGCAAGATTTATTCGAATACTTACGCTGTACTGTTTCCTGAGATCTTCAAATAACGCCATCTTGGATATACTTGTTATGGGATGATCGAATGTTTGGTTTTTTATGGTAGGAGACTAATTAATTATCAATTGCAAAAGATAAATAAGAGACGCTGAGTGACGGTCTAACCAAAAATCAACACAGAGCGACGATTTAGCGGTGTTCGAGGTTGAGGCTGCGCATGCGCGACGCGGTGTGTCCGAACGGTGCTGCGGCATGTTGGTTGGATTTATAACTTGTCGAAGGAGACATGCGGCGAGTTTGATCGTGAAATAAGTTGAACGTTTGAGCTGCGACCGAAAAGTTTCTACAAGTTTTTAAAAGTACGATCATTTAATTAAAACGTACACCGCATATCATGTTGGAGACCAAAACTGTTGTCATGGTCGTCGCGGGACTCTTGGGATCGGAGATTGCATGGCGAATTTGGAAGTGTATACAAAAACGTGGTAGTGTTGTGAAAGATCGGAACAATGTAAGTGTAAACAAAGAAAACGACGCATCGGATAGAAGTGAAATATTCATTTTTACTGAAGAAGGAAAATTGTGTCGCAGCCATGGGGTGTCGAGGATTCCGTGCGAGAAACTCAGTTGCCCTGTCGGTTATTTGAAGTAAGAATTACTTTATTATTCTGCGGTATATATTTGACGAGCCAGTGCGAAAAATCATACACTTTTTCTTCCGAGTCTCCGGCGATCCTAAGAGAAAATCGAACTGTTACGATAAAAAAATACGTCATTTTAAATTTTGTGTCAGGAATCGAATTCCTGGCAGTGTTTTTTTTGAGTCGTGTCTCCCGCACGTTGCTCGCCAATATTAGTACAAAGGAAAACCGCCATGTTGAATTTCAAGGCGCGATTTCTAGCGATTGAAGTTTTTTCTCGGCGTTTTAATAAAAAAAATTGAAAGAATTATTCCCATTATGGTTCGACAGAATGAGGGTAATTTTTTTTCAGCAAGCTGGCATCATATTTGCGCAGTGCTTCCAAAACATTGGACGTATGCATGTACATAATGACATGCGATGATTTGACGAAGGCTGTTATACGAGCCCACAGACAAGGTGCATGCGTGAGAGTAATCGTTGATTCGGGAATGAGCGACAATCCTGCCTGCAGCGATCAAATATTACGAATGCGGCGAGCTGGTTTGTTTACATTCAAATATATAAACACATATATCGGGCACTCCTCTCGCCGACTGCTTCAACTCGGTTCCGCCGATTTTCATCTCTCTTCAAGGTCATGAGGAGCGGCTCAGAATTCGTTTTCGCGCCAAAAGTTGATACGACGATATTTTTTTGTGTCTTTTTTAATTTTCGTCCATCTGTTCAAATTAAGATTCTTCGAAAGTGAATAATTTTCAATGAATTGTTGAATAGTTGCATCATCGAGTGGCAAATGAAATTGCTACTAACCCTTCGAGGGTCAATCTGACCCAACGCGTTTTTCAAATCGTGGTATTCCGAGAAATAAGCAATTTTTCGTTTTTTTTTTTTGGTTGAAACGTTTTTCGAAGTAAATTATCCATATTTTATGGCCCGAAATTTATTTTTTACCGAAAACGAAACTTCAATGCCAAACAATCGGTGACAGAAGGCTGTTGGGGCCAAAAGGACCCAGTAATGTACTCGAAGGGTCAAAAAATCTCAAAACTAGAAAACATTTTCGAGTACGATTGCATTAGACACACAAGAGGTTTTCCCTATTGAAAAAATGAGTCTGTTCCTGCAACAGGTATCGAAATTCGATCCAACCAATTACAGCCATCGAGTCTCATGCATCACAAGTTTGCCGTCATAGACAATGAAATTGTACTATTCGGAAGCACGAATTGGACGCTGCAGGCATTTTACGGAAACTACGATTCGATCGTTCTGACGAATAACAGAAAATTTGTGACGTCATTTTCGGAAGAGTTCGACAAGTCGTGGCGATCTTTTTCGCAATAGTGAGCAGACAACAATTTTTACGTAAGTTCAAAAACCTAACAATTTCTTATTATTATCGAGCATTTTTTGAAAAATCGTTCGGTCTGTGTCGATAAGAATCTTAAGGTGATATAGCAGTCGCGTGAGTGCGAGAGAGATAACCAAAAAGTAGATACACGTTTTTCTCAGAGACCTTTCATATTTTGCGAAAAAGAAAAATTACAACTTCTTCTCTGGTGAAATGGGAACAACGTATAACTAATATAATTTTCTCGAAATATTCAGTCCCTCCGAATAAACGGGTAGGGGGATTTTTACCGACCGAGCAAGTGATAGAGCACCTTAAGGACAGTATTTATTGAGGGTCGGTATTTTATTACCGACGTATCATCCAAGAGGGTTTCCTTATCCAAGGAGCCACAACTTTTTGGGCGAGAAGTTGAATCCCTTTGGGCCTTTTGGTAAAAAACTTGTGGCCTTGAGCTCGATGTTCTCTCCGTTGTGTCGGAATCCCGAAAGATGGCGATCGCAATTAATAACACCGTTGGTTACTTCGTTCGGTGAAAAATAAAAAAATAATATAATTACACATTGAAGTGATTTTTTACCGACCGAGCAGCGGTGCATGGAAATACGAGAACTTCAATTTCGCAACGTATTTTTGTTGAAAAATTTACAACTGATCGGAATAATGAAACGGTTCGTCGATTCTCGCTATTTTTCTGCAACGCTCAAACATTTTTTCAAACCAATTCGTTGTTCGGTCGACGGGGATTTTGATGATTCGAAGCGAAAACAAAAAAATTGATTCGCCTCGATATTTCGTAAAAGCTTCTCATCTTACATTTCATCGACATTATAATAATTATCTTCCGTCTTGTGTAAACCACATTTTACCGGGTGTATGTATTTATAAGGCAAATACACACATGAACGCACGAAAGATCTTGTTTGTACACAGTCCCGACGCGGTGGGGGTTGTCAAAGCTTCGCCCGTGAATATTACTGTGACAAAGTCCTCGCGCGTGTTCAACATGTAATCCCGTGCCGTCTTGGGCTCAATCCGTGAAGCGTATCGTGGACATAGCGACACGTTGCACGCAAACGACTGATCCTCCTCGCCTCTATTATTCCTGTCGCATCTTGGATAAAGATCCGCACATACATTACACCGCTTACCTCCAAATTCGCCCATGTCGCTCATTTCCCGCCTTAGACTGCCCGGAAACCGTACAGGCCGTCAAAAAACTCCATTTCAAAATCAAAACAAAAAAATCAACAAACAATTATCGTTTCTTTCGAAATACAGATTTCTTAAAAAAAAAAATCGTCAAAATTCGTAAGAATTTGGACGAAGAATATAAATTTGGAAAATTCACAATTTTTTCATTTTTTTTGCATTAAAAAATTGATTTCCGAGTTCCATAAAATTACAACTCGTTGAAGTACGTCAAGAATGCGTATAAATTTGGACGAAGAACAAATATATTTTTTGCAATGCAATGCAAAAGCTTGAAAACCATTATATTTGGCTTATAATTAAACAAATAATATCATATACGTTATGCCCACAGGTAACGTCAAAGGAGGCCGATAATCAACAGTAGAAAAGCTTTTGTGCATAATGGATTTAAACATAGGTATGTATATGGAGAAGCCTTTTCCGATCAACGTTTTACTTGTCCAAGTCGTAACAATCCCGCGAATTATCCGCTGGTGCAGCGCATATATAATCGGGTTACTTCATCAATTATCCGAGGTTGGTCGCGGCGTCAATTAACAAGTGTACGACGAGAGCGACTACAAATCGCTTTCGTGCCGTTAATTAAGCGAGCTACCGCGGCGATTATAGAGGGAAGGAAGGATGAGAGTATAAGCGACGGGGATGAAGCCAGTGCCGGTACCCGACCGTGAAGAGACGAGAACGAAGATGAGGAGGTTTTTTAAAAAAAAAAAAACCTGGAAAAAGTCCTCTCGAAGCTCAAAGAGAGCGTACCGAGTTCTCGAGAAGCTCAAATCCTCGAGTTATGGATCGTCACCCTTTATCGAGTTCAGCTCACAAATTTACTCCAAATCCGCATACTTTATCACATTACATTAGGTTCTCTTATCGGTTCGCTAGAATTATAAGAATTTTACCTTGCAATCTCACGTGGAAAATTAGCTTCGGATCCCGGATTACTTCGGGCTCGACATTTTTCTTCAATCGTTCATTCCATTTCGATTTTTATGGCCAACGTTTCCAAAAGATTCGAAACAGCTCAATTTCTCTCTGACAAAGTGAATAAAAAACTTTTTTCGACTCGAAAATTCGATCGAAAAGAAACTTGAATAATTTTCTGAATAATTAATGAAATGTGGGTCGAGTTCATTGGTCACTTGCTTCATCCGAAAATTATTTAGATTCACCAAACACTCAGCACTTTTTATTTTTGTCAATATGAAGCGATCGCAATCAAAGCTCCTGAATACACAATGAAGCGGCAAGGCAGTAGCGCGAAACACGGAAAAACACTTTCTTCCTTCGGAAACATTTGCCGCACATTTCGAATTTTCCATTTTTCTCAATAGACTCCTGTTTTATTTCCTCAGTCGTTTGGGACGAGTTTTATATCGGGAAAATTTATATTCCGCTAGCAGCTCATTGTACCTGGGTCGCTTCGCCCGCATCCATTTTACCGAAACCAACAAAACCAAGAAATACACTTTTACTATGCTTTCTGCTGCCACGGGACATGTTTCGAGTTTTCAACCAAAATTCGCGAGTGTAGAAAGTAAAAATAGAATTTCGGAAAAAAATCAACTTTTTTTTTAAATCGTATTTTTCCACAGTTGCACGAAAATTCATTCGCGTAGTTCGATATCCACAAAAAATCGAGATTAATCTGTTCTTCCGAATTTTGCCGATGAGAAGAAATATAAATTGCGGAATATTGGAGCAACTGCCGACGAGTTCGGTGAACCGGGCAAACCATAAAGATCGACGCTGTTTGGTAAAGTAGAGAGCAAATGGAATAAGCGAATAGCATTTGGTTCATCTCAATTGATGATTCATAAAGCCGGGTCGTTCGGTCCGCGAATAACACGAGGATTGATATAGAGCGTTTTCGTAGATATATGTCGTGAGATAGAGTAGCCAGGGGTTTAGGTTGGTGGTGCGTGCTTGGTCGTCCGGGAGAGTAGCTTCGCCAGCAGGAAATTAATTCGCCGAGTTGGGAAGCATTTCCGTGTTTAGCCGAAATTGGTCCCCGTCGTCGCATTTCAACTTTGCCTCGAGCCAACACCTTGCGCATAACGCTTTCGTATTCGTGCAGACCGTACACCATTCAGAAACGCCTATATAAATGTATGTGATGATAACATGACGTAGGACGGATGCTGCAACACGCCTCACTGCCAATGAACTACGAATATGTTCAGTAAATATTTCATCTTGTGATCAAACACATGTTACCTCTAATATGTATCGTGGTAATTAGCTTTCTATCGGATCATTGAATCGAATAAGGATTCGATTGCGAAAATTCATCGCTTTCGAACGTAATACCAAAATTTTCGATCAATTTTATTTTGTGCGTCGACGCACGCAATGATTCGCCCAGTCCCTTGATTCACGTCCAACTCTCGCGTGTTACAAACATGATGAACAGTGTTTATTCGTCATAATTAGCACCGCGAACAAGCAGCATGAGACAATGACCGTGAGTTCACGACCAAACTTCGGGAGTAAGTGCTCCTCATATATAATCATTCTCAACGGACGTTTTCTCACTTTCTCTCCTCCTAACGACCCGAACCGCCTTCCCTCATCGTCTACATCTCGCGCCATCAGCTTCTTATTACGCTCTATGACGAACTTGATGTAATATATTGCTGGACCTCGCTTCATCTTCCTTTTCTGGCTTTCCCTCCGATTATTTATACGATTATCATGCGGATTTGTTAGATTACCAGCTTTTCCATTAGAGGAAACTAGTTTCTTAAACTACAGGACCTAATTCGCAATCGAAAAATTATCGTTACGAAAAAAAAAAAAAATCAAAGAATGATCTTAAGGATGTTGAGTACCCATAAAACTTGTTAATGTTAATTGTTCAATAAACAGCTTCTTAATCGTCGTGAAATTTGTACACGACCTCCTGAATACTTCATGTAAAAAAATACCAAATTTTAAGAATTCCATCATCATTACTTTAACCACCTTAAGGAGGTTGGCTACATACGACAATACGATGAGAATTTAATAAAATTTGGTGATGAAATTATTTAGCATCAAATACGATGACACAATTTTTTTCAAATTTTTCGTCTACATAGTTGTCGAATAATTGGAGTTTACAATATACAAAAGATATGCCCATATATATATCTGAATCCTATGCTTATGCATGTAAACTCTGGTGTTGAATTTCTCGAAAACTATGTAGTAAAAAAATCTTGAAAAATTTGTATATTCATATTTAGTACTAAAGAATATACTCACCAAATTTCATTAAATTTTAATCATTCCGAATTTTTTATGCTTTTAACATGGCAACATCGTTGTGTGTAGCCAACCTGCTTAGGGTTGAAGTAAAAAATTATTATGAAAATTCAGTATGTTTTTGTATGAAGTATTTAAAAGGCGGTGTACGAATTTTTACAACGATTAAGAAGCTCGTTATCGAAAAATTAACAGTTCGTTAAGAGAAACTTTTTAAACAAATACAAAAAATACTTATCAATAAACTTTTGTTTCACTACATTTAATTTATTAGTGTTAATTGTTCAATAACGAACTTCCTAATCATCGTGAAATTTTCACACGATCTCTCAAATACTTCATACAAAAATATACCAAATTTTCAGAATTTTATTATCATTTGCGCGATTTGGGCTTTTAACGTCTTTCTAAAGACTTTTTCAAATCCCAGCAAAGCGCTTCCAACGAGAGAAGCTCCGTGAGGAAAATCAAGACAAAATGATAATCCGGTTTCCTCCCGAGTATTTGATCGGGTTTCAAAATTCCTAAACGAGTAACTTTGTCTTGATGAATAAATTAGTTTATCAATTAATTCTCGCGTGCACGAGTATAAGGTTCCCTGTTTCGGCTTCTTTGCTCCGGTTGCACGTCGAGCTGGATTAATTAACTCATAGATAATTTCACGTTTGCAGGTGGAAAAGAGATTTCGTCTTATAATTGATACTGCGGGGTTCGTCTACTGTATCGAGGAAATATTCCAAAGCCACGTCTTACTTTGATACGGCGATGAGTTGGTCGTGGTGGCAAAGCAAGAGGCGGAGAAATTGGGAGGATAAAAGGAAGGACAAGGAAGGAAGTAAGGAGAGAGTCTCAACGGTACGAAAGCATGTGCATGGCTTCAATATGTCCAGGAATTCGAGGAACCCGAGAATGCAGAGAAGGAGTTCTCACAAACAACATTATCTCGATTTCACAAGGTATTCTGGTACAGAGATTATGCTTATCGAATGTAATGCGTGACTGAGAGTTGCAAGCTCTCCGTGCATCGGTCTTTGTGCCTCGATTTGAGCGAGGATTGTTGGAAAAACGTTCGTGAAGTTCTGATTCAAAATAAAAATGAGGCAAGCTCCATGAGATGAGTTTTGATTTAAAAATTGCTGGAATATCCATAATTTCGGACTGTGAACATCGACGAACGATTGGTCGGGAAGAAAAAACGTTATTTATTCGCGACGATTCGTGATCGCCACCAATGCTCGATCTTCGTTCTGTCGTTTCGTGGAGGTAGTGCTTGGTGGTCGTGAATGTGGATGGTTTGATACGAGAGAGGGTAAGATACAGTGGTGGACGAGGATATTATTAGAAAAAGGAGAAAGACACAGAGTCGACATTGGCACGTCGCCCCTGGAGGCTCCCAGCAGTGTAAAAGCTTGGAACAACTCGAAAGCCGAGCGCGTTTTCTGCTGCATCTCTCTCTGTCTCTCGTTTTCTCGCTCTAGCTAAACTAAAGGGCTGTATAGGAACATGTAGTAGTTTGAAGAAGGCGACCAGGCTGAATAGGAGCGGGCAAGAGAGCGAGCGACAATTGAATCGACGAGAGTACGTGACCCGAATGTACTGGCTACTGCTGTCTGCTATTCGTTCTTAAATGTTGTTTTTTTGTTTTTTCATTCGTCTCTTCTTCTTCGTCCTTTTTACTCTCATCCCTTTTTTCTTATTTCTCGTTGCTCGAGTGCTGGTGATGGTGGTGGTCATGCACGTCCGTCGCGGGCTTTCGCGTCTCAAGTTGGGCTAGTATTCCCCGCGTCAAGGCATTTCTTCTTCCCTTCTCTCTTCGCTCTCCAACTTCTCTTCTTCCTCCCAGCTCGATCTTCAGGTAGCTCGATCCATTTATCCCCTGTACAGGGTGCGTTACGTGCAGCTTGATCGTGTGCCTGCAGCACGGCATTTTGCCTCCATTCGATCTCACTAAATGTATATACGCCAATATAATGACCTATACATTTATATATATATCTATATATGGAGGCTGTTGTATATATATATATATATATATATATATATATATATATATATAAATATATCGAATGGCTCGGTGCACTGCTGCACGCCTATACTCGTCCAGGAGCACAGAAAGATCGCGGCTACCGATCGAGGGTTGACGTGGTTGGAGCTACTCGTGCAGAACCGTGCACGCTGTACGACTACATACACGTGCTTCTTGGCTCTATACCTTTATTCATATATCTCAATAAATATACACTAACCCTCAAAAGTTTCGGAGCACCCTTCGATCAGATTATTCCGTTCTTCTTATTCCTTAACCCCCTTCTAGCAGTGGGGACACGCGTGTTCTCTCCTTTTTTTTTCTCTTGCACTCATTTATTTATCAAGCTACTCGACCGATATCGGGTTTTTTTAAGGAACCGGCTCTGGGACGTGATTGTGAAAGAAAAATTCCAATGTTCGTTATTTTATTATTGCATTAATGACGTCGATGATTTTGGAGGCTCTTCGAGAAATTTTACTCAATTTTGTGACCATTTTTCAGACGATAGTCGTTGCTTAAAAAAAAATGGAGAAACGAGTCGTTTTTAAGCTTGTACGTCTTCGAAAATTTCATCTCGTACGTCAGGACGAATCGGTTGCACGAAAAGTTGAACCTGCCTGTGAAATTACAATTCGTTTTTTAATTTTGAATGTTCGATCTTAATTCAATACACTTGTGGGCTCGAATGAGAAGTTTCAGGAATGAAAAGGCATTCGCTAATTGATAACGTGTGCCTTCGTGTACGAGTTTTGTTCAGACCGAAGGTTTTTTTCCTCGCCTGTGAGCTTGGAAACTTTTGAACGATAGTGTAAACATATACAGGTTTATAGAAAGCATAAAAGCGTGGACGACACGCGGCAGGTAGGCCTCGTGCAAAAGCTTCTCCATGAGCAGGCCAGGTTTCGGGCTTCCTTGCAGTTTTATCATTCCGCTCCTTATATTCTTGAGATTCCGAGTACAGATTGTCGGTGGTAGACTTTAATCCCTTATCCCGCGGTATGGTGATTAATCGGATTCGCGATTAAACGTCGGGGCGGCGCGAGAGCCCCACCCACCGGAGGAAGGATCGTACACTCGCACGATGGGCAAATCACGCGAACCTCCTCTTCTCTCGTTGGACAAAAACCTCCCTACCTGCCTGCTCGCGGTTAATAAAGTCTTGAATCTTACTCGACTGATTTTACGTATATATACCACCCCGTCTATATTTCTATGTACCGCGTATCCAAGTACACGTCGAGGGACCCTTTCCTCCGTATGCTCCTTCCAAAACATATGTACGAATAAATACAATCCACTTCAAAAGTTTCCATCAATTTACATTTTTTTTCTTCTTCACATTCACACCATTTTTTCACATCAAACTCGTTGACCTTGAGTTGAAAAACATAATTTCGAAGTGTGCTGCTCACTGAAGTATGGAAAACTGCGAAATTTTGGAATTCCTAATCAACTAACGAAAAAGGCTGGAATTTTTTTATTTCGTAACAAATATTTTCCATCAATTTACATTTTTTTTTTCACGTTTCAAACAATCTTTGCACAGCAAACTTGAGCTCGTATTGAAAAATACAATTTCGATGTTTGGTGCTCACTGAAGTATGAAAAACTGCGAAATTTCGAAATTTTTATCAACTATTGAAAAACGCTGGAATTTTTAAATTTATTTCGAAACAAATACTTTCTCTGTACGACTCTCCCGATCGTTTTGGACCGGGCTGTAGTTTGAGAATTCCAGAATGTCGTAATTGAAATGGATGTACGTTTCGAAACAAAGTTAAAAATGTTGGATTCATTGGATAATTCATTTACAAATGAAATTTCCATCGCGGTGCTCGCGGGACTTTTTGTTTGTAACGGTGAATAAAAAAATTGATACGTACGCGGTTGGCCTTGTGCACATGGATTTGGCAACGTCATGGCACACGAGATCGCGTAATAGCGAACGCAGAATCGAGTGTGCATGGCTTGTTACTTCTCAGCGATGGAGTTTTGAGCGTGAAATTTTCAGCTCTTTAGAACGCTACATGAAATCTCTCTTTTTTATTCCACCCTTCTCCTCCTCGATGTTTCTGTCATGTAGAATGGAACGAAACTGCGTGCGTGCATGCATTCACGCGCACTTAGTATTCGAGGGAATATAAAGAGGTATGAGCTACTGAATGTCGGGGGTGGAAAAAAGCATTCGTAGCCAGCCTCCTCGTGTAGATATAGAAAAAAAACTAAAACAAGGAACAAAAAACAACAGAAAAATCCGTCAAAAGGCACCGCTGAGGCGCGCGATACGCGTGACGTGTGGACGAATCCAAAACAATGCACGTCACGATATCTCCTCACTCCGTTGCAGTCTCTTGTAACAGGCATCGTCGCACCGCTATCTCCCAGTTCTTTTACTTTTTCCTCCTCCCCTGCGTCGCTTTTTTCTTTTTTTCTTTTTTTTTTTTTTTGTTCGCGTGCTGTGTCGCGCACACTCTCTCGCGGGCGATCTGTCAGATTCGCCCTTTTTCACATAAACACTCGGACACACGATGCCCGCCGTCTACCGCGACTAGAGCCCGCCCGCATTGTTGAAACGAAAAATCAGACAAAGTCGAAAAAACAAAGGATTAAAAGAAAAAAATTTCACTGAGTTTCCAACTTTTTTCGCTCTCTCTTTTTTGCTTCATAAACCATATTCGGCTTCACCGATTCTGCCTCTAATGAGACAGCGCGGAAACATGCTGAATCGAGCCCCTGCTCCGACGACAGACCGTCACACCCTCATCCACATATTCCTCAAACTATTGTGCAGAAAAATGTTTTTTCCAGTTCTGTCTCTATCCCGTTAGCCTGCTCGCAACCTTTATGGAAATTCCACTCTCTCCGGTTCTGTGGTTAACCCAAGATATCCTTAAGAACCGTACTTGTTGAGCATGGAATACCCAATTGAATGGGCAGCCGGAAAGACGATAAGGTATTGCTTCGTGGTCAATGGTTAGACTCGACCCTCAACTATTCAATAGTGTGCAGCTAGGAAACGTTATTAACAGCTCAACGGCTCTCTGTGCTCCTTTAAAAAAAAAACCACAATGTCTACAGTCTCGTTCGATCGTATCGATGAATAAAAAAGTTTTTCTCCCTGGCTTATTTGTATTTCATGGAAAATTTATCTTTTCAGTAATTAAATCGTATTGCTAAATGAAAAAAATCGTTTTTCATTAATTGAAAGTTGATAAATTTGTTGCTTTGAATCTTGGAAGCTAATTTATATTTGAACGTGACTGTACCGTGCTTCTCCGACTCAATACACGAGAACAACACTCTCTCGTACAAGCGTGAACCACCCTCCTCATCAATACCGACGTGTTCCCATCGTCACGGGATTCTCTCCGCATCGCATTCATATACATTACAAGAAATGCATGTAGTCGTATATCCCGCGTGCTCTGAAGAGCATTATTCCCATTAGAATACGTTACGTTTTCAAGTGGAACGTCTAGAGTACTAATTTACCTCGTTTTTGAAATTAACGTGTCCTTTCAAAAATTACGTCCTTAGAGAACTAATTCGCCATTTATTTTCATTGAAATATGGAATTGTCTGCTATTTATAGTATTTAATGACAACGAGGAGTTGCAATTAAGAATTTACATAATAACTTCGAGCTGATTCTCACACTTCCACTGATCCTTTCCAGAATCTGCTTATGAGGCTACACGCAACAATGTTGCCATGTTAAAAGCATAGGAAAATTCGAAATGATCAAAATTTAATGAAATTTGATGAGTATATTCTTTAGTATTAAATATGAATCTACAAATTTTTTAAGATTTTTCTTCTACAAAGTTTTCGAGTAATTCAACACTAGAGTTTACATGCATAAGCATAGGATTCAGATATATATATAGGTATATCTTTTGCTTATTGTAAACTGCAATTATTCGACAACTATGTAAACGAAAAATTTGAAAAAAATTGTGTCATCGTATTTGATGCAAAAGAATGTCATCACCAAATTTTATTAAATTCTTATCATATTGTCGTATGTAGCCAACCTCCTTAAACCTCCGAAATTGTAATTTGACACGTGAATCAACTTCTCTGTGAATTCTCATTAACCCGCAATGCTCGACTGAGTTTTTGTGAAGTTTGCAAAATTTTTATCAGTCCTTGGTCATCGATAGAATAGTGCCACGATTCATTATTTTTTTTTTGCCGAAATTATTTCTGTGCCGAATGATTAAAACTCGTTGTCCCAATTCGAAGCATCGTTCGAACGAGGCAAACAAAATATTTATCGACTTTTATAGATAATGGAGACTAATACGACGAGCTTTATATAACTCGGCAGTTTATCGATAAATTTTTTCGCTCACTGACGTCCGAGGATCCTCGTCATCGTCGTCCAGAGCTTCGCGCTTGCGAGACAAACACTTTGTTTTTATTGTTTCACACTACAGAAACGTTATGCGAAAGTTCGTGGTCGTTGAGCCTTCGTAACAAAGTTTTTTCGCACCCATTATCGTGTCAGCTGGAATATCCAAGAATTTATCGCTATTTTTACGTTTTGACACATTTTCCTGACCCCATTTGTTTTCGATGTCTTGGCATTTTGATTGATCAAAACCAATATTCAAATAATTTCGAGGACTGAATTAAACGATGCAATTGGGACCGAACGAAACTCAAGCCCGGACGTGGTAGAGAAAAGATATTTAATCCTCTCATAAAGAATGCACATTTTAATTGAATTGTTGAAAGTTGTCCTTGGTTGAAAAAGTCACAAACCTATTTTGTCTTTTTAGATGCATATCGTCGAGTATCGCTGGACTCGGCGTTAATATACTAGGCCAAGAGGCGACGTCGGCCATCAAGAGCGAGCCAAGACAAGTGCAGTCAGTTGTAAAACCCTCCAATTAGTCGGAGCTTCTATAAACGAGAATGCAAGTGGACCGTGCGTCTCGTATTTCTTTCTTCCTCTTCGCCTCTTTCTCTCTCTCTCTCTGCGCGATTAGCAAGTGCGGAATTAAAAGAGCCGGTAAGAAAATGTATATGTGTCACGCTTTTTATATGCATACGTTACTTCATGTTCCATAATTGTAGGAAATACCAAATTAGGACGTTTTTAATATATCCATTTACGTTTCGTTTTACTTTGAAAAATAAAACATGTTTTTTTATCCACCTCGGTCAGGAGAAAGAAGTTTTTTCCATGCCTCTGTTACAGCTCAAAGCTTCGCGATGTAAATATTATTTATTTCAAAGCAAAACACGATGGGAGTAAAAAATATCAAAGGATTCTGGTTAACCGCGATTTTTATTTATGTGATTCCTGCCAATTTTGGTGTTAGCAAATTTATACAAAAATACCCAGCAACAGAATCCATTCGAATCAACAAACATGATTTTTCTTATTTCTGAATGTTCGAACCCAAACGCGAAAAATTTGTTCGCAGAATGAAACCCCCTCAGTTTACTTTTTTCGTGGAACAGTCAATGAACGCAGTTTCCTCGGATTAAGGACGTTGTACGGCGACGCTCAAATCTAAATTTTTGTTTTCAGTTTTTTTTACATACTAAATGGTTTGCGAGCCTAAGTTCGTTAAAAAAAGTTGTTACAAATTGACTAAAGAACGACATACTCTAAAGCCAAGATTCTCCGAGGTAATCTGTATTTGTTATATAATAAACAAAATTTCGATAAAATTTTACGATCGATTTTTTTGAAAAAACTAAATAAAGATTCTTCGATGTTACGTAAAAGTGTGTGGAAAGTTTTAAGAGGCTTCACCATTTAGAAATCGAAATATTTAATGTTGAAAATTGCAACTTTTAATACACGCTCTTATGAGAAACTACTGAAAATTGTGATTCTCATAAATAAATATCTCGACTTCTACATGGTGAAACCTCTTAAAATTCCGCGAGCTATTAGATATCGCTATTTTCTTTGTGTGGTGAAAATTTCAAAGAATTCTATCGATAGAAAATTTTGCATACAACGTCCTTTACACAATCTCTAGTGGGTTTTTTGCAGTAATAAGTACGATAAAATGCTGAGGTACGAATTGATCATAAAATCGTTAAATACGTGCATCAAACTTCCCTATTGGATCGTGTGAACGTTAAGCATTCATTTGGCAGTACAAAAACTTGTATTTTTGACGTATTCTGCTGCTCAAACATTATATTCTGAATTATTCGAGAATAAAAACGTTTTTAACTATATTTAGGCTAAGAGATCTTCCCGCATAGACTTCCTTGCAGATAGACTTATCTAGGACAAGAGATATTTCCCGCATAAAGCTTTTTGACCCTCAATCCGTTGTTTAGGCACCCCAATTCCGTGAACCGGGTTCTTGACGCAATTATAAATGAAAAAATCTGAAAAAAAATCATGGTCAATCTTCCGACTGTATTTTTCAAGCCGGATTAGAATTTCTGTCGGTTTCTTCATTTTTAATAATTTTTATTATTAAAGTGATTAACAGTAACTAATTTTTTTTTTTTTATTGAAGTCATTGAATTTTCAGAGTTTTCCTGACGAAGAATTATCCCAAAATAGAGATATTTCGGAAGAGAGTTGCTTTAGAAAAGAGATATTTCCGAGATATTTCTCAAGGAGGTATTTGTGAAGAGGGAAATAGAGATAAGAGCACCGGCATTCATTTGACTTACGGTTTACGGTCTATTCGGGATACGAGGACTGAGAAAAAATGAGAACTTTGTGGCAAACTGTTGAGTACGTAATGACGCAGGAAGTAAAATCGCGTATAGCCACAATTTATCGGTCGCACTGCAGCACCAATACGAGCAAGCAATGAAATATTCATTGTCGTTATAACTATACAAAATTTTGGCGTATAACTATGGCGTGCGGTGGTTGTTGAAGTACACAAGGAGAGCATACCAGTTTTGTTGGATGTAACATTATTGTAGACACACTGGAGGTACTCTTACATGATGTGGACGGTAATAGACGTGTACGTAGTATACGCATATCGTACGCACAAGAGAGGAAGAATTCGAGAATACATGGCATTGGAGTTGAGTCTCTTGGTGGTGGCTGTTTAATTTACGTGCTCTCCTCGGTTGTTAGGACCTGCTTGCCACGTACAGGGTGTCCGATGGCTCATAACAATCACCATAAACTGGGCCAGAAGTCTAAATACCGAGTCGAGGACTCTGTTGCCGATTAAAAACTTTCCTCACAATTATAAACGAAAAAAACACACAATTTTAGGCAGGGACCAAATATTGTTAGGGAAAAATTCATCCGAAGAATCCACAAAGTATGAAAACACAGATTTGAGCAGAAGGAAAGAATGGAATCAAGTTTTTTCGTACATTTGGCTCCCAGGATAAAATCCTCTTTGAGGAATATTCATTCACGACTCTGATGCCGATAGAAACTTTTCTGAACGAAAAAAAAAAAAAAACATTTTTAGGCGGTGAAGCAAATACTAAAAAATTTATTTGAAGAATCTGCAAAATATAAAAACACGAATGTGTGCCGAGGGAAAAAATTGACAGATTGGGAAATTGATTCGTAGGATTTTTTCAATATTTTTCGTACTTTTCGATCCTCAGGATAAAATTTTCGTTGAGGAATATTCAGGATATCGACGGTCCGGGACAGGTCACCCCGTATATGGATGCATAACTCTAGCAAAATGTAGGTAGAGCAATGCCGATATAACTGTATGCATATGGCACGTATGTACATCTATATTCACGTCTATATATCTTGCAGAAAGGGTGCGCACGAGTATCGAACTTGGTGAGGCAAGAAGGGGCGCAGGGGAGTAGCGAGGGAGAGCTAGATCGAGAGGCAGCCAGCACTACTGCCTACTTCTCGTAATTAAATGCCAGCACAGGCAATTTGGAAGCGGTATCGTGTCCATTCGGCCAAGCTTGCTCCAAACGCACGCGTTGCCTCTTGCAAACTCAAAATGTTCCTCAAAATTTAAGTTCCTCCAAATAGTATAAAAAACAATTCTAGACCGACGCGTTTCACGAAATTAACTACACAATTATTTATCCAACGACTCTGTATTTCCCGGAAATTCAATTTTTTCCACCCAACAAACGGCTCAATTTCTCGTTCCTGCCTCGATCGTTTGCTTCCCTAAACTAAAAGTCTCATCGACGCATATTTCGCGTCCAGTTATTTTTCTAAACTCCTCAATCTCTCGATTATTCAATTTTACATCGAACGTGTTTACCGAAAGTTTCTAATTATTTGCGTCACCAACAAGCAAGTTTTATAAATTGTTCGTAAAAGTCTTGGTTTTCGAATTTTTGGTAAAAAAAATTATCAATTTTTTTCAAATGCTTCATACGAGAGCTTCGAACGAAACTGTCGCGAGACTGACACCCTAACCAAGTCCTCCGTAGGAATGCAGTGTAAAAAGCGTTTTAGCACGAGGACGAGTGTCTTTAGTTGCTTTGAGAAATGAATATTGAATAAAAGTCGTGAATATAATAACGATCAATGGGAAGATTCGATCGATAATACGTTTAGGTTGAACGGAGAGAGAGGGAGAGAAGTTTCTCTCGACACCGCTTGTGGTGGTAGCGCGAGGCTTGTGTCTGGCGTTGAGCTTTTAGCCTACGCATCAATACCCAAGAGGTATGAGGTCGTAGGATGAAATATATATAGAGAGAGGTTAGATCGAAGGCTTGACTGTGAATTGGACGTGCACGCGGTGTCCCAACCGTTTTAATGGATGCTGCGAGAGCCTCGGAGACACTAAAGCCTAAATTTATTCAGTGTAATACAGTGGAGCATTGAGAGGGTTTATAATCATGTGTGTGTCGTCTTTCAAGCCTCCCAGCATGAAGACTGTTACGTTCGTATTACGTATCGTCATATACGTAATGCGGTGTACGCTACACGTGCGACCTCTTGAAAGCGTTTTCCCGACTTGTCTCGAGAAGCAAAGGTGAGGGTTTTTATTTGTTGACTCCCGAGAGGAAGTGTGAGGAGTCTGTTGCGCGAGAGGGTGACGAGTGCGAAGAGCTATGAAAGTTGGCCTGATACAAAGGGAGAGAAAGAGAGCGCGAGCGATGTGCCCAAACGGAAAAAGTAGTCGAGAGTTAGGTCGAAAGTTGTGTAGCTCGCGAGGAGCACACTTGTACGGATTCGCCTTAACGTCAAACACTCGACACACAAACACATAGATTTTGAGGCAAAATGAAGAATCAAGCGGCAATGGGGACCGTGACGACAATCTCTGCGCTCTCCTGCTTCACTCCCCCGCGCAATAACACAGCGGTATAGACGATTTACGGAAAAGCTTATGGCCGTGCTCTTTCCTACGAATGTATGAGTCCGTGCCGTTGAGGAAGGGAGCACCGGGTAACCGCACATTATGTGATTTCTACAGGGAGCGAGCTAACTTTGCGATTGAATTGTCAAGCGACAATGGCAATCTGCCAGCTTCTCCACGTTTTCCTTTTCCACCTATAAAATATATAGATCTCCACGTGTATTTCTCCGATCGACTTTTCGTTTGTATATTTCCTCCAACAGTTCCGTATCGGAGTATATACGACTCTATGCACGTACTAATACACGCCTAACTTTCTTTTTCTTATATTCCCCATGCTTCTCCTTTTGCGCACGAAACCTCGAAGCCATGCGTTTCCAGCGTTCGATCTTTTTCTTCGTACCCGACGATATGTCGTTCGAGTCGACGCACCGCGGGTTCAATGACCATCAACCGCCTTGCCAGAGAAAATAGATTATCCTTTGATTACGATATTTCGAGTTTTAATCAAAAGTTTTCTTTCCGACACTGGAAATTTCTCATAATTTCTATTTGATTTTTCAGGCAAAACTGCTCCATACTTACTCCGAATTCCAACGGGACTTTGGGAAAATTCTGGAGTTACGTGTAAGCGGATGAAATTGGTAATCGATTAATTTTGCCGGAAAAATCCAACATCTCTGATCCCTCGAGAGGTTCTTCCGCGTCTTGACAAGTGCACACAGCGATCCTCTTCTCATTGCAGTCACAGCCGCGGTGGCGGTGGTTTCGAGAGCTAGGAATTACTCGCGGAATGCGAAACGGGCAAGTACCTTTGAGGGTGGAAGCCAAGTTGTGCCAACTTATCGGTGAAACGTGTATAATCGTACTGGTTCGCTCTCGACGTACCCTTTGCCAGAGAATCGATATATAGCCCGCTCTTTCGGCTCGATCGTTATTCCCGCGTATACGCGCAACGCGTATTTAGTGGTGTTGCTGCTTTTTTGCAACAACCGCGTATACACCATTGCTTCGAGCATGACTCTTCGTATATAGAGAGATGGCGTACACGCGAGCTCCAGACCAGGCGTACACATTAGAATTTCTAATGGCTCTTGGCTGCGTGCACTCGTTATTCTCCTCGCGAGCAACACATTCGGAACCTTTTCCTCATATACACTCACTCGCGCTCGTCTACGTTTCGTCGTGGTATCCATCAACGCGAGGCAACCAAGAGGATCATAAATTAAAAACGCCTGCAAATTAAATTTGCACATCGCCCTCTCATTCTTTAGTATCGTTCCCAAAGTCCTATCTCTTCCCGGACAGAACGTCGATCGATTTCAACTTCCTCAATGAGCTAACGTCGATCTTTCGGCGAGATTCTACCTCCTCGTCGTTCCTTTCTGCCGTTGTGTATCCCGATCGAAACGTTCGCTGCGGTTAATCGCTTCATTTTTTATTTCCCATTATTTTTTCTTACCAGTTGATTTCGCGTATGGCATATCGAGCCTTTTTCAACGGTTACGAACGGCAGTTTCTTACCCTCCACCCCTTTTCGCCCTCCATTAAACTGGAAGACTCTTCGGTCGCACTGATTCCAACCTGGAGCACTCGCAGTATGTCTTCGCCTGTTTTTTCGCTTGGAATATTTTTTTTCAATGGCTGGTCCCACGTGGCAATCGCACGACTCGGAAACTCCATCGATTTATTGATTTTTGGCCAATTCGTCATTAATCATTGCGATGATGGCAGGGCACCGTAACTCAACAATTGATCGCTCGTTACTGGATCGAACGACCCACAGCGCAATTAACAGAAATTGAAACTCTCACGCGCATGAATTCTGTGACCCAGTTAAGCTTAGATTCGCTTCTTCGTGTGCGTGTTTTTGTTCCAAAATGCGGGGGACTGAAAGAAATCGTAAAGTCAATTTCACGCTAGAAATTATCGCGACACACCGGAAAGTCTGGAGGACATTTGTAAAAACATTACTTGTCACTAATTACCACGTTTTTTTCTCTACCTTGGGACATGCAAATATTCGAATGCACTAGGTCATTTTTATCGTTTTTCCAGAAATAGCTGTACGAGAATTTTTATCCCATAACACAATAAAATGGATGTGTGACGCTCGCTAACAAAAATTCTGCATTCACATTGAAATTTTTATTTTAAACATGAAGTTGTTTATTGCTCCGAAATAATCCAATGACCCATTAAATTATTTTCCTGTGTCCTCTCGTTTTCAATTTTCGTTTCTCGTTTTTTTTTCCACCGATTATCAAAATTTTGTCGTTTTCGAAAATTGTCTTTGGAAAACACAAAGTTTCGCTGAATTTTCATGGAAAATTCGACTCTAACGAGTAGCCTCCTGGATTTCGTGAGATTCCTGCAGTTTCCATCATTTTTACAATAATAATGTTGTCGACTTTGAAAAGAAAATGCCAGATTAAATGCACACGGAGGAAAATGAGCTGGTAAACAGCCGAAGAAAAACGTTAGAGGATTGGCTCAGTAGGAACGAATTTTGGAAGCTTTCCGACAAGGACCCAAGTTTTCTCGGTGGGAAAATGACGGAGGCGACCTTTCGCCTCCTCGCTGTTTCTTTCCTTTCTAAACCGTACAGTGCTTGAAGTATACTTAACGAAATATCGAGTGGGCTTTTATTTCGGGTCAAGTTGCATCAGAGCGCAGTATTGGCGATATATAGGGTAGTCGTGTGTATGGCGGAGGTTGAGTATGTGGTGGAAGGTTGGTGTTGGTTGTTGGCGCGGCCGAAGGAGCGTGAGACGTATTGGGGGAACGTTAATATTTTACTTTGGCCTCTTTTCCTGGTTGCTCCGTGTCGTTCTTGGGGCGTCGGTGGCACCAATCCCGAGGGAAGCAACGCGGGAAGAGAGTGAAAGCTCGCTCTCTCTTTCTCTCTCCAATTGCGTATGCAAGTCTGTGTATATTTTTGCCTGTGGAGGAGGCTGTGTGTGGCAGAGTCTGAGCGGTAGAGAAGAAAGGGGAAGAGAATACGGGAGATGAGGATCTACAAGGCGCGCAGATCTGGATGTACAGCTAAGTCTACCAACATGTAGGAATATAGCGGGGGTCACGGGCGTGCAGTCTTCTACTTGCTCGCTCGAATGCATTACGATTTAAAGAGAGTCAGATAGAGAAAGAGGAGGCAGGACTTGGAGGAAGAGAATGAGAGTGAGAGAGAAGGAACCGATTGTTTCGGCGGCGTGAGCCAAGTGCAAACGAGCTGTTTCCGCCAGGCTCGAGCCATTGCCCTCCGCCCTATCGTCCTTCTTCGAAAGAGGCAGTGCTCCTCAAACATTTACGGACGTTCTTGAACTACTCTACGTAGTTGCCTGTTTCTTCCATTCCATTCCCTTCCTTTTCTCATGTGTGGGTATTAGTGCTTTCCAACACTGACAAATCGCCACACATCTCGCGCTCCCTCATTCCGATCGATTCACGTCCGAGCTCTTGTATTCTTTCCTCCTTTTCCCATAGCACACCGCTTTCATATATAAACTCACACGTCTTCATTCACCTTTTAGAGACTTATACATTGGACACGAGACACAAACCTTCGCTTCTTGGCCAACGTCATCCTAGACTCTCTGTGTTACATATGCAAAATCTCTCATACAGCCATTGCCAAAAGTATTCTCACCATCTGCTAACTTTCCTCTACGAAATTCTGCCGCAGAAATCCATCAATTACTGACTTTTCAGCCCCAGGCAAAAATCGTTTGTGTCGAGACACTGTAACTAATTATTCATAAGCCAATTCGACTCGCCGCGTGGTCTGCTTGTAAAGGGATCAATCATAAAAATTAAATGCAGGAAATTTAATTAACTAATTCGCATACGTATCCAGGCAATGTCTTCTCCTTGGTATCGAGAGTTTCTCATCAAAGTTATGGCCGAGTCTCGACCGACTGGCGTCATTTAAATCTCCCCAGACTCGCGATACTGATACAAAGTCGACGAAGCACACGTCAGTTCGGCTACAGATTGCAGCACACATTGTATCCGTGGCCAGTTGGTCACAGTCATAGTTTCCAGAAGACTCAGTCTCGCTGCGGCATCGTTCTTTCTATATTTGTTTTTCGTTAAGCGAAATTGCTCGTCCTTGGGCACGAGGGCATTCCTGAAGAGCTTAGCAAACTGTGCTGACCATCGACTGGCATAAACGTGTAGGTTAGGCGTCCTCGCATTTGCCATGAACCGTCTACGTCGTATACAACACGGATGCATGCATAATTCTTTCCAGCCTGCTCTATCAAATACGTTTTTTCTTTTCTTTCACTTCCTACAGTCTCTCCTGCTACGTGCCCTAAATTAGATGGTAAATTCCACCCACGCGATCACGTACAATTCATTCTTCTAATACTATCCCCGTGTGCAATAAAGGAGTTCGATTGATTCCTGATACGTGTACTTATTCCGAGCAAACTGGAATTCCCGTTATTCTCTACTAATTGGTATTTATACCCGCGACTCTTATTTATCGCTTTTTCTACTTAAGATTCTTTCCTAGAAATTCTTTTCCAAAGACTGCATTTAATTGCAGTTTTTAATCAACATCATATTTTCATTATTTTGCGCCACTCAATCCACAAAGCTCCGCAATTCAGGAAAAAATATTCTCGAACAAATGGGCTTTTCTCTATCACTGGTTAGGACCTTTGCGTTTTTTTTTTTTTTTTCGTCAAGACTACAAATCCGAGGGTATAAATGTAGCGAACTCTCACCCAACGTTCCTCATAGAGTCAAGTACTTCTTGGATAAAGAGACGAAATCGCCTTGGTGCATATACTTTGATTGTCGACACAAAAAGCTTTATATTCGAGAAGATATATTCTCGTGTTGTAAGTGTCCGGAAAGAACGGGCGTCTCACGGCATTCAACAATATCCGCAATTCGATGGGTATGACGTGGCGATCTTTTTATCGTTTTATCTTATTGTCGCCGACGTCGATGACGACGTCGCGGTCCCGTCGCACCTTACGATTCTATCCGCATCGCTGCCAACATCGCCGATCCTTAACTCCGTGCCCTACGGCCGCGTCGAAGCTTCGATCCATTCAACCATCAGCCCGACGCTTTTACTCGTGTTCATATATATATATATCTATCGACACTTCTCGAGGATCGAATCGCTACAGGGCCAAAAAATGTCCATCCCCTTCGTCCTCTATTTGCATTCGTCGCTGACGTTGCGCTCCACAATTTTTTCCATTTTTTCAACCTTCCTTCCAGCTTTTTTCAACTTTGAAGAATTAAATAATAAGGATGTTGAGTACCTATGAAATTTGTTAATGTTAATTGTTCAATAAATAACTTCTTAATCGTCGTGAAATTTGTACACGACCTCCTGAATATTTCATCTGAAAAGATACCAAATTTTAAGAATTCTAACTTTAAGAATTCATCATTGCTTCAACCATTTAAGGGTTGAAATAAAAAATGATGAGAAAATTCGGAAAATTTAGTATGTTTTTGTATAAAGTATTTAAAAGGTCGTGTAAAAATTTCACAATGATTATGAAGCTCGTTATTAAAACATTAATATTTTGTTGAAAACAATTTTTTAACACACATTATAAAACATATTAATCAATAAACTTGATTTTTTTTCTGTTGCTTTCAGTATATTGTTAGATATCAAAAAATTGAGAGGACAAAAAAAACTTGGAGAACAAAAAATGTTAATTGTTCAACAACGAGCTTTCTAATGGTTGTGAAATTTTCACACGATCTCTTAAATACTTCATACAAGAATATACCAAATTTTCAGAATTTTATTATCATTTGCGATTTGGGACTCAACATCCTTAGCAAAAAGTATGAATGTCAGATAGTGAACGAAACAAAAAAGAGAGGGAGAGAGAGAGAGAGAGAGAGAGAGAGAGAAGTAAAGCTCAGGCGATTGGAAAATAATGCAGAGTGAAGCGAGATGGACAGTGAATGATTTTGTCGAGCGCCAAGTTTCCATAATTGAGAAGACACAGATTGTCTGATTTTATTCGATTTTTTATTTAACCTCGTATTTAATTTTTCATAATCTGTATTTGTTGAATAACTTTATTAAAAATTTCCACGATGTTACTCGTATTGAGGAAATGAATTATTATCTCGAATATTGGGTCCGGGAGGCAAGTCAGTGGGATCTCATGAATAAGGAAATATTAAGATGAAGCAACTGCCGGATTAACGGATCCTGCGGATTACTAGATTAGAACACAACGCGATAATAGAAGCAAGTTAATTACTAAGCCGTTCAATGTGCTTAAGTTCTTTTAATATCCATTCTTCACGACCACGGAATTCACTTTTCATGCGATGTTAAATTTTAAGGGTCTTTTCTTCATTCCTACGATCCTCACGACAATGAGAACGGAAATCGTGTAAAAAATAAGAATTTCGCAGCCTCATTTTATGTAAGGAATGCATCCAAGGATAATGAAAGTAATTCGCTGCCTCATTGCTCGTGTTGGTATTTTTTTTTCGAATGCATAAATTTATGCATTTGTTAATTAACTCGGTACGAATGGAGGTTTGGCATAATTAACCCGCCGCAGACACACATGGGTCTGGGGTGTCCTACCGTTTTTTTTTTACTGTATTTAGACACGTTTAAAAAATCTTAAAAAATCCAGGAAAGTAGTTTTGGATCTATAGAAAGAGTCTGCACTGGGTGATGGATAAAAATTCTTTTCTATTATTCATATTTATAATGGTAATCGATACGAGAAACGAGAAATTCACGCCATTCGCTGAATGGGCTGGACACCCCAGACCCATGTGTGTCTACAAAGGTTAATTTGTCAATGTCCAATTGACTAATACATCAGTCGGGAGGAGCTTCTTGTAATTTGGAGCACGTAGTCGAAATGCGAAAATCTGGTGGATGCAGTGGCCTTTTTTATTTCTCGGCTTCGCTAGACACGATTACGTATGGCTAAAGTATAGTCTCCTGGTTTATCCTCTCGATCGCTTCCACATAGTGAGACTCTTCGTCGGAATATCACGTGGTATGTGTGTGAATTCGCCGGAGAGAGGAAGAGAGAGAGAGAGAGAGAGAGAGCGAGTTTGGGTTCTTACGACGTCCAGAAAGCTCAATCTTCTTCCGTGTTCCATACGCGGAAGAAGGGCGATGGTTTCGTGTCCACGAAAGGTGGGATCGGAGAGTCTTGAGTCGAGACAACGTACTTCGAAGCAAGAAGCCCAACTCCTGTGAAAAGCAGAGGCGAGCAAATCGAAAAAGCATAAAAAAAGGGCATGGAAAAAAGGGGGCAAAGGGACAACATCGTGAAGTGACTTTGTATCTGTATTCCCTGTTGAGACACTCGTCTCTCCTTACCTGCTGCATTTTCCATGTTATATTCTCCCTCGCTTTTCCTCTATCCTTTTGGCGCATTATCGTCGCAAAATACTGCCTAGCCGACGAGATACCTGATCCAGGCCTCCGTCGCATAGCGAGTGGTCCAGACATCTCCTTTCTCCTCATCCTCATTCTCCTGCTGCTCCCATCTCCTACCTAACTCTATGTTCATATCTACTTCGATCTACAGACATAGACCGTTCACTATCTTCACCCATTATCAACAAAGACACATTATACGCTCGACTTCCTGTCAGAGTTCCATCCAACACCAGATCTTATGGCACACTCTATGCTCGAGGTAATATTTTCATATTTATTTTATCAAGTCTCGATATCTTTCTTCCACTATTTTCCCGGCTCAAACATGAAACGTACGTGTAAACTATACAGCGGCATGATCGCGTTGTTGCAACACGATATTTAGAGTGTTATCAATATTTCGAGCTTTTTCGAATTCCAGTTTTTTTGATTCGAGCTTTTCCGAACGTTCAAATCGTTCGCACAATGCGTGCTCGTTGTCGTGGTTTTTTGTGGGTCGGAATGACCCTAGACAGATAAAAATTCAGGATATTATTTTGAACCTTTCCGCATAAGAAGATCGCGAGAACATTTTTTTATCCATTTTTCAAAATGGCCAAAAAAAATGAGCAAAGAAGCAATGTGTAAAAACAAAAAACAGTCTCGAGCGTCAGTAACTTGTAGTTATTCTAGCTCAAAGTTGCGCTCGGGGTCATTTTGACCCCCGGCGACCACGGAGAGTTAACATCAATTTTGTTCTTGCACGTTTGTACGTTTTCGTGAAATGTGCAGATTAAAATATCGTAAATATCTACTGGCCAGTTTGGAATATCAGTTTGATCGTCCATCTACGTTTCCGAGCATCGCCAACTTTATTTACTCGTACATATGTGACGCGAATCGTGTACACATGATAAATACGGGTGTGGGTTTATTCTGGAATAAATTGGACGCTTCATCGTGTGATTCTTCGACTGTATGGGCTCTTTTCGAAAGCCGCGTTTGTCCGTAGCGTTGACCCAGTATAAAAGTCCATCCTGCGCGATTCGCTCTCTCACCAATCCAGGTATATATATATATAAAGCTTCAACACGAGGGAGCATCGATAACGGGCAGATTTAATTTAGGTGTAATTCAATTGCGAGACGCTGAGACCCAAGTACATTATTCCCAATCCAATTATTCATCGAACGAGTTTGATACCATGAATTATTCTTCTACTTTATATTGTTGTCTTATGTGCCTGGAAAAAGTTAATTTTCCTCCATCAAAATAATCGTTGAATTTTTATTATTTATCTTGATGATGTTTCACCCTCGGAATAAGTTTCAATACGATCGTCCAATAGGCACTTTCTTAAAAACTTTATTCAAGTATTTACGAAGAAAAATGGAGAAAAAATTCGATGGCTTTGGATGATTAACCCAAGGGAATCGAAACAGTGTTATCTTTTAAATCCTTCAAATTTTGAGTTGGCAGAAAATGAGCCTAGGGCCAAAAAAATTGTCATGCAATAATAACGGATGAAAAAACCTTCCGCGCTGAGCAGCCTCGAGCGCTGTGACCGTTGCCAATCAACAGAGCCTCGGTAAAAAATGCTGCCACTTGCAACGATCGGATTTTCCATCTTTTTCCTGGGTCCTCGTGCTCGGGAACACAGGAATTAGCCAAGCGTGGCTAATGTCATGGGATCGGTTCGTATAAACGCCCACGGTACACGCAAGAAGAATAAAATTGATGATAATAAAAAAATTACTCATGAAATATTATGTTTTTCGTTGATGGAGATTTTCATTAAGCCAATAGACGTTTTTCGTGAAAATCAGAATACACAAGGTAAATTTTTCGATGTATCGTTGATCTGATATAAATCTAAATCTATCACTGGCCCCCGATACACGGGCAAAACAACATATATGCTTCGTCCGTGATTGATATCATCCCAATTATAATTATCAACGAATACAAGGGTGTATACCATCGACCGTACGATAATGGGGAGGGTGGCTCCAACATTTGGATGGGAAATCGGACAATACTTGGTTTTTATTACACAGGTTCGAAACATGATACATATAGTCATCAACATTTAGCCGCTCAGCTCATTTTGGGGATTGATGTTCCGAAAAGGGAGACTGTACTATATACGCTCGTGTCTTTATCTGCTTCAAAAATTGATTACGGAAATTGAGTAGGCGATGTATATTTCACGCGTTTCTACAACCTTAAGCGCTCGTTCGATCCCCTCGAGCATGTTCACAAATCCAAACAAACATATGGACTCCACGAAAGAGACATCATCGTCCAAAAGTTTCGCGCTAACTACGGCGATTACTTTATCGATGCTTACCAACTTTTTTTAAAAATTCCCTTGATCTGGTTTTGACTTTTAATGAAAACAGTCGACACTGTTCCATTGGTATTTGGAATGAAACATTTCAACTTTGAGCATCGACACGATAATTTCAAAGGAATTAATCGAATTTACAATTTGATCTCATTCTTCGGTTGCCAGGGCCGAAAAACTCGTGCGAAAATAATCGTTGAAATGTAAATGCAAACGAATGCAATTTATTGAGACAACATGGAGCTGTTGGCAAACTTTTGGACGGTATTGTATGTGAACACGCGTGTAACATATACTTGCATGTAGAAAAGTGTAACACGATTGTAATATGCGGACATCGCGCATATGGTCGAAAGTCTCGAGGACCAACGTGCAGGGCGCTCCTTCCATTGGTAGAGGAAAAGTGTTCTCGTGCTTGGGGTCAGCGGGACTTATTTACGAGGAGTTGGGTGTGGCTGGTGGTCCGTGAAGAGAGTGAGAACGAACGAACGAACGAACGACCGACTAAACGACCAAACGACCGAACGACCGACTTTCACACCCGCACGCTAATTCGAGAACCCTCTTGCCAAGCGTGAATGCCGCTTTCGTGTTCGGTATTCCAGCACCACCCTCAACCCCATCCCCATCCGAACCTACCACCATCAACGTAGCCGCCATCGGTGCTGCCGGTGACTCTTAATCAGATTAGGCTGATCGATTTTTTTTCCACTCTACCACATTGCCTGGGTATAGGGGTTTCCGCACCTACACCTATATCCACCGGTCCCGGTCACATCCAACACACCCGCCAGCCCCTGCTTTTTACGCGCGTTCCTACACAAATTTCTCCGAAACTCTCGTTAATTGTCACTCGTCCGATATGTACGCTATATATATCTCTATAATCGCTACCACCTTCCCAAAAATGCTCCATCATTTCACGGGAGTTCACGCAACATGCTCCTCCGACCTCTCTGACTCTTAATATTCCCTCAATATTCACTATTTTCATCCTTCTGCTATTCAGGGAGTGGTCTTTTCCGATGTACACATTTTATTATTTACTAATTGTTTACCCATTCAAGCTTTTACCAAAATCGGAAGCCATCGAGCTTCCGGTCTTCACCCTCGAGAAAGCAATTCCCGATTTTAGAGGACGATGACACGAAATTTTAATACGAGAAGAAAAATGTAACAAGTCTCGATATTTATTATTTCAATCTCGATTGATTGAAAACTTGATTTTATTTTTTGCTAGTTCAGCCGAATTCGAAAAATTCCATTTGGCAGTTTCGCTGCGGAAATCTCAATGGATTCGTTCCGTTGACATTATACCAAACAACGTGTGTGTGTGTGTGTGTGTGTGTGTGTGTGTGTGTGTGTGTGTGTGTGTGTGTGTGTGTGTGTGTGTGTGTGTGTGTGTGTGTGTGTGTGTGTGGGGGCAAAGTTTTTTCCACCGAGCTTCGTATAAATTTCAACGTTTATTCGTGATGAAAAAAAAAAAAAAAAAAACAGTGAAAATAACGTATTGCAGTTTAATTCATAGGAGTTTGAAAGTGAAACAAAGTTCAGAGGTTGTGACGACAAGCGCACTTTTTACACGCGATTTTCAACATGCCCACGTATCGTGGTAATTCGCAGCATGAAATTAGCCCAAAGATAATGAAATTGTCAAGAAGCCTGGATTTAGTTAAGCCGGAAATGGAGAAATAATGAAATTCTCGTAAATGGCTAATGAACAAAGATTATCCACGAACGCGGCGGATAACGAGGCTCGCGATGTCTTCGAACTATCGGTGATTATCACGCAAAGTACATTGGAATGGTTGATGGGCCACCGGAAACAAAGAGAAGCCCGGAGCCCTTGAGACACGAATTCTCTAATGAGCGGCTAATTTTCGGAATGTAAATAAATATTTCCCAACTGGCCGTCCGAGATGCAACAACAGAGCGTCGGAGGCGTAGGATGCGTGATGCGTTTGTTTCCGTTGCGGTGAGCGGTGGAAGCCGCAGCGCGGTGGCTCGGGGCAATGCGACTCGTAGTCTGCATTCGGCCCTCCGGGAGAACGAGACCGTACTCGCTATATGAAGATTTACCGTCTTTGGAGCATGCATTCCTACTCGAGTGGGCGAGAGCATATGATACAAACATAACGATACATTAGTACATCTGGTACATCGTACCAAAAGCAGCATCTCTTTTCTACGATGCATATTCGTATACATTCGAGTCACGAATATTACCTTGAGAAAGCAGCAACAGCAGCAGTCGCGAGAAAAGACAAACAGGAAAACAACAAGAAACAACAACAATGGAAAAGCAATAACAATGACAATAACACAAGGATAACAGTGACAAGGAGAAAATAAGTGTTGACAAGAGGCAGGACGAAAGAAAAGAGCCAACTCTTTCTCTAGAGACCAACCCCGACGAGCCTCTATTGGTTTCCACAAGAATACAGAAGCCACGCCAGCGAACGTGTCGAGTAATGAGAAAAAGTGATAGTCTCGCGAGGCTCATCGTTATGCATCAGCCTCTCGAATATTCCCCGGCTTTTCGACTCAATCGGTGTTCATCATCGAGCGACGTTCCAAAGAGCGTAAACTTTACTATCGACTTGTCTATTATTCTCATCGTTTATTCAAATATTCTTATTCATCCATTCGTCCACCTTTCTTTGACGTTATATTCGGATCTATATTTTCTGCACCGGAGTGCAGCAGATTTTACGAGTTCCGAGGCCGATCGAAATGTGTTTATGTCCACGACACACCTTTAACGTGTGTGTGTGTGGAAAAATTGCGAGCTTTTTAATCGCGTACTTTTAAAATATGAGCTTTTAAAAATGAATTATAAACAGAGGAGAACGCGGGAAATGGCCAGCGGCGATGCTGAAGAATGCACCTTAATAGTACGGAACACAATACGAAACTGCGCGGAGTGAAATCTCGTTATCTGGACTCTCGTATGTGCAGAATGAAATTCGGCATATGCAAGATGTATCATTTCGCGTATTGTAAAAATATAATTTAGTACGGTTTTGCAGGCTGCTTTCATTGTTTTCGTTATTTCTTGTTCACTCGAGTTATACGCACACAAAGAAGCTTTTTTGTTGGCGAGAAGTAGTAGCGAATGGGAGACGTCAGAGGGGCAATAGATTGTGCACGTATCGCGATGTCAAATGGAGAAATTTACCGGGTCTCGTTAGCTGCTTTCGTGCATAAACTAACGAACGGGATGGGGCTGTGTCGAATCTCGAATTATCGCGTACATGAGCTTTTCTCTTTCTCTCTTGCTTCGACACACGCTTGTTCGTATACGTGTATGTGTCCTACATGGGGAGATGGACCAATGCAAGAGAGTCGTACGAACTTATGCACGTACCAGTGTGTGTTTCGTTCTGGTGCACACAAAGTGCCGCGAATAGGAAATAGAAGCTGGCGCGGCTCGCGCAATCCTGTGGCTGTCGCCCTCGGTCTGAGTCTCCACCGTTTGGAAAGCTAGCTTGGTGGCCGCGTTCACTCTCGTCCTCGAAGCTTTGTATACAGGTTTTCTCAGGTTTAATAGTCGACATTACGAAATTCAATTAACATTGAAACATTGAATAGAAAAGACTGATGCTATTGTCACCAGCATTTCTTTTCCTGAGAGTTTTCTATAAAAGTTGAGAAACATTTATGACCTTTGAGCAGCCGTACCGTCCAAATGGTCAAAAATACAACGTAAACGCACAGGACCAATCTTGAAGAGCGGAAAATTTGCTACAAAAAAGTCACCCTCCGAGGGAGTCTGCTGAGACAATTCCGTAAAAGTTATAAAAATCACTTACAATTTTTGAGCGGCCATACCGTCCAAACGGTCAAAAATACAGCGTAATTGCATACCACCAATCTTGAAGAGCGGGAAATTTCCTACAAAAAACTCACCCTTCGAAGGAGTCTACTTGAAAACCGGTATTAAAAAACCGGAAATTCGATTGCGAGCCGGTTACAGGCAACTGGACGCTCGACCTGCGACACCCCATATACAGATATCCTTGTTAACCCGTATAGATATACGGCATATCCGTATAGCGAACGAGATGATGGACCAATTACTCGCTTCTCCGCTCCGGCATGCGCAGCATTCCCTTTTAACTCGGACACTTGGCCAAGCAGTTGGCATACTGTGCAGAGAAGAGGAGGATTCTCACCCAGCTTCGGGACGATAGATGTCCTCCTTCCATCGTATATACATCGTCGTACCAGAGAGCGAATTGATTCCGCTCGATATCTCGCGGGACTGTCGATACGTCTCTCTGTGAGATAACGTTTGACTCGTGTACAAACACGTGTTTATATATGTCTATATGCATAGCAGATATATAAGCGAAGATATCGATATACACATGTACATACGATCTTGGTCGAATTCTGTGTACATCATCAACCAACCGCAGGCCGGCTACGGTCTCATTCGAGTCCCTCCTGTGTCGACGCGTCTCGTAGAGATCGTGTGTGCATGCAAGTGCCTCAAAGTACGTATCATCGAGCTGTTACAGAGAGCATCATCCTTGTCATCGATGAGTTGGTCCCCTAGAGTCGAATCCAACGACGCGTAGGGAGCAGCATCGTTGTTGGAATCAAAGCAAATGTGAGAAACGCTCAGCTCCTTCTCTCTCCCTCGTCCGCCCTTGTCGTGTGCTATCGGCTTTACGGAACAAGACGAATTCCGTCATATTCACCGCCCTCCCTGTCGATATGTTTTTCCTCGCGGATGCCAGTCGGATTCAAACAAAAAATTCAACAATGTGATCAAAGCAACCGGTTAAATCGTCTGCCAGACTCTGTCCCTTTATCTACGTCGCTTTCATTTTTTTTAATACTCTTTTCCTCCACCCATCTCTGTACGTTACGATCCACATTTTTGCCTCGTCACGTGGACTTGAACATGCAGAAAACCAGAAATGACCCGATGGACGTTTGCTTTCGATGTGTCAAGTATCGAACATGCAAATCTACTTGCAAGTCACCAGCAACGTCACTCATCGTTCGTAATCGCATATCCGCGGTTAAAAACTATTCGAATAAATCAATTTTCATCTTTCACATCCTCTCGACGTTTCATACACATTCACGTGCTTCCCCGCGACTACCGATACCACACTCGCTCGCATAGGAATCTGTATACGGATATGATCGCGTTCGCCCACACAAAGTTGCATTTTCGTAGCGTAACAGCACAGGGCGACACAGAAACCAGCAACGTTCTGGCTCTCTGTTGTGGTTTCGACGATGAGAGCCCCACCAGGTTCTCACGTCCCACACGGAAATGTTGGCTATTCTATCGACATGTACACCACACCGGGATCCAAGCGAGACCACGATAAAGGCCCTCTCTCTGTTTTTAGTACATCATCATCCTCCTCCGCCTCTTCCTACCATCCGCGCATTCGTGGCTATGTATCAACTCTTCTCGTTACTCGAGTTTTTTCTCTCCTGTCGATACCAGGCTAATTGCCAAGACCCAGCGTTCTTAATTAAAGTGTCGCACTGGAAAAGTTCACCCTTCTAAGAAAACAATCATTGCTTCGCCAATATTCTTAAACTTCAGCCACCTCCTCTCACTCAAGATTCTAATTTTACATTTTTCATGTATATACACAAGTTTAGTTATGCTTCGATGAAAATCGTTAATCCTCAGATGCTGGTCCAGTATTCCGTCTCGGCGAACCAAAACTTTACGAAAAAGATCGAAGGTTCGTTCCTCCCAAAGCGAAATTCGCGAATCTTGAAATTTTTAAGTTAAAAAAACTAAATGAGAATCTTTGGCAACTTTTAATGGGCACTATGCGGAAATGCATTTTTCATTTTTTTTTTTTAAAGTCGCTTAAGACTAACGAGCTTACGTCGGTTCTGTGAGAATCGCATAGCAGTCGAGCCCTTATTTCTGCTTCAGTGTGCTAATGACCTTACGTATATCGCTGCTCCCCTCGATTGTTGTGCTTCATTCTCAAAATTGACGAGAGACGGGTCTATAAATATTCAACAAGAAGGTCGATAAAAATTCGCGCGTTCGTATAATGATTGTGTACTTCCGAGAGAAATTCTACGTATATATACACGAACAGGAAACGTTGATGGGAAGATGAGATCGAGAGAAGAAAAATGCAGATGGATGGCTCGATCGTCTATAAAGATATGCGCGTTTTCAGGATACGCTCAAAATACACGATCCTCTGACATTAACAACCTCTCTCGTTAGCCGCTGTCATTCCTTATTGTACGAATCGCCGATGTGTAACTCTCGCGCCAATGGGATTCGCATCAATGCCGAGCCACAACAAAATCTCGCAAACCCACCATTCTTTTTCGTATATACACCGTTGTAGATCGAGACTGGCCAAAATCTACGGCACCAAAGCAACGGTTATCGAACAAACGAGACCACTTTTTTCTCTCTATTCCTAGCAACTGTCTCCGCGGGTTCTGCATCGCTCGTTGACTACTAGGATCTTCGGAGGCTGGATGTTGAGAAAGTAACAAAAATGTTTTGTCGACAAAGTCGGACCTTCGCAAAGGATCGATTGTAATATTTTGATTCTTAAAAAAAACAAGATTCTCAAGATGCACGATGCTCAAATCTTCTTTTATGAGGAAGCTATATTTTTAATTTTATTGGCTTCCTCAAACAGGAAGCTTTTTTGAGTATCGTGCATCTTGAGTATCTTGAGGAAGCAATTTGCAAATTTCAATTTGCAGTGTTTTTTTGCATTTACATTTAAAATTATATAATTTGGACAATTTTTCTAGAAAGTAAAAAGGAAGTACAGACTTGTACACAATATTTTACAAAATTTGCAGAATTTTTAAAACAAAGCAAAAATGACTCCAATCGAGGAAAGTATAGCTGAAGATGAAGCCAAACGTCGCTGGGTCGTTGTAAAATTATTTTACCGTGCAAGTTCCATATGAATCCAAATCGATCGTGTGTTTCTAAGGAGGAAACGTGAAAAATGACTACGAAGATTTGCTCTTGTCGCCGTGGAAGACAGATATTCGCAACTGTATTATTTTCATAAGATACAACGCCACGGAACTGTACGATGTTGCAGCGAAAGTTGGGAATGAGAAATGTGTGCGAAAACGTTGTGTACATATAGAGATATCGAGCAGTTCTTGGCGCACTTGGAAAATTATATGTGTGTAATGTACTAAAAAATTTGAACGCTTCACGATGGAGATGTTGCAAGTGTGTATAGTTTTTTGTGTAGAAAGTGAGGAAGAAAGGCGAGTAAGTTTTCCGCAGTTGAATAAAATATGCATGTGTGATACAGGAAGTCCCAGGTTGAATGAACCCTCGCACGGGAACTTGCATTCTGGAAGGAATTCCGTTAGAAATAGATTAGAAACGTATAGGACCAATTTTATAGAGCACAAAATTACCTACAATAAAGTCCCGAGCATCGTTCTTCTATAATTAATATTTTGGTCTTGAAAGAAGATGAAAAAAAAAAAATATTTCAGCGTAACCTGTTTTTGGACTGGCTCTCAGGTCCAAATGGATAGGACTAGAAAAATATGCTCTGGAACTTTTTTGTAGGAAATTTCATGCTCAACAAAATTGGTCCGATGCATTTTTGTTCTAACTTTGACCGTTGCGATGGTATGTTCCGTCAAAGTGTCGGTACGTCCGCTATCGTGACTATGGTCCGCGATATTCGATCCTGCCGTCAATCCGTCGTTAGTGACTTTTCAGCCTAGGACACCTTTTATACAAACGCCTCCATAGATGAATAGAAAACTCCCGAATTTCTTATGCGGGTATCCTGCAGGAAAAGGAGAAGAAAAATGGTACGCCGCAAAGAAAATTAAGTATGCAACGTCACGCCACGCACCATGAGAGGGGCCGCAGTGGTGTGCTACAATATAAAATAAGCAGAGAGTAGACAGCGTTGAGAATGAGCCTCTATACGGAAACGAGCTTCGAGTGCCAATTTCCCGTGCAATAGGCGCGTGTATTAATTAATACCAAAAGTTTTTCTCGCTTATATCGAGACCTTTCCTTCACATTTCCACCGTCGTGGATAAAATAAAAAAAGAAAAAAAAAAATGTACGAAAAACATCGTAGCCTGGTGATCGAAAAGCTATACGAGGGTGCGTACACTCCACAAATATACGTCTAACGAATGTTCTAGACTCGTGAACTTTAGCCGGGTTCAAGAGGCGAACACGCCCTCAACCGAGACGTTAATTTCTCTCAATTATACGGATTTAAAGTATATACACGTTTATAAATTTCGTTAACCCCGATTTAACACGTATTTTTATGTACATCGACGAGTCGAACGTTATTTGCCCCGGAAGCCTGATTTTTCCACTGAAATCGCAAGAAAATGTTTTTCCAAGGAGCAGAAATTTGGTAAATATTTACAAATGGTCCTTTTGCGAAAAACGGGCCCATATTTTTCAAAAAGTATTATTATCAATAAAAAATCATATTACAATCAATTTTAGGGAGGGGAAAGGTAAATTTTTTTTTTTAAATTTTATTATGCAGTTTGGGACTTGTTAACGTTTGCTTTCTGATGTGTGAGCCCCCCCCCCCCTCTCAATATTAACTATTCCGAACTCATAGAACTCCGAGCACATACAGGCTCAAATTTTCTGTAAAATGAAAAATGTAAACAAAGTACGAATTCTGTAAACAGAAGCATGAGAGGTGTATGGAATTAGAGGATCGACAGAAATCGTTCACATTTTCGAGATTAGTATCGGCATAGCCATGTGTGACGGATGTGTTGTTTCCTTAACCGAAGCTATTCTGCAATTACAGAATAAGGCCCGAAGTATTAAATTTCTGTGAAATCATGATGTCGTGAAAGATGAGGTACGTGTGAGAAATTTTAATAAATCTGACGTTTACACATTATTCCTCAGAGTGAGTATCGATATGCTCGTCTGACTTTTTTCATCGCACCACGCGTTTCTGATTCCTTATCCACGATCTAATCATATGCATTCGCTCACCCTCACTTGTGAGTTCGGAGAATCGTCGAAATTGCGAAAAACATATTTCGAAGACGATCACAATGATGATCATCAGGCAGTTGTTGCTAAAATCGTTCAGTTCATTGCACACTACGACGTACGAATTAATTAATGAATACACGATCGTAATTTTCGTTGCTATCCTTGCAAAGCCTTTTTCTCGACGATAATTCGTAGCTCGATCGCATCGAACCTTTTCCGATGATAAATCGGTATATTCGCTTCTTTGATCAAAGTGACATAAAAAATAGACGGTGGGAAAAAGAAAAGATTGGCGAGTGTAATAGAATGTTAATCTGATGGCTTTTGTAATGGTAAAGTAACCGAAAAGTTTTCCATTGTCCATGGAGGAAAATTTGATTCATTTCTACTTATTGAGGGTCCGCAGAAAGGTGTGATTATTGTAGTTAATACATGATGAGGGCACGAGGGTTAATAATCAATCATCACTGAATTTTTTTCCTCCTCCACGCACGATACCATTATAATGTATGCGATGGACAACAATAGAAAAAAAAATAGTGTTGAGGCTGTCGTTGAAAATAATTATTACGGTGGTTGAGTGGAGATCTCAATCAATGGTCAGCCCATCGTGCGGCAGAGGGTGGCCGATCGTAGCAGGGCGTCGTCGTCCAAGTCACTCTCAACAAAAGAGGGAGAAACTCCAAATCGGTCGAGTGTGTACTGATTTCTCTCATTTTTTTTCTCTCTTTTTTTTTTATTCAACGGTGCACCTGCGTCGGGGAGAGTTATTGCGGACAAAAAGAAAATCGCATGACCGATTTTATCTGACTAAACGAAAAATTATGGTTCGAGGCCAACGCGAAAGCTTGGAGAATTGCGTCAGCTGACACTTGTCCCCGCGTTTTCCGTGTAATTTCGTCCCCACGCAATCCTGGCCACAATCCTGGTACGTGTGCTTTTGTGCAGTAAACACGCGTCCCTCAGACCACGCGGTTCTCCAATCTTTATCGATGCGAGACGTGCCAGCCATTATTTTTATGATATTTATTAGCTACAATTCACCGCGAGAGCGATAGGAATCGACCCTTCGAACTGCGGTATGTATTTCTTTCCTATTTTCGTTCATTCCCTCGTCCGATGAACTTGCTCAGATCTGTATCTCCGCTGGCATCGAATATAAAAGAATTATAGGACTTTCCGACTTTTTGTATTTGACTAATTGATTCATTTGCTCAGACAGATTAATCTTCCGCATTGTGTGAACATTGTCACACGGTGTTTGATCAAACTTTACGAAAAATAATAATCAAGCCACCTCCTCCCCCTCTGCGCGTAGCTCCTTTCGAATTAGCTTTCTTAAAAGAGCTTTAGCAAGCTCAGCAACTCGTTGTACCCTTTGTGAGCGTGTTTAGGCTTTGCATATCGAATTTGTCTATCCCGCATAGATCTCTCCTGCTCGTGGTACACACACGTACAACATATATTCGGCATGAAATTTTAGTACACGACGGAGAATCGGGCGAGGAGTCGGAGGCTTTTCCGGAGGAGAAGGTACAATTTGTGCACCGTCGAGGTTACACGGGGATGAGGGACAGGAGGAGGAGGAGGAGGAGGAGGAGGAGGAGGAGGATAAAGAGAGTGATGGAGAGAGAAAGAGACTTGGCCGCACAACAGCGAGTTGCATCGCGAGCGGATGAACCTTGAGATAACGTTTTATTTTATGCCAAGGCTGCAAACGCTGCCTGCACCTGTAACGGTACATTGCGCAAAGTCACGAATGCCGTAATTGAAAATCGATAGCACTCTTGGGCCGTTCGTGCGGTCGGGGAGCCCCGCGTACGAAACGACGCGGACTTTTGCGTTGGAAAGGGGGTCGGGGGGTTCAACAGAGAACCCCTCTGGCTCCTCGGTTCTCTTCTTCTACTTCGGCTCATAGAGCTTTTCCTCCTCGACCGAACCAGCAGTTTCTCTTTCTCTCTTTTTACCCGATTCTCCCCCCCCCCCCTTCGGACTCTTCTACGTATTACTTTCGTTGCTCAAACCTTTTCGCAACTCTCGTTTCATGTATGTGGCTATACAGTGGATAGGGGCAAGGGGGCTTTTGCAGGTTAGTCCCGACGTCGACCGATTCAAATCTCCCGTTGTGTTCCTGTACAAGCAATCCCCTCAAACTGTATTAATCCTCAAACTGCCCGACGTCACGAATATTTTTACCACTTTTGTGTATAGTTCACTGTTCTGTGCTCTCTACCTCGTGTATACGTATCGCGAGGATCTGATAAATATTAACGAATGTGTATAGCGACGCACATCGTAGGGATGAACCGAGCACGATGGAAAAATTCAAAGTCAGCCGAGTTAACCCTCGTCCACGGTAGCAGATCTCCATCGTCTCTGTTCTGCGGAAATATGATTTTTTTATTTTTAAATTCTCATTTTTTCTCCGATATTTCAAAAACTAATTATTCGGTTGCTCATCAAAATATTGGCAGTAATTAATTTTATAGATTCTGACTGAAAAATTAGCTAATTTGATAAATATTTTGTCCTCCCGCATCAAAGCATAAGGAATGATATCGCGTGTTCAAGAAGCTTCGCACGAAATCGGATATGCAACGAAATTACAAGAATCCAGGAGTTAATTAGAAATCAATGGACAAATCGAATTAGTTCAAAAATTGATATGTTTCTTCGAAACATTCCTCCGACAATTTTATATTTTAACCGAATCGCTGCTATTCGATGGAATTTCTCCACAATTTCAATTTGTCAATAAATGAATGCGCAATAATGCATAAAATAATGAGCTCCGTTTTGAAAATATTGGCTCATACTCTGCAAGGAATTAGTATTCAATTTCATGACTCGAAAAACCATGAATAAAATTAGTGACTTTAATACATTCCGTTTGTTTCGTGTCTGGGATATCGATTGAAGAAGAAAAAAGCTTAAAATTGTCGAATTATGTTCGGAGATAGAAGGGAAAAAAATTCTAGATCAACCAGAGCCATGTACCATGGAATAGGGAGACTCGATGTATACCGTAGTGTTCAAGGATTTACCTGATACTAAGTTGATGTAGCTACTTCTTTTTTCACGAACATAAAGCTGCATACATTGAGATATATAACGAGTATACCGTGCCGGGCTGTCTCTCGTTAGCGTACAGCCATCAAGGTGAAAGCGAGAGAAAGAGCGAGAGGGAGAGGATGAATCCTGACCAGCGGGAGCTTCCCGCATGCACGCGACCCTCTCCCGTTTCCGGAGCACGGAACACGCGTATTCAGCGCACTCTCGATTTTCCTCGAAACACAATTAAACCACGTCGTGTTTATTTGCGTGTCTCGCGACAATCGGTGACTGGAATACGAAATGGAAGAGAGACATTCCCCTCCTACGTCAACCTGGGCTCCCATCCACCTCCGCGAAACGTAGCGAGCGGGAGAGAGACCGAGAAAGAATGACTCCGACTCGCACCAGTCCCGTAGCTTTCGTCCTATGCACATTGAGTTTCGTAACCGAGGAGAGAAATGAGATTCGCAGGAAACACGCGTTCCCCAGCCAGATATGGTGGTGGTCCACGGTTCTGCTGCGAGGACCATCCATGCAATATATCGTTAATGCCGTCAATAGTGCTGCTGATTATCTGACCGCGTGCGCATTTGCCTTTCACGCTATCCTCCCTGCTTCGCCCAATTGTTTATTCACTATTCAATAACTATAGTCATCTCTGCTTGTTACGCACACATTTGTACATCCGGACCTCGACAACGATAATGCATCGAAAACGTACGAAATCATGACAAATATTGTCTCTTTCGTGGAGATCCAACAAACAGTACAAAAAACGACAATTGCGTTTCTTTATTTTTCCACCAAAATTATGAATTTATCTTTCTGCTACAATTACTTTGAAAACTATTCGTGAAACCACAGTCTCTGAAATAAAATATAATAAAAGCTTCGACTTCTGTGAACTGAAATATGCAGCACGAGTCTTTTTAGAGGTTTCCAACGACTTTGTTCGATTTCTACGCCTTGTATTCCGATATTCCCCAAAATCCTTGAATTCGAGAGCTGGCAAATTCTCTCATTAGAGCCGTATTCACGAGAATTCTTAATAAACGATTCCGGAATCTCATATTAAACGTGGTAACTAATGTTTTATATGTTACAAACAAATTGAAGCACATGAAGATTGATCGAACGATAAAGATACGTTTTACGAAAAGGAGAAATTGTAGAAAAATTTGATTCCAAGATTAACCCTAATTCCACGTAAAATTAATTGAATAATTATATTTCGCGTGAAGAATTCACCGGCTCGACGAGGTAGAGGAGAAATGTTTGTTGATAAACCCGCGCGATAATAAAAAGCGTGTATATACGAGGCTCTAAGAATTTATTGTCTTCCTCGAACTACATTTACATTCATATAAACATTTCCCGATGTGTATACGCGGGAGGGTGGGCACGAGAGGAGGCCAGAAAAGAGGAGCGTTTGAAGGCTAGAGTATAATAAAGCTTCGCAAGAGAAAAGTATGATTTCGTGACCCTGTTTTGTGGCGTCTCTTTTTATCGTCGTCTTTGTCCCGGGACATTAGAATAATTTTAATAACGCGACGACGGGAGAAGCTTTGGCATCGTATAGCCGAGGAACGCACCGCGACGTATCCTGTAGATATATAGAGAAAGAAGGAGAAGCTCGTGGTGGGGAAAATCACTGGCAGAGAATAGGTGGAAGATGGAAGAGGCATGCAGAGGAAAACGAAGAAGCTTTTGCGCCTTTCCGTAGACTATTCTCGTTTCTCCCTCCCGCCGTTTACCCGCAGGCATTTGAATACCCGCCGTACCGAGTTTTCGCAGAGTCCGCGCAAACCTCCGATATTAAAAAGAGTTCGTCACTCTCACATTTTCACCCTATTCTCAAGATTTTCATCGCTGCAATAACACACCGTTCTCCCATTCTCCTTTATAAACCCAACTTGCAGACGACTTCCTTGAATCATACACGCTGCTCAACAAGATATATAGTTGAAAGTCATCCCCCTTGCTCTTTGTCACTGTCATATCCGCGAGCAGCTCGTGTGTTTCTTTATCCTTTGGCGCAACGATCCGATGAAGTTTCGTACTCGACACGTCGGTCCAACTGCAGCTGGTACGTCTCGAATCTAATCAGTCGGAGCGAGAGTTTTCACAATTCCGGGCTGCGAGGATCGCGAAGAAATAAAACGAAACGGAAATCCGAGGTTTATCGTGCACGTCAATACTCACGTGTCCCAAAAGGATCGTCTCGAAGACTTTCTTATCATTCGACATCGAAGCTTTTCGGAAATTATCCGCGGAGAGACAACTTTTGGACGGCAAAACTCGACGAAGCCGCGCGCAGTACATCAAGGATTTGTCAGGGTCATTAAAACAAATAAAAATAATCCAATGTCCGGTAACTTTTTTCTTTATTTTCCTCTTAACATTTCTTTTCATTTTCGTCATTATTTTCAATAATTCCCACATTTTTTCTTACATGTTCCGAACATTCATTCATCCCCTCGTACAACGACGAGTTATAATACATTTTATAACACACTAAACTAAATAATAGGTCGTTTGTATTATATACATTAGGCCACACATAGTCAGCGTTACAGCGCATTTTCTGGAATAACATTAATCCTCTAAATTCGTTACGCCCGTTCTCATTTTTTAAAATTTACTTTCGGCGGACAGTTTTGCGGTTCAAATATTTACTAGCTACTCGGAAAAGAGTATCTATGTTATTCCTCGTATAATATCGCGCCTACGAATACGTATACAGGTGGTATAATTATTGTTAATTTTTTGTTATCATTATTATATTTAGATATACTTTTTTTTTTTTAATATGTATATATGTACACTTGGTTTTACACAGATTGTGTGAACGCGCACCATAGTGCGCAACTGTGTTCGCGAGAGTGACGAAAAAAGGCAACCATCAAGATCGGGCATGAATTATTAGAACGGTTGCTCGATAGGATGTGCTTTTATCACGCTTGGCGAAGAAAAAGACTGAATTATCGAGATCACTCTACTTTCGGGATGAATTAATAATAATGAATTGGCGAGGAGAAATATGGCAATCGAATGAATTTTAACGAAATATCGAACGTCTCCATAGGCTTGACTCCATTAATTAATAAATCTGATCGCTGTTACTTCGCAGAGGCAGACTTGCTGGCGGGGATGATCGCGTCGATCTCTCTTCCGTTCGTCTTTTTTTTTTTTAAATTAATCAATAGCCCTCCACGAACGTGTTCTTTAACAGTTGCCATTTTTTTTTCTCTCTACACACTTCAAAGTGACGCACGTATGAGTGTGCGAAAGCTCATAACTGCTGAAGAAAAAGGATCGCGGTGAATTAATATCGCGACGGATTTTGCACTCGGGCATATATTTATCATTTATTTTTCGTTCATTCTTCGTCGAGTCTCTCTTTTCCACTCTGTAGACCGTCGCGAGTCTCTTGCTCTTCGCTTTCTTGACCCAGCTGTCGTTACGTCTTCTTATTACTTTACGTAAAGGTTCCTTTGGTAAGACAAGGACTTGAGTTTTATCACGCACGCGCATTCAAACCATTCACCGTATCTATAAAAACACGCAACAGATTGCAACAAAAATATATCTCTTGATCGATTTATACTTTGTCGGAAAACTGACTCGTTCGCTCACTTACCACCGTGCCAAACTTTTCAAATCGTTTTATATATCTTTACATCGGACCAAGTTCTCTCGAGTCGATCGCCTCCTCGTGCTGCCTCCAAACTCTCCCGTACATATATACACACACCCACATACATATGTATTCATATATAGTACATAAATAATCACACGGACGTACCCATTACGTATATAAATATATGTATCGAGCTTAACCTACAGCCTAAAAGTTAAGAAGCACTCGTTTAGCTGAATAAATGATTCTCTCTCAACCCAAAAACATCGATGCTCCTTTCTCGTGTGATGAAAACTTTTGCAGCGAGAAAAATCTTCAAACTTTTGTAAACGGCGAAAATATTATTTGCAAAAAAGTGAATTATTATTCTGGAAATCTGTTTTTATTCATTTCTCCCTAGAAATCTGACCATTTTTTTCAAAATATCAATAAATCGACATATGAGAAAAATCGATAAAAATTCGTCGATTTTTTGACCAAATGAGCCTCGTTAATGATTTGAATAAGCGAGTAAACGATGCTGGAAAAAAAATCATTTGATGGTAAATAAACAAGATAATTGGCTTCGAAACTTTTGAACGGTAGGGAATATATATCGAAAAACGTTTCAAGTTCAGGAGCGAATATAGTTTGGAAGTGAATGAAAGTATTGGCGGGGGCTGAGAACATTAATCAGTTGGAAGTTGAACACACGAGTGCGCGAGAGAAGAGACTCGCGCGCGACGTACCAAGTTCGACGTTATATCTTGCGATGCGCGCTTTGACGCGACATGTATTTCCGTATTCCATAAAATATATATGAATGCGTGTATGTACGTATGTACTAATGAACACTCGGCCGAGGGAGACACAAGACGCGCTTGTCGTGATGGCAACGATAAGAGCGACGGCGGTAAGCGGCGATAGATACTCCCAAACGATTAAGCGAAAAGCTTACTCGTGCATTTTTCACAATGGCGATTTAGTTATCGCGTATTTAATACGCCGATGTTAAATAACGTTTAATAAACGTGTATATATATAATATATTAATATTAATGTTTGTTAATGTTAATGTCGAATAACTAAACTATATAAACATGAGAGCGCGTCGCGCGTATTATTTGACTGTCAAAAGACCGAAATTCAATTTTCCATAATAAACATTGATTTCTTACTCCGATACGAGAAAATGTTGAATTTTGGCAAATACGTTGTTCGGTATTGGAGAAAAAAAGCTCAGGCTCGATAAATGTAATGTATGGAAAGTGATAATGAGATAATTGCACAATAATAAGATTCTCCTTTTCGGGATGAATTACGATGCGGTTTACTGAAACTCGCAATTCGATCGAGGTTGGGTTTAATGCTACATGATTGTCTCTTTGCCGAGAGGCGAGGGCGATGAGGTTGCGAGGGGAGGAGGGTCGTTCTTATTAGCTATTTATTAACGGTGGTTAGACCGCGTAGTTGGCTCGTTTATCGGGCGATCGACTGCAACAGCGTGTATCCGATACGAGCCGGAGATGGGAGAATCTTCGAGCTTTGTCCACAGGAGTTTTATACTTACAGCTTGATCGTTTTCTAACTCAGCGCGAGATGAGCCAGTCGATTAACGAGAAACGCTGCCAACAGTCCCCACATATCCGGTCTCCTTGCACTCCCGAGACCTTGAACTTTGTGAAAGAAAAAAAAAAAAAACAACAAGAAAAAAGGATAATGTGAGTGATTATTTATTTGAATAAAAATCAAATTGGGAAACTACATTTCTCGTAACTTTTTACAACGAGAATTATGCATCGCGATGTTCCATTTTGCATAATGAAAATCTCGATGGACCTAGCAAATGCCTGCTCTGCTCGCGAATCAGCAGGATCCTTAATCAAATAAAAAATACTGGGGATTGCGCGTCGAATTATTTCGCGTCCTGCCACAGAACGACGGAGTTCCATTTCGACGCTGGACCTCGTTATATATGTTTCACATACTTGCGAATGGTTTATTATTTAGACGCGCATGGGAGAGACTCTTCTTGTCCATTTTGTTCCGGCATCGCGGCATCGATCATTGCGCAAATAAATACAATAGCCTCGTGGCGGAGAATATATATAATATATTATATTAGCGTATGGGAGCAGGCGATGCGGATGGAGAACCGAGGACCAAGGGCGGAGGCTCGCGTAGGTTTGGTTTGGTTAATTGATAATCCCATTAGCGCATCGAGGCTGTAAACTCTGTCGGGTTGATTGAATTTACCGGTACCGATCGAAGCTTTGAACCAAATTCAGCCCGTTCCCACGAGTGTGTTCTCCAGCCTCTCTCTCCCTCTCTCTCTCTCTCTCTCTCTCTCTCTCTCTCGCTTCGACTCTCTTGCTCTCTCCGTCTCGTTGCTATTTTCCAATTAGAGAATCGATTGGTAACGAGAAATGATGGGATCATTCCTCCCATGCCGTCGCTCACCCGCGCATCTTCTCACTTTTGTTATTCTTTCGGCCGGTTCAGTAGTTTCAAATAAAAAGCAAAGAACTTTGCTCTGGATCGAAGCTTTTGATTCTAACGTTCAAATCGAACCATAAGTCAATTTTTATTAACTTACCGAATACTTGAGTGTCCTTCAAGTCTTTCAGCTTGTCGCTGCTCGAACCGCTCGTTTCCACGACCGCCTCGCATCTTTACCAATATGACGTGTTTCATTAATGATTATAAATTCTCAATCGAAAGAAAAAATTAATTTAAAAAATTGGAATGATAATTAATCGATGATTTTAGAAATGGAAGGAATTTTATGATTTCTCGTAAAAATTCTTTGGGTCTCGTGGTAGTTTTCTACTCACCTGACGTTTATCCGACCAGCGGATAGATGATGAGGTCCAAGTTCGAGGCGCAGACTCGATACCGTCGACACCAGCTCATCGTGCTCGTTCATTATTACACTGTCAGGCTCCACCTGCGAACAAAGTATCCACCGTTTTTTCCTTTTTCACTTCGTTTCCTTTTTTGCCAAATTCTCATCAACTGCTTCGAATAGTCGATGAAATATTTTTAGGTTCGATAAATTATTAAGTTTTTTAAATCTCGTATATTACATTCGTGTCATAACCTTTTGGCCATTGATGAACCAAGTGAGACTAGCTGCTGGATATGACCTGTCGCTCGTGCAATTCAACGTCAGGATATCGCCGCTCGCGTATATCCTTTCCTCACCCGTGATTCGAGGACTCGTTCGAGGAGGAACTGGAATGATAATCGTCATCATCGTTATTATCACACCAAGGGTAGTTCCCACCCCATGAAGAAAAAAGCACATTCAGCTTTTTACGAGCTGCTCTCACAAAAGATTATAAGAACGAATTTATGAGTTTGGCACATGCGAAAATCACACGAAAATAAATTTGAATCATTTGCAAATGTTAAAAACGCGTGATGCGGTAAACAAGATTCTCACCTACAACTTCCATCAGTGCTTCGGCCTGAACCGAAGGGAAATTCGATGCATCAGCTATAACGTCACACTTGTAAACGCCTCTCGTTTGCAAGTTGACGTTTTCGAGAATCACCTTCTGACCGTCGGAAGCGCGATGCTGTAATAATCGAAAAATGGATTATCCGACGAAGGCTCCTGCGAGTGTTTTTTTTTCTTCTTTTTGCGATGCTATAAAAGAGGGGATAAAATACGCGATCGCGACAACTCCCGGCACCCTCAAATCATCGGAGAGGGTGGAAAGAAAGAAAGAGAGATGGAGAGAAAGGGAGAAATGGTGAAAGACGAGAAAAGGGATAGGAACTGCGACAAGGTAACCCGCAATTCCCCATAGAGTAAGCCCATTAACGGAAACTGCAACTTGGCAACTTTGTTACCATTCTCGTTTCTCTCATTCTCTCTCCTCTTACCACTTCGTGTGTAATCTATTTTCCTTATTTTTTTCTCTCTGCTTTTTTATTCTCTTTTCTGTCGTGCAAATTTACGCCCAAGAGGATTTTGTCCTGCTGGCGTATACTGAAAATATTTTTCAACCGGAGCTCTGTAAGCTCTTCCATTTTCAAGTGAACTCATTGAAATATGCATCGCGGAGATTCGGCCAAGTTATAATGGCCGCATTCTTTATTTTTCGAGTTTATCATTCCAGACGTATACCGAGTTCGAGTTTTAATGGCTTTCTATTTACGATCATTACCAAAACGAAGAAGCAGGTCGAGTGTCATCGAGTCTATCTTTCCAAAGCATTCGACTCAATCTTCCAATTATTTCCAATCCATTCTCCCTCAAATCCTAAACGTTAATTCCTCGCTTTTGTATCTCTATGAAAACTTACGTTCAGGATTACTCCATCGACCGGATGACTTATCCGATTTGGTCGGGCCTTTGGCTCGTATTTGTAAAACTCTTCGTTATCCTTGTACCACGTCACAGAGTAGAGCGTGTCCGATTCCAAATCGTAGCTGCAATCAATTCACACCGTCATTCATAACGCGAACCTCGACACGGCTCCTTATTTTTTTATTAATTAAAACGCGTTATTAATGAAGCCATAGAAAAATTATGACGGAATAAATTTTCCCATTTTTTCTTCAGACGCTTTGGCTCTTGACTGCATATGAAAATTTCACGATTTTTGCCTGAGAAAGTATTTATAACGAATGACATTACTTCATTGACATTTCATGCTGAAAATTAAATTAAAAAAAAAAAAAATATGGTGCGTCTCGCATTGTTTCCTGGTCTCGTTGCCGTAATTTTTCATGCTATTTTTGGAGACTCTCCGACCGCGTGGATGTGTGAAGAATGTTTTCGAACAAACAATGGATAAAAGAGAATGAAGAGGCTGCGTAATAACAACGCACGTAGCAGGATAGAATTTTAGTGAATCGTAAGCAAAATAGCGTGTTCTCGGAATATTAAAACACGCCTGTGATGAGAGCTTCAAAGGAGGCAAGATTATAGAAAGTCAGCCAGAGCCAGTTCAGATATTACATGCGTACACAACTTTCCTCGCGTGTACTTTAGCCACACGTTGTAATTATTATTGAGGTCATTGTTATTATTATTGTTAATAACAAGATTGCCTGTTTTCTCGATGTATCTCGTGTCTGATTGACCCTGCTGAATAATCGATAACTTTTCGGGGATTTGTCCGATCGAATAACGTTTAAAACATTTCATCCTGACCTCGATTCGGCTCCGAATATTCTCTCTATTATCGCCAAAGGAAATCCGCTTTTCTCGAGAACTTTATCGAACAACGAAGCTTCGATTTATTCGGGAATGAAATTATATTTCGCAGTGATAAGGTTCGAATGATAAATATTTTGAAAATTCACTTATCGACGATTTTTTGTGTACGAAGAAATGTTTCAAAGGATCGGCTGGAGCACGAGTAACTTGTTGAGCCAACCACAGGGAGCATGCACTTAAAATTATCGTTTTGACGTTCGATCGAATTTTCAATGAAATATTTTTTTCGTCACCGTGCCATTCATGAAAATCCGGGCGAAGCCAAGTGCGTTGTAGAATTTCTATTCAGTAAATTAAAGGACAAAAAGGGTAGCAGGTCGTTTACGTGCTCCGATCCTCTCTCGTACTATATTTTCGGTCCACTCATTATTGTTACTCGAGCCCCTTTGACGTAGCTCTTTTCAGTCACGTTTCGCGAAGCGTTCGAGCTACCCGACTTCAAACCCGACTCTTCTCTCTTGATTAAAAAACGAAAAATAGCAAAAAATGAATAAAATAAAAAGTATGTTCAAGCAGCAAGACAAATCGAGTGAATTCTTACCTGCACTCTAGATGAGCGTTCTCGTTGCTGTAGGTAAATGCTGGAACGATCATCTTGCGAATCTTCAACGCAATTACTGCAACATGTAATTAATAAATAAAGTGCATTTGGAGGCTGGAGCAAGAAAAGTCAAAAACAGTAAAAAATGTCTCATTAAAATATAAATTTTTATATTCTCAAACGACCAATTAATTCAGAAAACATAAAAATTCGATAAAACGTTTGAATTGTTAAAAATATCACGAAATCGACAATCACGCCAGTCTGAATTTGTGAAATTCCCCAGAAATTGGAGATGAATTTTAAAAAATGGAGATGTAACCGCGAATATTCGAACAATGGGAGTTCTCGATAACATCGTGACCCTTGGTGGCGCAGAGAGTGGAGAGCTCGTACGAATAATCGAGTGACATCATCGGCTAGTTTTGTGGCGAGAGAGTATTCGAGGTTAGATACATAAATATGAGGATTGGTGTTGTACCGGAAACTTTGGACGGTTTTTAAGTCGTTGTGAATGAGTCTCGAGCGAAAGCTTTACAGAGGGCTTTATCGCGTGTATAACGAGTATCGATTTTGTGCCAGAGCTCACAAGGGGTCGTAAAGCTACTCTAGCATGGGATCGACTCTTGGTTCTTGGTATATACCTTTACCTTTACCGATGGCCACTATTTCTACGGGTTTGTTGCCATATGACGCACACAAGTTTCGCTCTCGTTGTCGTCGTTCACTCTACTCCCTAACCGCGCACTGGATATACATATATACACATAGAAATATGTATATAACGGATAAGAACACTGGTACGTGTGGCGTTGTGCGAAAAGCACCACCGAAACGGCACCTAATGAGAACAAGAATGGCAAAAAGGGGGAAATCGATGTTGGCGAACCGACGAGAGGTGACCGACGAGTGAGTCAGCCAAAACACGCCAACGTAACGCGACTCGAAACATAAATATTAATTGGTGGACCTCTCCAGTGTTGAATACACACACAAACACCCACACGTCTCTATATACATTGATATATATGCGGTATGCCTATGTATACATGCATCATCCATACATATAGGGTACTCGCGGTCACGATGTCGAAATCCACTAGCCCTCCACCGCCCTTACACGACCGCACGCACCCGTCGACAGAAATATGCATATTTACTTACACGAGACCTTTTAAATGTTCACCAAGTGCGTATTACCGCCAATGTATAGATGTTACGGAATAAATTAGTACAAATTTGCGATATCTCTCTTTTTCTCTCTCTCTCTCTGACTATATTTCGAATGTTGCCAATTGACCGCTGGTTTCTAATTCAGTCTTCGAGTTATTTCAGCTGTTTTTTTAAATATTTTTTTTCCTTGTTCTCTTTTGAGAATTCAATTATTCTTTTTTATATCGTAATTGATCGAATCAGTATTGTTTTTGTAACCACCCAATGGCTGACTATTCCTGATGAAATTCGTGAATTATTTCAGAGTTTTATATGTGAACGGGCTTCATGGGATTCCGCTGCTATATTCCGGACATCGTATTCGCTCGACAGAAATTTATAATAGCTCGAACGAGTGTCCGATTACTGTAACCCTCTGCCACTAAATTTTATTTGAATGCAAGCAAAATTCATTCGTTATCGAAAATTCCAGGGCTCTGATCATGTCCGACAATCCCATTGTATTTCTAGCACTTTTGTTTTCAATAATCCAGCAGAAAAAAGCCAATTATATGTTTATTTGTGTTCACTTGTTTGCAATGCCTCGTCGAAATGAACCGTAAAGACTTTTCGGAATAAAATTTTTTCCACTGTTTCTGGAAATTCCGACGAGGGTGAATATTTTTCGGAATAATATTCTCCTCTTTCAATAACATATTGTAACTTTCGTGTATTCCGAGGACAAAGAAAATCCGTTGACACGCGAAAACGAAATTGAAGAATTTTCTTGAAATATTTTTTGATTGTATTTTCTATATTATCGCTGGAGATAATTGTGGACTAAATATTTCCACCGAAAATCATATTTTCAATAATTTTGGCTCGATGCACTCGGGGCATAAATTGTATCGCTTAGTCAATGTAAACTTTTGCCATCGCGTCGCGGAAACATCGTTCGTTGCGATCGAATACGTCGTCCATGGTGGACGAACACGCGAGAGACGGATCCTTGTCAAATTGATTCTAAATGGGGAATCCTGCGGTGATCCTAGTTGCCACAGGAAATTGAATAAAATGCAATATCGTTTTAGTACCGCAAGTGCAGCACACGCATAAATATCGATCGAGTGGAATCGCGGTCGACGATAAGTTTTATATACGAGAAAACGTTCCACTGGGTTATCGTGAACATACATCGAGCCGCTCCCACTAACCAACGCACTTATAAATTTCGTGATATCGAAGAAAAATTTCGCCAATTAGTTTGCGACTGCAATATGAAAGAAAAAAAAAAAACGGAACGCCGCCTGGGGCCGTGAACTTTTGCATTCGGTGTCGAGAATGAAAATAATCGCTAATCGATTATCGAGTGTCTGTTTTCGTCATTTCATCTGAGCATTTTAATTCATAAAAAAATATTCACAACAGAAATACGAAAAAAATTATTCGAAAAGGAAAAAAAATTATAAAAATTGGGCCATGTTCTAGAATCTTAAGAATATTACCGAGCAACTTTAACTCGGGAGTTTTAAAAAGATATTTGTACCGTGCAGCTGCCTCGTGATCTTAAAGCACAGCAAAATTTAAGAACAATAAGAAAATATCACTTTGATGAACCCATACAATTTTAATTATTTTCCTCTCCATCCCGTACGGTTCCCTTTTCAATATTCTGAGATTTAAGAACCAACAAATGATGAAATGATTCCTGCTGGACGATAAATTTCGAGAAGCCCTGATTAAAATCATTCAAGTAGTTTCGCAATTATCTTTTTTATCTTTGCGGTGTATTTGGTAGATATTTCTTCGATTCTGTATATACAACGAGCTTTTTTATGCTGCGGGAGAATAAATGTTTGCTTCAAACTTTGAACCAGATTATAGTTGATTCGATGGATCGGAGGAGGTGAATTGGAGCGATACGAGGATCATTGGATGATATTCGCGAAAGAAAATGTTTGAAATATTGAGGAGTTTATTCGGGTAATCGGGCCATACAGATCGATGTTTCATTCTCGGTAGAATGAACTTAAAAAAAAAAAAAAACGGTGAAACATTGACTTTCCTTGCGAACGAGGAAGCTTTTCCCGCAGCAAACGGTAAAGTTTAATAAACTCTCGTTAATTAAATCGATTGACATATATATCATAAGTTTTTATTTTAAATTCACAAAGACTCGTGGTTTGTGGGCTAAAGGGTCTCTTTGAATAATGGTCGGGATTCTGCTACGAGCTGCAATATCCCGTGCGGTGCGTAATGGCGTTACCTTTATTTATACGGGCACTTGATGAAATGATAAAAAGGCAACGAACTCACAGGGTAGATGGAAAGCGTGTGTGTGAATTATGAATGGCAATTCATAAAGTTTGAGGAGCGAGCCTTTTCGGATCACAGGTTTAAGGGGGGCAGCGGCGGTGTCTTGGAAAACCAAAGCAAATTCGTGCCAGTAAATTCTCATATGGAAGGAATATCGAGCTTTATGCACGAGGTGTGTATCAAAAGCGAACATATACTCGAAACGACAGACTAACTCCTGTCGTGGACTTGCCAGAGGAAACACCGGAATAGTACAACCAGCAGCAGCTTGTGTAAGCTATATAGGAGGCTGAATGAAAAGCAACGGGGAACTTAATTAACCATGGCCGTAGTAGAGCCCCTTGCAGGCGTTCGTTAAATTTTATTCAACGCTGCAATTACGCCGAGCTCGCGATTAAAGCGCGAGACGCGCGCGCGGCCCAAGTTTCATTACGGATACGTTCTGCTTCGTCCTGCGTTGCTGCAACATGAGTCGCGGATCTCTCTCACCTGTGTGTTCGTAAAACCGAACCTGTTCTTGCGAGCTACTGCTAAATTTATGTGATATACAAATAATACATGTCGCGGATAACTGCAGCAATACACGTTCTGACACAGACAAACTTTCAAGAAAAACGCAATAAAAAATTCGTCCCTCTGATCCACTTGCTAGCTCTTCGTTCCCCTGGAATTTCTTCATTTTTTCTTTTTTCCTTTCCTGCTATTCGATCCTTCTTGAAAAGCTTATTTTACTATCCACTTTCGATATTTCATATTGAGTTCTTCGATATTGCCAACGCCGAACAGTTGACTTCTCGATCCGAATTTCTTTGCCCTAAATATCGTTTCTACCAATTTTCCTTCACCTTCTTTTTTCTCCATTTGACACGACAAAACGTGCCAACGCGGAGCGCATTTCTACAGTTGGAAAAGATTGACATACGCGGTTATCTTCACTATGGAAACGATAAATGGACGTTACACATTTTATCAATTATTTACAATCGCCGTTTACAAATGGATGATTCCACCTGTTTTAGCTCCACTTTCGTAAAAGTTGTGGACATGCGATAAACAATCGATACAACCCCGTAGTTTCGTAACCTTTAAACTCAAGCACCTAACACTTGTTCGACTCACTGTTTGCTGTCTCTATTCCCCAATAGACTTTGCACAGTTGGACGTACTTTTTCTATGAATCGATACTCCAAACATTGAAAGAAAAGAACATTATCGTATGATGTTTATCGTTGAACTTTCGGTTTTTGAAAATATTTCGAAAAATACATTTTTTCATGAAAAAAAAAATGAAGAAATGATCGTGAAGAAGTGCAGTTCATGAAATTCAACATTTTGAAGGCATTGTTACGAAATTTATTAATACGTTTGAAGCAAAACAGAAATTGTACCATTTTTTCGCGACCCAAAATTCACATCTGCAGAAAAAAGTACATTTTCGAAAATAAATGAATGACGTATCTACGCCCTGTGGAGAGAAAGAGAATCAAGTGTGTGAGAATGGTGCAGAAGACAACGCACTCACCTTCCTGATGCTGAAGAAGAAATAGCTGCAGCATGAGCAGCGAAATCACCGGAGAGATCGAAAAATCCATTTCGCGAAATTTGAGAAACTTGTGGAGAATATTGCGCGTTGACGAAATGCTGAGAATCGAACTAAAATCCGTGACACGTAGGACCTCGGAGCCTCGGTATCATTGCATAAAAATCAGACGATCGAATCTCTTTTTATTCGAAGTCATTTTAAGATCGTGTTCGAGGGGCCGTTCCAGCATTTTTTCTTTTCGTTGTCTCGGAGCTCGTTACCCGAACGGTTTCTCAGTCTTCGCATCCACCAAGTTATGTATGAAGTTGCAGTTGTTAAAGTTGACTCGTTTTCATTGAACTCTTGGCAGTTTGGCTATCGATTATTCGATTATATTTACCAAACGAGAAGAAGCACGAGCCGAAATAAAAGCTCGACGAGGGAATACCGCGCACAGTGCGATCCTCCCCAACATCGGCAGCCTGCTCTGGACGATGCCAACGTACTGTGTGTATACATACGTACACTTAGGCACACATATACACATATATATACATTACTATGTAATATATATAAAGACCCAGGAACCCTCGCACAACTTAATTGCTACGTCATTGTTATTCTACTGTCAATTAAATTTAACGACCGCTAGAGTTTCTCGTGTTGTATCTTCTTGCGAAGCGATATTAGAGATCGAACCATTTGACCTGCCGCCCACGAGACACTGCACACCGCGACGATAATCGTCTCGCAGTTTCTTTTCCACAAAGCTAATTGAACGATCTTGGAAAACTTTTCCAAATTACATTAAAGTTAATCGTTGTTTTTATTCGCTTGAAATCGCAATCCTGGGATATTAACGCGTATATCGTTTTGTTACGATGCACTTTCTTCTTCTCTACGATCTTCCTTCACTGTTCGTAAATACTAACACGGCACAAAGTTTCACTAATTTATCTCGCGATGCGGTTCATTCTCTCGCAATTAATTCGACCACCATCACCAACACCCTCCGAAGCGGACTAGCCCACCAAGGAATTTCGAATGCAACTTGTTGCAATCTGCTGCTGCTGCTGCTGCTGCTGCTGCTGCTGCTGCTGCTGGGCAAACCGGCCTGCTGGCATGCCGGCAGAGAATTCACGACGCGCCAAACGTTTACTCCAACCCTTTGCCTCTCTATGTATGCGCGGACATTTGTTCCCCAATGAGATGACTCTTCGCTCTGAATGCGCGACAACCGATTCTCCCACGAGGTCACATACACACGAGTTATCAAAGTTTTATGAATATAAACACGTGTCACGCTTCCCGATTGTGTCAAAATGGACTGGTTCACTTTTATTTATTTATCCTCTCAACCAATAGTCATACGTACTTTTTCCCCCATGGAAACTAACTCTTAATATTTTTCATCGAATTATAATCAAACTCGTTTGATCGCGATCTATTTTTATTTTGGCTTTTACACACTCAACAGACGAGTAAACTGTTGAATCATTTATCCACGGAATTCCCGTGAGATCGAGGCAACTTTTTAATTTTTTCAAAAAATCTCCAACGCCTTCACGCACTGTACAATTTGCCAACAATTTATTAATTTATTCTTCAATATTCATCGTCAAAAACAACAAATTCAACGATTTTTCTAAAGTCAGTGTAATTCAAAAAAATGACAATTTTTTTTTTCGCCTTCGAACTCTGACGCTTCCGATCAGTCGGCGGACGAATTGCGATCGCGAGGTGATCGAGCTGTTGGCGCGAGCGGCTGATGCCGACTACGAAGCTTTATGCCGCTGTCTTTTGCGCTCACCTCCGTTCACACCTGGGCGCAAGCGCTTACGAGTTTCATTCGCTCGACACACGAGGATACCCGTGGCGTCTCTAGTCGCTTATAAACACACACATTTCCACATACTTATGGAATAATATATTGGTACATATTCCCATGTATTCTCCTATGTGTCTCAGCATATATATTCCTATGTGCCCATAAACAATCGTGAGGTGTTTCGTACTATAATGCACAAAACTTTGCACATTAGTTATCCTCCGTTTTAATGCGTTTTCTTATTTCCTGCTAACTACATTTTTCCTCAACGACTTGTTAATTATACGTGACAGTCAAAAAATTCATTCTCCAGTCTCGTTCTTTTATTATTGTCGCTGCCGAATAAAAATCAAGATTTTTCCAAAACTAAAGCAGACTCAAAAAATATCAATAAATCTGTACAAAATTTCTGGAGTTATTCCACGGAATGTGAATTTTTCTACAGCAGGTTGCCTGCTTTCGATTGCCAATATTTCGAATTCGAGGTGGAGAAATTCTTTCGCAATTTTGAACGTAGTTTCATAAAAGTGCTCTGAATGTCTCCTGCTTGCGGAATTCCTACAAATTCTGGAGAAAAACACTTCGGCGAGACTAGCACCACAAATGTATTTCAATTTTAATGACGCGAAAGTAAAGCGTCTGCGGTTCGTTCGTGCGCAGATTCGTGGATCAAGTTGTTCATTTTTAATGCGCGTTGCCTACTACACCGAGCATCGAACAATTTTTAACAAGTGTACGATTTATACGCAGAATTTAAACGCGAAACATTTTTTACAATTTATAATTAGCGATAAATTTTATTTTTACATTTGTTTCCAATTTTCTTTGTTCGTGATTAGAACTTTTAATTATTTCTGGAGTGACTCCTGAGCTTTCTGTTGTTTCGACAATTTTTTTACCCGATTATGTTCTATTGGATTTATGTAGCGATGTAAAAAAAAAAATGCAACGCGTCGTTCGAAACTGCTACGAATTTTTTTCGCCATTTTTTGTTTTGTTTTCATAAGTAATACGATGCATGGATCTTTATCAGGGACGATATGAATCCCTATCGTGACAAGAAAGTCCGTCAAGTAAAGTGGAGGATCAAGATCAAAGGGAAAGAGTTCCTCGGCGCGATGACGGCAACTCTATACGCTGCTTCTTTCTTCGCAAAGCAACGTCTCTTCAAAATCTACATATCTCCGGATATTATAACACGCGAGAAAAAGGGGAAAAAAGTTGGCGATGGAGGAGAGAAGTCGGGGCGTTTGAGAACGCCAAATTTATCCGGGTTTCGACATTTCTTTTTCTTTTTTTTTACAATTTATTTCTGCGGCATAGCTCGTTGTCTCGCAATTTGAATGAATTAATAAGTGATTATATTTACATTAATGATTTTTTTATTGCGGTCAGGGGAAACATCGATTTTCCCATACACTTTGAATCCCTCAAAGTTCCTGGAAGTTTTGAATCTGTAGATCGAATCTTTTTATTTCGAATGTCGTTGTTGTCGTTATTTTTTTGTCACCGACTGAATTAATTTCCGGAGAGACATGAATTACGAAAATACGTTCATTGGGAACGGGAAACTCCGACCAATCGAAGGATAAATCGGCCAGACTTGCTTTTCTGAACATTTATCAATAAACTTTCAATCTTTGGGCATACGAATGTCAGAAAATTTGACTTACACCATGACAATGTCAAGGAAAATGGGAAATGAACTGTGTAAGAGACCAAAAGGTTTAATTTAGCTGCGTGGACAATGTAATTAGCTTCTGGTTGACTGGCAGAGTAGAGAGTTCCTAGGGTTATATTTGGTCAGTACAGAACACATTTGCAGAAACAATGCAGAAGCTACTAATGTCAGAGAGCTCTGGTTTTGAGAATGAAGGGAAGAGACTCGTGTGGGGCATGACACCACATCGCACAGAGGCCTGTGTAATATATTATTGTGGTGGAATTGTGTCTGGGCGATATAGAAGAGCTTTATGACAAGAGAGTCTGTTGGCTGGCTTGCCAAACAGTCTTTAATCAATTATGTAAAACGTGGAGGAACTGAGTATGAGCACCTCAAATTGTATAGACGAGGGATGGTGTGAGGCTGCTGCTGCTGCAGCCTCACACCATTCAATATTTTCCATCGCCCTGTGACTCTCGTTCTCTCAGTATATGAATTTTCTCTTTCGGAGATGCTTGAAAAACTTGTCGAAATTTCTCATACGTTGTAGGCCAGTTTTACTTTACAACACACTAGTCACTCATCCTAGAGTTTGCTGCAAATTCAAAATATCAAATTTCTCCAAACTCCACGTGTTTATAATACTTTAGCTCTAATAAACCTCACACTCTCATTACTCTCGACTATCATGGTATAAAACCTCACGTTTCGCCTTCATAAAGTCCCTGGTTCTCGAATATCCCAAAACGCTGCTTTTCCAAAACTTGAACGAGATTGAAAAATTCCAATTCGGTCGAGCCATCGAAAACTTCTCGTTGATATTTTCCTCAACAAAGCACCGAAAGTAATTATCGAATAGGAGGAAAGAGTGGCTGGTGTGAAATGTGTGTTGGAAACACTTTTTTTTCCCCCGCTGCTATTTCGGTCTCAGGGATTCGTACAAAAATATCAAATCGCTCGACATCTGAACATCTCATTTTTGATTCTTCGCAAAAGGAGCAAACATCGATCGATAGCGATCATTCTCGTTATTTCGGTGGGTATATAGATTTTCGATAGAAAAAACTTTCAATTAGCAAACTAAATTTAGAAAAATCGCGCGCCGAGATTCGTGTGGGACTGGAAAAGCTAAAAATTCTCTGGATACCGAATCCTTGAAGAGTCGGGATTTAAAAAATAAATAGAAATTTCGAAACTGAGATTGACGCGTGGCTACGAACAGCTCGTGCTAAATAATTTTACGCGGCACTCGTTTATAGCGGTTGGTTTGCAGCTGAGTCAAGAATATTGATACAAAGAGAAATACCGCGCGACCAGTCAACAAGAACTTGGAAAAGCTTTCTCCAATTCGAATATGGCGATTCTTTTCTTTTTTGACTGTAAGGGACGCGAGATTTATATTAAACCGGAATAAATAAAAAGCAAAAATGTCCATCTCGAAATGATGTTGCGAGAGGTAGATAAACGAAAATGGATAAAATACGTGGAAACCGTGTTGAATATTTATGAGACGAGTAGATTCGTAATGGCACGTGACGTTATTTGAAAAAATCAGGATATTGTTGTGGGATATTTCTTTCGTAGCACATGCTGCACCGGAAGGATTATATTGTCTTTCCGGAGAGTGCTGCGGCAATATACGGAGAAATAAAGTTTCCAATGTAGAAAATATCAGCGATGCACGAACGAGCTTTCGTAATTGATTTAATTTAGAGCAGTTAATGCAATGAACGATTTCTAATAATCTTCGGTGGTTTAATCGTTCATTAGCGTGTATAATTTACAACATCGGGTATAGTAGCAGAGATTGGTCGTAAAGCGAGAGTCAAGCGAGACGCGTCGTTGATTGGTTTACGTGAAAGTTATACCGTGTAAACGTTCTGCTATTTGGAAGAGGTTGAATCCTGGCTGGTATGGAGAAGGAAAGCTCATCCTAGTTGGAGGCTCATTTCTTTGAATTATTCGGGTAATATCCCGTTCGTCTCGGTGAGAAATCAATGCGTCTGGCTGGCTCGGTGAATAATTCATGACGCTTTCGTGCTACATCCAGATGAGAAGATCGAGGATTAATAGCCACGATCGGTCGTACACCGCGCCGATCCAACACTTGGCTCTGCCCTATTTTTACTCCATCGATGTACTAGCACTCTCTTCGCGCGCTTCATCCTCGGCTCGCTCAACCCTCCGGTTATATTCCTTCATACTCGAGGATCGTGCACTGCTGCAAAGAAGAAAAGGACTTGCTCCTGCGACAAGATGAAATCGATAATCGATTATCGATAATTGAGCGCTTTTTCAATTATTTTCGAATCATCTAGGCCGATCTGATCAATAGTACACGAGCCCATCTATGCTAAAATATATTTGAAATCGTACGACACCGAGTTAAGTCGATATCATCAGTGTGATGAACTAAAAGCGTCGATCGTCAATTCGTTTAGACAGGGAACTCCAGCTTAAACGAGGATTATATTTGACTTGCAAATTCGAATAGCAGAACATTGAACGTATCACAAATATCTTGCTCTATAAAAAGTTTTCCATAATGTAATTTAAAACCTACTCATTATGCTTAAGGACGTTGTATGCAGAATTTTTCATCAATAGAATTCCTTCGAATTTGCACCACACAAAGAGAATAATGATGTCTAAGCTCGCGCAATTTCAAGAGGTTCCAGCATGTAGAAGTCGAGATATTTATTTATAAAAATCACAATTTTCAGTCGTTTCTCATAAGAGCGCGTGTTAAAAGTTGCAATTTTCAACATCAAATATTTCGATTTCTAAATGATGAAGCCTCTTAAAACTTTGCATACACTTTTATGTAACAACGAAAAAGCTTTATTTAGTTTTTCGAAAAAATCGGTCGTAAAATTTTTTCGAAATTTACTTTATTATATAACAAATACAGATTACCTCGGACAATCTTGGATTTAGAGTATGTTGGTCTTTAGTCAATTTGTAACAACTTTTTGTAATGAACTCGCAAACAATTTTGTATGTAAGAAAAACTGAAAAGAAACATTTAGATTTGACCGTCGCCATACAACGTCCTTAATTGCGAATTTGAATTCCTTTTCCTTAGCTGTTCACGTGGCGAGTGTGATGCTTAAAATTGATCGATTTTTCTTATTGCATATGCCAAAAGGTTGACTCTCAATCAACTCCGCGACGCAATAACATCAGATGTAAATAAGTTAATTAAAAAAACGTCTGACCCAGACACTTTGGTATCTCATATTAATAGATGAACTTACAACGGTCCTCGGCGTGTCTCATGAAATGAAACAAACATAAATGTCGAAAGCTCATCGATAATAGTCTCATGTCTGTAGTAACGTTGTCGGGCAGCAGGTAGAACCGAATAAAAGAAGGCTCGATGATTTTATTCAGTTTTAATTGCGACCAGTCGCTCGTAGAAATTGCGGGCGAACAAATAGAGTTTGCGGTAGGTCGCAAATCCTCGGCTGATAGGCAGAGTTTTCAGGATGTATGCAAGAGTCGAGTAAACGAGAGATGCACGAAATGAATATGGAAGATTGGTCCAAGCGTCATAGGCAAATAAGCGGCTGGAGGGCAACGAAGGAGAAGAGGGATCTCGGAGCAGAGAGAGTCGGAAAAAGGATGAGCAGTGGAGAGAAGTTGAGTGGAATACGCTGATACCACTCGCCGAGGACAGATAGAGTCACGGACTCGACAACTGTACCTCCGTATATGTCTACACAAGTCTAAAGAGGCGGCGAGAGGATGAAACCGGCAAAGAGAGAGAGAAAGGGAAGGGGGGGGGGGGGAAGAAGATAGGGCGTTGTATAATGGCCGGTATTACGGGCACTTGGTCACTTTTGTGCAACGCCCGGCATTGTTCCAAGACAAAAGATGGAGAATCCCTCGAGGCCAATTCGACTCTGTCCCATACGAGGAAAACGGAACGAGGCTCTTGTGGAATAACCATGCACGCTAGGCTTCGGGGGGCTAAAATTAAGCCGAGTCCATTCAGGTGGTTGGGACAACAGAGAGACGAGAAGGCTGCTGGGGATGTGCACGAATGCAATGCTCCTTTTACGGTACGCCACCGGCAATGTGAGCACGCTGAGCTTTCCTCTATCCTCCATGTACTACACACCCTCTCGTTACTTTTACCATGCGTAATACACCGCCTGTGTACAGATGCATGATCGCGAATCCTACATCTCTATACGCGTATTACTCCCTATCTATACGCTAAATCCATATACAGGGTGTCAGTTTTATTCCGAAGATTAACCAACATTGTCGATTAAATTTGAACTCTCTGTAACGTTTATCTAGGCTCGCCAAAATGCTAATTTTCAAGGTCAAATATTGCAACAACGCGAAGGTCAATCTATAGTTGAAATTTTATCGATACGTTCTGGGTATCCCACACGACGTTAGCTCGAAATTTGAAAGTAAGTATCGCTTTAACGTGCGTTTTGCTTTCACGATGTGTATGTGTACAGAAACGTTAATGCGTGGACGTATATACGCAGGTTACATATTCAACAGATTTTGTCGATGGTTTGAGTGTGTATGCAATGCATCGTTGTACATCGTGGATGGACGGAAGAGCAGAGGCGTGTATGTGGAATACGAAGGGATAAGCCAGAGAAATGCTGCATGGAAGCAAGCATCAACCCTCTCGCACAGGTATCCCGCAAGCACGTATTACGCACGCGTCTGCTTGAACAGTGAGCTGATAGTCATTGTGCCATCCTTGTTAGCGGCATTCCTTTGTCGTTTCGTTCTACTTGAAGCTTAAATTTTCCCAGGGTGTATTTCGCTTCTCTGTCCTTCGTATGTATGTTTCGATGTATATAATGGGTTTGCGCGTGTGTGTCCGCACTGTAAGCCCAGCCTCGTACACGCGTTTCCTTTTAACACCACCAGCAGTGGCTTTTGTTGTGCAGAGAGTGCATCAATAGCGTATTTATATGTGTAGGAATTCCCTGCATACCGAGCCAAGTCATTGCGAGTGAAGGCATGTCTCTTTACCGCTCCGAATAGCCCCCAGCCAATCGCTTTACACTCGAGAAAATCTGAATCTTGCGAGAATATTGGACAAATGAAAAATGACATTGTACAGTTTATACCAGTGTTGAAATGACAGATTAGATTCCTTGAATAACATCATTCACGCTCGTCGAACACCATAATGGAATTTGGAAACCCAAGCAGCACCACGATTCGTATGGTGGATTCGAAAACTCCTTTTTTCCCCTTTCCTTATTGTCTCGAAGCAGCAAAGATTATTTACACCGATGAAAAATTGTTGAGAAAACTTTGTAGCATTGAAGAATTAAATTGCTTAATGGAACGAAACTTTTTCAACGAGACTGGCGACGACTCGAAGTTAAACTTTTCTGCTTTTTGTTTACAAACGAAAAGTGTACATCGAAGAAGCGCATCGTGGTCTAGAAAATTTGCTCCGAAGTTGTTCAATTCCGCGAGGGTAAAGTGAAGCAAATTTTAGAAAAAAGAGGCAAGAAAACTATTCGACAAACGTATCTCCCCAGTTTCATCTCACTCTCGTCTTATTCTTTACTTTTTTTTTCACTTTTTTCACTCGTCGGTTATATGCTCGACGAATTGGCCTCGAAGTATTGGCAACGAGTGCTGCCCGGCACACGCCAAATCGAGCCGCTCTCTTCGACTCGGGAAACTACTCCGTCGGAGTGCGCCCTTTCATCTTGTACATCGAAAGGCAATTTGAAAAATTATGGTGATTTTTTCAAAGAGTTTCACCAATTCGATCTTGAACCTGGCGCTATTTGTGAACGTGTGCGTACGTTTGTGCACTTTATATAGATATATCTATAGATGCGATGACGTCTTGACTCGCTGCTTTGTCGAACACAATCGAGTTACTTTTTGATTCGGTTTATTACCGCCGGTCTATCGCGTGTGTACGAATCTTCCACAGAGGAGGTTGGAGCGCCGGCTCAAACCTTCGTTTCCGTTATTCCCGAACCACCCTAACAATCGCTGGTATAGATCGAGGAAGGATCCATTTTTGGAGACTCAACAAAGTTGCTTTCTCGACATCGATCACAACGATTCTCAGCTCGTTGGCAATATTACTTATGCTTCCCGTATACAGACACATCGAAGCCCGAAGAGAAATTGATTGTAAATGCTGCATTTTCGATCATCAGTTTGTTGACGATGGGACAAAAATATGTCGCGATTCTTTAGTGGCGTTTGTCAAGCGTAAAAAAAATTGAAGAATTTTTATTTTTTTAATTTGGATAATTATTTGAAAACTGCTTTTGTGTCGTATTTCAAATTTGTTACGTCCTCTTAATTCGTGCAGTAGAGAGCTAATTGCTAATTATTTCAGTTTTTAATTGGAGCATTCTGTTTTGTTCAATTTGCATTCGAGTATAAAATGAGTCAGTTTGTAAAAAGAAGCGTTACAGCAGGATGGTTGATTGTAGTGAAAAAATGGTACAAAGGCCTGGATGAAATTTAATGAAAAATACATTCATTACGATTTCCATAAGAGACATTTTTTATTCATTTCCTTCGTCTTTGTATGTATAATGAGCATTAGCAAAGGATTATTGATGCATGTGGGGAGAGAGAGAGAGAGAGAGAGAGAGAGTTGTGACAATAACTAGGAACAGCAGGACTCAAAGCTGATGGATTGATGGGATATGGAGGTATATATGGACGCGCATAACATACATACGCGTATTCGATAACGACGAGAATCCCTGTTGACTCGGAATAAGTGCGAGGCTGAGAGAGGCCTGGAACGCAGTGAGAATCGTCAAGCTCCGAGTCAAACCACCTAAATCCACTCGCCTAGTGCGATTGAACCCTCTTCTCCCCGCGACAACCAGGTTGTCGTCTCGCGGATGCGCCAAAACCCGCTCCCGACCAATTAGTGTTAATCCTCGTTAATCCGCGTCCCTGCAATCTACATTCCTTTGTCTCTTGGTTGGGCCATCATTTCGAAGGGTAGATGGAAAGCCGTATGGATGCACGTCGAGCTTATTCCTTTGCATCAACGGAACCGCGCCCGCTTCATTTCTCTCTTCCTCTCTCTCTCTCTCTCTCTCTCTCTCTCTCTCTCTCTCTCTCAGATTGGCGAGGCTTTCCCATCGCTTCGACACACCGAATTTCAATCCATCCGCACAATGTGCTAGAAACTACAATGACGATAACGTCGTTAATTTCTGGGTACTACCAGCTTCGATTCCTGGCTGGAATAAATTATGGCTCCTGCCCATTATATATTTATATTGCTGCACACATATGACTATATACTCCGAGTGAAAAATATCAGTCCACTTTAATTATTCTAATGAATATTGACAAGCTCATTTTTATCCAGCCGAGTAATTCGTGTAGAGGGTGATTAACAGTATTTCCAGCGAATTAACGGACATGTATTAATTTATATGGAAATGCTGTTATCTTTCATTTAGGCATTGCATTCCGCGCAGATTATGAGTTTTACATTTTTCTTGATTCAATCGTTGAAGAATAAAATATCACAGAGCAAAAACGATCGATCACTACATGCAATTGCAAATGTGATTTTAAATCATATTTTATCTTTTTTTTCGAGAATTTTTATGGTGACTGTATTGGGAAACGGATTTTTGTCGAGTGATTCGCAACGTCGTGCAGAAATACTTGAAAAAGGTTGCTCTTGGCATTACGATTGATTTTTTTGTTCTTTTTTATTAATGTGGTAAAACGAAGGAATGACGTTGGCAGAATGACCTCTTTGCGAAACGCGGAGGTGAAAGATGCACTGCTAGGGAAGAGACGAAGCGAAGAGCGGGGACTTTAATCTGGAAGGGATAAACAATGAGACTCGGTTATAGGGTTGATATAAAATATCGCGTGACGGGCTGGCCTCAGCCAAACTAAAGGTTTCTTTGGCATCTGTTTCAAATCGAATTAAATTATCAACGGGCACGCTATCGTTGATCATCTAAGCGCAGAGGCAGAAGGAACGTACACGGGTATAAAAAGGGATGCTACTATTCGTAGAGTTCAAGTGAGTTGCGGAAAGCATTCCCCACCTAAGCACCGCGTCTCACTTCAAAGTATCGCAGTCCCACAAGATTATATTCTCCTGGCATAGAGATCGGTCCCTCGGATTGATAGATCACCAACCGAGGAATAACCAAAACGACAAATTTCATATACAGAAGATTTAACATTTGATTAGCTTGGAAAATCGATTCGAGAGCCATAATTACCCATTGGATCCGAGGCACTTATATTTTTATACTGCACTCTGCTCTCCACGACCCCGTTGTTCGAGGGAACTTTGTACATACGAAACGAGAGCCGAGGCAACTCAATCGCTCTTTATCACTGAAATAATAGACACCGACACAGGCAAATCGCGAAAGAAACCGGAAGAAGCAACAAACAGAGAAGAAATTAAAAAAATAACAGGATCAAGATGTTCTTCAACGAAAGCACCCTCATCAGCCCGATGCAGGCTTTTGTCGGAGGAGTCGGAGGGGTTGGGTGGGTCTACTTGATTATTTCTTTGATAATCTCCCGTCATTGTGTCAGTAAGTACGGACGAGTACTTGAGATTTTTTTTGGATTTGTGCACGAGCTCGATTTCGCACCGGTACTCGAGATCCACAATCAACAAGATTCATTTCTTGTTGCTCGTTATACATTTGCATTTATCTATATATATATATGCGTATGGAAAGAGTGAGAGAACGTGTAGAAAGACATTGACGAGATGGAGAGTAGCCGGAGCGTGGAGGGAATGAGTTGCGATATCAAAAAAGGAATATGCCAACTCTTCCGGCGTTAATGTCGAGGAAGCATGAGAATACTGCTTTGCTTCTCTAGCCTCACCTGATTGCTGTATCTATATTCCGAAGCGATCCGAACTAATCATTTGGTATTGTCAGTTGAGGAGGGTGGTACGGAGGGGCAGATAATCCCTGGCGTTCTCATCACCCCTGGGTTTTGCCACTGCGACAGACATTGAGGACTCTCGTTCTTTCCTCCCCTCAGCTTTCTCACTCACTATTCCATATAATTGACAATGATGCACCAGGGGGAGAGTAGCCAGGGGCGTTGTTGTCCAGCATCAATTTGCGATCCTACTTGAGCCCCGATGAATTAATTAATACCGTCCGTTATTGCAAACACATTCTCACTCAAACAAACTTCTGGCCTTCCATAATTCCACTAATTGCATGCTGTCCAATGTATAATGGGTTTGTCAACATTTTCTCGTCTCTCTTTCTCCCCAGCCAAGTCCAAGGGATGCAAGAACGCTTGTTGGGATGGAACATTCCACCGGAACACTCGGAGCTTGTGCATCCCCATTGGCGCGGTTTCCTTGCTCCAGGAAAATATTGGCACATTGGTCTCGCTCTTCTTTACTTCATGCTGATGATACTTTCCGCAGTTGGCAATGGCTGCGTCGTATGGATCTTCTCCACGTAAGCTCCAAACTACCTCCAATCTGCTTTTTTACACTGACGATTCACCAATTGCATCAAGAAATTCTCTCTTTATCGCAGCTCCAAATCCCTGCGAACACCGTCCAATCTTTTCGTCATCAATCTAGCACTTTTCGATCTTGTTATGATGGTGGAAATGCCGATGCTCATTATCAATAGTTTTCTCGAACGTCCCATCGGCTGGCAACTCGGATGCGATATCTACGCAGCCCTGGGTAGCGTCTCTGGCATTGGATCGGCTATCAACAACGCTGCGATTGCATTCGATCGCTACAAGTATAATGATCAAGTTCACAGCGTCATAACATGACAATTTCCAAGTTTCTACACCTATTTTTATCGTTGGTTCACTCTTTTCTCTGCAGAACTATATCCTGTCCGATCGATGGAAGATTGAATGGTAAACAAGCAGCTGTAATCGTGGGTTTGACGTGGTTCTGGTCGATGCCGTTCACCATCATGCCCATGATAAGAGTCTGGGGTCGTTTCGTACCAGGTAAGCCTTGGCTAGATTTCTCGAACCCTGTCAATCGCTGACGCATCTTCTACGTTTACTTTCAGAGGGATTTTTGACTACGTGCAGTTTCGACTTCCTGTCTGACGATCAAGACACCAAAGTCTTCGTCGCCTGCATCTTCGGCTGGGCGTATTGCATTCCGATGTCGCTCATCGTCTATTTCTATTCTCAACTCTTCAAATCCGTTCGCAGGCACGAGAAGATGCTTCGCGATCAAGTGAGTCACGATCTTCATTTTTTTCTTCTTCAAATATCAAGAAATATCGACCAGATTTCATCGTTGCTGGTTTTTTCGCTACAGGCAAAGAAAATGAACGTCAAATCTCTCTGCTCGAATCAAGACAAGGAAAGAAGCGTTGAGATGAGAATCGCCAAGGTAGCATTCACCATCTTCTTCCTTTTTGTTTGCTCGTGGACACCTTACGCGATTGTTGCTATGACGGGAGCCTATGGCAATCGGTATTTTTCCATCATCTTGTTCCTTCTCCGCCTGGCAATATTGAAAAATCTTAACACTCACTTTTCATTGTTATATCCAGTGAATCTTTAACTCCATTCTCAACGATGCTGCCAGCCGTTTTCGCAAAAACGGTCTCGTGCATCGATCCTTGGATTTACGCCATAAACCATCCCAGGTATTTATTTCTCTTCGTGCGCTTCCTCCTGCTCCGAAAAAATATCGATTATTGATTTTTTCATATTTCAACGTCATTTTTATTAATTTATCAAGATATCGACAAGAGCTGCAGAAGCGTTGTCAATGGATGGGAATTCACGAACCGGAAGCAGCCGTTCACGATTCTACTTCGGCGACTACCGAAAAAGTTGCCTCCGAGGAGTCATAATTCACAGAGAAACCGACATCATGAACCCAACTCATCGGGCAATGTAAGTTATTTTCGTTTTTCCGATCGTTCGTCACCAAATTTATTAATAAAAGGAGCAAAGAGTCTGGTATTTAATTTCCTGAACTTTTCACCATAACTTTTCATTGATAATTCTCCTGAAAATTTGAGCGAAATTCTTTGCATAGATTTCTTGTTAACTTTATCGCGATAATAACGAAAAGATGGGCGAGGGGAGTCGCAGAAACTTAGGGGCATGGGCATAACAGTGTGCAACCTGTTGAGCATCAATCACTGGCAGGGACATCGGGCGAGGCCTGCGCTATTGATCAAGACTACGCGATCACCACCACTGGAGGAGGCCTTGCCGTTCGCTCTGTTATTCCCTTTTTCCATAGCTCTGCAAAATCGACCTCGATCTTCAAAGACGATAATTGGCTACTTTTCAATGAATAATGATGTGCCGAAAAATTTAATTTCCACGAATAACATCGGAAATATGTTGTTATCGACCGAAGCAACACGGTCAGCAATTTTCTTGTATAAATGAAATAAAATACAAATTATTTTGAAGCAGTTAAGCAGTCGTTGCGTTTTCAATGAAATATTTCCTCCATGATTTCTGCGATGACATTCGCGGTGATAAGAGCTTCCGGGGAATGTGTCTTTGAATTTTATCCCCCCGAAAACTTACCGGAAGTCGATTCATCTGTATCCGCAGTCGTTGACATTGAGAACCCGAAAACGTGGGCCCTTCCGTAACTTTCGTTCTTATCGCTCGTCAATCAACCCCCGTGCCTTGTGGTGATCAACCGTTGATAAAAAAGGGTAGAAATGTGAGGGCAGTTCCGGAAAATTCCGTCGAGAAAAGCAGCGTGCAAAAGCACGAGGACACAGCTGCGAAGAACTCACCGAATTATGAAGAAATTTTGATTCGAACGTTCGAAACCTAAGAAATGTTCTTCTGGCAATTTGTTTCCTCGACATTCGTACTCCTCGAGTTACCCATGCAAAAGGTGTGCAACCTTTTTGTATTTCGAAATTTTAACTCCGTGATATATTGCTGCAAGCTTCCTCAACCTTATGTTCCACTTCCGCTTCCTACGAGCAATAATTCTGTCCAACACATTGTACGTTCCTTGTACGAAATAGTAGCCCATTACTCAAAAAAGGTTTCCGGTGTACGACGTCTCTGCACCACTCGTTCGTGCTGCACTTTTTAACCACCAAGCGTAACATTTTTGTTGCTAATAAAAACGCGAGAATATTGCGTAACAGTAAAAAAAAAAAATCTTTGCGAAAATTAACGCATTACGTTGGTCCAAGTTGTTCCTTCTGCTCGAGTATCAACCCGTTAACTTTATAGAAGCCCCGACGAAAGTTTTAGCTTGTATTTTCAAGTACAAACTCGTTGTCCAAGGTCGGTAGGAAAATAAACATTGAGCAACTTTACCAGACGAAAGGAGAAAATGAATTTGCGAGCATTTGAAAAAAATGACGGGGAAAGCTTTCAAATTATAGAGGTTTGAAAAAAAATCACGTGAGTTGTTCATGAGATTCGCTCAAGAAATGAAAAACTATGATAATTAGGATAGCACAGGAAATATGAATAAGGAGCGAGATTTATCGAAACCGATGCCTCGTGCATGTGTGCGTGTGCGTGTGTGCGTGTTTGTGTACGTGTGTGGTGGATGATAAAGGGTGGTGCGAGTGACGGAAACGAGACGCGAACGGATAGAGAAAGGAGAAGAGCATGCGCACCCCGTTATTGGAGTTGCTTGACTCTCAGTTAAGCCCCGGCCTCACGAGGAGTTAGTCGGGTTTTTATGTTAGTTGGTGACAGTGTGGTTGTTTGCCTCGTTGCTGTACGTATTTGTAGAAAATATAAAAATATACGTATATAATAGGAAGAGGCGAAAGGCAGAGAACTCGGAGTATAAGGAAGCGTGACGTTTGAGGGTGAGCGAGGATGACGAGGAAGGAAGCTTTTATGGAAGAATGACAAGAACATCGAAAGCCGAATAATTCGATAAAGCTCCGCGACCTATATTCAAAAATTTTCTTTCCCTTGCTCGAACTACGCATACCGCATCGAAGTACCGCATGAAAGTCTAGAGAAAAACGGATGTTTTCGGGCTTGACAAAAGTTCCGGGTTCAAGGAAGTTGGTCTGAGACGGTAGGGTTGATCGGGAGGCGAGCAGATGACGGCGAGTGGATAACCAGAAAAGACACGTGGTGCGGCTAATTGGTGCATTTTACATCGGAGTTCGCTGCCCCCAACCTTCCCGCGCATCTTTTATTCACATCACGAGGAAACTCGTATTTTGCTTTCCTTATTCCTCTCAGCCGTTGTGACGACAGAACTCTTGTTTAATTAATAGAAGGACAAAAGAGTTGGACGGGAAAGAATGAACTTTGAGGAATTCCCTCGTTATACTCTGCAATGTTTCATGGTTGCTCTGCTCACCAAACATTCCCCGTGCGAATAGCCTCTCGCTAGGGAGATTCGTGAAAAGCATCTCGTTCGTCACGTGTTCCCACCGAGGAAACACCATGTGATACAGTATCCGCTCTGGAATATATCCTCTCACGGATTCTCAGCAGCTTAGTTCACGCTCACACGAACACACACCAACCAACGGCTTCGGCCAACACCGGTGAGTCATGTCATAATCCTTACCCACGTGTTGTCCGCTATTTTTTTTCTTTCTACCGCAGGCTCCCGAATATTTTATTTACAAAATTAAGACTTATTTTAATTGTCAAATAATCAATTGCTGAAGCTGTAAAAAAAAAGTTCTGAAATTTGCTTGCTCTTTTCATTGTCAATCGGCTCTTTGAAATTTGTTTGAGCTTTTTCGACTTTGTTAACGAATAAAGGCGAAGAAGCGAATTACACGTTTCTGCCTGAATTGCGATTAATATACACGGCTCCGAATCCAAATTGTAGCATCGATAATGATCTCCAACGTTGGTGAAAATCTCTATTTAATCACCGAGCCAATTATCGACGCTAATTACCATGAATCGTCGATTTTTCGAAAACATATAAGAAGAAGAGATAAACTGGAAATTGGATGATGTTTTTTTTTTAACTGATTTCATTGCTTCGTATTAATGATTAATTCAATCAATCAATCGAGCTCTACAGTTAATCATTGAATTTATAAATCTGCACACTTTTTGTTTCTGGAATCAATTGTTCGGGTGAAATATTGAGGGAAAAAAGAAAAGACTCTGAAAGATTTGGGTTATGACGGATTTGGGACTATTCGAGCTGATTCGGTACACGGTACAGAGGTAATAAATAATTCCGATTAATACGGAAGTTTGTAGAGGGATTCGTACAGAGATTTGGTAAATCAATGGACGGAATTCGACACGATAGGTTCGCGGGTCGAAGCGACGAGGGCCGCGAGGCGACAGCAGGGACATTAATCTCATCGACACGGTTGGACGTATGCGCCGGTGATTATGATTGCTCGACCTGGACACCCGCTGCGTCGCTGAGCACTCACCTCTATACCCGCACTCTCGTTTTCCCTGCAGTACACTATACTCCTACAACAACCTATGACGCCGTTGACGTTCCTATATGAAAGCACAGTGACCCACTGCTCCCGCTTTGCCGCGCAGAAAAATCTCTTTCCGATTTTTATTTCAAACTCAAACTTTTTCCACGCATTAACAAAAAGTTGAACAGTTATTTGCAAATTCGGAGAAAATATATTTTTAATGATTCGCTTTGAAACCCCTCGGAAGAGCAAATTTTGAAAATGGAGAAATAAATCAATTGCTTGCGCAATTGCAACGATAATCACTCGTTAATGAACGTTCCGACTCGAGTACAAATTTCGTACAAATTCATTGGCGATTTCCGGGTACTCGTTGAATTCCAAGTTCGATCGAGAGAGAATTTTGGTGGGAACTACGAAGCTGCGTTAGTTAAACATCCAGCAGGAATAATTTATTTAATAACGTCGCTTCGAATATTTATGTTAGACTAATCTTTTCGGACGGCGAAGCGTTCGAAAATCACTGGGAGAAAGGCCTTGAATAAATTAGCATTTTCGTATACGGAGTGACTAGTCGTTATTCACAAAGTTCTAATCTGATGAACGAAGCTTTATATATTTTTGTTTCTTTTGCCGTTTTTTTTCTTTCCTTTTTTCGTTTCGATATAAATTCGGAGTCCACGAAGTGGAAGAATGCTCTGTATGTTCAGTAAATTCGAATTTGATGAGAAAAGCTTTTGTCTTTTTGGTAAATTCTGATCGGAGGAAAGTCGTATCGGCGTTTGTGTCGGCGCGCGATCGCTGGGGGTGAAACTCTCCCGACTCTATAAACATGCTTGGGAATCGGAGCTCGGGCAACAGCTGTGCGTGCAACTAAAGTATGCATGAGCCGGCAATGTTTTGTATCGTGCTATACACTTTGCGGGGAAGTAGACAAAGAGTATATACGTATGAAGGGGCATGAGGGTGGGGGATGAAAGCAAGCAGGGGTAAAGAAGAAATCCATGCTTGTACTGTGATGAGGTATACACGAGTGAGCCAAGACCACAAATGCATCGAGGCATGCGCGCAACACTTGCGCATTTAATTGTTCACGTGCATGAGCAGGTACACGTTCAGCAAAAATCATGTCCTTCTTCGACTTCTTAAGATAGTAGTTTGACCAAAAAACATTTTTTATACAATTTTTGAAAATTTTCAGGAGCAATTTATTATCAGGTTTTATTTTTTTTTTGCGAAAAAATGCATCGATTCGCATTCGGGATATTGTATCAATCGAACGCTGCAACGTTCTTATGATGGCGGGGAATATAGCAGTAGGAAAATTCACATTCGATGAAACAAATGCCAAAAATAAATGTTTAACGCTTCGAGTGCATACAGGGTCGTTTTGACCCCAACAATTTTTGTCAAAAAATAAATTGAGGGCCAAAAAATATGGAGAATTTACTACAAAAAAAAAAAACAAAAAAACAAAAAAAAAGAAAACAGAAAATGCATGTTTACCGGAATACGACGACTGGAAAAACGCCTTGGGTCAGATTGACCCAATATGCATTTACACAATGTGAGTGCACTCGCGAAGGGTTAAACATAGAAATTAAATGTGTGGTGGAAAAATTAACTCTAAAGTTAAGATTTGAACGTGACTGTAGTGAGACTACGAGACTACCAAACGGCAATTATTAATTGCCACAATTGCAGTGTAATTATCATATGAGATTGTCGAACAAGGCGATTTTCAATGAGATTTCGAAGCTCCTCGCAACCAGCATCCTTTTCCTTTATTAGACGCATCGATCATTCTCGTTTAACGTCCCGGACATGTAATTTCCTGAGCACAGATTCGTTCGGAATGTATACCGACATTTGTCTTGAGACATTATCGCTTCTATTCCTCTTTCCCCTTTCATCCTTATATATCGAGTGTCCACTTTTAAATAATATATAGCGGCAAAGCCCGGAAATATAGAGTCGTGAGGAGGAAAGAGAAGGAATTTGAACATTTTTCCACTGCAATATTCCGCAGCCATTTAATATCGAAAATCTCGTGAGATTCTTTGAATTACTCGGCCGAATATTTTCATGAAAGTTTTTACCGAGTCGTGAGAATCAATTCTGCGGGATTTAAAAATAATCAAACGATCCTAAAACATACTTTTTCTCAATGACGAAAAGTAAAGAGGAACGTAATGAAAATTGTAAGAATAAAAAAATCTCTGAAAAACACTGTCGAATAAAAATCGTCCCGCTCGTCACTGACATTTTTTGCTCTAATAAAAACGATTACTCGCAAATGAAGATCGCTCGAGAATAATTGAAACGTCCAATCTCCAGCCGGACGTCTCGTGTTTTATGAAATGATGCTATTAGTCATATTTGCGTGAAAATACACGAGAAAAAAGCCACATCTGCTTATACGGTATAGCGAGTTTCAACAGGATGCTTAATGCGCAATAAAATCGCGTGTGAAAACGGGATGTCGACGAGTTGGCACGAGAAAAAAGCAGAAGGCGAAAAGCTGCATAAAACGTTATGTATGATATTGGTGGAATGTATGAGATATGTGCATGCTGCAATCTATGTCAAATCAACGAGCTTTTTCCTCCTCACGATTGCGGAATTTACTGGCGTGTTTTCGTCATTACACAGCACGATGGAAATAACTTGTGTAATTTTTTGTTTGTTTTATCTCACTTCGTAGTTGAGTTATAAATTACAAATGAAAAGAGAACGAAAAAAAAAGAAAAGTAGTCCGGTAAACAGAGAAATAGCGAAAGGTAGAAAGCTCGTTCTTTGGACATGGAATTCCACGAGCACGTAGTTCGCCCAGCATATATAAAAATATCGCGTACGTGGATGTCAAAAAATAAATGCTTTATCATCAGTTGGCAATTATAATTGATATTGATGCCAGTATTATCGGAGGCTTTTATCAGTTTGTCATTTTTTTGTTTTGTCTTTATTCGAGAATAGGATGAATGTGACGACATGTCGAAACTTCGGATAATCGATATATACCAATCTGTCTGTACAGTTGGTGAATGAAATCCATTTTTTTCTTCTCTCTGTCAAGAGCTCCATGTTGATTTTATTATGTCCATCAACTCGGTATCGGAAAATACCACAAAAGCGTTCATTGTGGGAAATCCGATTTTGTAATTGAATGCCAATAAAATTCGGCCATTTTTTTTCCCGCGTTGTTTTTATAGTGTGACAAAGATTTTTTGGAGCGAATCTGGACTATCAACGCGATCAAGTATTTTTTGGATTATTCAGGGAATTTTAATGATGAATTAATTTTTCTCGAAATTGTCTCGTGATTGCGTGACAACGAGATTACGATTCCGGTGCAATTGTCCAAATATCTACGAGACAACAATTTGTTCCTCCCTAGCTGCTCGGTATTATTCAAAGATAATGAAGTGAGAAGAAACGTCATAGCTTATGGCATCGCACGAGGGAGATATCTCGAGTATTTGAATAGGGGGAGGCTAAGTCGAGAAGAAGGGAAGAAAAAAGGAGGAAAGATGATGTTTATATTCACGAGGTCGTAGGTGTGTTATGTTCGCGAAGACGTGGTGGCGGCGGTGGCAGGGAGAGAGACCGGATAACTTGACGGACCGCGAGTGTCGGTTGATAAATGTCGAGCGTGCCGAGGAGCCAGAGATAGCAGCGAAGCACACACCAGCCAGCTAGAAAAGTCTTATCTTGTCTTGGTTGGATAGCCGCTCCACCGCCGCGAGGCTAGTTCATCCCGAGAGCCATCACTGCGAAACGAGTCCATGCAACCAGTCTATCTCTGTCTCGCGGGCTTTCCCCCTTAAATATATCTGCATAATCTTCTATATACATAAAGCCTTGCTATTTCCAGAGACTTCCAAAACGCCGAGCCTTTGCAAAACGAGATAGTTTCGCTTCGTGTCATTCTTATATTGGCTGCAGTTGCATTTTTCCAAAACGTTGTTTAGACTCGTATTTTTCTTGAAAATTCGGAGAATTCTTTTACGAGGACCGTGGCATCCCAGAAAATACAAGATTTTCTTATAATTAGGATCAATATCTTAATTACACGGCCGATGAGGGTTTGCTGTTTCGAAGAAAAGTTGAAAGTGGATACCAGAGATATAGGGAACGGTAAGGAAACAGAAAAAATGTCGAAGCAGTCGTTTTCTGAAATGAGCGGAAATTACAAGGGAAGATTTGAATTTCTTTAAACATCGCCGCATCCCGTTATCGCAAATTCCATCTTTAGAATTTATAACAAAGTTCGAAAACTACCTCGAGTAGTAAATCTTTGGGAAATCGAAATCTCGTACACTGATGGAAAAAAATTGCAAACGCGTAAAAACGGATGTAGCGAAGTTTCTTTCGTCGTTTCGCTTTTTTTTTTTTCTTCGTTTTTTATTTATTTTTCTACCGGAGGAGATGAGTGCGGCGGAAAGAGCGGAGGAGGAGGATCTGTGATGAAAAATAAGAATTTCAAATCCAATTTCCCGAGCCATATTTAAAACAGTACGCGGGCGGAGAACGTGGCCGACCAAAATGCGAGAGCGCGGCGACTAGGGCGAAACATAACTATACGACGACTTTCTCTCACCGGCGTTACTGGTATTCTGCAAACAAGTACCAACGACGATATAGTCCCACGTGTATGTGAGATTCGAGGGTGTATCAAACGCTCTAGCTTTTCTCGTGGGTTACTGCGTTACCGGAAAATGAATAATTGAAGGATTCGTCCAGGTACAGAGTGTGTGAGGGCGCGTGTATCTGGCGTGCCCTGTTTGTGTGAGCGAGCAATTTAGCATAACGGAATTTTGCCAGTCTCTTTGTTCCAAACGAAAAGATTTTCATATGCACTTAATGGCTGGAGGCTAAACAAAACGATGATTAAAGGAGAAAAAATAAAATAAAATTCGTCGATTTCCCGCGTTCGACGTTCGGATCAATCGTAACGCAACGAGCAATCACTGCAATATTCATTCATGCATACCATTCGAACGTTTTTTCTCTCCATTTTTCATTGGAAAATGTTCCCCACAGTATTTGAATAAGCAAACAACTAACCGCGTGGCGTTGGGTACACTGAATATCTTTTTTTTTTTTTCATCAATCCTTCGCTTTACATCGCACCAGCCATTAAGATACTTTCACGCTCTGCAGTGCTGAAAAATAAAAAAATAACTCATAGAAATCGTATCGCTCTTGAAAACATAATTGGTCCTCAAGCTTTCAATGCTCCACTGCACAACGGTCTCTGTGAACCAGACTTTTCTTTCACCAATCCTTCGAGGATCTCGATTCATCAATGTTAATATTTCCTTCAAGTAGATTTTTCGTGATTTTCAATGGAACGAACAAATTCACATTTTTTAATGGTGAAAAGTAGCTCGAAATTTTCTCGAATAAACAATTTGTGTTTGGATCAAAAAATTATCTGGATTTTTGGAATTTTTATTATTAATAGCCAACTGACCCAATTTCTCCATCGTTCGGATTATCGTTGTGACGAATGTTAATTAATTACCGATAAATCACGTCAATTGGGATGAATAAATCGTGATACGAAATAAAATGGAAAAAATAATGAAATTATAGGAAATAAACGATAAGAGACGAAAGCTCGAGATGAAAACTTGCAAATATTCGTCTTGGACTAAACTATAAAAGTGATAGAAGTGGCTAACGGTTAACTATTGATGAAATGGTGGGAAATTCGATCATACGATTTATCAAGTCGCTGGTGGTAAGCGCGCGTAGTGTGCGACAGCCCAGCAGTTTCCATGGTTACCAGCAATTTCGATTCGTCCCTCATCCCTCTTGAAGATATTGCTCAAGGATTGCTTGTCCTCGACCCCGCAAATTCAAACTATAACAGTTCTTGTCCTCGATTATGGCCTTGTTGAATGTAATTTATTGGTAAATAAGGAAATACGCATGACCAACTTACCCCCATACTCAGCAATGAGCTTTTTTCCGTTTCTCTAGAGTATTTACCGTCAAGAGCTCATTATAACTGCATTAATGTAGTCCAATAAGTCTCAGCAATAGCGAGGATGTTCATTGATCATTAGGCCATAATGAGCCATCGTCTCTTTTCCCCCATTTAACGTTCAATGTCTCAAAGTTTAATGAGCATCGGTGAAAACGTTCGTAACTCAGATAACTCTGCATGGAAAAATATCGTCGCAAGGATATCACAGGCGACGGGAACTGGCGTCAAAAAATTTCTCTTTTTTTTTAAATAAATCGTTTCGAGCGTGATTAACGAACATGGACATCGGCTAAAATAACGGGTATAACGAAAAAATTAAAATACACCACGAAATTGGAAACATTTCTGTTCCACCAATTTTTCATTCTTTAAAAATCAAATTACCCTCGTTCGGTGCTGCCTCCGAGCGTGATTAATGAGTATTGACATATAAAATGAAATTTTTCGAAAAAGAGTGAATAAATTGCCGAGTCCGAGTAAAACTTGACGGTTCACCATCGCTTCCCATTCGTGCGAGTTTTTTCCTCTTTTCTTTCATTTTTAATGAAAACTCTTCTCTGTAGGTTATAACAATTTTTTATCGAGTTCTGATAAAAAATTTATTGTGCTCCACGGTAAATATTTCGATAACGGAATTCGGAGGGATGAGACGAACCAAAAATAATGAGAATTCAGAAAATTAATAAACAGATTCTTCGCACGTACTAAAAACAAGTTTTTACCGACGGACGAAAATTCGAATAATCGTCTCGGACAAGAAAACGTTTAAATTCTTTATAGTTTCATCGATGCGTAAATATAACTTTCGTAACCACAGGAACTCGACGGTTGGCAGAATTATATTGTTCAAAACTCATGGCCTCTCGTGGTCCCTTATAATCGAGTGCTCGGCTGCAGTTTCATCGGGAAATCGAGAGAGCGACGCAAACCGATATTAAGAGCGTTGCACGTTTGGTATATTAATAGAGACACATTATAACATTATGAGAGAATTAGATTTTCTGATCTCAGCAACGTATTCCATTTTACTCGTGTACGTCGAGAAGCGATGAATAAACGTCGTGAGGGGTGTCCCTGAAATCGATACGTGCACTGGCACAAGCTTTGGCAAGCTTTTGTCAGCGTGTTTGCTGTGTATAGGGAGAGTTCGCTACACGCTTATACCGCTCGTTATCCACACGTTCAATTGTCGTAGTTTATCCACAGATAAAGCCCATTCGGCCTAAATGCATGCATGGGGATGCAATGGATATTGTGTTTCACAAATTCATGCGATTCGAGTATCTTCTATGCAGTTTAAACACGAACGTATTTACCATAATAAAACGACTCGCGGAGATATTTCGGCGAGTGCGCCAAATTCCATTTTATCAAAAGGCCTAAAAAGGAGCAGCGTGTCCGCAAAGACTTTACCGAGAGCTTTTACCATTAATATCTCATTTCATTAAATTATTTTGGGACGCGTATGATCGCACGAGAGTGCACTTAAAATATCGATTCCCGAGTAACCGCATTATTTGACGACTTCTCTCAATTTTTTCAAACATTATTTGCTAACCATATAGAATCTGCTCCGAGTGTTTTATGAAACCGCGACTCTTATCAGAAGTTCCTCTTTTTCTTATTTTTTTGTGTGCGAGCATTCTCTCGTCCTCGCGGGGCTCTGCATCGACGAAACGAAAGCAGATTTTTCTCGAGAAGTATTGTGACACAATATACTTCACCACGTTCATTTTGAATGTATCCAAGAAAGAAAAAAGGCCGAGCTTTCCTCCTGATACCATGTCGGAAATCGATTTATTTGTCTGAATAACGAAATGCTCGCATTTGTCAACGGATCACCGCTTGAATTTTCCATGAATATTTTTGACAAGCACACTCTCGGAATAAAAGAACATGCATGCACTTTTTATGTACCAGGCACAATAATAATATACATAAGTGGATTATATCCAAAGTTCTACGAGAGGAAACATACGAATGAAAAGCATTGCGGATTATGTTTTCCGAAAAAACACAACTATATCAAAAATTTATGTACATTCCGTCTATGGTGTGTGTGTTTGGTAATAGGATCACAGCTGCATTTTGTGTTCCATCTAGATCGATTGCAGGTATTCTCTGCCGCGTGTACAAGAGCGCTTACCTTAAGCGCACGTTTTGTTGCACAAATTTGACAAATTGCTCGGTCGGTAAATTCTTTGCATAAAAAACTTGCATCTTGCTTTATTCATAACACTTTACACGATACTCTGTTAGCTCTCTGTGTCGTTCTAAAAATTCGGAGCAGCTTTTTTGTATAATTTTTTAAAGCTCTTTATTTTTGACTGAAGGAAGCTCGAGTGAAAAAAAGTCGGTGATTTTGCATTTTCGATCTAATGTTGAATTTGTTTAAACAAATGATTTTTATTAATTACGCCGGAGTCATTAATTCTGGACCGAAAAATGTAATTTTTTTTTTTAAATTGCAACGAACTCGATCGAAGAAACAACTGAATTATCTTTTTTTTCGAAAAAAAATGAAAGTGATTGAAAAATTTGAATTAAGACCGTTGGTATTAGAATTACCATTCAGAATTCAATAAAATTTGGCACAGTTGTAGATTATGACAAGACAAAGATCAAGTCCAATTTTCAGGAGGCTACAGAGAAACAGAAAAAAGTTATTCGCATTGGTAATTTCACGAATTTAACATCGATTTCATAAATTTTATTGTATTTCACAACGAACACTGTGATTTCTCCTAAAAATTGATAAGAACTCATTGCAAAAAACAATGAAAACTGAGATTTATCATAAAACTCAATGCTAAATGTATATATGGAACTACCAATGCGAATATCTTTTTTCTGGTTCTCTGTAGCTCTTGAAAAATTGACTGCATCTTTTTTCAACCATAATCTACTAATGCACCAAATTATATTAAATTCTAAAAGGTAATTCTAAAACCGACAGTCCTGTGTACCTTAAAATGAAAGGTAAATTTTGACAATCGCGGTTTTTGTTAAAAATGGTTTCAAATTTTTTTCTGATAATTATTATTGTCGAAAAAAGGTATCCCGTACAAAATTAAGGATGAGGAGGACTGTCAATCCCATAAAACTCCATGAAAACCCCATAAATTTTGTGAATATTTACTAAATAAATACGTAAGTAAAAAAAAAATGGTAAATATTTACGCGATTGTAAATATTTACCAAATGAGAATTGACAGAATTTTTTTTTTAACAAAGAGACACAATTTGAAATATTGATTTTACGTGATATTTGGAAAAGTGAGAAATAAACCATGAAGTTTGCATCAACGTGCTATCGGAGGTTTAATTAACAATCAGACGAGCATATTTAAAAGATAATAGAATTTTGCCTGATGAATTTGAAATATCTTTTGAGTGTTTACCGCACTCGAGTGAATAACTAAAACTTTTATTCAAATTGATACAATTTTACCGTCTAATTGACTCACGTTGCGATTGAATTACCATAAAATTAGAGATTGTTAGCTAAAACGATGTTACTGTTATCGTGAAACTGTAAAAACAGAATTATTTTCAACTCGATTACCGGTCGAATTACTCAGCGGGTAAAACAGCTGCTAGTTGGGTTGTCGAAAGATTTCTAACATATCGATAGTGCAGGGATAAGTGATGCGGGTTCTGAGAGCTTGTGATTCGCGGAGAGTCCGTCGAAGATGCCGCTGGAATCGCTCCATCTTCATTACAACATGGCCGCCCAGTGGCTCCTACTGTCAAGGATATTTTCCTCCGAGTTTCGGAAAGATTAAAACATTTGTAATAAAGTTTGAGCTCATGCAGAGAGTCTGATAAGTCGCGTGAGTTGTGTAGCTCGTGAAGCAGGGGGTGTAAAGTGTAGAAAACTGTTAAACGAGATGAGAGGAAACTCGTGAGAATAGCCGTTTAACGCGTACGTTTTGCGGCCAATAAAAGCTTCGGCAGAAAGAGGGGTGAGTACCGAGTGTCATTTGGCGTTGTCCGATTCCGCTTGGACTAGTGTGTGCGTGTGTTTTCGTCCTCGTGTGTGTCCCTGCTAAATACCGCCCCGAGATATGACAGTTTATTTCCCGTCAAAGCTGCGTGAGTTTCGCTCAACTACGAAAAAGCAATTTTATTTTTTCGTCTCTCATGCGGCTTCGCCAAGCGAGTGTTCCTGCTATTTTGTTCCTTTCTTTTTCACCGTGTGAATTTAACGCTTTGCGACAGGCTTCTCTTTCGATCGAATCTCATGCTAATGCGGCCGAACGAGAGTTCGCGTCACAGAGAAACACACGCACCTACTTTTTCCATTCGACCGAATAATATCCGCGTTTTTATCAACGAGCATTCGATCGCCTACTAAATTTTCAGCGGATTTCTCTCATTCATCCGTCCATACGAGTCTTCGATTCCCATTTGGCGATTCTGTGTTTTGACATATCGAACGTGACTACCTTGCAGCATCAATGTTTTTGCTTTCTCTCTAACGTTATTGGTTATTCGCCTACCGTCCTCCCTCTCCTCTCTCTTCTGGAGTACTCCCACATTTTCTCCGGCATCTCGCCGCTCTCTACACCGTATATATATTCACAACACATATACTTGTGCGTCGCCGTGTTCTCGCGCGACTCTCACAGACAAATTTATCCGCGAAAGAAGGCCGAGTGACCCTTATATCCAAGAGCGAATCTATGCTCCCTTTTTTCTCTTTCTTTCTTTTTGTATTCTTTCCTCAGCCATAACTCAAAGCCCTGACGTAACGAATCGAATGCCATAAATGTTGCCGCCGCGATACACTATTTTCTTTTCGAACGTGTCACCTCCACACATGGACGTCGTAACCTCGTACCTGTGAGAGTTTCTCGTTCTCCGAGATTCCTCGCTTCGTACGCGGGAAATAAATGTTGGCGCATCGTCTTGTTGTCTCGTATATACATAACGAGACGAGATCGCTGCACCCTTCCCATAACCTCGTGCATTTTTATATTTATATATATCCCTGTCTTTCCTCATCGATATATAAACCTGTGGATAATCCTATGGGTGTGTATTCGTGTGGGCGTGCTAATGTGTACGTTTTGTATATACAAGCTCGACGACTTATGACTCTGAACGAGAGCGAGAGAGACCGAGAGATCAGAGATGCTAACGATTCATTAGGGAGCAACGCATATACATGGAGCTTCGCGTACATTAGACTGAAAAGAAAATTTTGTTGAAAAAGATCGATATTTTGTTGGATACGTTTGACTAAACTTTTTTTTGAAAAATCACCAAAATTTTGTCATTCCAGCAAGAAATATTCCAGAAAGTCTCTTCGAAAAGCAAATCTTTGTCATTCCAATCGTAAATTTTACTGACACTTTCGTTAGAAATGAAAAATATTGTCAAAGTAAGGAAAATTTTTAAATTATCCAAAAATATTTAGTTTACCGTGTTCAACAAAATATCGACGATTTTTAACAAAATTTCATTTTCGGTGTACCAACCGCGAATATTTATCCCTTCAGGGTGGAACATTTTTTTTCATTATTTCTGAACATTCCTATTTTTGTTCAATAAATATTTTTTTTCTGCATTCAGAAATTTTCGTATGAAATTTATTTGCATCAAATTTAATCTCGTTTAACATTTGTTTTTTTTTTCTTCTTTTACAGAGGCACGGTGGGACGAGGAACCATTCTTAGAAATATTTTCAGGTATGTACGATCGCAAATTCAAAACAACTTTTTAATTAATTAACATTTTCATTTAAATGACTTTTCTCTGATCGAGTTTACGAACGTGAAATTCTTGCTCTCGTGCTAAAAATCAAATTAATCCGTCTCGGAGTTTTCTCCCTTCAAAATTCCACGGAAAATCCACACAATTGAACGCTTCGCGAATTTTCGAAGAGTTAAAATAAAATAAAACAATGCAAATGTAAACTCGTGCAGAAACTCTCAATTGGGTTACTTTTCAATATTCAACGATTTTCGAAAATAACGAATGTAATGATAAATACCCTTTTCACCAGATTTCAAAGAAATAAAAAATATTTTTCGATAAGGAAACTCGTCGCGTGTGTTTCAAACAGGAGCTGAGACAAAAAAACATTTCTGACTCAAACTTTGATCAAGTGCTCCATTTTTTTTCGTATTTTTTACTCCAAAAATCTTGGATTCGAAAAAAAAAAAAAAAACATTTTTTTACAGTAAAAAAAAAATGACGAGACTAGCAATCGTGGAAAAAAATTCACAAATACCAAAAAGTACAGGAATTTATGAAAATTCGGAAATTTTGAGATCGCGGCTGGTTGTTACGAAGAAAAATCGATCAACGCATTATTGAGATTTCCTAATAAGTCATTACGCGATGGAGTTGCGTCGAATTTCACGATTAGAACATTTTCGGCGCAAAAAATAGAGCTTCTGAGTAAAACGAGCGACGGAGTCAACTTTTCGGTGCGTTCGAGCGATGCGATCTTCAGTATCGCGAGAGGTAAGGGTTCGTTTCGAAGGGTGTGTGGCTCTTCTTTACCGACGTATGAAAATCGTTCGTGTCGTTATCGCACTTTGGTACGTTTTCCGGGGGAATGATAATTTACCATTTACCATCGGGGCGGGTTAGATTTTCGAGTCCCTCGGTCGAGTTTCCAGCCCTCCCAGGAGAAGAGTTCGCGGCCACTGGTAACGGTTGAACGCTCCGATCGTGCTACCCTTAGTTTTGGCCAGCTGGAGCTTGCAGTCCCGTTTCCAAGTCGCGGCAACTCGACGCAGTTATATAGAGACGACGATAATGAAGTAATTAGGAGAGCGAGGATTCATAGATGAAAAAAAAAGAAAATAGGGTCGAAGGGAAACAAATTATTGCGAAAATTCGAATATTTTTGTATGTTTACATTTTTGAAAACAAAGTCTCGATCCTTCGCCGAAAGTTGCCGAAAACTGGGTCCCCGGATTCTGGAAAAAAGTGAACAGGCTAACGATCATTTTGGTTCGAAATTATGCAAATTTTGCAGGATTTTTTAACGCTAGGAATTTCAAGACTTACCAAATTGTCTAGACAGATCGATCGACCGTAGTTTTAACGTTCATAATTCGGTTTTATCATTTTTTTCTCTCTCTCTCTCTCTCTCTCTCTCTCTCTCTCTCTCTCTCTCTCTGCCGATCTGTGTGACTTGAATCACGCACCTGAAATAGTACGAAAAATAACTACTCGATCGAGACGGCATCAAATCCGCCGAAGAGCAAAGCCAGGAACGTTCAATTAATGGATTGAGATCGGGAATCAATTAGAACAACGAGACTGATTGATGAATTGTTTCAAATTTGGAAAGCCTCGGAGCAAAATAAAAAATTTCTATATATTAAGGTATTACTATCACAAAAAGACTTTTTTTAGGGTTCTTTTGAAATTTTGTATAAACGTTCTTGGCACCAAAGCTAACAGTTTTCTCCTCAGAAGAAAAATTTTCTGACGTTTAGAATTTAAGATATTTAATTTCCCATTTTTTATTTTCCCCATCTAAACGCGTGTAAATTGAAGTCACGTATCGTTAAAAAGTTGCGAGAAAAAAAAACAAAAGAAACGCGACTTCAATTTACACGCGTTTAGATGGGAAAAATAAAAAATGGCAAATTAAATATCTTAAATTCTAAACGTCAGAAAATTTTTCTTCAGAGGAGAAAACTGTTAGTTTTGGTGCCACGAACGTTTATACAAAATTTTGAAAGAATCCTAAATAAAGTGTGATGGTAATACGTTAATCGGTAACCGCGTTCGAAAAAATGTTTCGAACATCGAATTGAAACGAAATCGATCGAAATTAAAATGTTTCAGTTTTATTTTCGTCATGGTACGGGAAATTGCACTTCACAATCAATCTCCAAAATATTTCCGTATATTTTTGCGTTTCTGATACTCATTGACACGGATAAATCATTGACCTAAGATCCATGGGCAACGTAGAAAGCGACGAATCATCTTGCAATATTAATTCGAACGTTCCAATCGAGACTTCCGCGCCATTTTTCGACGAATCCCTCATCGTCGATCGCAAAGGCTCCGGAAAATCTGTGAACCCAAAAAAAAAGGAAGCGATATTGAATAACGTTATTTCCGGTTTGGTACGATGGGGAAAATTGAATTTATGGTTTTTATGACGTTGAAAAAAATTGGGTGAAAATGAATGCTGACGAATTCACGTGACCCTTGCCACGACATTTGCGTATCGCATTTTTACTCAACGTCATGATTTTCCTGTACTATTGTCGACGAGGTTCACTGATAATTCATGACGCAAAGCTCGGATTGAAACTGAGAACGGAAAGTTAATAGGAATATGGAAATTGATGAAACACATGATTCTGAGTTTTGATAGCCAGGAGCATTCGCCTGTAGGATAAAATATCGAGTTTCTATTTGCCGAGTGCATAGAAAAAACGTTCCAATATGTTTTCCTGTGATTCGTGAGCAATTTCCGACAAAAAAAAGTTTGTTACACCGAATTTTTTCTTTTGACTTCAATATCATTGGAAAAGAAGAAAAAACGAAAAAGAAGAAGAAAAAAATTGTTGCGATAGGATTCGGCAGAAAATTGGAAATTGGACGAATAAAAGGAAAAAAAACGAAGACTCTCAATGTCAGTATTTACAGGCAAGTCACAGTGATCGAAAGGAATCTCGCTAGAATTTTTCCCTCAGAAAAATTTCCAAAATACATTATTTTTTCGTATAAGTGATAAAAATATTAATCACTCCGTTTTAGCACGTCGTTAAAGCTGCCGATAAATTTGAAAAAAAAAAAAAAAAACACAAAGATCATACGAATGATAATAATTGACGAACTTGTTCGAGGAATAAACACAATAAAGGGTAAAAAGCAGAGTGTGAGTGGAAGAGGGAGAGGATGAGAGGCTCGAGTCGCGTGTGCGTGATGTATACACGCAACGGTATATTTTCATCGAGCACGGCATATTGAGTACGTGAACCGCGAAAGGGGGGAGGCGGCGTGCATATGGACGAATACAAATATACTACTTACCGTACGTGCTGTACGAGGGGGAGGGGGTTAGAACGATAATTGCACATCGACTGTTACGTGGCGGGGTAGCTCGGGCGTTTCTTCGAGTTGTGCTCGGTAACGAGAATCACCTTATTGCTGTTCGCTTTTAACGCGAATATGGCATACATTATTATGTCGAGAGTATAAATTTCTATATAGAACGAGCCACAAGTTGTGGCGGAGGATAAAACGCACGCAGACATCAATGGGGAGTGAACCAAGCACAGCAGAACGTTTGACCCACACCGAGGCATTGCTACGAATCAGCAATATCACGTTACGTGCATGTAGACTCGCGTGAGTCTGTGTGCAAACGGTTGATGCGTGTGTGTGAGAGAGTATGGAGAAGAAATAATGAATGTTGGAGCGATCACGTTTCTGGAGAGATGTCGCGTGTCTTATTTTTGATTAAAATCTTTTCTCCTAGTGAAAAACATATTTATCATTGTCGGTGTCAGTGTTATTATTGTCTTTTGAATGTTGATGCTTACTCCCTCGTAAATTTGAGACTGTACTTCGCGACGGTTTCTTGACGATCGGAAACCTTCCTCGACAAGTTTCAAGCGGGCCGCAATCTCGTTCGAGTTCCTGCTGGATATATAGCAACGAACAAGTCGGCCTGTGCAACCGCTAATTACCAGAGTTTCACGAATTGAGGAAATCGTCTAATTAAGATAGTAAAGGCCGGTGGCACGAGCGCCTCTCCCCCTGCTCTTCGTCTCTCCCTCCCTCCCTGCCTCGATGTACTCCACCGTGTTCTCCTCGAGTCTTCTCAACCCTCTTCCAACGTCATAGTTAATATCCGTCTAACTCAACGACTAATTAAATTTATTCGTTGCCAAGACCTCTCGCGATTGCGATACAAATACATCTGTAAATGCGAGCTCGCGCCATATCGCATTGATAATTTCGCCGGAGACTCGTCGCAGATTGGAGCCTCCTTCGTTCGGGCTTTTGCAACGAATTCATTATCAATCTCCTGATTCGCCACTCCACTTCGTGTCCAAAGATTTTCTTCAAGCTTTGATTCCCTAATGGCTCTCGTTCGACGAATCATCGATGTTTCCTGCTTTTCTCTGTTAATTGAAATACCACTTTGAGCTCGGATCAATTGTCGATTGGCTATTACTGCGGTTACCAAGTTATGGAGGCACGAAAAGGGATGAAGGGAGAGCTAGGGAGAGATTTGATTGATTATTCCCGTTGCGGAACGATGTTTGTATTTATTTGGAATTGTGGCGAGTTACCGTTCACGGTTTTCATGAAATTTCGTGGAAATTTTTTCTTTCAAAAAATATTTCCATGGCGAGGCGCTTTATTATTTTGTGAGGATCGATGGAAATGTTTGAACCCTTGTCCAAATTTTCATGAATAATCTCATCAAATACAAACCAATGAATTGTTCGTAAAAATACGATTTTTACGTTCGAACTCTTTCTCCTGCTTTGAAAAAATCTACTCGTTCATTTGGAAAATATTCTAACGACCAATTAGCAAATGAACGAATATTTCTTCATCAGTAAAATTCATTAGACTAGTCATACGAATATTTCATTTTCGACGTTTTTGAATCCAAGTTTTTTTCTTCTTCAATGAAAATACACGAATGTGAAGATGTTAATTATGAATATTGAATCATGCAGCGGTCGATGCGGTGAGAGCGAGTAGCGGGGCAAAATAATTATTCGAAACTCAAAGTACATGGATGGAAAATGAAGTTGTGCATAAATGTGACGTATATATTCGAGTAAAAACAAAAAATTACATTTTTTTGCCCAATTTCATTTTATTCCAAGATTTTCCATTAAAAAAAAAAAAAACTTGTTTTTTCGATTATTCCTCAATTTTTTGAAATTTAAATAATCAAATGATAAAAGTTATTTTGCTGGAGCTTGAAATTCTCAAAAATTCTTCGATAATCTCGATTTTTATACCAATTAAAATTTTTATCATTAATCAAAGCTATTGCCGCTGATTTGGTTTTGATTTTTTGCTGTACATTCGACCAGGAGCTTCGAAATATCCAGGACGAATTTTCGCAAAAGGTTTATTTGCGTGCACTCGAAGGAACTGACAGAGAGTGAGGATGCACGTTATATAGAAAGTAGAATATGTAGCAGTTCGATTTCTTCTCGATATATATAGGTATAACGTGCTGTAACTGTTGAGAAGGGATGAGCGATGCCAGGTTTATGTATATAGACATAAAGCTTTGGGGAGAGATATATATGAAGTCTTGTGACGATTTAATATAGTATTTTGAGACCTTAGAACGGACCATAAATCTCTGGGATTTTCTCGAGTTACACGAGCCATCTTACTGACGGAACATCATTTAATCCGGGATCCATAATTCTCAGAGAAGCTTCTGTGAACGGAGGATCCGCTTTGACTAGCAGCGCGTAGAGCTTCGGCATATACAAACAAATTTGTCATTGAAATAGATCGCAGGAACTTGTTTCTTGAGTTTTCCTTCCACACAGGTGCGTTTCTTTTTTCTGTTTTTTATGAGAAAAAGACTTGAAGTACGCGGTTAACAGTAATCGTGTTTGATCGTCAAACTATCGGTGTGTACTCGAATGATTTTGCCGGAAGTCACAAGAGGGATGATGGTGCTCTTGTGCGAGCGTAATGTGTGTTCGGCATAAGGGCGATGGAAGAAGAGGGAGAGAGAGCGAGGGATGAGATACGAATAAAAGGTAAGGAAAAAGGAAGAGAGAGAGAGAGGCGTAGAATGGCGTGATCGAAATGACTCTTAAGCCGCAGTGGCAACGACCACGCCAGCGAGCTCGTTTATTTTTTTTTATTTTTTTTCTTTCAAGCGAGTCCAAGCCTCGCGTCACGCGTTTACTTTTATTCGCTCGGCGTTCTCCGATTACGAGCAGCGTATCTGTGTACACGCAGGTCGTACTGCTAATGCTCGTGTAGATTTCTCGGAAGTGACGCGATTTCCCTCCGCCATCATCCCCCCTGCTGCTGCTGCTGCTGCTGCTGCTACGTCAATGTGTATTTGGGGGCGTGTTATTATCGCTGTGTTCCGTGTCTCAACCATTATGGAGTGAGAAATTTTTTTTTTTTACTCCTTTTGGTCCACTGGATTCTCGTACGTAGACATGGGTCTACGTGACCCATAGTCCAGAGTCCACACAGTCGCGAAATAATTCGTAATACGGAGAACTCTGACTTTTTATTAATTATTGGACATCGCGTTAGGTTGGCGGTTGAGCAGAGTCCAGAATAAGCGATACCACAGCAATCAATGTGCATCAAATATATTCCAGCAGAACGTATAAAATATCCAGATAAAAAAGAGCTCCAATGGAATTAAAATTTCGTCGAATTTTTACGTATTGATAATATTTTTTACGAATCCTGCTGCAATTTATTCATGCGTCGAGAAGGGAGAAGTGAGAGTTTTGTAGGGGGAAGGAGAAAAATCGATTATTCGCAACCGAATAACTCGACGATTCCCTCGGAGCTATTTCGATTTACGGAACAATACCGAATTAGTAACTTCCTATTGGCAGAATGGAGCATCCCACTTTACCAATCGTTCCGATGTTTTTTTACGCTACTCAGCTGTCAGAATTTCCGTTGGTGATTCAACCTCTCAATCAACAAAAGAATCTGTAAAAAACTGCCGTTGTTTTTGTACACTCGAGGCTAAAAACATTTGGTTGAATCTTGACGCGTGAAACGAGTGAACGATGACGCGTGACCTTTTGACAATACGACGCTGCAAGCTCTCGGTGTTTTTTAATATGTAGTTGGTAAAATATGTTTGACTGCCAGTTCATTTGAGCGTTTTTTCTCCTTTGTGACGTTTATCACAAGAAATTGCATAATTTTGACGACACAAGTCGTTTGTTGGGCTCTTGGACTGGCCATTACAGTCGTCGCGCGTCGGAAAAAGTCTTTTATCATCTCCGACGGAGTACATAACGCTACGGGATGTAGCCCACGATGGGCCCGAGAGAAGGCTTCTTTTCATACGCAATTCTACCGTCCTCCATGAGGTCTCTATACGTTCTACCTTTATGATGTACGTGTGAATACACATGAACGGAGACCAAGAGCCAAGTAATATTCGTGTGCGTTTGTTGAACCGGTGGAACGAGTACGAAATAGCCACGACCGCTGAGCACCCCTCCGAGTTGGCTTTATATTCTTGCGCCCTCTTGAGGCGTGACGTCATCTTTGAAATACGTGAGATGCGTCTAGGATCGCTGCTCTCTCTTTGCTCGCTCAGCAACCGGATAAAAAGAGGCATTCGGTTCGAACCAAGCTTCTATCCCCACGATCCTCCTCTCCCATATTTCCCCTTTCCAATTTTTCTATACCAGAGACTCTTCTCTCTCTATACACACATATTCGACTTATGTATACCCGCTGCGTGCATACATAAGCCGAATCGTATAGTGACCTCATATAAATCCATGCTGATCGACCGATTCTTTGCAAAACGCACATTACATCTTACGAAACCGACTGAAATTTTTATCGCAGCCTTGAGCTTCTTTATCCTCTAAAAAAAAAAGCTCCACGATATTTAAGGCACTCAATTTTTTCTATAAACGAGTATTTCTTCAGTTACCAATAAACATAGAACCAGCGGTCGGCCATGTTTAGATTCTCGAGGAAACTGCAAGCGATTGCGGATGAAAACCGATCGAAAAGACGATTTAAAAGTTGCACTAAAAAACACGTGCGACTAGAGCGACTGTTGAGAATCCTTTCGAAGATGCATAATCGTGATACCAATACGTATCATCCAATTAGCAATACGATATCCTCGTTGCAACTTCCCGTCGTTCCGTTTGGTCGTATTGCTGTTGTTTCGTCGTGTACTGTTTAGTTTCTCCGATCGAGAAAACTGTCGTAGCCATGAAAGTTGTACCTGTCATGGCAATATAGTCGATCGTGGCATTGGATACTGCATACACGGAGAGCAAATAACATCAAACATTACCCTGGCATTATAATTTCCTGGAAGCATGACGTCCCTCCTGAGGGGTTTTGACAAATACATAGTAATTTTTCGTTCACATTCTATTGAAAATAGCAGAAACTCTTTTCGAACAATTCTTACATTTTCATCCAATTTCAGATGAAAAGTTACTATGTATTTGCTAAAATCTCTCAGGGGAACGATACGGTACCAGGAAAAGTATTTTAGCAAATACACAATAATTTTTCATCCACATTTTATTAAAAATTGCAGAAACTTTTTTCGAACAATTTTTACATTTTCACCCAATTTCAAGTGAAAAATTAGTACAGTGTATTTGCTAAAATCTCTCAGGGGAACGATACGGTACCAGGGAAAAGATTTTAGCAAATACACAATAATTTTTCATTCACATTTCATTGAAAATAGCATTTTCGACAAATTTTTACATTTTCATCCAATTTCAGATGAAAAATTACGATGTAATTATTAAAATCTCTCAGAGGAACGATAAGTTTGATATTATTTTCTCTTCCCGTACCTACTGCAACGAACCAAGATAATAATCAATGAATATCATTGAATACTCGTCAGACTGCGAAACCTTGCAGCTTTGCTGCACTGAGCAAGAAAAGTTGTTGAACCAACAAAATTTCCGCTGAATCACCAAATTTTTCGAAAAAAAAAGACTTTTTGTTCATTTGACAAAGATTGCATCGTTTTGTTCCATACACCGTGTTGACAATAATTATTGAGAATCAAAAAGCGACATTTTGATTGAAAGAATCTCAATTTTTTAAAAGTACAAAGCGAGGAAGGAAGTTGCATATAATACTCGAACCAGAAAAATAATGGATATCAATATCGCAGGTGACGTCGCGGCGCTCGCTTGTGAACTTGTTAAGCTTTACAGATTGTGTTCCGAAAGCTCTCGAGCGAGTAAATCACGCAAGTTTCCGTCATTGAGTAGAGTCTTGTGGTAGGATATATTTCACGCTTGTGGCATTCGGTGTGCCATGCGAAAACCCAGTTGCCGTTGAATTCTCAAATCGCATTTGGTTTCCTCTCCAGAGTTTATAGATATTTTGATAAATATTGCATGATCCTCACGCGGTTACTCATGGTGTTTCGATCGATAGCGAGATGTTGGCTCGGGGTTTGTCTTTGGATTAATCAGGAGGAAAAACTTATCCAGAACTTCGAGACAGCGCCCTTTTTTGGTCGAGCGTTTTGAATACGTGTCGGAGGTCATTGCGATGCATTAATGAACGGGGTGTCCGAGCGCGCTGGGGCCGATGGATGATGAAGTAAACTTTTCCTCCGCCTTTCCATAAATTCCGCAACTGCTTTATATTCATTTTTCGACCTCTGACATCGAGCGTGGTATCGCGTCTTCCCCTCATCATTCTCTGTTGCTCGGAGCTAGAGACACCTTTTCATTTTTCAATACACGCGGATGGCTGACGTCGAAAAAGCAAGTTGCGCGATCCTTGGCTCGAAGAAACACGCGGACTGGTTACAGAGAAGGGCGCGATGCTGAAGAAGATCGTGTGTTTTTCAAATGGAACTAATATTCGCTAGCTTTAAGGGGCTACGGCTCATGGCACACGAAACAAATTTAAAAGTAAGCTGTTTATCGATATATATTTATATTCGACGTGAGCTCGTGATTTTTCCTCTGTTCAGAAGTTGAAGCTTGCATCAGATTTTTCAATCGAAAAAGTGACGCTCGATATTGTTTTGTTTTTCTTGTATCGCTCATCGTGCAATTTAAATTTTCACACCTGATAGCTCAGCTTTAACGTGTTACTATCACAAAACGACTTTATTTTAGGGTTCTTTCAAAATTTTGTATAAACGTTCTTGGCACCAAAACTAACAGTTTTCTCCTATGAAGAAAATTTTTCTGATGTTTAGAATTTGAGATATTTAATGTTCCATTTTTTATTTTTTCTATATCTAAACGCGTGTAAATTGAAGTCGCGTTTCTTTTGGTTTTTTTTTCTTGTATCTTTTTAACGGAACGTGACTGCTCGTCAAGCCTGCGCTCGTCTGTGTTAACTAAAGTGGATAAATAATTGAAACATATCCGCTAACACACATTGTACATGATCGTTGACAGAACGTCTAAAGTCTAGACTCGCGCTGTTGCTTTTGATCGAGTTATCAAATATAAAGCCCGATTTCGTCAAATACGCGGGAGCTCATCGCGTCGCATACGTGAGGCAAGTTTAACAGAACTAACGTCAGAGTAATGTATGCGCGTCTCTGCAAACAGTTTGGCAGACGTGCGCACTACTATCCCTTTCGTAAAAGCCTTTTCCCTACGAGCAACTGCAACAAGCATCGAAACGTCTCTCGTCGTCGTTCTTACGTCGCGCACGGTCTGAGCGAAGGTTGGAATGTTCGCTTACGTCTAAAATTCACTTTTGCGAGCGTTGAAACTCCGTGACACCGTGCATTACGGTATACTGTATCAAGCTCGTTTCCTTCTGTCCCTCGCTATATTTCTACTCGCGCCTCTCCAGCAATTCCATTCGCAGCAGAGTATCATCACCGACCGATTTCGAGTAGCTCGCTTGTTCTTTTAAGCTCGAGGTGTGTAGTTTCAATTGAAGCTTCGCATTTCCTTGAACCTCGTTGTCTGCTGTATACACGACCCGATGGCGCGGGCTATGTTTGGGAACGTTAGACGATTTGTTATATGAAGAAACCCTCGGCGATCACAATGTGGTTGTTGTGAATCTAACTGAGAATTGTTGCTGCTCCTTTCATTACCGACTATTAATTACTCCTGCGGAGCAAGCACCACGAAACGAGCAAGCAGTAGAGCTCTTTGACGTTGCCTGATTCATTAGACACGAAATAGGAGACTCAAGTGTTGTTCGAGCTTGAAAATTCGTTTGAAAGACACAATTCTGTATGGAAATTAATTTGTTGATGCGAGAGTGCTCAGCGGACTCGAGTATTATCCTGCTGTCTCGTCTGGATGAGTCTGGACCGACAGAAAGACAAGAGGAAAGATAGAGAGCCACCATTTCTCGAATAATGCGATGAGGCACACAGGGGTCAAACACGCAATTGTCCTGATTGACATAGTGAAGTAGTTCACGATGTACCGAGTGATGCTCCGTAATCGATGACTAAAACCAAAGTTTTCTCCGTCGCCGAGTTTGATACTTGAAACAGATGGGAAACATCGAAATTATTCAAACGGGTTAGTTTCAGTGTGTGATAGCTGTTCACGAAAAGTTGCTCTCTCTCTCTCTCTCTCTCTCTCTCTGTGGCTAGAATATTTAATAATTTCAACCCCAGAGGCTGACTTCGGTATTTCTCTTTATGAAAGATTTGTTAGTCCAAAGGTAGAGTTCACAGCGACGACCTAACGTGCTCTCCACCAATATATTCCGCTCAAGACTCTGCGAAATGTCACCAAGGATAATTGATAACACGGAGTAGACGCGAATTGTCCGGTTGCTCTGACGGTTTTACTTATATTATACCCTCGTCTTGGTCTGTCACAAATAGTTTATAGTACGTTAGGCATTTATATATACGACCCGACAAATATATCGATAGTTTGTATGGCGACGATCGCGGTGTCTCTTGTCAACGAAACGAAACGTATGTGAGTGGCTGGTGACTCCCATATTTTAAACGTTATTCATTAGGAGGCTTTACTTGTCTTTCAAGGAATCTCTTTCGCGATATATTCCGCATGGACTCGACTGTCCGGTACAGAAATAGACAAGCCTAGAAAAACGTAGCACAATCTGTGTTATTCATTGCGTTGTCGACGCGCCGGTCCATCCGCCTTGTTGGCTCTTGTCATTTAGAAACACAACGCTCGCGTGTGCATGCGAATCGATGTACAACCCACACTTACGAGAACACGGACGAGAATTTCGAGAGTTTAAATTTGCAGGTGCGAGTGACGTTTCTGTACGAATTCTTCTCGCAGATAAACCAATGCAATCAATTCTTTATTCTCCATGAAAATACATCGTGAACTTTTGACCCGGCTCCTCCGGTAGCTGAGGTGTCTTTTCGTGTATTTTATGAATTTATCCTCATTCGCTGTTAATGTAATTTTGGCCTCAACCCTATCGTTCGGCTCTCGGAAGTTGAGTAAAAAAAATTATTCGAGTCGAATTAATTTTAGAATTTCGATGCTTTTCTGATAGTTTTTTCACTCGGTTGCCTCTTCGGCTCGCGAGACACGCGTGTGTCTCCCTGATATGAGCGAACGAGCGTATGGACGGATCGTGTGAATCGACACTCATAAAAGCTTTTTGTGTGTCGAAGGTGTGTGTATGCTTCGCCAGTGAGAAAAAGAACAATAACGGCGCGCGTGGTAGAGACGGAAAGGGACGAAGACGAGCGAGAGAGCAGTCTGCGTGCAACCAATATAAGCTAGGTCAGTTTATTAGACACCCAGAGTGGAGTTTATTAGCCACTAGGCGTTTAATACGAACATCGTGGGCGTAAAGGTACCAGCCAGGTATATTATGTGAGCAAAGTATCTCTTTGCAACCACTATACCTTGGCGCGCATCACACAAGAGCTTAATGTCACACGAGTAAGCCACGCTCCAGCATCAGACTGAACCGTTTGACCTTTCGGTTGGTTAGTAGTCTTGGGCGGTGGCGGATAGCTAAATGATTCAAGAATATATCACCCGACTTGATTATTTTTATCCTCCACACACTATGATTATGCAAACGAGGCTGTATATGTAATTATTTCCCTTTCGCAATAAACGTGAAGGCTGCGATCACGTACTTGATTGTTTCTTGCTTATCCTTTTGCTGTGATTGTCTGTCAATCATAATCGCGCATTTAATTCGCTATCACGACTGATGGACTGGCCCCTACTTCAACTAGAAACAGCAACATTGTGTTATTTCAGTTATTTCGATAGATCTCGCTGTAGAAAGTCAGAGTCGCAGGGTCGATTAGCCGAGGCCCCCGAGCGACCTCCGGCGCACATCCGGCGAACTCATCCAAGCGTTCTCATTCAGTGCTTCCGCGGGCGGCCAGCTCCCCGGAGATTTATCAATAATTGATTCATCGGGCGAAAATCGTGGGTGCTCCACGTAACCACCTCCTCTCTCGACTGACGTAAAATATCCGTTACCCTTTGGGAATATTGTTACCGGTGAACGGAGAATTAATCGAAAAGTATAGGTATGTATATGTATCGCTCCCGCGAGCATTTTTCTCTCCGATTCGGTGCCGCTCGTTCGCTTCTCTTCCGGTACAATTTCATTTCACTCGACCGAGCTCTACGTGCATTTTAGGGACTAACCATACCAACCCCCCAAACTCTGTAAATCTTTTTTTTCTCCCTCTCCCCCTCTCTCCCTCTCGGTCTTCCGTCGTGTACACAAAAAGTGCTGGAAAATTCGTCACGTGTGACGGCGTTCTTTACAGAACGAAAGAAAGCTCTTAAATACCAGCGTGATGAGTTTAGCCTGACAAATTCCAGCTAGTCGCACAGTCATTAAACCCACGCGACTACATCATCGAGTACACTTTTTTCCAAGATAATCCTCATTTTATTAATGGCTCTTTAAGTTAATCCGGAAATTAGTGCCGCACGACCTTTCCATCTAGTCTTTCTTTGATAAACTCCAATTCAGCCACTGTATCCACACTGGGTCAATTTGACCCGGAACCTCTCACAGCCCTTAGCCAATTAGCAAATTTTCGCCGGTTAAATAGTCTGAAACGTCTTCGTTGAGTATTGATCCAAAGATGTCGTGCCTGATCGTTCAATCTTGTTACTTTAACAATTAGTGACACAAGACTGTGCTGCTTATCCAAAAAGTACAGCTTTGAATATTAACGTCATTGAGTTTGTACCGACGACGAATACTCGCGCGACGTTGGCTTAATTGTCCTTAAAGCTACTAATGTACTGTTGGGTGTAGTGCTTTATAGCATAAACCCACGTTTCATCGATGGCACTCTAGACTACGAAAAGCGGACCAGAGCTTCATCGATACAGCCTACATGGGTACGTATATGCTTTATGTGGGGAAAGGTACGTAGGATATATGGGGACTGGAGCGATGTTATAGATGGTGAATACGAGGCTATATCTTCATCACTGAGTCATGATGCTTTTATCCTTGGAAGTGTGTCACCCTTGCATCTTCCAAGGCGACCCGCGTTCGGTGATGTATGTATGGTTCGTACAGCTCTATTCTATCCGGTTAACCAAGTTCGATATTGTCGTCCCGGTGGGCTTTTTGAGGACCATGACAAAATTATATTGTAGATTCGAGCGGAGGTAAGGTAAAGGTTTTGCCCCGTGGGTGTGATCCTTTGTCTTTCCTCTGGCGAGGAAAGCGAGTCTTTTTGGCGGAGGGTTGCTGTATTCCAAAAAAAAAAAAAAAAAAAAAAAAAACGAACGTGTTATCCATAATTTACGCTGCACTTTGGCCTCTCGGTTCAAACGTACAATGCAGCATTGCAGCTCAAACGTTGTCGAAGAAAAATGTAGTCATTTATTTTTCATAGAAGCAGTTGGTATTTTTAGGGGCGGGGATAAAATTCAATTCCCGATAATGGTTCCAGTGAGTCACAACTTTGAGACGTCAATTCGCAGCGAGGAAAAGGATTTTACAATTTTTCATACTCGAACCGCTATATATAGCTCTTGAGCGTATAATGCTATTATATCACGATTAATTCCCATGAAGAAGAGGTATTGAGACGGGAATAGGAAAAGAGAATCGCAAATTGATTCATGACTGTGCAACTTGGAGCTTCGAGATGTATCGGTGCTGGTCGTCTGGCTTTCGTGAAAGCTTTTGAAGCTCCAACCAACGATCGAGTTGCCCTCTTGCCCGAGGTCTGTTAAAAATTAAAAGATCGATAAAGCTCGAGAGGATCGGAGATGCTTTTTCTTGTGATACGAACTTTCGTCCCATGCGGTTTGTCCATGTACGCAACGATGAGGATGTGTTTTGGGATAGAGGAAATGAAATTGCAGGAATAGATCGAGCATACGTCTCCTCGGTAGATTCGGTATGAGCGCTCGGAGGAGCGAATCGTGGTACGCCATACGTCCGAAGAGCGAGGGGAAGCTGGGCGCGATAGAAAGGGAAGAGAAGATGGTGAAGCAGCGGTGACAGTGGTGTTTCCACGATCGAGAAGCTCCCCGTAATGGTGAGGATCGTGTATGGTGGTCGGATCCGCGTATACGCTAGCACAACTACTCTATTCCCTCTATACGTTTCCAGGCAAGTAGTAATTGCCTGTTTAGACCGTAAGCTCGGTATCGTTGAAGCAGCATCTTTGATCTCTGTTGAACGAGGGGTCGTACGAGAGAGCGGAGTCTGTAGCGGATACACCAAAGGGACTCGCAGATAGCCTGTGCTCTCTAGCTAAATACAACATCCGCCTTGCGTGCAGCCTGCTCCTGGCGAGTGTATCTGCATGGGGATGTAGTTTCTCTATAGATATTCAATGGTGGACAGAAATGTTTGGTTACTCCGTCGCTGCTCGACACGATGCCTCTTGGATCAATCGACTCTGGTGCTGTTCGTCTATATCGATCGATCGATCCCTCTGACCTCGCAGTGTCTCTCGTCCTCTGCTCTTCGCACCTTTTCTATCCGAGCGAAATATGACGAGGAAGGTGCAAAATGAGCATGATATAAAGTTGCCACTACCGCTGACTTCCTTCCTCTCTTCTATCCTCTCTTTCTCGCTCTCATTCTCTCCTTATTCCTTCGACTGGAGCCTCGTATTTGCTAGCATTGCCCCGCGACTCGTTTGACGCCGTGACTGCTCCAACCAACGCACCGTGGCAGCAGCTTTATGACACCTGCGCCATAAAATGGATACAAAGAGCTCCTGCTATATTACTTCGGTATAAGGATACCGTGATGCCACAGCTATACTCGCTCGAATCTGCATATGGAACGCAGGCATTAACTTTCTTCCTCACGCTTCATTTAATATCACGTCTCCGTACACAATGCGCGCGACAGCACACCGCGGATAAACAGATGACGTCTCCCTCCTCGCCACCACATCTTCTCTTTTCTCACATTTTTCTCCATCTTTTCCCCACGAAATCGTCAACTCTATATATTTCATGGGATTTCGTTCATTAGTAAAATCCCAACGCTCTCGCACTTTTCACTTCTTCTCGCCGATCGTATAAACAGCGATATACGAGACGAGACGGATAATTATTCGAGAGACGAAAGTTTTATGTCCTGACAAAGTTTTCATCACCTTCGCACCTTTGGGACGTCACGAAATAACGTTTTTTTTTTCTTTGTTTGAAGTTTTCCCAGATTTTGACGCACGTCCGAGGGAAAGGGAAGTTATAAAAATGACGAGTAATTACCAAACGTTGAGGCTTTCTGAATGCCAGAAAATCGACATAATTGTGAGAACAGTTTGGCTCGTTTCAACGATCTTTGTCGCGTTTGCTACGATGGGAGATAATTGATGAATCCTTTTGTTTTCGCTACATATTATACGCAAAGTCACAAAGTTGTAAGGTATGCGAAGCGTCTTTGTTGATTAGATACTTACGTCGTTGGCTGGATGCGTCAGAGAAAATGCACAAAGTGTATTCCCTTTGTTGGATCTTTCTCGCAACTGATGCCTCAACGCATCTATTACGAAAGCCATGTGTACGTTCAGAATACGTACGTTCCGCGTGTCACTTTTAGTCTAGAATTTCATTGAATTTTGGGCTCCTATTGCAATGTACGAGAGAACTGAGAGCGATAGTGAACGAAGAAGACTTGTTCTCGTAGGAAGAAGACAAGACACACTGACACAGAAAAGCTCGAAGATGAAATGCGTCGAAAGCTCTTTGTACGTCGAGTGTGTGCCATTTGGTGTTTTCGTAGTTGTTGGTTTCGTCGAGGATGAAATTCGCTTTGGAATTTAGAAGCGAAACCTCGAAACGGGACGAAGCATGATCCTGGGGCTTCGGAGGGAAAGACCTGAAGAAAGAAAAGTCGGAGAAAGAAATGGACAGTGGGAAATGCGTGCGGAATGCATAAAAGCGAGACGAAGGGAATGGCCAATGGCCAGGTACATCGGAAAAGATGGCCGCAGCAGGTTTTGTCTCGGATTTTTCGGTTGCCCGTAATTCTCACCGACGGAACTGGGAATCCGTTTGAAAAATTGGATCTCGACCGAGCTTGAAGGGCGAAATACCTTTTAAGGGATAACTCTACAGTTACCTTTTCATTCTTTTCTCTCAACTTTTTTCTCGTTTTTTGTTTTCTGTACTCGCCCGCATCACACAGCAGGATGCCTTGTAATATCGTATGATTTAGTGTTGGGGGTAACGACGCCTTCGAATGCAGCGATGCCTCGTCCTGCTAAGGGCGGTGCGTGGATGCCTAAAGTACCAAAACGCGAAATTAAACTTGCTTCGTCCAAACTGCATGTTCTTCCTTTTCCTTGAAACTTATTGCCCCCGTTTATCAACGTCTTTCCATCATTTCTCAAAGCTTTGCCTCATAGTTGCGATTCTTCATTCGTTAATCGAGCTTCGTGTTAAGACGATTCAATAAATTAGTAAATAAATGCACTGAAAATCAAATTTTGTCAAAAAAAAACGTCAATATTTTGTTCAACACTGTAAAGCTATAAATATTTTTGGATAATTTCAAAATTTTTGTTATTTTGACAATATTTTTCATTTCTAACGGAACTGTCAGCCAAATTTACGATTGGAATGACAAAAATTTGCTTTTCCAAGAGACTTTCTAGAATATTTCTTGCTGGAATGACAAATTTTTTGTAATTTAAAAAAAAAACGTTTAGTCGAACGTATCCAACAAAATATCGATCTTTTCCAACAAAGTTTTCTTTTCAGTGTGATTTTAAAAAAGCAGGTGACTAATTGAACTGCGGCGTTTAAATTTTTGCGGCGAAATTTTTTTCCACCAGAAAATGCCGTTTCCTCAACAAACTCCCAGTTTGTTTTTTTCGTCTCATCAAAAATGCGATATCGTTGACATTTAAACGCACCCCGAGAGCGTAGGAGTAACAGTCCCGATGGCACGAGTGTTTGTTGCGGATAATAATGGGGGGGGGGGGGGGGACCGAAAAGCGATGAGAGAGTGACTAGCAGGAAGAAAAAAAAGCAACATTCGAATAGCCTCGTTTGTCAGGGGCGGGGACGGCATCCATTACGCTGAAAAATCGAGGCTGGTGGGCAGCCCATAAACAAACGGAATTATACCGCGCAAGCTAACACGCGGCTGCCTGTGCTCGTCCACTTGATTCTTGTACAACCTGTCGTCTGTTTTGTCCAAACGCATACATCGTCTGCTCACTTCCTTTATCGATCGGCGATAATTATGCCTCGTTGTTGTTGGTTTACATTCCAGTGACACGTCGCCTGGGAAATCAGCCGAATGGTTCGTCGATCGTCGAGTCAAAATAGATTGAAAGTTTCTCAAGACTTTGCAACGCTCCGTGTGGATTTTGTTAGTTTCGTCTTGACGATTGAAAATGCAATCGGACGTTTTCTCACCAATAATAAAATGTATAAAATTCTTTCACACCGTTCGAAACATCGAAGATGCGGTTCAACGTTTCCGGAATGCTCTTTTTATTCGTCCTCGCTACGACATTAAATAGAATTCTACAAAAAAATGTGCAATAAACGAATAACAGCTTCTCGAGGATGATTGGATATTCCTGAATAAAAATCATCTCCGTCTCTCTTAAAAGATGAAGGCGCCAGAGTATTTCTTTTTCATAAAGAGTTGAATAAAGTGCAAGATCTTCGTAGCAGTTTATCTCCCTGGTTTTCCAGCGGTACGTGTTACTGTGCGAGATTTGTAAAAAAAGACAAAAAATGATAGTACGCGCGGTTATGATAGACAGAGTGTAACTCCGAGCAGCATGTACGTTCGGAGGAAAGCGACGAAGGATGCTGCTGGGTATAGTTGAAAACAAATATCGTTCTAGAGGGGGCGCATCGAATGTCGGAGATTACAAGTTTTACAGTGAAACACCCCCGCAGCAAAATAAGGGAAGCGTCGGTCCTGCATGCTTACGATTTTACGATCTCTCCTGCCCATCTGGGAACAGGGGAGATCCCTTTACTTCTAACCCCCTCATCTCCTTCTTTTCCTCCTCCCTCCCTCTCTCTCGTTCGTCCGGAAAACTAACTGGATGAAGAAGCTGGATAAGTAATGCACGCCAGATATATTCGTGTGTATAACACACACACACGTCGTCCGATAAAGCCGCGCGCATACCTTCCGCACGAGCCATCCCTTTCCCTCCCCCACGCTGTCCTCGCTTTCTTCGCACAAGAGAATCCTCATTTCGTCCCATTTATTCTCTCGCCTTCTCTCTTTATTTGCTCACCCGAGAGCGCTTCCGATATATCCGAGTATATACTTTATCAGATATAAACCTCGCCCTCATCCCGCCTGCTTCTTTCTTCTCTCTCTCTCTCTCTCTTTCTCTTTCCTCCCATGAGTTAAACTCGTACCAGAATTCTCATATACGCTCTATTAACTCGATGTTGTTGCAACCTGTGCGCAGCTCTCTGTGTAATTTTGCGAATGTGGTTTCTTCTCCTTCCCGCAGCACCAGAGCCAGTCCTTGCGGCAGATACGAATTATCGACGATATTTTATACTTGCAATATTCCTAAGAATCTTTTACGCACTTGGCCAAATGTATTTTATTTCATGGCAACTTTGATACTTTATTGGAAATAACTCTTTATTGATTTTTCGCATACTTTGAGCTGCTATGGCTGCTTCTTCTTCTTGGACGAGAAAGTCTTCAATTTCCGCGATCTTTCTATGCGCAAAGTTTCAAACGATAATTTAATAAATTTAGCGCGTAGCGATGTTATCAATTAAGAGCGATTCTCATGTATCATCGTTCAAAATCCTTTCAACTGTAACGCCGAACTCGCATTCGGTCGACTCCTCCTTCATAATTTCAACTCGAAACTCCAAAACCCGAAGTTGAGTAATTATTGACACACAAAGATCGTTTGAGCAGGTAATAAAATATGTTGAGTTGAATTTTTGCGTGAAACTTTGATTAAGTGTCGTTCTGTGAAACAGTTGAAAAGAAAAATTAACTGGAAAATAGTTATTTAAGTGATAACACGAAGGTTGACACAGAGAAAATGATCAATGCGATGCGAGAAGATTGAATTAGTTGAGTGAACCCGCTTTCGCTGATGAGTCTCTTTGACAAATAAACGTTGGCTGTTAAGAGTTCGTTTTGCCAAGTTAAACGAGTCAAGTTGTCTTGGTTTCAATCCTCGTACGTATATTTCAATGCTTAAAACAACAAGTTGAAGCACATGCTTATTTGAATGTTAATTTAATGGTTTCGCCCTTTGACATTAAAATATGTGCATAGAGAGGAAAAGAAGAAAAATAGTTTGCAACGACATGAATTTTCAGTGTGTATATGAACGAGACCGCTGTGCTTCTCTTTGACTAACGCACACTTTTCAATCATTTTTATTGGAAATTTTCACTCTCTCGGTGACTAAACAGTCTGCGACCTACGACCTTATACCGCAGACGAGTCAAGAGACAATTTCCGGCAAAAGGCTGATTAAATATCGTCAAGTTTATAGAGGAGAGAAAAGTTTTCTACCTTACTTTGAATTACGACACTGGCGCGGACAATGCTCGCTCTCTTTCTCTTTTACTCCTCGACGCTCTCGCACCACGTGGAACTTATATTTAATTACCGTCAGTAATATATTAGATTTAAAGACTTTGCTGTGAAATATCGCAACATTAAGAAAACGTAGCTCGCTCCAAGGAGCGGAAAAAGGGTGCAATGTATATCGATTCCCAGCATCACAGCATACACGAAACAGCTCTCGGGCGACCCTCCCGCTTTCTCCATCCGCCGTTTATTCACCTCTTTATCTTACCTCCGTTTAAAAACATATTTTTTACCTTAAACGTTGTTGCACTCGAGAAGTCTAGTGACTTTTTAATAAAACCAGAATAAATATGAAACTATGAGGAAAATAAATGTTCGGAGCTTCAAGAAATTTCATTTTAAATCGCCCTGATCGAGTGCGGGAGGGAAATTATTTTGTTTGTGTAACTTTTCCATTCTTAAAATGTGTTTTAATCTTTTCTTTCATCACAATTTCACGTCTTGATGATATTTATATATTCCCCAAAGTTATTTCGGTTTCCTGGACACGTTTTTAATGATTAATGGCTCGCTAACCAAAATCATGTAATCTGTTCCCCAAATCAGAACGAGCAATCCCTACGGTCTCCATACTATTTTCGTAGCGATATATATGACGGATTTTACCCAGGCATCATGAATATTGAGAACAACGTTCCTGCAGCTTAAACCTCTTCGTGGTTATTGGCTATTCGCGTTATGACGTTTACAGCCAGCCATACTTTATAGATATGTGTATTTTCATTTTCTATCGATGCTCTGACTTATTACCAGCTGAATTCAAAAGTATCAAGGTCTCGCTGTGATTACGTAAATAAACGTAAATAAAAGAAAATTGAAAAATCAAAAATTCAATGAAAAAAATTCACGCCCTTTAAATATTCCTCGTTGGTGATGAATCAATGAAAAACGGATTTTCCAAATAAAAACTGCGATTTTTATAATCCACCCTCCACCTCGAGTCTCCTCAAATGTCCAAAGTTTCGAGAGCTCATAAATAATAATGCGAGATGTACACGCGAAATATTCGATATTGAAGTTACATTAGAATCTCTCGAAATAGTTCGCGTAGTTTCTCGCTATAGTGACTTTTCCACTGCGGAGACGTCTAAATAATAAAATTATGACAGTTCTCTTGACATTTTGAGAATTAACACGAAGTCGTTTTGTTTTTCTTTTTTTTACTCGTCTCTGTTTTTTAATTCCGGATATTTGGACAATGAGTTGCACGGAATGCACTGTTGGAAAATAATACGAACGATACGGACGAAATTTCGGGCTTGTATATCGAGAACCACAGGTATACCCTTGGGAAGATCGTCATTTTGTTTTTCCGTTTTTTTATTATTTTTATTATTCAGGCGACGAAGCTCAGAAACGCAGGGCGGAGGGCGCGGAGAGGCGGTGGGTATTGAAAGCGTAGCTGGGTGCAGCGTTTTGAGACTCGACGATATAGCAACGAACGTTCAACGTCGGGGATTCTCACTTTTTTATAAATTATTCATTGTATAGGAAGACTCGGTGGGGTGGCCGCGCGTCGTTGCCGCTACTGAAAGCCTCCTCTCTAGCGCGAGAATACAAGAGTCCTTCCTCTCTCTCTCTCTCTCTCTCTCTCTCTCTCTCTCTCTCTCTCTCTCTCTCTCCCCCTCTCTCACTCGTTCTTTCAACGCTCGGATATGGTCTCTTTTCAATGTGTGCTATATGGATTTCATAATCCCCGATGAAAACGAAGCAGGCGAGCGAGAGCGGCGACAGCCTTTTCATCGGTCGCTTACCACAAATGTGTTTATCCAACACGAAGCAGAGGCGCAAGTTGGCCGGTACGTAACGGGACCTTGTACAGGTGGATATGCCCTCACAGCGACGACCCACACCGCCCAGGCCTCCCTCCCTGCTTCCGTTTTTCTCCTTATTTCCGCATGTATATGTAGAGAGTAAAAGATAAATCTTTGTCAGTGCAGCAAGACGAAGTGCACTGGTTTGTCCTTCCTCATCGACTCTCTTTACTCAACCCTCCCGCTCCCCTTCTTCTCTCGTTCCGCCCGGATCGTGCTTACAAAAAAAAAAAAAGAAAAGAAAATACGCCAGACAACGATACACCACCGTATTTTGCCTTTCCTTTCACGCTATTCTCATCAACGAATTTGCTGAATCGTGTAACCTCCTTGTATATTATTCAAAATAAGATTTCCACCGTTTTTCTCGTTGTCAACTCGCCGTTTCAACGTTTCTCATAATTCCCTTCGAACTCAACCTGCCGCTTGCTCTCTTCTCGTTGTTGTACCCATTAGTACGCTGGGATGATACCTCCAATGAAAATTATGAATGTAACCACGAGAATGTATACCCCAACTGCTTTATAGCCTTTTCAACTTTTCGTTCGCTCAATTCTTGATCTTCAATTGCCTCGACCCCGTCCTCTTTTCATATACAAATTCATTCTGAGGTATTGCAAGGGCTGCAGCAAATTTATGCATCGAGCTGTAAAAACATCGTATTATTGTTGCGAAATTCAACGTTGAGCTCACACTAATGGGAACGACTTGTCTTTAAACTTGTTTGCTCTTCGACGAAAACAACGGAAAAAATGCATATTAATCGGAAGGAAGGTCTCACGAGGAATGAATAACGTCGAACCGTTTTTTTTTCTCACCCTAACAAAAATCCACACGATCATTCTCCATTTTTTCTATAAAAATTCATTTCCCTTTGGTGAATTCGATTTTTCTATTTTTTATCATTTATTGATCATTAGGTGGTAATGGTTAGGGTAAATATCTGTCGAAGGATAAGCGAGAAAAAATTGTAACGTTCGGGATGGTGAAAACGTAACTTATAGCGCAGTGAGCAGAGGGTGAACGGAAGCGAGAGAGAGAGAGAGAGAGCAAGAGGAGAGGGTGAGCCACGGAGATGGCTATAAATCTTCACTTCGCTCTGCTCTGAGCTAGGTCGCTATCGTGCGGTCGCAATAATGATAATACCTTTGAAACGTACGCCCATTTTGTCCCCTTATTCTTAGTACGTTTGTCTCTTATTTCGAGAAACGATTCTCTCGACTTGGTATCTTTGCACCGCTGTCGTATCCGCAGCATCGTTCATCTTTGGACTCTTCATTTCTGATCCTGGGGGCTGAGAGAGAGAGAGAGAGAGAGAGAGAGAGGGGAAGTGGGGGGTTGTGTAAAAATTTAATTGCGATGATTTCGCATCGTCGTTATTTCTGTCCACAAACCGTGGTTGGTTGGAGCGAGGAGAATCCATCAGGTCGATGGGGAAATCTTTTCTCTCACACGGATGCGATGCGTTTTTTTTTGTTATTTTATTTTTCCATTTTTGCCTTCCCTTTTTTTTTTCTCATCCTTATTTTTGTCTTCATCCTTCTGCCTGCTCACACGAGCCCTTGCTCCGATGATACGCGCTCTGGCAGAATTCTTTCAACCTCCGCGCTTTGGATATCGCTCCTGCTGCTTCGAGGTTGGCTGGCGGGTTAAAGGCTAGAGATGGAAAAGTAAGAGGAACGAGATCTCCTCTTTCTCTTTCCCCGTCGTGGCAATACGGTGGCTCAAGTTTCTCAAGCTCCTCGCATCACAGGCAAGCCGACATCGCTCGCCCGCTAAAGGCTTTCCATACCCGGTCCCCCCCTCTGCCCTACGACGTGTGTATACGATGAAAGAATTAATAGACGTGCGGAAACGGGAAAGCGTCAGCGAATTCCACTTTCAAACTCCCCCTCCCAGCCCCTTCCATCGCGTCAAGCGATCAAGCGACAATCTCCTCCTGGTCTGTGCCTCAAGGCCCTCCCTTATCCTTCCTCTTCTTCCTCTCATCCTATTTTTTCCCCTCCCCTCTGCATGTCTCATCTTTTCTCACCCTATCGACAAATTCTATCGACGACAGCTTCCCCAAGCTTTATTTCTTTTCCTCTTAATCGTATTCCATCTCGACTCTCTTTTTTTTTTCATCCGCGCGACAATTCGTCATAATTACGTATTTCAATTCTGCTCAGCACAATGAAAAAGTAGCGCGCTTTTATTTTCGTATTCTCAAAATCGTCGACACATTGTTGTGCAGCATCTTAAAAAAAATTGTTGTCATTAAAGTTGCAACGCAAAAGATTTTTCTCAGCGTTTTTCTCTCCTTTTCAAGTTTCAAATATATCGGAATTTTTCGCAGCTTTTGTTCGTGTATCTTCAACAAAGACCTCAAAATCCTCCCGCGTTTCCCAAGAACCTCGAATGTGCAAAAAAAATGGGCAATATGAAAAAAAAAACACGTTAATCCGATCGCATCCCGCGACTTTGAGAAATTCAATATCACACGCTGATTTTTTTTCTTCGACGTACATTGAACGAATTTTTTCGAGTTTTTTTTTTTTTTTTTCTCTAATCAACATCTACGAATGCGATTCCTGAAATATTTGGCACTTGAAAAATAACGAAATGAATTTATTTCGGGCATTGCTGAATTAAAAATTTGACCAAAGTTTCGCGGAATGTTTTTGTTTAATTTAGTGATTATTGGAGACCGCATCAAGTTTTTACACGATTGTCCCGAGGTATTATTATTGTACGCTCCGATGCTTATACAAATCGGTGAAAATTTGCCACGACAAAAAGCCGAACACAGTTTTGCAAGTTTCTGACTGTCGACAAAAGTCGATTCACGGTAAACTTTTAATTAATACGGAAAACAAGGTTAACAATGGGCGAAGGAAGTGTAAAGAATTTGGGGACAAAGGGGACTCGATGGTAGAGAAGAAGTGGAGAAAGAGAAATTAGTAGAGGCGAGAATTGTCGACGGTCCTTGTTATTACGAGTGTCGTACCGGGAGACGAGCTGCAAGAGTAGTATTCGTAGCTCGAACGTACAGTGTGGAGTACCGCACTGCCTTCGTGACAGACGGAAACCTTAAGGAGGAGGGATGAACTGCGAGAGGAGAAGATAACAATAGTCAGAGTATCAGATCTTCAAAATGTCGTGACTAACTAAAATTATATCCGTTGACATTTTTTTTTTTTTACGAATAACAAAGACACTCGTGTCATTCTTTCGAGAAATCTTTTTGTCCAGTGGCTTATTGCTACCACAAAGAACTTTCCGTCAAAAAAATTACTCGAGGGGAAATGTAATGTAAATAAAGTCAACGTTCCTACAAAAGTGTATTTTGTTCTGATTTTGTTGCTCAGAGAGACACGATGAAAATTAAGGAATAACGAATCTCAAAATTCTGCTTCATCGACTGTAAATCGTATCTTTGATTGTTTAGTGAGAATTGTTTTCGATAGTTGGCTGCAGCGAGAATAAGAGGGGGAAAAAAAGACAGTTCGTGTTTCAACTGGAATCACGTACTGTCAAATGTACATTTAAAAAATCGAGTTTCTCGGTAGGAAAAAGGAATTGAATTTCTGAAGAATCCTTTCGTGGGTATCTATGTTGAGAGTACGTCTGATAGGAGTCTGTCTCGTTTCTCGTTGGGGTCTCACACTGAAAAGATTTCGAGGGAAACTCGTGGGACGGAGTGGTAGCTGCCTGGGCTCTGACAATTGGATTGGCCGCGCGCTACTCTCTGCGAGTTACAGATTTTTCGTTTCCTTTTCCTGAATTTATATCGTGTACCTTTGAAGTCCTGCACGGCATGGTTTCCCTCTCTCTCTCTCTCTCCGAGTGCAAAACTCGCTTCTAACGAAAGCTCCTTATATACCACTTCGAGACCTATTGCCAAAGCTTGCTTTTCTGGCTACGAATAACCTCGTGCAATCTTGCTCTCTTTCCCTGCCTCGCCGGGGTCGCCTTTCTATTTTACGGGCCTCGCGGGTATAACGGTTCAATTTTTTTGCCTTCATTCCTTGCGGTAAACAAATAATATTTGCCTGGGCCAATTAAAGTGTTTGAGACATCGCCCAAACCTCTTTAAAACCTTTATTTTTTCTCTCTCCTTCTCTTTAGCTCTTTCTGTGTTCTCCGGTTCGTTAAAATTTATGCATGAATTACGACGATCGACCACGTAGTTATATATCTTCGGAGTAGTGATCGACTAATGAGCATGAACAAAGAAAACGTGCACACGCGGCCAAAGATATACGTATATATCGATGCATCGACATCAGTAACTTTGCAACGACGTCGAGTGTATAGTCGAGTTTCATCCTTAGGCTAGCACCTGAGCTAATATCGCTTGGTTCTCTCAAGGTGAACGCCCTTCTATTCGCCTATTATTAGAAGCTACCACTGGCAAAAGCCCAGGACGATTTTTAACTATGTTTTCGTGATGAAAGACATTAGGGTGGCGGTGAAAAGTCGAGTGGGTGTTTGAGGGGTTGGGGCTTGGAATACTGTGTATACACGCGGGGGAACCGTAGCGAGAGAAAAGAGGGAGTTTATGCCCTCTTCGTGTTCCAACTTTCACTCTGGGCATATTTACATATATACGCAAGGACCGCATGAGGTTAAGCTCCGGATATTTACCAAGCAACGAGAAAGCATAATGTTATAAATAAAAGAGATCTTTGTTTGGATTCTTGTAATTTTCTACCGCTCTTTTAACGATGCCGCGATGAAAGAATTATGCTTGAAAAATGATCCTGTAAAAGAGCGTACGTAGTCGCGGTATATAATTAAACTTTTGTGTCTACATTCCTGTGGATCTCAGTAATTAGGACGATGAATTCCACCGTTTAATTCACTCGCTAATTCTTCTTTTGTAGTCTATAATTCCTAGTTGATCAATTAAGCATTGCATCGAAAGGTCTGTTATTACATTCTTGTGGAAATCTCGTGAGGAACGAAATGCGAATTGGAATGGAATGAAACGTTTGCGAGGAGAGGGTGTGAGAACGAAAGCAAACGTTATTAGAAATTGGCTTCCCCGAGCTCTCGAGTAGAGCAATCGTTCGATATCAGACGCGAGCCTCGTGTTTTGTATATCGCTCAATGGAATGGTCGGGGGACAAAACAGGCAAAAAGAAGTTTCGGTTCAACAATTACTGGCAAATTCCTTGCTGCATTAAACCATACGCCCGTTCGTAACTGACGCGTGTACAAATGCAAAAAGCCCGAATTCCGCAAGCTCGGAGAATGACGAGACAAAGAAAAGGGCGAAACAGAGGAGCATGAAGAAGAAGAAGAAGAAGGGCTGGTTCGTGCGAGGAAAATCGGCGGCGCTGGTTTTGCTCGGAACTCGCACCGCGCGTTCCCTACGTTTCTATTTCTCTTTTTCCCTCCTGCGGGCAAACCAAACGGGGGAGAGATAGAACCACACAGTCGGAGCATACTATGCACACAATATATATCCCGCACTAGGAAACCCAAACCTCGTAGTACACTTCTCGTTTTCTCGTATACTCGTTATATATATCTACGACCTTCTTGTATTTCCACTGGTGTAATTTTCCGCCGGCTTGTCCCGACGAATGTTTATTCATAAGTCGGACGAATGCAGCTCGCCGGAGCCGATTGTCCAACGACCGACTGTATGCCGCGCCAACTGACCTCTCCCATCCTCTCTCTCTCTCTCTCCCTTTTGCAAGCAACCCCAACAGCTCTCTCATAGATACCAACACTCTCGTTCCACTTTCTCTCGCGTGTCGCTGATCGTCCGCGTAAACCCTTTATCGTGGCCACGTAATATTGTCGTATGAGGAGAAAAAAAACACACAAACGCGTGTCTCATGTATCGTTTTCTCTGCATTTCAAATTCTCGAGAAAGTCGCTGCTAATGAATTCAAAGAAAGTTTTTCTCATCAAATTTCATGAAATTTGCACATGGAAAAAAATACAAAAATTGTTCAATTTCGTGTCGGAATATTACGCGGAGAATATTGAAAACAATTTTCATTTTACTTTAGGGATCCGAAGCTTTTACTCAATTTTTACTTGGCTGACGTCAAAGATTGCGACTTGACAGAGCAGCGCCAATGATAATCGTCAAATTTTTTGAATTTCTTGAAAATTATCAGATTCAAAATTTGGAAAATATTTCCCAACGAGGCTTGAGAGACGAAGGGAAATATCAAGAGAGAGAGAGAGAGAGGAGGGGAGAATAGAAAAAAAATTATTATTTGTTATCGTCCACTGTTATCTTTTGTTCGAATCGAGAGTATGAAAAAAGAGAGCGAGAGAAGTAGAGATAGGAAAAAGTCTACGTGAAGCTAAAATAGAGAGAAATATGCGAGAATTTATCATCGGCGGACAGCCTGCTGCTCGTTCATGCCCATTCGCTGCGTTATTAAATTAAGTTACCTGCACCTTGGAATTTTTCCTCATTACACAGTGCGGAGAACAAACCAATGTGAACTTTCCACTATTTTCGTTCTCTCTAGCGTATACTTTTATGTACTTTCTATCGTTCTCCCTTTTTCCTCCTTTTTGCTTGAGTTCCCTTTATTTTTTTTATGAAACCCAAGTGCGTTTCGGCTATGCAGAAATTACGAAATAATACTAGAACGTTAAACATATATGGAGAGAGCAAAAGCAAGAGAGAGAGAGAGAGAGAGATGCAAAGAAAAAGAAATGAAAGGGGCGAAGGGAGGGGGAGAGTATAGCGTTACAGCCGTTCTGGTAATTGCAACGGGGGATGCGATACAACCGTGTAAAACGAAACAGGTTTTAAAGGACCGTTACCGACCACCTCTGCATGCTCTTTTCTCTACTCTTGCATATCTCCTCCTCTTCTTCCTCTTCATCTCGTTTCCCTCCCATGATTTCCCTCTTATAAATTTACCAATCGCAGTTTCGGTGTACGCGAAAACGTTTTTGTTTTTATTTTATTTTTTCCCTCTCTCTCTCTCTCTCTCTTTCTCTCTTTATGTAAACTTGGAGATTGTAGTTACAAGCCGCGAAATCCTAAAATAATTCCTCTCGAAATGAGCCACCTGAATTAATGAAATTCGAGGCTCTCGTGGATGGAACCCTCCAAGAGTCGTACGTCGACACAACCCGAGCAATATATTGCAAGGAAAAAGTCAAACTGTCAAAACATCGTGTACACAGAGATGATTAAAATTCGTTTGTTGCCAAATGTTTAATATACGGCGAGAGAATTCTTAATATGTTGTTTCAAAACGCACAATTAACTTCACATTTTCCCAACTCTATGACCCTGCAATCTATATTTCTTAACGAAGACTCTCCAACGAAGTCAAAATCGACCAGAGCCTTTTTTTTCATCATAAAATATTTACCGTTCACGGTAATCGTAACGTTTGCTCAGAATTTCAACAGAAGCAAAATAAACAAAGTTACGATACGAAAAAAAAATTAAAGTGCCCGCGTCGTAGAACTCGAGGGTTGAATTCTATGCACAGCATCCGATAATCGTAACTCACAAAATGTCGATGTTTGTGGAGAATTTATTACGAAAAGCGACTGTTGTGATTTTGGAACGAACGGCAGAAGGATCGTTTCGGATTGCACATTGTAAACAAAATGATGTTATTTTTGGTCCTTTTGACTGGTGGTGCTGGTCGTGGTGTGGGAAAGGCCAGAGAAAAGCCAGGACAAATATGATTTTGAAGGTAAAATAACCATAATAAATATTGACAGATATCATGGATCGCGAAACATACAACGCGAGTATAATAAATAAATGGATGTTTGAATAATACTACTTTCCGAGTTGTTGCTAGTGTGTTGTTTTAGTTATACAGTTCGATGAACCTTTGTGCGTGCGTGTGTGTGTGTGTGATTTGAAACGGGAGATGGCACGACGAGGAAGGAAGAGTTATTTCGTTTGTTGTATATAATGTGGACACGTATTATTTTGACATTTGAATATATTCTTGGTCGTTTGGTGACAGTCTCGTTATGGCGGAATTCGTGGCATTGCATTTGCAATGGAGAGTGTTAGCGCGGCTGATTCGTACAGCCGTATCTACTGGTTGGCGGCTCAAGTAGATGCGGTGGTTGTTGGGAGGACGTGCATGTTGAGGGTAAAAATGAAACGCGAGCGATGAGAGAAATAAATTTATTCTTTGAAGCGAGGACTTACCGTTTTTGGAGGGAATCCTATGGGAATCAGTCGCGTGTTGGGTCTTCTTTGTTGTTTTTCCGAATGGAGGGCTCTCACTCGAAATTTGCAAAGATAAGGAAAATGAGAAATTCGTCACGACGCGAATCCGCGCGAGTCTTCCGAAGGAGCGAATGGAGAATGTAAAAATAATCGAGAGAGGAAAATCTGACGAGAATACAAGTGCTGAGGATCGCGCGTGTTCACCACGTTGCGGAGACTCTCGACCCTGGAAGAGAGTCGTACGCGGACAAACATCGGACCAGTAACTGCGATACGTAGAGCAATGAGAAGCTTTGCCCCCAAACCGCCTGTCGTGGTGCTTCTCCCTCCGTTTGGTGTACGCATGCGTCCAGGATATTTCAGCGCCGAAACGAAAACCCCTTGGCATCCCCTGCTTTCGTACGCTCGAACCAAGCCAGCCCGCCTCTCCTCCGTTCGGTCCTACAAACCACTAGCGTTTTCTTTACCATTCAATCTCCCTTAATTTCGTATACATGGATTTGGTCCTTTTGCAACTTATGGCTCGAAGGGATTTATTCCAGCATATTAGCAAAAGCTCCATCTTAGTCGACGTCGCTTGGAGCAAGATCACCGCGCGCGTACTGCTTGCTCCGTTAGTCAAAGAAGCGCGACAAGAGCGGTGGAAAACAATGTATTAAGCGACATTTACAAAGAGTCGAGAGTCGCGGAGCAGAGGTTGGGGCTAAGTGTACGGCTAGGTGGGTGATGAGACTCGAATAAGATGTAATAAATATAATAGCGGTGCGGTGATAGGAATTCGAAGGGGTTCCGTTGAGGGAAGCACAAGGACTCGCAGGCGCTTGCGCCAACCGGCTGAAAACGTGGGGGTGCACGGGGGTGAGTCAGTCAGGCCGCAGCGCGCGCTCAGAAAAGTACCCTTACGCGGCTGCAGGATACCGCCGGCACGGGACGGCCGCACACAGTACCGGCACGACGACGAAACGCGGGGTGGTGCGGCGCGGTCAGGCTATTTTCACCCTTCTCTCTTTCTCTCTCTCTCTCTCTCTCTCTCGTTGCCCACTTCCATGTCGTATATATATATATATATATATAACGGCTCGAGTACATAAACACATTGAGGCATGTATACGGCTTGTACATACGTGAAAACATACCGCTCTTCCGAAGCTTCCTCTTGCTAAGTGAAACAGAAAGCACGCTTTCTTCCTTCGCGAAAGACCTCTCGACCGTACAAATCCGATGCACACAGCCTCTTGTGGCAAGCTGACCGCTGCGTGCTCGCTTACGCGTTGATAAAGTGTTTTGACATTTTCGTCGTGCGAGAGAGACGAACGAAAGGCAAAAGAGAAACACAAGTCGATTCTCACGAAGGCTCGTCGTCGTATTATAATCGGGAGCTTAGTTGAAAAAGTTGGTTGGAGCGGTTTAAACGGATTCGCGGCAAACGTGTCGAGGCAATCGACGTCGGACAAACGGGGGAGATAGTTTCTTGAGGAATCTTCCGAAAGTCTCTTTGGATGAAGAGGAGATCGAGACTCGCGTCAGTGGGTCACGACTCTTGGGCCAAGTTTGAGTGACACGAGAATCTCTCAGTCAAAGCGGACGATGAAACCCAGAGGGAAATTGTGCAGTGCAAATATGTTTTCGTTGGATAAGCCTTTTGCGATGTAGAAACTGATTGATTCGTTAACCGCGAAAGCTCCAATCTTGTTCCCATATTCTCGTGGACGCTTCTCTGATAACCGCCATATTATCGGAATACCCCGGTGTGTTTGTAGCAACGTCAACTTTTATCGCACGATAGGCTTTTAATCGCGATGTGCTTCGATTGATCGGTTTCCAAACGAGCGGAGGAAACGAAAAATGAGATAACGAACGACACTCGAGCGTGTCGTTTTAGTCAGCGACAAAATGTTTCGAATACGCGAATTCATGAATCGTTAGTCTCCTCTGACTAACGTCTTATCGCAGGGTCGCACCGTCCAAGACGCCAAATTGCGCTTTTCATTTTCTCATCTGACTATTCCATTCGCTAGTGGGCCCTGTGGAAATATGGAATGGTCGTGGAATCACAGGAAGAAAAGTCAAACGTTGCTCCACACGATTACATTTCATTTTTATTCGAGCCTCGTACGAAAATCGAGATCAAATCACATCTCGTCTCTCGCAAGTGTAGTGCAGACGATTTAATAATAATACATTCGTGTCAGTTTTGTGCAGCGAGGTAAAATAGACTTTGAAAGAGCGAGAGAACGTACGAAAGAGACTGAGACAGCAGTAGGTTGAGAGATCGAGGGGAAAAGGCGAATATATATGACGCAGTGAGGATTAATCAAGTTTCCCAATTATCCGATTGCTTTTCACAACATGGGAAATAATTTCGTGAACGATAATTACGATAATAATATTATTTTAATATAAACGTGTTTCGATATGAATTTTCGTCATAATGATATTTTGACAGATTATGAAACATCGAGATTTTCACGTTAATTCGCGGAAAATGTAACGAGAATGAATAAAGCTTGAAACAGTCGTTTAACAGGATTAAATCAACACAGAGGGATCAAGAAGAAAAACATCGGTGGATCGTCCGACGGGATACAACCATTTCACCAAGAACAACAAGCAGAGAAGAATTTTCTTTTCAACGTTCTAGTGTGTTTTCTGCGCTTCGGGTGACGCCGGAAAAGTGCGAATTTCGTGTGTTTGTTTATTCTTCCTTTTCTCTGACATTCGTGATTTATTTTTGTTTCATAGGGGACGAGAAAGGAAGCCAGAAGCTGGCAAAAGTTGGTGTTGCGAGACAAGTGCGGTGAAGGCTCGACGAGGACAGAGATAAGCGACGGAGGAAGAGGGTGGTCAATATGACTCCCATCTTTCTCGTCCTGTTGGTGGCGATCGACTCGATTATCGCGCAGAATCATGTTGGTGAGTAAATGATCGGTTTATTCCAAAACAAATGCGTGTACAGCGAAGAAGAAGAAGAAGCCGCGAAACTGCGACAATTTGACATCGAAAAAACAAAAGCGTCGAAATAGCCTACGGAGTGCTGATCGAAAGACTGAGTCCACGAGGCGAACGACGAAAGAAACGAGAACTCTTGTTTATAAGTGTCACGATCAGTATTCGAAGATGCTTCGTATTTTTCGTCGCTTTTTAATGTTCGTCACTCGTAACGATCGGTAGCCGTTCACTCGTGCTGCGCGATTTCAATTTTTCCCAATTTTTCCATACAATTTCGATAATTAACTGTATTTATCGTTTACAAAGCGACGAGCTACCGTGGCAACTGCGTTTGAAACATAAATTCCTCATTTCCCATAGAGTCAGCCACAGCTTTTGTAAAGTGGAAAAACTTTCATTGGCGTCCGTACAGTTCGAAAATGAATTTTTATCCAAAGCTCAAAGAAGCGTAATTATCCATTTTTAAAATTAAACTTTCTGGTAATAAATGCGGTAGAGAATTAATTAAACGGGTTACAATCGCCAGCGTGAGAGGATCCATGTTTTCCCGCGCTTTTACTGATCCGAATGTTGCGCAGAATTGTAAACGTAAACCGATCGTATCGACGTTTCGAAGCTTTTCAAAATCACAATTCGAACAAGGACGTTCACATTGGCTCGTTATGATTCGGAAAATAACGGGAAATCGCGCGTGTGTTGATTAAACGAGCGGTGCTATTCTCGATGGCATTGATTTCTGGACAAACCGAATATACGACTCGCCGGAGTTGTCTGAGTGTCGTGTAACGCGTATATATACATAATCGACGTATTTGCAACCCTTCGAAAGACGACAGACCACAGCTCGTTGCCATTGACGAGCAGACAGAATACTCGAAAGGTTTCAACCAACCCTCTTCCTCTTTGAACCCTCGTGACAATTTTCCTCTGGCTCTTTCGACGAGCTGATATTATGTACACGTTGAAAATTAGACAACGTCGTAGCTCAACGTACGACGTACCGGCGGAATATCCATCGCTTGAATCTTCATCGAACGCGCTCCGAAAACCCGAATACATCGAGTCACCATCATCCTCCCATTATGTACCACCGCATTAAACCCATTGAGCCTTATTACGCAAGCTTCATCCTCGTAACGATGATGTATTCTCGGAATTTCAGTTAGTTAATTACGTTGTACTCTCCGAATAATAATCCTAATTCTGCGGTTGGATATTCGGCTTGGATTAGCCTACGAATATAATACCCTGGACCATCGGAACTCTCTTTCTCTCTATATACATCCGCGTTTACCGTCGTCACATTCTATACTCCAGTTTCCTACCGTTCAACCAACGCTCTATACATATACCAACTACCACAAACATCGCTTCCCTACAAATGGGACCAGTGTTTCTGCTCCTGTTTCCGATACATAAAGACAACCATTCCCAAAGTACCTAAACTCGATAAATATCAATTTTACGAGGGAGATAAATATAACACACATCCCCGAATACTCGATTCTCACTACTTCGCTCTCACACTCTTTTATTTTCAATCTTTGACCCAATAAATAAGAGAATATCATGACTTACTCCAGGCCTCGAGAATCGACCTGCGCGGAGAATCGCGAAAACTCTAAGAAAATTCACCAAATTGACGAGCTGCGATTCCCCCGTTTATCTCCCACCAAAGCAAACATAACCCGTCGTGAATTATGTCCCCAAGTTCCGCTCTCCATACTGCACATTTGTACACTCCACCCACTTTAATTGGTTATTCTATATATTCTGATGTTATTACGGGTAATTAGATATTTCAATAGATCGTGTCTTCCTCTCCAATGAACTGAGTAATAAGAGAAATTTTTTTGGAAAACTAAATATCGTACTGCATCAACCGGAATTAATGAACTATTCACTCATTAGGCGCAATTTCATAAAGCAATTTGTAATTCGAAACAGAAATTATTTTTTCTGTTCATTATTTATTGAATTTTGAAAATCGTGCCAATTTTTCGTGGCGATTTAGTTTTTTGGTCGCAGGAGAGAAATTTAATAATAATTGTGAGCTCTCCTGAAGAAAAAACTGAATTTCGTTGCATTCCAACGCGATGCAAACTTAAACGTCATTTCGTGATGGTTGTCGATCGTCGCGAGGCGCGTCCAAATCGATCGCACGTGTGCGATCTGATTATTAACACTTCGTCTGTAAACCTGGGTCATTCGTGTCCGGGCAATTACGACGGATCGGTCCACTTATTGCATCAAAAATGGATGAAAAAATTTATTTTTCTACGATTTTATAATTGAAATTCCAAGTTTGAGATTTCGAACTGTAGCCTGCATTTTTTCAGAATTTTTGGATTGTAATAACAAGCTGAAAGAACGGTGTGTCCAGGTTTATAGACGTAAGGTGCGGAAAAAACGTTTACAGACGAAGTGTTAGCGAGGGTGGCTACACACAACAATATTGCCACGTTAAAGGCATAGGAAAATTGGAAATACTTAGAATTTAATGAAATTTGGCGAGCATATTCTTGAGTATTAAAAATGAATATACAAATTTTTTAAGATTTTTCTTCGACATAGTTTTCGAGTAATTGAACACTAGAGTTTACATGCATAAGCATAGGATTCAGATATATATATATAGGTATATTTCTTGCATATTGTAAACTCCAATTATTCGACAACTATGTGGACGAAAAATTTGAAAAAAATGGTGTCATCGTATTTGATGCTAAAGAATGTCATCACCAAATTTTATTAAATTGTTATCATATTGTCGTATGTAGCCAACCTCCTTAAAAACGAAAAAATTCAGCGACATTGTAGCCCGATGCGATAAAGACGATCTCACTCGTTGGCGAATGAAACTTTTGACGCGAGGTCGATCGTTGAATAATTATAGTCACAAGTCTCGAGATAAAAAGTCATTCGGATATCTTTATATATTTTCTTATCTATACGGACCTTCGGCTCTGTATATATTTGTTTATAAATATGTATTTATACGCATATATATATTGTATATGAGCGTATATACCCGGATTCCTTTTCATAGTCGATGCAAATTTTTTTCTCACGCCTCTCTCCTGTCAGGTTGCTCGTTGCACGTTCCACTGTGCCGCTCGAGCTCCCGGGGGCGTCACGGAGATTTCCTTGGAGGTTTCCACACCAGCGTAAAAACATAAAAACAACGAGGGCAAAAAAGAATACACGAGGAAAAAAACATTCCGGATCTATCAAGCGAGCTCAGCTCGACATATCGACCATGTTTCCACACATTTTGTACTTTTTTTTCCTCCTTTTCTAATCGGTTCTAAGATTCGCGCATCAAGATCCAGCTCATCCGACTATCTCTTGTGTACGCGCTTGAATTTTCATGTTTCCGATATCAGCCAACGCCCATTATCTCTTTCTTCAACCTTTTCACACCATCGCCTCATTTTCTTTTTTTTTTTCACGAGAAATAACCAACCTGCAGATCTGTACGGTTCACTCCATTTCAGGCTTTTCCGCGTAATGAAAAATATAAATTCTTTGCACGCACTTTGATGGAATAAATTATAAAAAATATACATTCCCAGTCAGATTTACGTCTCTAATGAAAAATTCCCGAAATTCGAACGTTTCCGCTGCGTTTGTACAGTCCGTTCGTGCCTTTTACTAACATTCTTATAATCCGAATTTTTCATCATCACTTTACACGTATAAATATGAATTCGCAAAACAAAAGGTTTATCTCCTTTTGGCAGAAAAAAAATTGACAATTTTTATTGAATTTTTGATTACAATGAACTTTGAAGCTTTTTTTCATATCGAAGGAAAAAATTTGGTACCTTGAGAATGATTCCAAAGAAAACTCGAGGGTTTATGTGAAGAAATAGAAAAATTCTTGAATCTCTGGGTCACGCGGAGGCGCACAATTTCTCTTCGCGATGATACGAGAAAATCTACACCAGGCTTTTCGAGATATTTCTTTTTTTTTATTTATTATTAAACATCACCTTAATGCATACCTAATACTTTTAAATCTACACTTTATTGTTCTGCTTCCTTTTTCCCGCGCCAGGCTTCATTCTTTTCGCCCGTGATGCGTTCCATGAATCTCGCACGCCAGGTTTCCTAACACGCTCTCGCGCAACCCACAGGAGAAGAAAAGAAATTATTTTACACTCTGTTGGAAAAAAATCGTAAAAGTCAGCCATCGCGAGATTGTACCGGGATAAAAAATACATTCGCATATGCTTCTCGCTTCAAATAACGTTCTCGCGTGCCAATCGACGCTTTTTATTCCTTCGGGAATTTGATGAATTTTTCAATTTTACGCTCGGAACAATAATGCGAGACAATGTTTTATAAGATTTGCAACTTATCGACCGTCCAAACATTAAGAAACGTCATTTTCGCGTTTACATATCGTTGGAATTTGTGAGAAAATGTCCGTTCCCGACCTGAAGTTAATGAAAAAAGAAAGAAAATAGTTTTTCGTGGATCTCAATATCAGAATTTGAAAGAAAATGACATCACTTTGCACGTCGTCTCCGTTTTCTCTGACAGCTGACGTTTTTTTTTTTCGTATGTGCCATCTGTATATTTCATTTGTCCTCGAGCCTGTTTTCTCTTAGCTTTTTCATTGGCTTCTTTTTCGTTTAGTTTTCCCCTCAGTTCTTCATAGCTCCCATCACAAGGTAACGCGTTCGCGTCGGTAGAACATTCCACGTTATTTATCGTCATTCTCCTGGTCCCGAGCGATCGAATAATTTACATATCTACATGTATATGCGAAACTGTCTATGGATATTGAACCTCCAGGGAATCGCTTTTTTTGCTCTCGTTCAAACCGCAGCGTTTTTTTATTATTTATTCCGTTAGCTCATTTTTTTTTTTTTTTTTGGAGCAATAATTAACAAAGTGGACAGATAGCGTTCGATATTGAGCGTCGATGATGGAAACCGGTGGCAAGTATCCTCAAATGGGTGATACATTGAGCCACAGTTACGAACGCATCTGAGCCACGTTCGGATCGATATATAAACGTACATAGGGATTCTGTGAGCTATCATCTTTCAGTCGGTGTGCGATCGACAGATAAAAACGAATGTATCGATTATTTTAACATCTAAAGGGGAGAAGGTCATCCAAGCAAAAGGAAAAGGGGAATTGGCAATTTTTTTTAAACGCGCGAAACGAGAATCCCTCGGAATTAACAAATGATGTGAAAAATGTATCGATGAAAAAAAAAGGCAGGGATGAGGAGGCTTGGAAAATATATAAAGATGAGGGCTCATGGGGTTGGGCGATGGTAGAAAAAATGTTTGATATTTAAGGCATATTTTTCACGCCCCGCGATATGGCACGCGGAATCTCGCTCGAAGTTGGGAAACGGTGTGCGCTGTGGAATCGAACAAGAGAGAAAATTTATAAAACGTAAGTGCAGTTCGGTGTTTCTTGGCGGGGAAGCAATTTTTATCGGACATGCACTCTCTAATGCCCGAACGTTCGGATGAACGTATATATATATATCTAAGTAGAACGGGAATAGACTAACGGTTCCGTAATTCGAGAATTTTTATTTGGTTTTGAGAGTGGGAAAGGTTTTTGTAGTTGGAAATAATCGGTTAACTCTTCTCGGTTCTACAGTTTCAATTTACGGGAGGATTTTGAAGGGAGTAGCGAAAAAAGGGGTTGAAGCTGGTCGCGGTATGATTGTATAGAATGCGAGGAAAAGGGGAGGACGAGGCGCAGTAAAAATGAATTGCACGACAATTTCGTTGGTATACGCAAGCTTTCTCATTCGTCGTATCATCGGTCCAAGAGAATTTGCTTATCGATGCCCACAACGATTGTGGCGAGGAGTAAATTACTTTGAGAATTTAGCGGAAGCTCGTGCTGTTTAGTTAGAGAATTGTATAGATATGCTCCTGGCTCTCTATCGTACTCTTCTCTTTCCCTCTTCGCTTATACGCTTTCTCGCTGTATTACCTTTGAGGACGGGCATGGGAGAAGGAGCCGGGGAAGAGAGGGAGGAGAGAGCAAGAGAGAAAGGAGTCCTCTCTACTTTCTTATCTTAACATCCCATCTACATTGTCTCGGCAACGTTACTCCTCTCTCGCTCTATCCGACGAGTTTATCGTCAACCTAAACAATGCGTTTATTTTTTTTCCTTTTTTTCCGTTTGTTTCCGAAATAGTCGTGAAGGTAGTAGCAGAGAGAGAGAGAAAGAGAGAGAGAGAGAATGAGTGAGGAAAAGAGAGTGAAACAGTAACTGCATGAAACACACTTCGTAACGGGCACGTCGCCCCGAACTACGAAGGTTAGGAGGGCGATTTCCACCTGGAATGCCGATAAGAACTCCGAATCGTCCGAGCAACGGGCCTTTCGCACCATCATCAGTCTCGCAAGCTAATGTACCTCTCTTTTCTTACAATGCCTTTACATACATAACTCAACTGTTTGAACAGAGGCGATCATTCTCTCGAGGTGACACTTTTTTCTCGCGCTCACCCTCTCGGTTTCTTCCTCAGTCTCCTCTGTCTTTTTCCTTCGCTCATTACCGCAAGCTTTTTATCTGTACGTTTTTCTATCTTTACACGAATGTGTCCGCTACATGATTCGAAGCCATCAAGACACTTGCTCGCGGTCACTGCTCCATATAAAATCAAGCGAAACCCCCCTGTTCCTCGATACGCACGTGCGCCTCATACGTGCTCCCGTCACTTACGAATTTCTTAAGCTCATTGTGCTTCGCAAGAGGAAAAAAAAATTTCGGTCGCACCGGCGAAACCCGAATAAAGCCAAAGACGTTCCTTCCCTAGGGAATATACCCTCGACCCTGTCTGACCGCAACCAGAAGGGACCCCTTGTACTCGCCAACGATAAAAATTCTTCGCTACCAACGTGTTTCGACCTTTCTTGGCCATTTACAAACGAGAGAAGGTGATGCTTTATCCTACCCAACATTGAGTGCCGAATATATTCCCCTTTTCCCAAGTCACACACGACTCTCCACCTTATTTTTATTCTCTCCCGTACCTCTCTGCCATTTCGACCTCTTTCTCTCTCTTCCTCCTTCCCCTCTCGCGTTTTTTTTTGTATATGGGATTCACACATTCCAATTAAACGTACCCTGCTCCCGTGGACTTCTTGAATAAATCTACGTTTGCCAGTCTTCATATAAGTAGCGTGTATAACGAGCCAGAGTTGTGGAAAGTTTACGAAACTTGTGGTTAAGGCACTCATGGCTGGCGGTTAACATTCCAATATTTCTTGAGGAAAACACCATTTGGTTTATCAAATTTGAATCATTTTAAGTGGCTTTTATTGTTTCGACGAATAACCGACGTAATTATTGTTGAAATTCGTTTGAGAATCCCATCTTCACGAACGATGCAAATGAGGCAACGTTTCGATTCGTTATTCAATGAAAACCAGTGATTATCGGTTGAAAATAACTGCTCCCCGAATCATTAAATATTCACGATTCGCCAGAGAAATTCCAACAATTTATTGTTCGATGTAGGAAACAAAATAGAAATTTGCATGAAAGAACCATTTTTCAAAAACGTCCTGGTGCGCAATGATCCGTTGAATAGTTAATTGTGTACTTTGGTTTACAAAACAGCACAAAGGACCAAATTCCCTGAATTTCCCAGCCAAGTTTTCACTCCCGAGTCCATGAAGAATCGACATTTGCATGAAAAGACTATTTTTCCAAAAATCTCGACACGCAATCATCAATATTTCGTAAAACGATTTCCCAAAAAAAAAAAAAAATGTTCATCATTCGATCAATTTCGATGAAATCGTCATGCATACTCGAGAGAACGCGACAGACGATGGCATTCCGGGAGGAGGGCATGAGAAAACAAAACAAGGGGTCTCGGTGGGCAAGGGCGAAACGAGCTTATTGTATGTAGACTGCTCTGGTTCGGGGTGAGCCATATATGCGCAACGCTCGAATCGTATCTGATATAATTGTCGGTCGCCAACATTGTGCCCGAGATGCTGGTGGAAGCGAGTTTTGCTATACACGTACGTTCCAGTGGTAGGGGCATCCGCAGATTGCCGGCAATAATAACATTAATAATGGGAGTTACCTCCGAGACGTTATATCGGGATTATTGAACAAGTGTTTGGTCGTGTACGGAGGAGAGTACCTCGCGCGGCGTGTATTACCTATCGAGAGAAATTGCATACACAATGGTCGACTGTGTGAAATTTCCTCTATACACGAACGACGTATACTTTGACATTATAATCATACACGTTGATCGTGGGTGGAACGGCGCGTGAGTATTTGCCTTGCCGCACTGTCCGTATCAAGCGGTTACAGGCGCGCTCCGTATAGGCTTTTCAGCCAAACTTCCGGTAAATGCTTGGTCAGTTCTGCCGATGCTGGAAGCTCGTTTGCGAGATATTTCCATTGAAACATCTTTCTCGACCATTCAGACGTTCCCAGCATCCTTCGAATTGATCGATTTTTTTTTTCATTATTCTCTCATGGATTATTCGTTGCTGCGGCCTGCGTTATAAATGTGTAGCACGGTTGGGAATTTTCCAATGGGTATGAATAAATAATAATACGATAAAAATAAAGAGATTCGTGGTATTCTGTGCGGAGTCTATTCTCATCGGTCTACAAATTCATGACGAAATGTCGGCATACGTATGCTCCTCGGTCGAGGGTGCAGCTCGAAACGACCCAGTGGACGAGCTTTCGCTCGCGGTGGCTCCTTTTTTTCCGGTTCTTCGCATCCCCTCATCTTATGTACTCCTATCAACTATTACGACGTTCGGTTCTTTCCACTCGTAGGTGTCTCCCGAGACCATCGTCCATTCTACTCGAGCGATCCACCTTCGAACGTCCGCTGCGAACTTCTTTTTTTTTCCTTTTTCTTTTTATCTTTTCGGTCTCCTCGTCACACACGCGCGTATATCCGTTCGCATTTCTTCAGCTTCTCAAGGGAACGAGTAACCGGCCTCTCCGATCAATTCGCCACTTCTTTTTTCTCTCCTTTCTTCGATTTTACTTTCCACCTTTTTGCGCCCTCGTTTCGTCTTATATTTGCTCATTTTATGCTCCGATGCCCTGATAGATTTCCAGCTGCTTTTTTATCCGTTAAACGGAACGAAATGACGTTAAAAAAATTAAAATAAATAAAGGAAAACAAAACATTTTTTCGCGGCCATTTTTAAGCGAACCCTCGATAACTTTTTTGCGGGTTTCTCGCCACGGTCATCAATTAGCATCAACCGTTATTGCATGAACGTAACTCCCGTACGTGAGCACATGGGTGGCTGAAAGAGAACTGCGAGCCCGATAAGTTGGAATCCCCACCGTCTCGGGCTCGTTCTCGCGCGGTTCTTTTCTCTATTTTATACGGCGCGAGGGCACAATAAAAGTGGCGGTTTTAGCAGTCGTTCTACGTCGGCCAATCCATTCTTGATTCTTGTGGGGCAAGCCGTCCTGTCGCCCACGGTAGCTTACGTTAAACACTGTTAAACCGCATCTACCAAAAGCACTCGTTGCGTACTATCGCGCTGTTGTAGCTTGACACGCGAAGTTGCTTGTTGTTGAGAATCGCGTGTCGAAGCATTATATCGAAAGCACACAAAGTTCACATCGAAACTCCCTCGCCTTCTCCGCAACCGAGCCATTGACTTCCTCATCCTTTTCTATATTTTCATTCGTCGACTAATCATTTTTTTTTTTTCATTCACTCATAACCGAACGAGGTGTTTTCTTTTGATCGAAATTAATGCTGAGTCGATCGAGTGGATTAAATAACTCGTCGATCCATTTTTAATGTTTCGACTGAAAATTATTTTTCCAGACACTCCGATCATCGTAATTGTTGATTCATTCCCCCGAATAATCATTTTGACTGTTTGGACGAAATTTGATTGATTTATTTGATCGCTACGTTGTTTATTTTATTCGTTCGAAAAAGAAGAATTAAACTGCTCTGTGAAAATGGCTTTTAAATGAAATCAAGCTCATCCTCTGCAATACTTTGAACTGCTCGTTTTTGTCGGTAGAGTTTTCATTTGCTCGGAGAAGATTCAAGTGTTTTATTTCATGTTTTTTCTCTGGGATTTATATATGAATTTAGCCGGGTTGGTACTCTTCACTATACTGGATTAATAATGTCTGGCCACGTATCTTGCTGGCCACGAGGATCCGCCTTCTCTTCTTTGCAAAGCCAGATAGTTTCGGTATTCGGAGCACTGTATTATACATATAGAGCGTGTCGTATTGTACAGTTTGGTAACACTGTATAAGTAGGAGGCGGTAAGCGCGAGCTGGAGCGAACTTCTGCGGAGGAGCGACAACGGGACAGTTATTAATTAATATGGCGTGTACCCACAGTATGCTCATATTCCCGGCTTGCAAACCTCGCTTACTTTCCCTTTCTCTCTCTCTCTCTCGCGCTCTCGAGCCCTACGTCCCTTTGATTAATTTTCTTTTTCGCCATAGAGCAAAATACACACTCAAGACACACACACACACACGCTCGCGTTGTGATACTCTCTGTGCGCTGGAGGATCCGATTCGTTGTCGGTTCTACTCGAATTACTCCAAAGCACCCTGCATAAGTTTCAACATTTTTTTATTCCACTTCTAATGTTACGAAAAACAGCCCCGGGCAACGTAGCGAACCAAATCACGTACGTGGTCGTAACAAATATTTACGCTAATGAATTAACACTTTTTTTTCATTCCTGCTGCATTTTATTATTGTCTATTCCTTTAGAATCTTTGGAAAAATGCCAGAAACACCAAACTCTCATTTCGAATTCCAATCAAATTTAATATTTTCCTCAATAGAATTTTCATTTTATTAAAAACGAACTTCTCGTAACTCGTGATGTCAGTTGCAACATTCGGTACTTGGTGTAGTTGGAGCTTTGAGTGCAAGGACTTATTGCAATTACTATGCCCTCACGTTATATGAAATAAAGCTTCCGGAGCAGTCCAGGTCGTTATCTCTCAAACATCGTGAAATAGCGTATTAGGATGCGTGAATGGTTCGGAGCTCAACGGCAGAAGGACGAACGCTTTTATCGATAAGTATGAAAATATAAAACGCACCGTTCGGGGAGCAGGTAACATGGATGTGTGCTTTAGGAAATCGAGTCCACGCTGCACACGAGTGGAAACAAGTGAAGGTGGATGAATAGCGACATATATAGATAAATACATTGTCGAAGTATAGCGTGTCGGTAATGCAGTATAGATATGAAATGGATGGGTTGTTGAAAACGTATAGGCTATTTGGCAAATGGCCAAACTGGTAGTACGTTCACAGACTTTGGTGAATCGTCTTCTTGGTGGTCCCTGCTCGTTTCTACTATTTTCCAGGTTTCTCTTTTTCGCTCGGTCTTCTCTGGGCCAGCCATTGGCCTCTCTTGATAGTCGAATGCATGAGTAGTACGCGGAGGTGCTCGCAGGTGGCTGAAAGCTCGCCTGGAATGAAAGGTATACGAGGTTTGCCAAAAGTTGAACACATCGAGGGTCGAAATCCTTCCTTTCTATGTGTATATATATCCATTCAGATTCTCGAGTGCTTTGACCCTTGCGAGTAGGACTGGCCAGTTATAATTCTTCTATGGGAAAAGGAGAGAAAGAACGTTCTATATATATTTGGTACATCAGAGATAGGGTTCGCCACAAACCACGAAAAAATCAAAATGTTCGAAAATGGTATGGTGGACGATTCTTCTCTGCGATTCGTTGACTCTTTGCTGAACGTTATCGTTCGAGCTTTCATTTCATCGCTAATATAGTACACAGGACTATACGATGAAGAGCAGATATCTTCGTATCTATCCATGGGAAACTTATTGCAATATATTATTACACATGGTATAAAGTTGCAATAAAAATCGAGTTGCAATGTCATGTGGAGTAATTGAATGGGATTCCTAGAACGGGAGAATATGGTAGAGAGGTTAGCCGATAGGGAAATGTATTGTTCGAAGCATAGGGTGGGGGTGGCAGTGCGGCTGTGGTTATAGGAACGTTTTTCTCCTGTGCTCGGACCGAGAGAGCTACCGATGGACGTGGAGAATCGTCAGAGTGAGGGTAGAACCGCACACCATTCACCGAGCGGCCCGAGTTGATTTATCGGTGGGTAGCGTGACACCGTGAATAAATAGAAAGGTGATCGAAAACAAAATCCCACGGAAATGGGTATAAATGGCTGGCGAGAACGGGGATCGAACCTCGTCGCCAGCCGGCCCGGTTGCTGGTGCAAAAAAAAAAAAAAAACGAAAACACACACACACACACACAAATAAATAAATAAAACACTACTGGAAAAAGGTGGAACGAAAAACAGTGATAACAACAACAGCAAGCTGGGATCCTCGTCTATACGGAGCAGGGCATTCGACGAAACATTTCTTTTTGTCTCGGAAATAATTGGCTCTTCATATACATTAGCCGACGACATGGACGCCTGATTTGTGTCAATTGAAAAAAACGTAGCGGTCTCAATATAAGGTTCTCGGAATATGAATAATTAGAGCGAGTCTTGACATCGAGCTGAAATGTTTGGTGAGATGGAACGTCAATTGAGAAAAAAGTGCTTGAAAACGAAGAAGTCATTCGACGAGGAAACGCTGGTAAAAATGTGTTTTTAACATGTTGGCGAATGAAATAATTTCATACTCAATTATATTATTTAGCCAGAAGAGGGTTTCTGTATGCTCTTCGGGGTTGGATGGCGGGAGAGAGAGAGATTGCAAGTGCGGTATGAGTGGCTCTTTCAGCACCGACCCGTTACAGTTGAGACCGGTGTAGGCGGCCCGGTGGTAGGTGGTTAGTAGTTTCGTAGGTAACCGAGCTACGTACAGCACCGATGTAGGGAGCATATCGAGTGCACGAATAAAGCATGCGGAATAGTGAAGCGAGAGAGAGAAAGAGAGAGAGAGAGAGAGCGAAAGAGGGTGGTAGGGGGAGCAGGAAGGGGGAGGGCGAGGGAAGAGCCCATACCCGCCACCCAAGACTCAACAACCCAACGGCCGAAGAAGAGACCCACCTTCATAAATATTCACGATGAAATCTACCCCTCGATAATAACGGTCTGGCCTCTTCCCACCTTGCTCTGAAATATACGCGATAAGTGTGCTATCGGACGAAGGGAGAAGACAACGCGACGTGGATGCCAACCATTTCTCGACAAATATTCACGTTTGAAAATTCCGCGGTGATAAATATCGAGGAAACGAGTTGACTATGCGATTGAGTGATTCGCATCGTACAGACCAGACTTGAACTTTTGCCTTTCGATTATTACGTTTTCAACGATCTTTAAGTATATACGTGAGTATCATTTTTTATGTGTTCATCGGAACATGATGATCGCCCTAAACTAGATTGAGTAAAGCAGCGTAGAAGCAGGCTGCTGCGACGAGATAGACATCCTTTTAAAACGAGTGGGAATCGCGTATAGCAAACTATAATGAATCTAGCGAAGAAAGAATCTCTCGGTGGTGGTTCACTGTGCCAGGTGGATTTAGTGTGGCGAACGGAAGACAGGCCGAGGGCAAAAGGATACAAGATACATATACGGAGGAGAAAAGAGGAGGGTTTTGCCGCTTCTGCTGCTGCTGGTGCTTGTGGGTGGATGGGTGGATGGTTGTACGATGCTGTCCAGCAAAGGAGTAAATTGGTAAAAATGTCTGGAGGTTGTTTGGGGAATGGCAAACACGAGCGAACTATCCTTCGTGGGCTGTCTTCCTGACTGTGGCTGCCACGAGCCACTCTCTTTCCCGCTCACTAATTCCCTCTCCCTTCATTCGCTTTGCTCACTATACCCAACCGAAAGCAAGCCCAGCCGGCTCTCTCCAGTGCCAGCTCGAGCTCGAGCCCCGGGCTTCCCCGACCCACACGTATAGGTGAGGCATACCACACCATCTTCCAACAACGTTGCCTCTACCCGCTCCCGACGAGGACCAACGATGGAAACTGGCGACGACGACGCTGTATTCCATATACCGTACTTTCTCACTCTCTCCCTCTTTCGTGCTTTTCTCTCGTAGAGCTTCTATACTTTTCTCTTCTGCTTCTACTCTATTTCCACATTTCTATCTTACTCGCCGGATACTATCCCGTACACCGTTGTACCGTTCACGACCCTTGTCTATGCTGGGCGTATTTTGCTGGCAATGGTTCTTCTCACGAGCAACCTACACAGGAGGATCCCACCGTCCAACTGTCTACGCTAGTTTTTCTTCTCTCCTCGACCCTTTCGTTGCGTTCTCTCCATTTTTACACACTCGCTGAACCACTATTCGCCCAGAAAATTGAGTGTTCCACAGCCCGCGGTTGAGAAAACACAACGATCTTCGTTGCGTCTTCGTTGCGACCCAACCGAAATTCTTTTAACGCCAACTGTCGAGCAGACCTTCTCCCTTATTGTCCAGCCTTCTCAATGCCTTGTCGTCGTTATGCCATCGATCCTCTGCTTCTGCTTCCCCCCCTCTCTTCCTCACCATTCTCCCAACCATTCAACCTTAAGACAACGCTACTATTCACTTGTGCCAGAATTTACCCGAATTCACTGCCATACAAGTGCTCTCCCAGCTTTATAGCTACGAGATATCGTTGATAATGAAAGTGATAACGACAAAAAGCCTTTTGTTCTCATCACGATTACGGAATCCTGCCATCCTAACCTTTTCTTCGTCGACTCTCTTTCTCTCAATCTCAAAGACGTTGCCTCGCCTTTCCCCCATACACTTTGTCACTAAGCCCACTAACCCATTTCGTATCCCCTTCGTCCCCAACTCAACTTTTTATTTTAAACTCCATCCGATAATAGAGTTGTGCTTTTCCACTTCTCGTAGTTATACGTTCGAGCGATCCGAAATCCATATCGATATTCCCTACACTGTAGTCACTATTCTCAACCAAAATTATCGATGTTTTATTTTTACTGCAGTGACGAAAGTCTGTCAATTCTTTTCCAGCATAAAAATCTCTTCCTACTGCGTACCCCAATGCATTATTATACTTGTCATTGCTTACTCAATCGCCAAACGTACATTTTCCATCATTTTTAACGTTTTTTTTTTTTTTTTTTCGAATGTAAGGATTTAAATTTATCTCTCTGCATGATTTGCGACTGACAACGAGTGCTCCCTCGGGAGAAACGAAATGTGGTCGTCAGCCAAAGTCATATATACCTCGGGTTAGAAACAATTGAAACAAACTCGAAAATTGAGAGCGTGTAGTAAGTTGGTAGGTGGAATACTCGAAAGTGGACAATCCCCAAGAACGGAATCCGGACACAATGGACTTTTTCAAGGATTGACACTTTCTTTCTCCCATAGATATACATTCTTGGATTCTCCTCTGCTACTCTCTCGACATGTCACGTGTCTAAGGCTTTTGAAGCATTTCCTCATTCATGTTGAGTGCTGGCGCGTATCTCGCCGTAGTACCTCTTGGTTGAATTAGATACCTCTGGGTACATCTTGCCGAGGTTGCCTTGGGACATCGTTACACAATGCTAGAAGCGGATTATTTGACGTTTCAACCACATGCTCAAGACCGCGCTTGTTCAAACGGTTCCACAAGCTTCGCCCTTCCAACGCGAATGATCGAGACAAGTGTGAGTACCTGAACCTGCCGTCGTACAATCACCATTGCAATTCCCTACGTGTATATCCTCGGTGAGAGACGCACACGCGGAATAAAAGCAAATAGAGCATCCTGACGTTTTGTTTTGAAGGGACAACGAGGACTACACAACAGACCGGATAATTATGTTGAAAATAACGCTCTGCCGCTCCGTTTAACTCTCAGCTTCGAGAACGTCGCATCGCCAAACGCTTTTTCCTACGACATTTTTCTCTCTTTGTTTTTTTTTTAAACACAAAACGTGTTTAATTTTTTTTTTCGTTTTGTAATCGCAAGGCCAGTAAAACAGGCCACGACTCTGATTGTTTACAATTCATGCCTCAAAAAGTGCCCCCTCCTCGAAAGCTCAACTTCCGGGAGTCTAAAAATTATTGGAACCCTCGCGATCGGTTCATCTCGTTAAACAGCGGAATGAACGCAAAGAAATGGACATTGATAAACTTTTCTCATTCAACTAATAGGAATCGTTATCCAGTGGAATGAAAAGGGATCAATTGAACACATACTCCAGTCGAATGTATGCACGCATGTCCTCAATACTTGGAGATAATCGATAAACACAATCGAGATTTTCGTTTGTGTGTATGTTATTATACAAAGCCTCGAGCAAAATAGTCGACACTACCGATGGAAAAGATTGGCTGTACGTGTGTTCCTAACAATCGGTGCGCGCTGCTCCACGTACTAATTAACTCTCGTCTATTCGGGAATGTGAGAGGGGACCGCGTTTCGTTATCACCACCGAGCAATAGGATGTGGTTCGTGCGGCTCTGCCATCGCTTGTCCGCTATGTTAAATTTTAACAGTACCAAGGTGAAGCGAGACTTTGGAGAATTCCGAAATCGATTGGTGGTCTCATCGACGGAGCAGGAGGGGAAAGAAAACCAGATGCCTCGCTGTATAGAAATATATAGTTTCATGGAGAAAGCTCGACACACAAGAGTCTCTGATTTCGATTAACCTTACACGCAGGGTGATAAATTTCTCGACAATATCTTCATCTCTAACGACTTATCGAATCAATCCTGTTGCTTTCCAACCGGCTCGTATCTACACGTGGATTTCCTTGCAAAGTAAAGCATGCACTTGTCTAAAAGTGGGCCAATAATTTTCGAGATGGAAATCAGAGGGCTATAGCGATCAGTCCTTTATTTTTTATTTAATTTATATGAAAATACGAAGAAAGCTTTTTCGTATTTCCATGCATTCCCTCGATGCGAGAAAATTCGAAAAAAAAAAAAGGAATTCGTTTGTCCGTTGAAATGGTTTTCCCACTGACTTTTTATTCTCATCACTTTTGGCAAGATTCGAAGAAAAATGAAATGTCAAAATTGAGTGGATGAGTTATGATGGCATGTTCAATATTCAGCTCCTGTAGATCGAAAACGAGAGGAAAAAGAGCCAAGTTTTTGCTTGATCCTCGCTGTTGCTGCTCGCTTAATTCTACCGAGCTCATCCAATGCGCGGATATTTTTATGACTGTTTCGTTTTCATGGCTCAGAGCGATCGTTGAATCATTTCAATTATATATATGTACAAATGCTTTTCTCCGTTGCTTCACTCTCGCTCGCTTTTCATTGCCTCGTTCTCCTTTTCGTTCGAGGACACGTATATGTACATGGAAAGCTTGTAAAACGCAGAGAATCCCGAGACGGAGAGAGCGATAGGAGATACAGAGACGGAGAACGCAGGCGGTCCCAATCGCATTGGCACGGCGCATTTTATCGTGCCGTAACTCGAAATTGCTTGTCTTCGAACGTTATAAAATCCCTGGGAGTTGCTTCAACGGGCGAAGCTAAAAAAAATCGATTCCATCCTTGGCGCGCTCGACCACCGTCGCTGCTGCATGTAAAACCACTGATATAGAGAACATTGTACGGGCTTATAGCTGTTCACGTATTAGCGACTGCAGGTTATGGCTGCACGAGATCTCGGTAAGTTAATTTAGCCTGAACGATTGCGGAAGCCGATTCTTCCGAATTTAAGCGATTCCATAAACACCGAATATTCGTTTCTTCATTTTTTTCTGCTACAGAAAAAAATCCTTTTAAATATTCCGACACGTTTTTGAGCGTGTGAAAAAAATCGAAATTTCCAAAAGTTTATCGTATTTTTTTCATATTTAAAAATATTTTAATTATTGAAATAGTTGGTAAAGTTATGGGATGACTGTAAAAGGAAAAAGTGGGTCACACATGTCCCAACATGACTGAGAGAGCTAATGGCATTCGGTCGCAAGCACTGTACACGTAATGCCTGGCAAGTAGATGCGACATACGATGATAAGAAGACTGGGCGAAAGATCAGTGATGCGGAAGAGAAAAAAATGGATATGACGAGCGGGCCAGATCCGGTGGGCACTGTTGCCGAGCGGCGTATTGCACCTTGGGCAACATATATCGTTGTCAGTCATCCAAGTTCGTGCGGATAGGTGGGCGTTGATATTGGGGACCAGCAAGCAGAGATGGTTACGTGCGCAAAGCCGTACTCTGCTGGTGCTGCTGCTCTGTGAGCGGGACTATGGGAGTCGACGCCACGGAGATTCTCGACGGATTGCTCGCTCGGACTGCTCAAGGGACACGGAAGCCCTGGAACATGTCGTACATACGGACGGACGATTCGCGTGGTCACTTGAGGGGCCGAGGGAAAGCTTGTTCATTTCATGGGCCGTCAGCTCGTGCCAATCCAATGGACCATGATGTGTGATTTTTTTCCCATCGTATTTCCGTCTGTTTAATAGGTAGCGAAACAACTCTTGTTTTGCGAAATGAACAATCCAACGAGAAACTCCTCCGGCCCCTCCGATAGGATCTACTCCGTTGGTATAACGGCGTAGAACGGCGTGGAGGATGAAACGAATCTCCCCCTGTGTCGGGTGTGTAATTCAGCTTCTATCTGTCGGTTTCCTATTTTTATTTTCCTTTTCTTTTCTTCAATATCAAGCTTCCCTAGGAATATTCGATTGCTAGTCCCGATCGAAAATCCTCACCGTCAATTGTTTTTGTCCTCTCTCTCTCTCTCTCTCTCTCGCACGCGCTTAACCCAACAACTAATAGATATTGTGTTCCGTCCATCATTGAATACACGGCTTTGCTTTGGATTAGTTGGCCCAACGTCAGGACGATTTCTAGACTGCCACCTTTTCTTCAGGGGATATATAAGATGTGAGCGTTTTATTTGATCGAGCGTAGCAATGAAGCTTCTCTTCGGTCATGAAGAAATGGAGGATCGCCACGAATCGTAGTGAGCTACATGTAGGCGGATTTTATCCCACTTTCTCGTTACTTTTTTCTGTTTTTTTTTTTTTTTTTATCTTTCAAACGAAAAAGAAAAAAGTGCAGGAGGAAGTACGAAAAGGAGGCGGAGAAGAGATGCCAAGCAGCGGGGAAAGGTTACCCTGCAACTTGGCTGAGTGCGAGCGAAATAGAAAATCGAAGGCACTTAAAAAGTGGCAGATACTCAGTGTACAAAACTCCGCTTGGATGTAGACATTCTGAGAAGAATGGTTTCGTGCTGAGGCACTTTCGTTGCAACTTCCAAGTTGCTACGTTCTCGCTCCTCCTCCTCATCCTTCTCCTCCCGCTGCTATGGTGTACACGCTTCCTACTATTTTCAGTCCTTTCCTTCTGCCTCCATCAAATTTCGTTCGAACAATATACCGACCCATCCGATAAGTACATACCGCATGCCGAATACTCAACACCTCTGGCAGAAAGGAAAAGAAAAAAGGTTCACACATGTGCGTCAGCTTTTGGAATGTTGGGTCAATCCCGAGGCACGATCAATTCGAAGCACGGAATTTTTCTTCGGAAAAATAAGCCAACGTTTCCAAGCTTTTATCCGAGGGAAGAATATTCCATTTTTTACGAGTCTGGTTCTCGGAGCTTTCGTAGATAGCTACTAGTCATATTGAGCGAGCAGAGTAAAAAAGGAAAAAAAGAAAAAAAAATCAACAACTTGAGAATGTGCTTGAACAAACAGATATGGAAAGAATAAATATATGTTGCATGATTAACGATCTATATCCATATATAATAAGCGTAATGACTTGACGTGGAAAAGTCTTGAGTTATGTTGTGAGTTTTCGCTGATGTAGGCGGTAGTTTAGGTAGCCAGGTACTTAATAATACTTTGGTGAACCGCTAATCCACAGTCTCGAGGAACCAAAGTTTTCTCTATAAACCTCTCGTTATTCCGGCGTACGAAAGGAAGAGGGTGGGGGATGGTGAAAGCGTGCACGGGGTGGGGGTGTTGAAAGAACTGAGAACCGGCACTCTTAAGCTCAACCAAGCTACGGCCATATCGTACTCAGCGCGCTGAGAGAGAGAAGCCAGCTAGCCTTCCAGGGGAGCCTTCCATCGAGTATTAAAAGTTCAACAAACCTAACGCTGCAGTAAAAGAAAGAAAGAAAGAAAGAAAGTAAGAATCCTTGGCACTTGCAATGAGATTCCGTACCATTATAAATGAGGAATAGCGGTAACTGCTACTGTTACAGCCACTGTTGCTCGAATGATTGCACCAGGCAAACTCTTTTATTTTTCTTTCTTTCCTGCGTTTTCTTTTCTTTTTTTCTTTTTTTTTTTGATGCCTTATATCCGAAGGCTAATCCCGAACCCTCGGGTGCGACACGCGATCCGAGAATTATGGCCCGTACCATTTTTCCCCTCTTGCTTCTTCTTTTTAACTTCCTCGTAGTAACTTTGTTTTCGTTGAAAAAAACAAAATCGAGATCTTTGTGGGGTAGAGGGTGGTTAAAATGTTATGAATAGCCGGAAAGTCAATTCAACGAGGAAGAAAAACGTGCCAACTACAAGCTCAGCACAGCCCGACTCTCTCTCTCTCTCTCTCTCTCTCTCTCTCTCTCTCTCTCTCTCTCTTTTGTTCGTCCATCTATACGAGTTTATTCAATTTATATGGTACGCGAGTGAATCGATCAACCCATGGGGATTACGGACCAACGATCTGACGGTCGCTTCAGGGCGTTGGTCAGTGACGAACCTCAGCAGAGTGTACTTCGTCTTTATTGCCCTCGAGTCTCTCGCGCAAGTTGCTCATATCGGCATTTCCAATCCCATCTCTTCTTCTTCTTCTTCTTCTTCTTCTTTTTCCGACCAACCAACCAACCAAGAAAGCTTCCACCTAGCCGCCCCCAATCCTCTGAAATTTCGCATTTTATCGCTGTTGCGAAGATATTTAATTTTTGTTCTGGGAGCGCCTTTATGACGATCGCTATTTCGCCAACGTCTCAAACCGCAGCTTTGCGTTATAGAATGTCCACTCGCCGTTGAGACAGCCAATTAATTTTCTATCCGTATAAGAACGGCTAAGAAATCGAAAAGCAATTGTGGTATTTTCTTATTACCAATGTCATCGCTCTCCAAGTTTTTACAGTCCACGAGAGAGCCATTCGGACACAAAACAAATACTTTTTATTTTTTGTGTATTCCACTGATCCCTTCGAAATATCTGCTCCAACTTCCGTATCGGCCCAAAAATTTAAATATGGTAAAATTTCCACAACGAGAAGTTTCCACAGGAAAAAGTGAATGCAATACTCTGTCCAGCTCACGATTTATTCACCTCATTACTACCTCTCGGTCTACCCGGCTGAGGGTTCAACTAATTATTTTCTTTCTCATTAATCTATTTATTTCCTCAATTTACGAGAAAGGGACAAACTATTGATGAAAAAAGTTTTTTTCGTATATAAAAACTGTTTAATTTTTTATTTGAAATTCTATCAAATTCGAATACGTATCGATCAAAGTTGAGACTAAAGTTGGATGTCTCAACAAAAAGTTTCTAAAAATCACGAATCACTGAAAATGTCGATAGAAATATATGACATCGTCGAGTTTTTAATTAATTAATCGATTGACTCTGCAAATTGATCGTTATCGATACATTTTTTTTAGGTTAATTAGTCCTTCAGCTGTCGTGAATATTCAACACGCACTTGACTAGCCCGGAGTAGCAATTTTACCCGTCATAAGATCCTTTGTAAAAATAATAATTATTGTATGCGAATCGGTGTATACGAGTCGAAAAGCGAAGCCTGACCAATGTGTGTTAACTCTTGATCGACCATCTCGGTTTATTTTTTCATCCGCTGCGGCACTTGCTTTATTCCATAAAGAAAATCAATAAAAAGTCCTTGACATCGCGTGCACTCAAGTGCCTTAGAAATTAATATCTTGATGTGGACTCAACGATGGAGCGGTCGAATATAAGCAAGGGAAAAAATGATGGGGTTCGCTATATCACGTCCTCTGCTTACCTATACGCGTATCATTTATACACATTCATATTTTTTTTTCTTAATTTCACATTCGGTGAGGCTTGTGCCTGGTTTAATTATGTCCACGGTGTCCTGATTGCTCGGTTCTGGCTGTACAACTCGAACTGATTACCCTTCGTCGTGCGATATCCTCGACTTCGCCCTCTTTTCCTTCCTGCAACAAATACGACACTGCCGTGTATATATTTGTCGTATGCTCGAACGTTTTTCCGGTCAATCCCCCACTGACGAGGATTTACGTAACATATTTTACAACATTAAATCCTCGTCTCGTTCAAAGTTGGCATTCTTCATTATGTTCGGTTAAGAAAGGAAGAAAAAATAAAAAAATAAAGGGAGGAAACGTGCTGGCTAGTTCGTGGTGTACAGCACGAAGGGCACATACAGATAAGAGTGTATAGAGTAACTGCTAGGCGGGGAGTAAGCTGTTGACAGCGAGCGATGAAGAAGCTGACGGAATAGGTTGGCAAAGACCGAGGGCGAGCTTACGCTCGGGTAATCCTCCCTGTTCGAGTAAACCCAAACGAAATATAAAGCAAACGAATCGAACGAGAGAATCGCTGGAGAGACCTTTGACGGAAAAGATGAATTGGGATGTCGATTGAAGAATCCCTAGAACACATTTTCCATTGTAAGACTGTCCAGCAGTGAAAATAAATACACTCGGAATCAAGAAACTCGGCGATGACAATAGGAAAAGAATGAAAAAGGTAGAAGAAGAAATGGGAAAGAGAAAAAAGAGAAAGAAGGAAAAAGGTATGCAACGCCGCAACTCGGAAGAGGGTACGAATCAACAAACACATCGGGATTATCTTCTTGTCTACCTCCTTCTGCCCGTTCTTTCGACTATGCTATTCCCTCGACACGGGCTTGGGACTTGGTGCGAGACAGAAACGATGGCGGAACCCCGGAGCGACGCTCGCAATTTAGTGGCAATCAACGGGTTGAAGGTTTTGTAGCTACCAAGGGAGATTCAAGATGCACCATTCATTTCTTGTCATAGAAGAATTATAATAGTCCCAAGTTGCTTCGTGAACGGCTTCGGTTATGCGGATCCCACCAATTCGCTCTCAACCGCCTCAACGCAATCTTCCATTCGCCAAATTTATTTACCATCATAGAAAAAACGTGTATTTTCCTTTACATCGTTGAAACGTACTCGCCATTCCCTTGAATTCGTTCGGCTACTTCGTTAGTCGAATAACGACGAACATTACGTTGCACAGGGAAGAAAAAAAAAATGATTTCATTCCAAGCATGAAAAATATACCTCTGCATTGAAAAAAAATGGAAAAAATTGAAGAATATTCTTGATAAGTTGCATAACAGAAATTCCCATTTCCCATTGTTTTTACGGATTCGTTCTCCGACCGCTGTTTTTGCGTATATTCGTATCTGGAATACGATGCCAGCCCTATAATTTTGACTCCGCCACGTGTGGATTTCTGTTGGCCATGATATCGAGTATCCTGCTACTCTGAAAAGAAAATTTTGTTGGAAAAGATGGATATTTTGTTGGTTACGTTCGACTAAACGTTTTTTTAAAAAATCAAAAAAAAAAATGTCATTGCAATCGTAAATTTTGCTGACAATTCCGTTATAAATGAAAAATATTGTCAAAAAATAACGAAAATTTTGAAATTATCCAAAAATATTTAGTTTACCGTGTTATTGAACAAAATATGGACGTTTTTTGACAAAATTTCATTTTTAGTGTATTGTTCGAGAACAACGAACAGTATTTTCCTTCCATATCTAGTACCATCTGATTTTTTACGTCAAACTTAGTTGCAGCGAGTCTCTGAAACCATCCGGAAATGAATCTCTTAAAAGGAACAAAAAAAATGTATTTTTTGTTGGGGGATTTTTGAAAACGCTTGATCCGGTGTTTGACATTCGCGAGTGATTGAAAATAGTTAGGGGGAAAGATAATGAAAAATCGAATGACGATAAGGTCAGAAAAGCTTGGCCGTAAGCCTCGGACGAGGCTGACGCGAGAGCGAGGGTCGGAGAAAGCGAAGAAGAGAGGTTTGAAGGGTTGATGATCGTTACCGTGCTTCCAATACTTGAGATGGGGAATGTATAGGCAGTAGGAGACAAAGGGGCTATCAATCTGCCGGTAAGGGCCTTCATGGAATCGTGGTGCATATGAAACCGGTGGCCAGAGCTCCGGGCGTACGACCTCGGCCTGCACCTCGAATCCCCGGGCAACCGGCACACACCGTATAAATGGTAGTATTATAGCCCAGCCGTCGCATACGGGACGAGGGGAGAAAACGGTCGCCTACAGCGTCGGTCTCTGTAACCTGCTCTCTGCCTCCCTCATCGTCGTTGCCGCTTTCGCTTTGCCTCGCGCGCGATCCTCGTCCTCCTCCACCTCCGCTTTCTACTCGTTCACCCCTTTCTCTTCCCCGGCTTCTCGCTCGCGCTTCAGCTTTCAATATTTCAAACACTTATCGTCCGCGGGAGCTTCGCGGAGAGAAGTCAGCGGGAGAAAGCAGAGGGCGTATGGGTGAAAACGGGGTGACCCAGAGGATGCCGTGCGGTGAGAACTCCTCCTCCTCCTCCTCCTCCCGTCGCCCTTCCACCGTATAATACTCGCATTTATATCATCTCCGCGGGCTCCGATGGTTTTGACTTTATAATTTAATGTCGGGTACCTGAAAGGGTTGCGAGTCCACCTCTACCGCCACGTACCGCCGCCGCGTTCGCTGTACCGCGTCCCAGATGAATTATGCGCAATCGTATCTGATTTTGCCTGCCTCCTGCGAACTCTCTACTTCTCGTTCTGTCTCTCTCTTTACGGCTGAATAGAGCGAGACCATTATTTCATTATTGACGCGTGCTGAGATATCACCGTTATAATAACAAATTGCTCTTACATTCTTGGCGCGCGGTAACAATCGAATAATCTTTCGAGAAACGTAAACAAAACGAAGCCCCAACCGCGCACGACTCTCGATACAAAAGTATATATATATCGAAACTCCCATCGCAAAAGACTTTTTGGGTCACACGGACCCACCAACCGCTGTGGTTATCATAATTTCACTTTTCATTCTTCGATATCAAACTCCCAAGTCATATTCCTTGTTCGAGTCTCACGACACTGATAAGTCATGCTCGCGACTTTGAAGACACGCGGATAAGGAGGAAATACGTGCGCCGCCGGGTACCTTATCGCAAACTTTTCTCCAACCCGCTGAGAAAGCCATCTTTAACTTCCGATGCTTGTTCTTTTCGCAGTGTTACTTCTTGTTATGTGAATAACAATGAGTTTCGGTTAAGCGATTTAACGTTAACCGATCGTTTCTATGCATTGTGGAGCATTGCTTATTTCAGACCTTTCGTTTTTTCTTTATTTTTCTTACCTCGTACAAACACGGACTCCAATAAATCTGGAGAAACCTATTCCGTGGGAAGCTACATCGGATTTCTTTCAGATTTATTGGCTTCATTGATGAATAAAACATTATTTTCATCGAATTTCTCTGTTATGTTGATTTCACTTAGACACTAAGAACTCCAAGTACTATGTTACGAATACAAAACGATCCTGCTGAAGGTGTCGGCGATGGTGGTTTTCGAAAAATCGCTGGTCACAAACTCTGTGCATTTAATGGTCGTCGTAAAGAAATCCGTTTTGTTTTTTTTTTTCCCTTAAAATACGAATCCAATTTGGAAAAGAAAATCGGGACTTTTCTATCAGCTCAGGCGGGAAGAAGAAAAAAGACTGAGAGCGAGAAGCGTAGATTTGAATCTGTGTGTTCCACGTTCTTGCGGAGGATAGACCACAGAAAGAACAGCCGAGAGTTTACGACAGTGCAGGGTGGACGGTGGATATGCTGCTCCTCGATCTGAGGAATTCGATCAGAAAACCTGAAAGACGCGTATTGTATCCACCGGAGAATGTAAAGGTAGTTTGACCGAGGTTCGCGCGCACAGACTCGGAGACTTGAGAAAGCTCCGGATTTTTCTAAAGACGAGAGAGAAAAACGAAGCTTCACCTGGAGTAAATTCACCCTCGGAAAGCAGATTAACCCTTTAACAGGGAAATCGGATCGCGGAAAGAATATTCCATTGCTCTCGGATCAGTGGGAAGAACTTTTTCTACACTTTGACTTTCTACGACGAAGCAGAACGCACCGCGTCGTGTCTCGTGGAAAAATAAAGGACGCAACGACGATCAGAGTCTCGCCAGGTAATTTTTTTTTTTTTTGAGCTTCAAATTAACTTTCTTGGAATACTGGAAAAAATTCATTCGAGGAAAGGGAAAATGGTTTTGGTGCAGAACTCAATGAACAAGGCAAATATTTGTTTGCGTAATTTTGAAATGTCATGACAAATGTGAAAAAGGGTTCGTTTAATTTTCATTAGAGAAGAGAAACACGCGATGTGTGTACCGAACAATCATATTTAGCAAAATCCACGATAGGAGCTAATTACGAACTGTGGAAGGTACAAATCGTCGCACTCGTACATTTGTATCGAGCATCATTACAGAGTGGCCAAGTTGTAAACTTCAGGTTGGCGTTTGTGTATATACCGGCGCGTTATATTAGCCTGCGTATTTACTCCAAAGGGAGAAAGAGCCAAGCGATGCGTTGATAAACAGATAAACGCATACGAGAGTTTCAGCTGGACGTATTAAAGTATGTATGTGTCGAGTGGCTTACACACACGCCTTCCTTTAGTGGAGAATGCTTGCGTGTATGCCCGGAGCAAGCTGGCTGCATGAAATTGCCTCCTAAACCCTGTTTCATTCGTTCATCCGCTATACTAATACTGGTTCAATCGCTAATTACGATTTTAGTCGAAGCAACAAATAACACGAGTAAATGAGTAATAATGTAACGGAGGCTGGTGTGTGTAGAAAACAAAAAAAAAAAGATCGTACGTGTTTCGGGATAAACAGTTGTTGCAGGTGTATTGTGGAGGTGGGCGCGAAGGAGACGAATGAGGGGAAGGTAAAGGGTGAAAGATATGCGAGAGCGATATCGCTGTGGACGAGTGGCGGGCCGTTGTGCCTCGTCGCTGAGTCTCTCATAATTCGAAAGGGTGATTTTGGCCTGCGGCCAGCCAGTTGCCGGTTGCCGGTTTACTTGGCGGCCTTGAGCACGCTGCCTCTCTGGTGCTCGGTAGACGAGGCACTCTAGATCTTCGGCAAGCGCGACGCGCAGTCGACCCGAGGGAGTTTACGTGGGGTAGCCCTCTCGTAACACCACCTCGGTATTTACGATCATTTTTATGGTCAACTCTGGCCCGCCATATAATTGCTCGTTGTGGCCAACCCCCTCCATCTCTTGCTGGCGCCTTGGCGTATATCACGCTACATACCCCCGCGGTAGGCTGCTGCTCCGGGTCAACCTCGTTGCCCCCTTTTTCTCGCTCCCTAAAAAACCCTTCGTACCCTCAGAATCGCCCCGGAATTGACCTCTTCATTCCTCCCTGTATACAATGTCAGCCAAACCCTCTTTACCAAACTCCAGGTGAAAAACTGGCTCGAACAACGTACGTGCTTAATTGTTACACAGGCGTAACGCTTCAAGTACTTTTCAACTATTTCCAAGTCATTTCGAATTTACTCGTGCTTTTCTCCCATCGGTAAACGTTCCTACTTACCTTTCTGTGTTTACTTTCACCACTCGCCCTTATCTTCTTTTACAACCGCTGCTTTTTTCTCCCTCGAGCTTGTGACCAACACGGAGGAAAATAAAAATTCTCAAAACCTCGCAGCCGCGCTGAGCGATACGAGTTCCAGTCGATTTCTCGATTCGATCGATCGACAACGCGATAATAATTGCATTTGAAAATATCGCGATTCACGTGCATAATTATAAATCGTAAGGACATGAAGAGGATTAAAAAAATATTGAGTCCCTTTTATAGTAGTTTTTTGACGTCAATCATAAGAATCAAGGGGTAAAGTATTCATTCGAACGGTCAATAGGGAAAAGAAGAGTCAATCGTGTCGCACAATGGACGCGGGCATGCTCGTCAAATATTGATATCGTGTCAATATTGGAAATTGCGATTAATTGTTTCCCCGGGAATAGTCGCGCGTTCGTATGAGCCACCGTTTCAATTCTTACTTAGCTCAACCTCATTAAGCTTTGTTTTGCTGTCTCATGTGACGCGTTATGTCATTAATCATCGTGTGTGAAATATTGGTCGACGATCATAGTTCTCCAACAATCCTCCGTATGCCCATAAAAAAAAAAACGTTAAATGAGTTTTCCCTCTTTGAGGACAAAAGTCTACCGCGATGTAATTTCTGAAAAAAAAAAAAAAATGTTTGATAATCCGGTATAGCGCTATTCCCACTCTGTTAAGCTCCGAGTATTTGCTCGCTAATCACACTCCCGTGTGTTCGAGTCGTAAAAATCAATGTTTGTGAAAAGCTTGCCACGTTCAGGGAATATCGATTTTTATCTTGAAAAATAACATCACAATTGTTTTTCAAACGTTTTATCGTGGTCGCGACTCGGGTTAAGATCATTATCGAAATGTGGCCATGAAAATAAATGAATTTGATCACTCAGGGAAACACATTTCTGGGTGACAATCGTTCGATCGAATGTAATGAACATGCTTCGTGGTTGTCGTGAAATATTCAATGCGGTCTCTTTGTGCCTTTCTTATTTAATTTGTTGATGCGGCAACCGACAGAAAAAGCAGAGAGCGGGAGAGAGAGAGAGAGAGAGAGAGAGAGAGCGGCGGGGGTAAAGGTAGACAGGAGTTTAGCGAGACCGCTAACACTAACCGGCTGTTTTCCAAGCAATTTCATTAGGCCACGATCGGCAAACTCGGTTGGCCGTTCTCTCATATTATTTTATGCGAGCAGCCGCTCATCGGCGAGGGTAGCAATCTTACTAATGGCCGTAGCACGTAACTCACGCATATACCTAACCCTATAGCCTCCTCGACCGATGCTGATGCCACTACTCGAACTTCGTAATATACCTATCCGGTGTAGGGCGTAAACGTGCGCGGCCTATATTGCCCCGCACACACACTCTTGTCGCTCCTTCGTCACAAAGTACGTGCCACACTGGTATACATATGTCGCGCATCATACCGCACATATGCTTCACCGATATGTTCCCTTTATAACCTTCCCAAAAATGAAACATCGTTCCAGGGCTCGCGATAATGCCAAACATGTCAAATTGCAAATGGTGCCCAAATGACTATTTAAACAAGAGCTGGGACGTTTCAAAAGTCTCGCTTAAGGATGTTGCGTCGCGGGGTCCATGCGTGCGGAGAGCATATCATGTGCTTTCGTCCTGATAGTTGTCATTTGTCTAACTTTCTTTATATACACTCACCAGGCACACACGCGCGATCATTCGTATCCATTGAGGTCGAACGGCTTTGCCAAATAAAACGTAAACGTATCGTTTCGTTGTGTTGGCACGAAACGAACGTTTTTCATACTTTTTGTTCAACTTTTTTTCCCGTCATTCCGTCTCCTAAGTCTTTCGAAACTTTGCGCATACCGCGCTCGATACTTCCACAGGCAATTCACGTTTTATTCAATTCTTTCTGCTACTTTCGATACGAAATTTATTTATTAAAGCCATGGCCTTGAGATATTTTCTCTGTAACGTTTTGTTCTTCCCAAAGTTTCATCGCAATCTCTCTTTTTTTATGTAAAGACGCATACTCTATGAATTACACGAAAGATCGTGTTGATGTTCCTTCGAATTTTCATTAGTTTATTAATGTTTAATTTCTCCACGAAAACGTAAAGAATAAAAGTTGAACCCCAAAAATCGTATTTTCCTGAGCAATCGCTGCGTTGCTACGATCGGGAGATTGTAAATTTGGAAATGGCTTCGCGGTACAAAATTGCACGACTCGAACGAGTCGCGAATGTTATTCTGGGGGAAGTGACAAAAAAATGTCACTCCTCGATAGACTCAATGATTGTATAATGCATAATGAGAAAAACTCGGGAAAGTGTTCGAGGAAAAATGATAAACACGGTAAAAATAAATACAAAACGTACGATATATCCACGGGAATGCAGTTTTATGCATTTATAGGTACACGGAAGCTAGTGAGATCGAAATTGGCCGGATGATTCGTGAAAAAGCACGTGCTCGGATATATAAGTCGTGGGAAGGCTGAGACTGCCTCCGCGATGTCCAATAACCGCGAAAGCAAGAGCAACGCCGCTATCATCTTTCAAAAAGTTTTCACGTTGAAGCTGCTCGGTCATAACGTTACGGGGAGGGAGGAGGGGGAGCATGGGTAGTTCTACACATTTCCGGTGTATAGACTTTGCTCTCATTTTTGTTTCTTTGCTTTTTATTTATTTTTACTTTATTCCGGGAGCCTCGTCCTACCGTTTTAAGTTGTCCCCGATGTTGTAGTTCCGCTCCAGCGGTTCCAGCGTCGATAAGTCGAATATAAATCTCGCTGTCCAATTCGATTACCGTAGGAACGTCTAGCCAAGACATTGGAATGGAAGCCGATTCGAAATAAGTTTTAGCCTTGTGTGCGTATATATATGGAGCTTCTTGGTTGATGGTTTGTATTTTCAATACTTGGGAACAACGTGGATTCCTTTGCGCGGGTGTAACGCTCATTGTACTTTATTGTCGTATCGGACTCGACAACTAGTCCCGCCTCGAATTCTACTGTCGATAAATAAGCCAAAGTACAAAATAGGTGGATTTCTTGTTTTAATCGTTGAAAGTATGGGTGAAAAGTTGGCGAGAAAATAGTGCGGAGGGAAAAGATAGGAGCGAATGAAAAGCTGTGATTGTGTGTAGCGACAACGTGGCTAGAAATCGTCCTGGTAGAATAAGTTTGCGTGCGGCGACGAGCTGGCGATGTTAAGAGGGTGGGGTGTTCTCGGCACAATAGCTAGTTACGGGACAATGGACGGGGTGGGAGAAATTTGGCCGAATTTAATTATGAGACGCCTTGGGGAACGCGGAGCGATGTGCCGTCGGCCGTTAAAGTCTCTGTCGGTACGGGTTCGTTCATATAGCTCGCTTATACGTATAGTCACGTCATCCTGCCTCAACCAACACCCCCGCCTGCCTCCTCTCGTTCTCTTCTCCTTGCATTCTCACCCCCGGGAGATATTCAATACGGACTAATTTTCACCACGGTTCCGCCCCAGCGATACATCCACCAACTTTCTCCTCTTCTTTCCTTATTCGTTCACTCATTTCGAGCCACCATTTTTCGACCCGTTGCTGTTGCTGCTAACACTAAATGAGCCAACAGTGCGATTCTCCGTTTGTTGCGGTTATCAAAATACAACAACATCCCATTCATTTTGCGGAACAGAGTTCACGAGCAACTAAATCCACGGCTCATTGTAAATACCGCTTTTGAATCATCGTCGTCTAACGGAAAGTTTTCGAAATGTGCGGGCTACGGGGGAAGTCCCCGTAAGTGGAAGAGAATGTGTTTGATTAATCAAACTAAATACCACCCTCGGAGTACTCATACTTATTATCAACACTAAACATCGTTTAGATTCGACAAGTGGGTATGATTTACTCTGCAGTTTACTTTCGTCGAGTATAGAGTCGATTCACGAGAAATTGGGTATTCCCGTTAGAATTGGTGAGGGAGGAAAAAAAAATTGGGAATCTTCGTTATACGGCGCATGATGAATAGGCGACAAATCGACAATAGAATCAAAAGATTTGAAGGCTGAATCGTTTATTGGAATAGCTTCGCTTTCCTCTATATAGCGAAACTATTCAGTCATTGCTTCGTCGCTGTACGTCATCCACCTTTAACAATTCTCCCGCCCGTCTCACGATTTGCCGCTCCGCAGAAATGAGCAGCAAACCCAACTTCAAGTCACTCTATTATAGTTGGCAACTCTGCAGTAATCGTGTTAGATATTTTAATAAGCGGGAGACCCCGCGCTAGGAAGAAACCGGATCTTCCGCTGTCTTGGTTCGGCCCTTGTTTTCCACCACTCCTTCTCTTTATTATCTTGGACCCCCTCCTCTTTCCCGCTTTAGTTTCTTCGCGTTGGCTCACCGACCCCATCTAGCTCTACGTCTACCGTCGACATTTTCCTCCACCCTCCCTCCCGCCTTTTACATTTACATTTATATCGCAACTCATCTCGTAATCCTGTTACCCTTTTGTTCGAACAGTCGAGGCTGCCAGAAATACATCTTACGAGTACGGCTGAATTATAAATGCCGTATGAACCAGAATCCACGTATTCCTCTCTTCTTTCCACGTATCCGTTCTCAACTCTTCCTTCTCTCTTAATTTATTCCGCGATTACTCGAAATTGACTGGACCTGAAACTCAAAATAGTATTCAAGCGATTGCAAATTGAGAGATTCGAACTCCTGGGGAAAATGAAGAAAATAACACGAAACGCGTGATCGATTGCGGACTCGGAGTCTCTTCCTTTTCAAACGAGATTTGCTGCGATTTAGATTTTAAATGGTAAGGAGTTGCAGCGAGCATTCGCTCCTTGGTGATTCCGTCTTAATAGAAATACTGAAAGGTACAACACTGAGAAATGTTCGTGACGATCGGACGACGCCTGTCGGAAGATACGAGACCGATTGGATGTCGTTCCGAATGCTAAGCTGCTGTTGAGAGAGTAGTTACCGTACTTGACTCGGGTGAAGTGACGTTACGTGGTGGTGGTGGTGATGGTAGAGGATTCTCATTGGTCGTATATATACTTGAAAATCTACAGAATAGAAATGCTCAGTCGATAGGAACCACCCTCGAGCCTTAACCAATCTCGAAATGCTGAAAGATTTCTAGGCAGGTACGAGGATCACGGGGCTATTCATCTTGCATCCCAAGTGCCGAGTGCTATCACTGCGAAGACGCTACCAAGTGTAGAAAGCACACGCGGGTCGCGGGTTTAAAAGGAGTAAAGAAGTAGAAAGCAGGAGCAGGGCTGAGTTACATGAAGAAAGAAAGTGCAATGGGCGGACGAAGGAGGGCGCGGAAAAAGTAGAAAAAGTGGCACGACCAGAGAGCGCGGAGCGGTGCTTCGAGCGGGGAAGAAAGAGAGCGAGATATAGGAGGTGGGTGGTGCATAACATCCCTGCTCAGACAGCAAAGCTCAACCGCGGCATTTTCTATTTATAAGAAAATACGTACCTCGCGATATTCTCGCGGGAATCGGTGGCAGAGAATCACCCAGCTATATGTGTCTCTCTGTTTTGTCTGATATACTTTCAGCTATTCGTGGATTCTGCTTTTCGAGAGAAAAAAACCTCAACAACGTGGAAAGAGGGGCACGTATATAAAGATGAGGGTGGGCAATGTATGGAAAGAACTGAAAAAAAGTTCCTCTTCCGGTTCATAGCATTCACCGTGTTTCTCTCACATAGTGTTGTTGATGCGTGTCTCTCAATTTATTTAAAATCCTCGAGAATGCACGGAGATAATTACTAGTGGTAAAAGACTTTTTTATCAGCTTGAAAACTTTATTCGGGATCCTCGTGAGTGAGGCTGTTCGATTTTTGAAATTCACTCGACAAACCTGCTTTGGCTGCGGCAGCAAACGCCCCATTGAAAAATAAAAAATACAAATGATGAGAACAAAGTTCCAACGAGTTTAAATAATGGCACCTAATGGCAGGCTCTATTGAGGAATTTCGCAATATCATCACTCTGTATATACCTATATATTTAATGAATTTAAAATACCAACTCTCCATGAGGGCTTGAACGCGAGCTTGGGCAATTTTTCATCGTCAGGCGCTAATTGAGGCCGGCCCTTCGCTAAAGTTGGACCGGTGGAGGACGCGCTTATACATATAACGTGGCTTGTGTGTTATACCGCTACCCACCGCTAATATGGTATAGGGTAAACTTTGAGGAACCTATTGGAAGTTACGAGGACTATACAGAGTGCCGCGTTCACCCCCCTCCATCGCTATACTAGCTTTTGTTACCCTTTTACCCAGCTCCTGCACAGCCATTCGATCCGTTTTCATTTTCGTACCTACTGCAGGATACTCCTAGTGATCTCTTCTATCCTTGAAAGCTTCTACCCTCTTTGATAATGTGTCTCTCCCTCTCAGAGCGAACGGCAACACGCTCCATTGGCGAAAAGCGTACGAAGAAATTGGAATCTTTTGTTTCCATCCTTCGGATCGATTTCCACGATAGTGATCCTGCCAATTTCCACGTGTTTTCACCTCGGAATCTCATCATTGTTAGCATCAAGAATGCTTCCAAGTTCGCGCAACAGACAATGGATCTCGTCGATAGTTTCGATCGAATGATCAATCGTCAACTGACTTGTCGCTCCTTGCGAAAATCTCGCTCGAATGCTTCCGCCAGCAATCAACGTCTGACTAATGATTCGTGGTCCACTGGGAAATACATCGGGCGGTTAATTTTTTTCCGCAATCTGCACCACAGCCATGGACTTGCTGGTCCTTCGTTATAGGGCGTAGGGCTTCCGATCCACCGTGATAAATGAGAGCTAATGGCTACCGAGGCCCGGTTGTACCTTTCGCCTACAACTCTCGGAGTTTCTAAACGTCTGCGTCTTTTTCGATCATCGAGAACCAACTTTGGATCATGTTTCGTCTTTTTCCAGTTAAAATCTTCTCCTAATGGATTCTCGCGTATTTTCAATGAATATTTCCGAAACTATCAGGCCCTGTTTCCGTCTGACGTGCCTCGAAAGACCCTTTACTTCTCTTATAAAACGGAACCACGTACTGCTCATGGTTATAGTCAGGGACGATTCTAACAGTAGGCGAATCTGAATGATTACAGGGCGGGAGCATGTGAAAAGGGCTCGTTTCGAGAGATGAGAGTGAAGCATGAAGTAGAATTCGCGAAGAGTCAAGTCCCCCTTATGTTCCTTGGTAGTTTCTCTTGTACGATCGACGTCGGTAGTACTGCTGTGAAGCCTTGGACGTTGGGTGTCCTCCAATTTCAAGTTCGCATGGAGAGACGAACGAACTTTGCCATCGAGTTCCAGTAGGTTGCCGAACAACTTTCCTCTGCCGATTGTCTCGCGAAGGAGAAAGAGAGAGGAGACAAGACATGGACCGATGCTGAGAGTAGCAGCTTTGATGGGTTGTACGAGAGCCAAGTCGGAACAAGCTTGCGATCTCTCGTGCAACTCCCTGCCCTTCAATAATATATTTTCCCACCGGCACCTCCATCTTTTTTTTTCAGTCGCATGTTTCAAAACGCGATGCTTTCATTCTTGGTAGCTGTCCCATCAGTTCTCCAACCGCGATCACGTTCCATTGTTGTCAGATCGATGACTGATTCTCCAATTAGCACGGGAGCCCAATTTTCCGAACGACCTATCGATGAGGTCACACCGCATGTTTCTTTGTCTTGTGTACGTCCGTCAAAGGAAGATCAATACTATCTAGAATTGACCAATTGACTTTATGTCACGTGCCTTGGTTCCTCAGTTACTGGACTTCCCAGCTTTCATATTTGATTCGTGGCACAATGAAACTGTTTCATGTGCGGTTTGTTGATTGCCGCTTTGGTGGAGAGGCTAGGACCATTCGATGACAACGTTTAATTCTGCCCCACCATTACACGTCCATATCAAATAAAATGTCTCTTGTATGTGTGTGCTGGAGCCTATATTGCATGGCATTTCAAGAGCACGTATCGAGTTTGGTTTCTATTATTGATACATGAATGACGCCGAAATCCAGAGGCAGAGACTAACCGCGATAGCGATGTCGTGGTTTCGTACGAGCTCTACCTGTACCACGTACAAAGTGGTTTGGAGAAACTGGATTAATCGTGAATATAAGCATTAACACAAAGGTAGTGAGCGACACGGAGACTTGCGCACCAAGTAAAATCGACAGAAGCTCTTCTCGTATTCCTAGAAGCATAAACCAGCCTTACGATCGGCCCTTAATCAGACTTCGTTAGTTAAGCCACGTTTTTAACGAGGGTATTTCGCCCGAGTATTACGTCTCCGTATCACCTCTCCGAGCCATTCGCGAATGCTTTCTATGACGTGTCGCTGAAAGCTATCTCTCCATCTCCTGCTATTTTCTACGCGCACACTCGCCAACTATTCTCCTTGCCCAGCTTTTTCGAACTCATCTACCGACCGTAAAAAAAATTTTATTCCCAGCACTTTACATAATAGGATTGACGTCGTGCAGGATCCGAATGGAAAGAATTCCAGATTAGGTTAACAAGATTCGTTGATGACTTCTGCCAAGTGAGATCTGCTCCAGATTAAATTTAAACTCTAAACAATCGATATAGACTCTGCAAACCTTTTGTCAGTGTAAGTCACATCGCCAAGTCATTATTCCTTCCTTGATAAATCGAGGTTTCCATTTAACTAACATCCTCGACGCATCAAGCCCACAAACCACAACAAAACGATCGGTGGTCTAGCTGCATGGACATGTCCATCGGAGGAATTGCGTTCAAAGGTCACCGGCAACCCAAACCAACTCGGTTTTAGATTATCCTGAGTGAACAAGTCTCAATTCATGATGCATTACGATGAGGACCCTTGGAAGTACGAAAATTAAAAAAATAAATATGGAAAAACGAGTGTTCTCCAACTTCGACCAAGTCATTAAAGTTACCCAACTCGGTTTTTTTATGTTTCCCGTTAATTGTATATATGGTACGGAGTTATTTGAGAGAATTGAATGGTTCCGCATATCGATTCGGATGATGATGGAGGTTCGAGGTTACAAGAGGTTAGCGTCCGGGTGGTAGTCTATATTTTTCTTCTCAGTTCAATTTCTTTCGTGGCGTTTTCCTGCGCGTTCGGTATTCCGAGCAACTGTGTCATCCGAAAAATCAATACTTCACTAATTGCTTAATACGCGATAAAATCTCAGTCGGTTCCTCGAACGATACTTCAAAGAATACGCGTGTGACCTCGATACATATCAGGATGAAATGGAGTGGGGAAAGGAAGTGTAATACCGTGACTCATTATCGGATCAAGCAAAATGCAAATTGGAGAAGGGCTTCGAAAGTAAACGTGGAAACTCGAGGAGGTTACATCTGAATTGAGATACGGCTCAATATAAAATATGGAGGTCCGTGGGTTGGTTGTACACATATGGAGTCGGTGGTGGTTGGTAGAGTGAACGAGAAAATGCAACGTATTTAGATGTATGTCTATATTTAAAGGCGAGCTGAGCACATGATGCCGCAGGGCCAAGGGGTCATCTTGTTCCCTGATTTACTATACACAGTAATCTCTGTACCTGGCTCTTCTCCTTTGCTCTCTCTCTCTCTCGCTCTCCTTCTCTCTCCTCCACTCTAATAAACATCTGTTTAACTGGCTCCCTCCCTCTCGATCTCTTCTCCGCAGTTGCTTCCTCTGACCGCGCAAACGATGCCCTTTCCGGCTATGTAAAATCTCATACACCCCTTTGCCACGTTTTGCCAAGTCAGGGAGGAGGTTCTATGAGAGCATATGGTTGAACCGTAATACCTACATACCAGGAGGTACATGGGTGATATATTAAAGCTAGCAAAGTTCGGTAGTGGTGCGGCGAGCTTGGCTTTGGGGGTCGCTCCGCAGCAGGAGTAGAAATGTGTATTAGGTATCAGTGGAGTAGCTAACAGCAGAAATTGCTAGTGTTCCGTGGTCTTCCTCTAGGCTTTTCCTCTACTACCTACCGAGATGATGGTGGCTAGATCGCCCTGGACGGAAGACACGTATCCATACTGAATATCTATATCATATATATGTTACCTACCTATATACAGATATGTATAAGAAGCTGTACTTTTGGTGATGGTAGACCATGTACGCTCGAGAAACCCGACGGTGCTACTCCTACTAGCTACGGGGATCGGCTGGGACGGGCGTGCCTCGCATAAGTTTACATTATCTTAGCATCAGATAGGGTCTACTCGCCGAGCACACCGTTACCATACTCACCGCCACAGAGAACATTTCTACGGGGTTTTCGCGCTAACCCCAACTACCTGGTGACGTTCGGTGTATACTCGTTTCCTATACGTGTTACATCTTCCCTTCATTGATGTCGCGAAACGTTGTATGTCAATCTCAACGCTCGTCGCCTTCTTTTTTCTCTCTGTGTCGGTCTACCTGATGTAAATACTGCATGGGCCTCCGTAAACACAGTTAAATCATTGGATTGCTTTGATCTTGCCATCGTATCCGTCTCGCTTCACGTGATATTACGATCGTTGATGAAACCAACTCGATGAGTCGCCATTCCTGTTCTTATCTCTGTGTTAGTCACTCTTTCCTAGAGTCAAGGGAAACTTCGGGGAAGTACGAATGGCTAAATTTTTGCCATGTAGGCCCATGTATGGCTCAGCAGCGGTCACCCAACCAAGTATCGTCGTCTCAAAGGAAGGATGAAAGCATTTCCAGCAAAAATTTCCATTTCTTTCGAGTGTCAGCTTGTCTAGGGTTTTAATAAGAAAATCTGAACAATGAATTTATTTACTAGACGTTGTGGATTCTAAAATCATTTAGTCCTTATATATTCTCACACGAAATAGACACTCCGCCGTCTGAGATACAAAATACGACGAAGACCAATCGGTAGCGGGAGACGTTTTTCCTCGTTCTCAATTTATTTGCCGAAGCTTCGTTAATGTGATCCAAGCTCTCGAAAGAGACGCCATCATCTTGGGGAGATGCGAGTTATTTGCTCTAGCTGCGAGTTTGGAGATTCTCAAAGAGCAAAAGCTGCATCACTAATCGTTTATCCATCGGGAATCGTTTCGTATTCGTCTCAATGGTAACAGCGAATTCCGAACGAAATTATTCGCTGAAATGGAAACTTTCGGTCCGTTCGAGAGCCAGCAGCGAAACTTGGTGCTAAGCCAAATATTCTTAATGCAGGTTTGGAAAAGCCCTCTTGGGCGTGAGGCAGGTGAGCTGAAAAATCAATTTATCCGATAGACCGGTTTATAAAAAACTAACAAATTCTACGATAGCATTAAATCACCGAACATCTAAGAAGATAAGAGCCATAATTAATACATGAAAAAACTCAAACTACCGGCGGGAATTATCGGTGGGAAAGTTTGATGAAATATGCTAAGAAGCTTAAAACATTAATCTACATGGTAATACCACACCCACGCTTTTAAATATTCGTTTTCGTACTGAATTTTCCGTTTTTTTTTTTTTTCCCACGAGCGTGCAAATTAAAGCGTATAAAATTTGGAGGAAATATCCTCAACGTCGAAAATGGCGATTCCATCTGAAAAGAAATACATTAATGAATTCTTTCTTGTGCGAAATGATCGAAAAATATGCGTACATATTGTTCGCACGGAGCCATTAGACGAGGTACACTCATTTTGGGATTTATATTTCTCCAACATTATGAACAATGTTAACGAGATAATCTCCAGACTCATTAGAGTTATTTTAACAGGTGTCGGTATCCACAATATTCAGCAAACGTATTATTTTGTTGTATAGAAACGACAGCGACGCATCGAAGTACAAAAGCCAATTTTAGAGTGAACACGAGTCCCCCCCGACGGGATGACGAATTGTCAGAGAGACCGAGCTCTGAAAACGCGTTTATATCGATAGCTCGGACAGGGATGGGGATGGGGACCTGGCGAAAACACGCTATTGAGTAATTACCTCTTCTCGTTAGTGAATATTACTTTCTCAACGAAGCCACAATAAAGTCACATTTAGATGGAAGAGACTAGCCTCACTCTTTAATGTCAGGCGCTAGCCAATATAGTATATTTCTTTGGCAATTTGACTGTCGGATCATTTTTTCGATAACGTGTCAATTTTCTTAAAGTGTTGTACGAGCAGCAGGGCTCTGCGTTAATACGCTTGAAGTGAAATAAAGGGGAAAAGCGTGAACCTGTTTCGCGGAGGTTATCCGATAAGCAAAAGTAAAATGTCGATAAAGGAAACTGGCAGAAATAGAATTCGGTACGCGCGGAGAAGCAAGAGTTCGTATATAGCCGTCGTTTCATCTTTTTGGTTTTCTGCGAGAGAAACTGAAGAAAGAGTGAAGGCGTACCAGGGCGCTTGCTGCTTCGAGGAGTAGCGGAGCATAATTTCTTGGTGACAGCGTGGCGCCGGCTTTTCAACCCTTATAATATCCTCAACGCCCTCCCTCTCCGGTTTCCCCTGGCTTTCCCCTGTAACTCTCAGCATTCTGCGTCCCGAGATTCTCCTGTCCCGCTATCCCTCTTGGGAATACATTTCCATGCATTTTCCTGAAGCAAGTTCTCTTTGGCAGACCCCAACGCTCTCTATCTCGGCCCCACCTTCTTACGACACTCTCCCTACTTTCATTCCCGGGTACTATGAACTAACCCCCGCTACCCTGACTGATCCTGTTCCCTCCCCCCGCCGTCTCACCGCTGTACCAATCCCTCCGTTCTCGTGATGCTCTTACGCGCCCGCGCGTTTACTCCTCTTGTGCGCCCCGGCGGAGCTTTAATTACCAACTTTTGCCTGTTTTCCGGAAATTCGAGCGTGAGGCCGACCAGATTCTTCTCGCCGACAGGCGTCTCATTCCCCGCGCATTCACTCTAGTTCTTCATCCAGCGTGATTCGCCCTCTTTTTCGTTCGTACACCATGGACCAGCGGTATTCTTGTTCCAACGAGCGGACCGAGTTTAATTCATTTCCTTCGTCGTTCTCTTTACCCGGTTATATTCAAAATGGGCGATCCTAACGCTGATCATCATTTCAGTGAAACACACTCTATCCGCGGGGCAAACGATTCTCTCTAATTTCATTTACATCCTGACCCCACTCCGCTAGCAACCAAAACTCTAAGAATTTTCAAAAAGGCTTCTATATACCTCGTAAAGAAGGTATCGAAAGGGAACTCTTGAATTGTTGAAACAATGAGAAATCCGCGCTGTTTATTAAAATTCTCTTAACCGAGCAAGCACATTATTTTTACCAGGAAATATCTTCAAGTTTTAATGAAATTTGCATCTGGATAATCATCCACCTCTCTATACATAAGTTTGATCGTAGCGGTCATGCAACTATAACCATTCATATAGATATTTATTCATCGTGTACAAAGCATGGGGGAGGATTGACCGTGAGGTATGCGGTGTCTGCACAGTGGTGTAGCGTGGCGTTGGAGCGAAACAGGTGCAGTCCAGCGCGCTGTACACGGAAATTGCAAGCTCACGTCCCGCAGGTGCTCTTCGTCATCATAAAGCCTATCCTAGTACCGTGTACTGTATTAAACCCGAGCTTGCCCTACTCCCATACTCGCCCTACCACTGGAGCTTCTAACGGAGAGCCTTTAGCTCGGTTAACCCCTCTATATGCCGCTGGACCATCCTCAACGAGTTTCAGGTACCAACATTTTCCCACACATTTGCAGGATCCCGGTACATATCCTGAACCTCTTCCGTACTACGCATCAGAGCCTAACACAAAAGCGTTCGGCAAACAACCTCCACAATATTTAATAATCAGCATTTATGTCAAAAAGTTTGAAATTACGTGCCGCCGGCGCAGACACAATTCGCGTTTCGTTCTCCTCCGAAGGGCCCACTTCGTCGTGGACTTATTTTAATTAATAATTATTGTACGGTTATGCTACGCGAGCGCATATTATTATTTGCGGAATAATACGACAACAGAAACTGCTGCTACGAATGGCCCAAAGAAAGTCTCCTTCCTCGATGTCGTTTCATTAAGGAAAATACGCGTAATAAGATATGAAGAATGAGGTGACGGTGGACACGTCGATTATAATGATTTCTTACGAGTCAATATAAGTACCGATCATGCCTCGTCCAACTGTGGAGAGGTCTCCCATTGTTTTTCTCAGGAGTACAAGCGGCGAACACGCAAGGAAGCAGATCCTCTATTACCGGGGTTGTACGTCGCCGACCTCACTTGCAAATATGTGTACAGTATAGAGACTCGAGCCGCGGGTGAACTAGCTCGCGTGTACATCGATCCGGTCGCGGTCCGACCTCCTCCGCCTCCCACCAACCCTTCTCTCCCTCTCTCTCTCTCTCTCTCTCTCTTTCTCTCTTTTCAACACACTCCCGTAGTCCATGGTGTGCCACTCTCGCTGCTTCCCGCATGCTACCACTTTCAATCCTCACCTCGATTCCCCCTCATTCGCTCTCCACCTCTCACTTACTCCTCATTCCCAGCGGATTTACCCAACATCACGCACCACTTTTCTTAAAGACTCAAACACGCTATGTGTACCTACAGCGTGCAGACGATAGTAACACCAATTGCTATGCGCGCCTGGTCTCCCTGCAATCTTCTACGAGTCCCCGTTACCCTACGATCACTTCGAGAAGAGAAAAAACGGAAAATAAATAAATGTTAAATAAAACTTGACATAAAGTGTAATAACCAACAAGAATCTTATGGTTTGCTCGTTTCGCAGGCACAACACACTCATTTTCAACGATCACGTTCTAAACAAACGAGCAGTCATTCAATGACTTTTTCATAGGGACTGACTGACCCTACCAGAAACTCTCAAGTTCCGACCTTTCGAACGACCTTCTCATGTGCATGATTTACCGTAACCATTTTGCCCTTCCGATTAGCGTCAGGGACGTCGCTACATCAGTAGCAGCGTCTGGAAACGACAGTGATCTGCACGCAGGCAAGAAATCTGTTTGGCTACTCCTCGAATTTTTCCTTCATGATTTCACCGGCAGTATAAGCAAAACTTGTTCCATAAAAAAGGGAGAATCGTTGTAGGGAAAAGTGGAGGGCGTGATCCCAAAGACATTGCCTGTTATTTCTATATAGTGATGACGGTTCGAGCCTTGGTGATTCAACCAACTAAACCTCGTCTAGCTATGCTTGCATATAACGACTGTATTTCGAAACACAACCGGGCCATTACCCTCAGGCCGCACCGCGGAACTCGCGGCTTTCATGTCCCCTATTTGTCCGCCTCCCTGCGAAAAGCCCTTTGCGGTTGGCCGTTATTGCTAGACCACTCAACTGTCCGCGAAATACTATAGAATCACGTAGAAATATCCTTATGTTCGTTGATCCCTTTACTCGGCTTTAATTGATCTCACATTGTCCGATTTCCCACGATATTTTTTTTCCTCTCTCGATTGATAATCATCACGCGTCATTCCATCCCACCAAATAATTCCTATCGCGCAATACATATCGCGTCTCATCACTATTTGTAGCATTTAGTTAATGGAAAACTCAACGAGATGTATTGTGGTCATAGAGCTCGGAACTGCACGCGGTAACTGCGAAATTCTCGGATTTCTAGAATGCAGCTAGTGTGTGGTATATGCGTCCAGGAGAAACTATGAAACACTCGCCAAAGCAGACCAGCGGCTGGTCGATGGTGCGCTCCAACGAATGGCTACATGACACCCGCCACCAATTATTCCTACCGGCATCATCATTGCGCAAACCAATGCCTTGGGTCAAATAGTCAATTCATGCCTTTCGTCATTACGATCCCGTAACAGGGAACCAACCATGCGCGCCCTGCTCGTATTTATGCAATGTGCATTCACACCGATACAATCTCCCGGTAAAATACATGATGATCGCTATAAACTGGCTCATGCACTACTTCGCTCCCTGCATCTCCCCCCCCCCCCCTCTCTCTCTCTCTCTGCCTAACGCGTGCATTCTCTCTTGTGTATCATGTTCGTTCTCTCCGGGTATAACACGCGTACAAGGCCTATACGCGGTAGTCAAACGTATACCCTCGGTACATGAACTACGATGCACACGTTATACAGAAGGATCATTGTCGAGGACTCGCCGCATTGACTATTGGCCAATACTATACGTGAAACTTACATACCCTTGGTGTTAATGATGTTACGAAGCTTCGAACGGCTTGCTGACTCGATTCAGTGACAGCGATGAAATAGAGACTCGTAAAAATAATGCATTCGATTAACTGCTGACTGGATCGTACTCAACCGAAAAATGTGCCGACCGTGCGATTCGAATCATAAGCTCCGAATAAAAATCCAATATTCCTGCCACCGAGTCGTATGTTTTTTTTTTTCCCTCCATTGTCGGTCCCGAGACTCTCGATCCTCTGACACCTTTTTGTAGTCCTGCTGTCATATTTCACGTTCATAATGATTTCCCGTCCTTCCTGAAAAATAAAACAGAAATTCGTGTACAATTTCTGGAGCTGGAATAAGACCGCGGGACAAATAGTTCGGTGAAGTGCAAGAGTTCACCGTCGTTACTTAGTCTTGGCTTAAAGTCTCGTTTCAAGCAAAAAAAAAAATGTACCTCCCAACACGAATGCCTTACAAGTTCTCACCAGTTGGTAAAACCTGATGAAATAAAGCTTCCAGGCAACGAGGTCAGTTGAAATCCCTTGGAGTACAATCTTGCGAATTTTCCTTATTATTAACTCGGGTATCAAAGTTCGGTTTACCGCGGAAGCGCCTCGGGCGCAGCTGAAATTGTTCCTCTGATTGTGGTCAATGTTGGTCGTGTCTGTGACCAGTTGTCCAACTCTACGATGTTTTCCGTCCGTTTTGAACTAGTTGCGAAGTAGAGGTAGAAAAAAGGTTTTATTTATCGTTTGATCGAGCATTGAGATCGCTGATAAAATCATCACGAAAAGCGAATGTTTTGATGTGATATTTATTTCTGCTCCGAGAGATGAAAAACATAAAACAGCATGTAACGGCGCGAGGAGTGGATTAAATTCTTCTAGAATCAGCCACGAATAGCGATCTTGTGAATTCTACTTTGGATTTGAATAGAATTTCAATAATTATCGTCAAATGGGAAAGCGATCGATGAGAACTGGTCGATAGTTGATTTCTCAGGGGAGGCTAGAATAGGTGGTCGTTTTTTCTCAAGTCTTGTTCTTCTTCTTCTTCTTGTTTTCCTACTTCCGACTCTTCTCGGGAAAGTCCCGAGAGAAAAGGTGCCTAGACCGCCCCTCTATCGCTCTCTCGTAATACTCGGCTTCGACAAGCACATTTTCTACCCTCTTCCCCCAATCAAAGCCATTATTAAGCCGTCTAGTGCCCCCACCCTGCTGTGGGCTCTCGCGCCACTTTGTTCATAGCGCGTGAAACCGGAGTAGACGCCGGGGGCTAAAGGCCCATTCTGGCTCGGGATCTCTCTACTTCGAAGAAGGACTCGGGGGCTTGGTCGTTGGCGCTGCGCCAGCGTATTCATTCCAGAAACTAGACCCCAATCTAAGGGGCCAATTATTTAATCAATTCCACCCTCTTAGCGGTCCTGACGGCGGTGAGTCGAGGGGTGGGGAGGGGAGGGTTAGACCGTGAGTCCACGAGTTGGTACCTCCAACGGGGCTCGCCACAGTCGACGACAATTGAAATCGCTTCTCCTTGTCTACTCCGAGTTGAAATCGTTGTCCTTTACTGTGCCAATTCTATACCTCGGATGGAATTCTCTTTCGCACAGAAGACGCCCCGCTTCTGCCAGACCGATTAAATAGAGACTGTAATCGTACGATCCTGTTGCAGTCGCCGGGTTCTTTGCTATATACATACCGAGAGGCGGGGTATATACCTTTACCCAAATATATGCGCGATCCCTCGTTTTGCTCTTCAGGGACACCATTCGCAATAGCAAACGCGACTTTTCCCCACACCCCTTTCTATATATTATATATCAAATGCAGCTGATGCTGATCTTTACAGTTGCTTCGACTGCAGCTCGAATATCAGTTTATGCAAACATCTGGAGGCATCCTCATCCGATACATTTATCAACTGATTATTCTATCCAGTAGAAATATCAATTTTACGAGAAAAACAAACCAGCTGCGTGTATAACAGTCGGTCAATTGTCCGGCCATCCCATCGCTCCGTTTTCCCACCAACGATGACCACCATCCGGTTTAATATCATTTCACATTGGCCTCCCGCAGTCATACAATCCCGCCTTGCCTCTCGGCCTGGCAAACGACATTTCCGGTCAATTTCCCATCATCGCCGCTGCGAAGAAGCGCACGAGGCCAACATCGGAAGTCGGTGGCGGAATTTGCCGACGTGTCGCACAGTCGCAGAAACGAATCGCACAAGTGCGAAACCCTCCGGAAACTTGCTTCCTTCCAGGTAATTTCCTTTCGTCCGCGTGGTCTCCCATGATCTCCGCTCTCAGCTCTCGCTTATTTATGAGCATCGTAGGCGCATATATGCACAAATTATCCGGGCGAATAGACTGAAATGAGGGAATGGCTCGTGGCACATCCTTGAATCGTCGAAACGATGTAGCGACTAATTCGTTATTCACCAGAATAATGAGCAAACACCAATTGCGAGAATCTTTCCATTTTTTAAATAAATTTCTGGCCTTTCGTACCAGCTGAAAAATAAATATCCATTGCATAGCAGCAGGTTCATAAAAGCAACGATATATCGAACACTCTAAAGGTTTATTTTGGAATATCCAGGCAAGCTCTGTGCTGTACTAAAATCGCACAGCTTTGGGAAGGTTCGTTTGCATAGATAGGGAGAAGATGACATACGAGTACCAACCGCACCGAGTCTTCCGACGATTATTATACAGGTATATATAGGAATGTAAGCCTTTTCCACCCACCGCACCTCCATCTCGACGATCTACCTAATACGAGGCAAGTTGGGTTGGTCGGGTGTTCCTCTTGGGCTCCAGAGTTGCCGAAGGTCGAGTGATCAGCATAGTAGACCGCACCCGACCGAAGGACAAATTTGTGCGGTATAGGGAGAGACTCTGTGTCTACCGGTTAACCTCCGCGTACAAAATCAGCGAGCGTACGACCTGGCAAATGCCGAGGGCATTCGTAACAGATGACACGAATCATGATTTTCCACTCTCAAGTTGAGCTCTTGTTCGATCCCTCCGATTCCTTTGTGTATGCGATACAACCGAACGATTATCGATTCTCCAGCAGCAGCAGCAGCAGCAGCAGTGTCACGACGACCTGCGAGAGAAAGAGTTTTATAAGCGTTTTCCATCAATAGACAGTTGGAGAAAAGTATCCTTCGACGTTTGTATGAAAAAATAATATTCCAGAGGTGGAAAATGGCCGTGGTTGATGTTGGTTACCGCTGTTGGTTACGTACGAAAGCACAGTTCTCCTACAGATCACAATCACTCGACTTTATGAGGCAATCACGCTCCAGGCTCTATATATAGCTTTTCAACACTCCTCCGGACTTGTCCGTACACCTAGCTATACCCTCACAAATGTGCATATACCCATTTGGGGTATACACTTGCTGTAAGTGCTAGTAGGTACAAAGGCTTTACAGAAAGAGAGAAGGAGAGAGAGTGAGAACCAACCGCGTCATTCGCACCAAGACTTTCCAGGTGGACATTACGCCGCGGCTCCTTCTATGATAAGTACCGTAATTTTCCTCGCCATTCCCAGTAAAATGGCCTCGCAACACGTATGCCCGCCGTTCGTGAATAGTCAAGATGCTACCGCACCGGCTACCAAAAGATACAGCAATAAATAACCCTGGCAGGTTATAGCTCATAAAATCTCTAGGTCTAGGCATATGGAAGACGCGTAATTGGACCAACAAGATTTTTCGTCTTATAAACCAACCGCGCACTTTCCAGTTTCGTTGATTTTCTTCTTTTTTTTCTGTGTCACAAAAAATGAAAATTTGTGTGACTAATTGTATAAGAGAAACCTGCTGCCGAGCTTGCTCCGGACTAACACGGTCATAGAACGTTGCTGAAGCTGCGTGAGCTCGACATTCGCACGAGAGAATGAGACGTGGATATGGGGGAGTCAACATACCGCGGTACCACGACGTGCTAACGAGATATATAGGTCCAGGCTGTGAGTAATAGATTCACATTACTGCGAGTCTCAAGCCCCTCAGTTGTTCTGGCAACTCGTGACGTATTGCACCAACGATACCCTCGACCATATGCGTTCGTCCTGTACAACCCCTGGCCTTGTGTAATGAGCCAACATTATGCTTTATCTTGCCATTATTACCTTTGCTCTCGCTCCAGACAAAACTTTCGCATCTTTCCCTCTCAGTTCTCTCCCGATAAATCAAAACATCCTAAATATCCCGATACTACGAGTACGATACGCTCACGTTGATGATATATGAGATTCTCTCGTCGTCAATGGTCATGCTGTGGTCTGTCTGAGTTGCCAAGTCTCGGGCTTAAACGTCGCGACGCCCATACGAGCAGACTCGAATCGTCTTATTTCAGGAAACATCAGCGACTCGCAATTCATCACGTACATGACAAGTAAGTAGGAACAAATAAAAGATTAAATGAATTCGATATTGAATCTTGTTTGTACGACCATTGTATTATTTTCATTTGTATTTTCTACTCTGTTTACCTTGTTTTCCAATCACCGGAAACATAACAATGTTGCTGATGCAATATGCTTCATTCATTTTACACGACGCTCTCATTGTTAATTACATAGCATCGAGTGGAAACATCAATTACAGGAATATATCGTTCATTCTTACAGTTAATTGATAAATGACATATTATTAATTGCAAATGTTATTAATTTACAGGCTGACACGATAAAACTTTCGCTCTTTTCATTTTTAATCTCTCATCTACGGCACAATTGTTTAAAGTTTACTTTTACTCGTGTGTGTGTGTGTTTTTCAACTTTACAACTGTCTCACCGATTCGTCCTGTTCTGATCGTAATCTCGATGCACATGCAAGTACAATCCGAGAATGAGAGACACGCGACCTGCGCTAATTCGGAACTTCCACAACGCTCTTTACCATCGGAATGAGATGTAGATGAGTACATTACAAAATCCTCCCTCAAAACCCCATAAAGCATGGTGGGACAAATGTTTTTCACTTTTTCCACTGCCACTATAGTTTCTCCGTGAAAAAATGCATCATTTGCCACGAAAATGACATCGGAAATGTTTCCTCGACACACACAGACTAAGTTGTTTCTTTCGTCGTTTCTCATTTTCAAACAAAACGATACATTAATTTCTGTGCTCGATTTCATATGAAGAAAGATCGTGAATGCTGAAAATTTTGGTTTACTTTCGGGCTTTAAGTTCAGATTCGTTATGAGCGAGTCTAGAAAACTGTGCATGCAAACTTTCGGGTAAATCGTACGTGAGAAAAAATGTACGCCTCGGAGGTTTAATCTGGCAACTCGCTCCGTCCTTATCCTTCAAATTCTGTGATACATCACGGGCTTAAAGTCATATTAAAAAAAATCTCGATGACTGCGAAAGGTTTCGGTATATAAACTGCAGTGCAACCTCCTTGCTCGGACGTGAGATTTTATCCCGACGAAAAAGGGAAAAAAGTTGAAAAATTGGTTGCGCTCTAATATACGTGTTAAATCGAAAAATTTTATGGGAGCTATTTTTCTGCCGAAGCTCGCATGAATTCTTTCATAATCGGATTGCGCGACTCGCAGAGAGTAAAGCGGATAAGAGGATCGATGAAAGTAGGTGGGAGGTAGAAGCAGCGAGGGAGAGAGTGAGAGAGAGCTATGGAAACGCGAGTGCAAATAATCGAGAGAATAAAGAGGGCGCGGCAATAATTGGCACATACAAGGCTTTATTTCGCACCAGAAAAAGTGCAAGTGAAACATTTATAAAAGCGAGAGAGTAAGAGTGAGCAGAAGGTGGATGCATGGATGGGCAAAGTTTATTTTGCTTGTGTATTATTCTTGGTTTACGAGAAGAGAAGAAAGATTAGAGAAATAAAGAGAAATAGAATAAGAATTGTAAGTTTCTAGAGTAGATTCCTTTGGGGACTTTGGAATGGTTCTGGCGGTAGGAATAGCGAGATCCTGGTGTGGCAAATCGCGTACCTAATACATCTTCAAAGTATATATAGCGAATGCAGGTGGTAGATATAGGTACTGAGTACCTATCTCGACGTCCTCTCTCGCTCTCTCTCTCTCTCTCTCTCTCTCTCTCGCTCTCTTTCTCTGTTGCTATTACCAACGTCATATACTATAGCTTCGTCTCGGCTCAGCTCGCCTCGAGGCTGCTGCTCCTTGCTACGCTGGGTCCTTCCTATACCACTCTGCGACTACTTATTTAGAATATTGCCAGCATACATCTGCATAAATTGAGTGCAGGCCCGCTAGCATTCTTGTTTCGCGTCGCTCCCGACTGTCCTATTATACACCGTATACAGCTATTTCTTGGCGTTGCGGGTGTTGGCTCTGGTTGAACGAAGCAGAAAGGCCTATATTTTGACACGGGCTGTGCACATTTGCCTCCGTCATCACAGCGTGCCAGTTGCTCAACTATTAATGCTCTTTTTACTCATTCCATATAAACAAACCCTCGAGCACAGCCTCCGGTATCAATGCGAAGGGGCGAGAGCTATAGGGGAGTTGCGAGCAGAGCACACCTTGTTGCAAGCTCTGTGTTAAACACATCCAATATCCTCGTCATCGCTCACGGGTCTGACATTTCACTATTTCCACTGTAGGGCTTCGAATCAAACGAGGAGGGGAGGATTTCGTTGTTTTTTTTTTTCTCCAGTATTTTGTAAACTTTAATCTACACACAGCCAGTGAAAGTGAGTTTCTTCATAATGGAAAAGATGCATGAGGCACGAATAATTCGGTCGGCCATGCGTAGCACGAGGCTCTTCAAGCTGCCATAGAGTGGGATTCCTCACAATGGTGAAATACATATTCAAATTGAATTATCCGGGCTACCAGACACGTTGATTCAAAATGATTCGACTGGCCGGCTCGTGTCCTTCATCCCTGCCGCCTCGCTTCGATCCCCTAGTCCTGGCTTATCGGCGTACCACGAGCTCGCATACACACATATACATATATATATATATCTGTATTTATTTTAGTACTCACCTGACTGATGGAAATTTCAGGTTCAACCAGAAGTTGGTTAAACGCAATTGCTTTGCATACGTATCGAAGTCGACATGATTCCGTGGGAAGTGTTGGCCTGTCCCATCGACGCTTATATATTATTGTATACGACCAAAACCTGCTCTCGTATCTATATAGTTTTCTCGCGTCATCTGGCGTTTCTATTCCACCTGGGATTTCGGCTTGTGCCACCATGGCGCGGTCTTGCAATAGAGCCGAACGCGCAAGATCAATTATTAGCTTCCTTGCTGAAATCCAATGATATTCCGATTGGAGTGCATTAATTGAATCGTCAATATAGCGCCGGAGAGTACAACAATATGCCATTCGTTCAGAAACAGCGGCAAAGTCGTTTGTGTGTATACGCGCGTGTGTGTGTGTGTGTGAACGCAGTCGAAAACTCATTTAAATTAAATGAATGTTTGGCGTATGAGTACTCGACGGTAATTCCGTGTATAGTCGATTTCTCTATGCCCAGATATATACGCACGCGTGCCTATGCTCGCCCTTTTATTTATTTGTTCGTACGAGTGTATGTGTGTCATGGGTTCATTTTGACAAGAACGTATCCCCACCGAATCGGCACAACTTTCGCACCCCTTCGACCTCTCGCGGCTATCGCGTTGTTCTGTTCGATCAAGGCATACCAAATATACACGCGCGCACGCTTACATCGTTCAACTTGCATGTAACGTATATATGCGCGGTCTTTCGATCAACCAACCGACCACCGATCCACATTCCCGGTTGAACGACTGAAATACGAATAAGGCAGCAGCGCAATTATTTATGATAAATCGAGTGCTGTCGCAGTGTACACTCAGTGACGTTGCGAAAACGGCGAATTGCGTTCCACGTTTCACATCACTGGCAACCCAACCGAGACGATCCTAGTTTGCTGACGCAGCGAGCTCATCATACGTAACGGGCAACGTTTACAATCAGCAATGCTCTGCGGTGCAACGTGTATGCGAGCTTGCGGACTCGTGCCAACCGAACCCTATTGCCGATCGAATATTTCACGCCCCGTATCTGCTGCTGCCTTTCTCTCTCGTCTTCCTCGCTCCTCTACAAATTTCTCTTTCTCTCCACCGCCTGAAAACAAGCCTATATCGATTACTATCGTTGCCCTCGAATTTCGATTAAAATCAAACGAGAGTCTCTCATATACGCGGGCAAACGGCGCTCGCATGCAAAATGAAGCCCTTGCAAACGGTGAGAAAATTGTTCGGTACATATGCATTTGGTACACAATAAATACCGAGAGTCTGTTTCGCGTCCAATAAATAATCGTCTCGGACCTCTATTTTTATATTTTCAATTACCACACGCGCTGTAAATTTGAAATGAAAACATATTTGAAGAAGACGAAACAACCGAATCGAAAATAATGTCGATCTTGCTGGAAAATTGAATTGCATCAAGCGAGCAGGTTTGATGAAACTTTTCAGAGCAGTCTGCTTTCGCAAGTCCACAATCGGATAGCTTAACCCGCGAGCCTATATTTGCGTTATGAAAGCAAGGACTTTTGACTCGGAAAACGAAGATCCGAATTAACAAAGCTTGTCCAGTGTAGCGCACATAGAATAATTCCATTAAAACGTAAGCTAGTCCCAAAGAGAATGTTGCTCGTGGGTGTTGTCTCGAACAGAAAACATGGATGCGTAAAGCGTTTATGAATAACGCTATTAGGATGATGCAAAATGAGGGACGAGCGCTCGGACGGATGTCTCGTCGAATATAATTTATATATAGGAGCGAGGAGGGAGGAATGGAGAGAGAAAAAGTCGGACAAAGAGAAAGAGAGATGAAGAGTGGCCCGCGTATAGATGCGAGTTTCCGTAGAGAGCGCTTGTTGCACTCGACGAGCACGCTTTTACACATAGAAGCGAGTTGGGACATTCATTTTGCACGCAGCTCCGCGCTCTGTTTGTTCTGGCTCGGCATCGCACTCGCAATCTAATTTTCACCGGCGTTTAATCTTTGTGTGCCGGTTTTCCCGGTGCCCTCTACTCTTCGCCTCTCTCTGCTGCTCGCTGCTCTGCTACATACTCGCTAGAACACTCGTGGGTGGTCTCCCTCCCTCTTCTGCCTCTTCCACCCTTCTCGTACCTTTTCCGGCACGCGCGGGGCCTTTTTTAAAGCTCTCGTTCCCTTTGGACTCGTGTGCGCCTGGCGCCTCACACGCCCACGTGTGTCGCGTCCCCTCCGAAACCAGTTTCTCCCTCGGTGAATGCGCGCTTATACGTATACGTCACACGTATGCACATTCGACCCTCTCTTTCTCGCTCGCTCGATCCGTATAACCCTGCACAGTATAACATGCACAGGTATGTATGCCTTGTCCCGCAGGAGTTGGCTCGTTTCCTTTCTCACGCACGATTCCAAATGCCGCGTGTGGCAGCTCGTTGCAATTATTTCCATCCTGTTTGTCGTTTGTCCCGCGTCCTCGGTCTTCGGTATATATTCCTACGTTTGTGTAACCGCCCCGGTACAAACGCTTGGCCCGTTAATGCCGCCTCCACCTCGATCCTTTTTTTCTCTGTTTTTTGTTTTTTGTGATTTTTTTTTTTCGTCTACCGGCGGCACTCCTATTCTTTGATTTAGCAGAGACCACTGTAGAGGATGCACACAGTTGTATCAACAATTTGATTTCGTCCTACGATCGTCCCATGTCAACTCGGATCTAAAGGGCAGCTCGTCACCGCGGGCCCACCGTTTTTTCATGCTGACAAGTACGACGCGCTATACAGTGTAAATTCTTATGCTCCGCTATCACGAAAATCTTTTTCTCTCTTTTTGCGCAAACGACTTTTTCACAATTTTTTGAACAAACATCCAACATTTTTCGAATTCGTGCGGCATCTTTTTGTTTTCATTTAGAACACATACCAATGGATCGCATTTTTATTACAGCAGACTAAAAAGTTACTGTGTGCTAATTAATGATCTACTTGTAATTCTGACATCGCGTGAGAGGATGTTGTGTTTTTTCAAGTTTCGGTTATTTTGATTATGTAAACACGAGCTTGTTTCGCGAATAAGCGGTATCTGGTTATTATTTCATAGTTTGAATATCCCACATGCTCGTACGGAAAATTTTAAATTGAGGTAATTTTAACTGCTGATTATACCGTTATGGAAATATTTCTCTCATTCGCTAGCAGCCAGTCTTGACGTACGTGCGTTTTCATGCGGATACGTTCCATTGTGAGTAAGATAGGCGAGCGATGGAGTAAATACCTTAATATCGTATTAAAATGGAAACGACCATATAATTATCGAATTACTCTCGTTTTTTGGAAACTTTGGAGCCGGCTTTGGTGGGTTTCGTCCAACAGTTGGAAGCTCTTTAATTCGTCGATAAATTATAATGGGGAGAGTGAGAAAGAGTGATTCGAGGCAGCAGGGAGGAGGGTCGTGGCAGGTGCGGTTGATCCGTCGAACGGCCGTTCCGCGTAAATAAATATTCTATATTCTCGCTAGTACTTTAGCGGATGAATAACCGGCTGATAATCGCCTGGTATATAATGTAGAACGAGTGCGCGCTTCCAGGCATTCCGTTAGCTCATATGGGACTCTCTCCTACTAGAGAGATGCTAATTTCCCCTCATTTTCAGGCCATGCTTTTCGTTTAATCCGGAAATCCCATTGGAGGTCGCGCGTTACATTTTCCCGCATCACCGACTTGCCTATATTCATCCTACAACTATACATACATAGTTGTATCAACCGATTCGCCAAATACTCCGTTTGGGTGTCCCGAATTAATAATTCTATCTGGTGGACAGTTTTCAATGTAATTAATTACGTCTACTCAGCTTTTCAAACTTCAATTCCACTGCACTTTTTCCGCATCAATTGCCTCGTCCGACGTTATCATGAAAATTTTATAATTTTTAAAACAAAAATCACTCTGCGTGTACAATTCTAAGTTGTGCGAAAGGAAAATGCCTCAATGAGAATTACGATCACGGAACAGGACCTTTGGTGATGATGTAGTGAGAAGAAAAAAATTGCAACATTTTTTTTTTCTCTGATAAATTCACACTTTTTGTTTGACATTTATTTCAAAGGATTTGCAGTGGGAAATCCGATCTGATGGCGAGCCCAATACGAGTTTGTCCACGTGATTAACGTTGCTTTTGTGTATTTGTGCCAACAGGTCCACCGAAGATTCTCGTGAGGCCTCGTTCGCAGCAGGTCAAGGCTGGAAAAATCGCAAGTTTTTATTGCAGTGCTCATGGAACTCCGATCGCTCAAATTCATTGGCGTAAGAACGGCAAAAGATTTTCTGGTGAGTTATTGAAAGATGGGATTTGCGATGAATATTGAGATTCATGGAGTGATGTTGGAGCCGCGAAGTCAAATTGTGGATGTTGAAATTAATTGGATAACTTTGATGGTTCATGAAGCATCGCAGTCACGATACATGACGCAAACGTATCCCGGCGGATCTTTGCTCAGGATCAATCCAGTGAGATCCTTCAGGGATGAAACAAATTGGGACTGCGTGGCTGAGAATGGAGTCGGGGATCCGGTAACGGCAACTGCTCAACTCGTCGTCTACGAAGGTAAGTTTACTTTTTTTTTTCTTACTTTGAGAATGTTAGTTGGCGTCTCTTTTGTGCGTTGACTGTGTTACGTCGTGCGACCACGTGGAGATCTCGGCGACTCAACGGAGTCGACAAATCTTTGAGAAAGAAAAGAAAAAAAAAAAAAAAAAAAAACAGGGAAAAGAAAAAAAGAGAACGCAGCAGCTGGCAGTGTCATCGAGACGCGAGTTCCACGTATCACGTTCTCTTCGCAAATCTCAACAGTGAGTTGCCTTAACTTTTACAAGTTTCTTTCTCGAGAGTTATCGCGTAAGCCTCGAGAAGAAGCGATCCTTTTTGCGCTCTACCCTCTGTGAATATGATCGTGATCGACCATTTTTGCCTCTCGCTTGCTCCCGCCCTTTCTATATCTTTCTATGGATAAACTCATCTTGCCGAAGCCCTCCTCCTCACCGTCGCACTCTATTTTAACGGATGGCCGAGCAGGTTAATGGTGCCCAGTCGGGCGACCAAACGGAAAGCAGTTTAATGGAAAAGAAGTAGCCCGGATTCCGTAAGGATTCGTCCGGGAGCTGCCAGCCGTTCTATATATCTATATATATGCATCAGCTACTCTCCGGGTTCCGCGCGGATTCACATTCGCGAGAAATTTTGTGGCGTGGCTTAATTGCTTTCTCCGACTTTTCATTCAAATTAAGGCGATAGGTCATGCTTAAGTGTAAAGAAAGAAAAAAAAAAGGATATATATAACGACAAGGGGACGAGGCGCACAAAGAAATAGGCCAAAGCCCGTTATAATTAATTTTCCCTCCTTGCGCCTCATTCTCGCTTTCTTTCGAGGTTTATGAAACATTCTTCGCTATTTTTTTTTTTGTCGAAAACTTGGCGAATCCAGCACCCACGGTGTCGAAAATAATTTCCTTTTTTTCATAACGTTCGTGGCTTTTAATCAACTAGGATTCTCAATGTGTACAGTTTTTGGTATAAAAATCGGATGTCGAGGATGCGGATGAGGACAATACGAATGACAGCCACTGCAGGCTGCTGCTGGGGCTCATAGATAATTGCACCAAAAGTGACAGTGGGAACCTCATGACGGTTAATACGAAACACAGTATCGTTGGCGAAATGTCGGTTGAAGGAGAGTGGGATGCTTAATTTTGAAATATATATATCGTTGGGTAGATCGCAGTAGCCACGAGGCCGATTGATTGGAGTTACTGCCGGCTGTTTTGTCTTTCGGTCTGGCGTTTCCCCTTCAGCACCGTTTTCGCATTGGCGTTCGACGATCCACGTTCGCATTCATCGGCATTCGGGCCATTAACCGGACGAAACGTAAATTGAAACTCATGCAGCCGGCGCGCGTTTCCTCCCTTTTCTCCACCTCTGTTCAATGTAATCTGCCTCGCTGGCGATGTGCCCTGAAAATCGGTCACCCTCCCTCTCCTGCTCCGGGAGCTTGGTCACGCTGTTGCTGCAACTGGTTTTAATTAATCCAGGAGATCCCGTAATTCGACGTCTATTCCTAATTATTCACCACGCGAACTGCCCAACGGAAATTCTGTACAACCATTCGAAATCTTTCTCATTCCCATACGGAGCGATATGCGCGCGGTTACCTCGACAAATCTACTCTTCGATCCAGAGCACATATTCGCTGCTGTCGTTTCGCCTCCTCGCCGGATGCTATTTTTCCCTGCATGTCCACGAGTTTCGAAAAGCTCGATTCTTGGTGCATATTCATTTATTTTTATCCACATGAAATTGTCACGATATCTCGGAGTCTCGATCGCGTAGTACGTTCCAAACTACGATCATATTTATGGAAAGTGGGTCATCCATTTAGCAAGGAAGCATGTAACGTAACCCGAAGGATCTACAAACGAAAATATCGTGTGTAGTAAAACGCGTCATTGGTTGACCGGCTCTGCGGTTGCCCCGTAAATAATTAATTATTTAGAGCTTTTTTCGGAATATGACTCGCCGTCAATTACTCGAGCTGGTATCTCGGGCTGCTGCTGGGTCGTCTCTTTGTGCCCTGACGTTTCTCTTCCGCGGCATTTGCCACGAGCATTCGCTTTTTTCTTGGAATATTCCGAGACATGCATTAAGGAAAAGCGTTGTATATATTGTCAGCGCGGTGAACATAAAGAAATGTCTCGAATGTACACGGTCGAGGTATACGGTGCTGGCTGGTGGCCGCATTGCACTCGCTACACTCACTAATGAGAAACGTAATAATTCGTTCGCGTTGCATTCTGATTAGTCAAACTAATGGCGGAATGATTGAGAAATATCTCGTGGCATGGGCGTCCATTTCTTCTAGAAGCGCGGCGAGGGTATAGTTAGCGACGAAGGTACTGTAAGCGTAGAAGAAAGGTAGAGGAGAAGAAGGAAGGAAGGAAGGAAGTCGACAGCGACGAGGCCAAGGCAAGGTAAGGCGGAGAAAAACAAGTTCGACGAACCGTTAATATTAACAGCGGCGTAGTAATGCGAAAGTAAACCGTTGATGGTGCGAGGGGACAATATTTATCCAGCAGAGTGAAGTTGAGTCGGGCAACCTGAGAGGAAGGGAGGAGGAGGAGGAGGAGGAGGAGGGGCATTGAGGGATTTCTGCTTCAAGCTTGAACTCTTTTGTTTCGAGCTAGGGCGCTTTCTTTGGCGAAAGCAGGGCGAATCTCCTTTCGGCTGCCTTTCTCCTCGGCTATAATATAAGTCTGTCTCACCCTTGCTTTCGTATATAGTCTCGGCCATAAGCGCTCCCTTCATCCCCGCGGTGTTTCAACCCCCGCAGTTGCTTTTCGTTCGCCCTCTTTTCGCTCTCGCGCTCAGACTCTCTACTTGGCTTTGGTGCACGTCAGCGCGCGGGGTCCGTCGCCCGTCAGCCGTTGTTTGTTTTCTGCTTTTCCTCTCTCGGACCACTCAACCGACTCGTTGCTTCAGAGCCTCCGTTATTCCTTCCTCTCCCTCTCCCCTCCTCCCTCTCACGCTAGTTCGATGCAGGCCGTGTTCTTTGCATTTTGCTATACTCGCGCCCAGCCCCTGTATTTGTAGGCACATCGCGGGCTCGACACTGTCTTCTTAACGGCTGGCTTCGTATAGCTCAAAATTGCGAGACCATCCGTGCCGACGAAACGATCGTTTCGTCTCAACCGCAACAGTGAAGAGACAAACAAAGAAAGATGTATCCGAGAAATTGACAGAAGGTGATAGCCCGACGTTAAAATCCGTAGCGCCACTGATTTAACAAAAACAAGAGAAGAAAAAACCAGCACGTAGCGGCGAATCCTCCCAGTGAACAAAAAAAAAAAGCGGAAAAAAACAGGGAGACGAGAAACGGGGGACGATTAAAGGCAGAGCTTGGAGATAGAAAGAAAAGGGAGGCCAAAAGTTTCGAGTCTTGGAAGAAGTAGCGTCGAACGATCCCGTAGAGTCTCCGGGGTTCTGAGATTCTCGCACAAGTTCTGCCAAGTACGAGTGAACGTGTGAGAGCAGAGCAGATGAGGGAACAGGGGGGCAAAAGCGATACCAAACGAAGACCAAGAGCAGATGACTACACGAAAGAAGGACATTGTGGATGGACCCAGGAGAGAGAAAAGAAGGAAAAAGGATCAGTGCTGGAAGAAAAAGAAGAAAAGGAAAAAAATACGCAGAAGAAGAGTCAACTTGGGAGAAAAGTTGCTTGTTCGAGAAAATGTGGTAGGGGATGAAACCAGCGCGAGCTCGACTGGGTTGGATAGAATCCGAGTAGCACATAGAGTATAAGGAGGAAGGGGAATTTAATTTGGCCGAAAAAGCGCCGCCTTAATTAGCAATTAATTGGCACATAAATTAGCCGCGATTTTTCGGCTAGCAGGCAAGAGTTTTTGGCGCAGATACCGCAGAAAGGCGAGATAGTTCCTCCCCGACTTTGAGCCGCCGCTAATTCGTGAATCTTCTTCTCGTTCCTTCCCTCCGAACCCGCCGACATGACTAACAGCGGTTCAGCCTCGTCTCACGATAAGAAAGCCGCTCTATGGAGTTGACAACTATTTCACCAATTTAACTTTTACACCGAAACCTCGCGATTCCACTAACGCGTAACTCTCTCGCCTCGTTGTACGATCTAGAAGCTTTCAACGTTACCCAAGAGCCCTGCTTCCTCCCTCCCTCCCTCTCGCCCTCCTGACGTACATCCACGATGACATCCGAAAGCTCGTCGTCGTCGACTATCTTCCCAGACGACGGACAAGTCGAGGTGATAAAGTGTCGGAGCTCGTGCCTTCAACGAATGCTAAGTCCTTCGGCAAACAGTACTTCACCACCACCAACGTCAGACTTTCCTTTTCTCTCACTTTTTACTGCCACCTTCTCACCATGATGCTTTCCTTTTCTTTTTCTTTTTTTTTTTTTCTTATTTTTGCAGCTTGCAGTAAGCGTGACATCTAGACAGCCGATCCCTTATTCATCGACCCAATATTGAAATACCCTATCCTCCGGCACTGATTCTCCCGGGCCAACCTGTGGATTCTCAAGTCCTCGCATCTCTCTTTCACCGCATCCACTCCTCCCTCTTCGTCATCTCTTTATGTCTGGCAGCCCGAGAGAGCCTGCTCGCTCGAAGAATCGATTGCTTTAGTGAAAAACGTCTCTCATTTCACTCTCGCCCCTCTCAATCATACGTGACGGTACAGACTAGTGCAAAAATTATTATTATCATTTTGTGAAATGCACTCGCTCGAACAGCTTCCATAGAATTTCTGGTTATAACCTTATTATGCATGAGAGGCAAAAATTCCTCTTTCTTACACCGCCCGCGAACAACCCACCGAAAGTTTCTCCCTGTGATGAATTCCCTCGCCGAATAGACTCGACCCGCTGCTTCCTTCGTTCGTAATCATGCGAGATTTTAATAATGGATGTTCAACCTGGCAGTTGGACAAAGGTTGGAAAGCGTGCTAGTGAAGATGACCGATCTTCAACAGTCATTCCGTTCGCGAGAGTCTCTCAAGCTCTGAAATATGATCCGACAAAAAAACACACAAACTCGATTCACCAACTCCTGGTCGAGAATTCAGTGCGATCTTCTCCGCCACACGGTAGTTGCATTTTCTAGAGAGGTTTTCATCTTCGGCGGATCGCTTCTGACACTCTTCATACCCTCGACCTTTTGGCCTCGCGGGCTCTTACATTCAGCTCGACGATATTCCGCGTCCTCCTGCCAAGACTATGATTTCTCACTCCAATCCCATATGAAAACGTGTTTGCACGTTGCTACACTTGGAAGCACAAAATTTCATAGACGTCTTTTCGCTCATTCGTGAGACTTCCGAATGATTGAGGAAACTTTTTTTTTCCTCATGGCAATCCCATTGATACGAATAAAACAATAATATCCTGCTTTGTTGACTGAAGAAAGGATTGTCGCAATTGAAACATAATAATAGACGTAATTGGATCTCACGTTTACGAAAATTCCTACTCTAAAAATGAACATTTCCGGTGCTTCACCATATCCGACGTATCCACCGGGAGTGCTTTTCCCAAGCTTTACATTGTCGCGCCAAAGCAAACATTACTCTATTTTCCCAAATCACAGAGAACACGAGGATTCCCTTTTCCATTTTCCTAAAACGCTTTCATCCTCTTGGACTATCGATCCACGAAGCTGGAATACACTTTTGTTTTTTTTTTTTTTTTTACTCACATCACGACCGACCAAGATCTCTCAATGCTTTTTGTCAGCGATTAATTATTCCCTCGTCCCGTCTGTACTCGCGTAGGGTCCTATCGAGTCCAATCGTCGTCACTGTTCATCACATCGACATAAGATAGTTTTCGGTTCGATGAAACTTTACGTGCTCCCTCGGTTCACCTCACTGGGCACTCCTGGTGATTTCGTACTTTACCGTGCTATCGCTCTGTTTGCATTCGTATAATTATACAGCTGCAGTGGAACACGAGTTCATTATAATCAAGAGCAAATTCACTCGACAGTCCCATGGCCTCTCGTATAGTCTGCACGCGAATCTCCGACGAATTCAGACACGATTCCCTCTTCAACTTAATTTCATATTACGACCTTCGAGTGTTTGTTACTACGAAAAAAAGAAAAAAATCGCTAATCAGATATTTTTCTCGAATTGCTGCTTTTCGAGTGTATAGTTCGGTATAGAGTTTGGTTCGCTCACTCTGATCCGATCGAAATTTTCTCGGGAGGTCCCGAGCAAAATTTTTCAACGAGGCGCCGGGAATTTGTTTTTTTTTTATTTTTTCGGATAAACTGCACGTTGTTTTTCATTTTTTTAAATCCAATGATCTCGAGATGAGGAAACACAGTAACGGCAAGTATTAGGGATGCTCGATCAGACTTGGTAATCTCAATCAAAGTTCGAACACCGGATGGCAAATAGTTAGCAAGGGTATGAGCGACATGGCTTTGGCTCGAGGACACGTAGTACTAGCCAATACCTGCGGTGACAAGGCGTCAAGAGATCATTGACGCGATTCCAGAGACGACGATATTACGCGCTTCCCTATCATCGATTTATCCCCTGCCTCTGATCTGCTGTCGCCTCTAGGCGTTGTTGCACATCGAACCTGTCATGAGCGAGATAAAAATATGATAATTGGAGAAACCAGGTCGTACGGGGACGTGGAGAATTTTTAGATGGATTGAAATAATTCATGAGTAGAGCGATCGATTTGAAATTATTACGGAATTTCGGTGTCCGGGGCATGTTCGAAAGCGCACGCGGCTTTATTTCCTGCTGAAAATAGTCGAGGACTGATTTTTATTTCCATCACGTCAATAATGTGGCGGATGCATGGGAAAGGGGCAAGAGATGTGACGGTTACAAAAGCAGAGAATGTCTGATGTAGTCGCGAATGAAGGGCGAGACGAGCAGAAGAGGCTCGCGGAGCATATGGTCGATGAAGTGGGTGGATAATCATATTCGATTAGGATCATCTTGGTGGTCGGAGCCTTTGTCCCGGACGAATGTTGGGGGTGCTGCGGAAGATCCCAGGGTGGTTAGCTTAACGCTCTCGAGCGTCGTCCTCTCTAGAGGCATTCGAGAGATCCTCTTCTCATCGTCTCTAACTCTCCCACACAGAGGATGTAGATACTATTCTGGTAAGGGTTGCCACGCTATCAAGCTCACACTCTTGGAGCCCATTCTAGTTGGCTTAATCTAAATCACGTTGCCACGTTCCTGTGCCCCTCGATCCTCTTCCGTGAGCTCTTGCAATTCATATCCATCTCTCCGTGATGTAGACCCAAGAGCTCGGGACTACGGGACTGTGTCGTAGCCGCACTTGAAATCGGCTAATTATAATCCATCGGGTACTAAGACGTTCGTCCGGAGGTTAATTCGCCGCCTCTGCGATCGCTCATTAGCCACGCGATTCTTAGAGCTCCAACGATTCATCCTTTGTTTTCAACGCCATGTCAATATTTCTCGATCACAAAGCTGCTGAATGACGCAAGCATTTCCCATAGAATACTTTTCCCGGACTGTTAATTACTCAATGTTTGGGGAACCGAGCAAAGTTGCTAGATTTGAAAAACTCGCAATTCCAAGCTATAAAGCTACCTCGCGTGTCCTTCGCGTAACACGGATCCACAAATCGACAAAGAAAAGGCAGACGCGCATCACTTATGTGCCGTTGCGCATGGATTCAATGGGCTCACGGGGCTACCGATACTGTCAGTCTTCTGGTGGAAGCCGTGAATACCAGCTCTGACAAGGAGCCGTCATAATGGCGCGCGATAAATTCGTTCCCGTAGAAAGTTGTATACGCGAAGCTACTCCCTCGAGAAAATATTTATTCAACGGCACCTCGGACCGTGGGCATACTTGGCCGGTGCACGTGTATATGTGTTATCTCTACACAACTCCCTCACCCTCTCCCACCTCCCGGTGCTTCCAGCTCAACTTACTGCTACGATTCATTAGTATTCCTATAGAAATCGTTGTTGGCATTTCGAAACTTGCGCAGAATTCCAACTGCAGTCTCCCTAGACCTTTTATACATGTATACCGAGCACATAAAACTATGTGCTTAATGTGCCAGTTCGTACGTATTTTGAGTCGAAGAAACTCGTGCCACTTTTTTACTACGGAGGCATTTCACAGAGTGTACTTGGCAAAAAAATGAAGAAAGAGACGAAAGAGGAGGAGAAAAAAGGTTGGAATTGGAAACGTTCGATGGGATAGGGACAGATAAGACTGTAAGAGAGGAAACTCGAAATAAGTAGCAATGTAAGAGAGCATCGTACTTTATACGCTTGCTCGTCGAGCCCGCATCTGCCACGAGTCTCAAGATACGGGTAGTTCTCCGGCATCAATTATACTAATGGAGATCGGGTGGTCGGAGAAACTTGGTACAGCAGCGGCGGTAGAAGCGAGGCAGGAAGGAACGCCAAGCACCAGAATACCAGCGGAGCCACGAGTTGAAGGTGGCTGCTGGCATCAGAGAGGTGAAAATAAAGAAAAGGGTGAGCAGCCGAGCGAGCACCAACCGAACGGGCTTGAAGGGATGAAGGATACAGAAAAACGTACTGAAAGAGAGCGAAGAGAAAGGAGACGGACGGTAAAGTCCGAGGGTGGATAAGAGGAGGATGCTTTCAGGGTTAGATTTGGAAAAAGAAGTGGGCTTGGCACTGCTGCACCGACTATCCCGCGAATACGCCTCGAAAGAGAGCTACTAGCTTCGGCAGCTCTTTCGAGCGGTTGGCCGTGTCAGTCCGCGGTTCCACGTTCAGTCTTCCGAAAATAAGAAGAGCATTAATGAATGAAGCTGGAAGGGACATCAGACAACTCGGAATAGTAAGAAACAACCCCTGTACTCTCCTCCACCGAGAGTTCAAGTGCGCCAATACCATTCAAGAGTCGCCCGCACATTTCTCTCCTCCTGCCTGTACGTGTTATTTTCTAATGAAAGAACCTACTCGACGCGCTACTTTGATCTTTTGTCCTGAAAAGAGATGTGGAACATCCGTCTTCCCGAATGTATTATCCTACCAAAATGTTGACTACGTTTTCGTATTCCGCAAGTCCCCACGAGTGGATCATTAAATATTTCTATTGTAAATCGGAGCTCCGAGACCGCGGATCCATTTTATTCTGATGCTGCATCCCAACCGTTGTCACTCCATTTTTATTCTTTCTCAATCTCCTCCCAGGCAACATGACAAAAGTATGTAAATCTTCTTACGCGGTACCCATGCGGGCTTAACTCCATGGTATGCACGATATCCACCACTTTCCGTTCCTGAAAAATCCCTCCTCCCATAAATTCGTCGTCGAGGCAAAAGCCAAGCCAAATCTCCGACAAGTGCGGGATCAACTATAAAGTAAGAAATACATTTTCATTCGCTACTTACCCGTTACGAATTATGCAACGAAACAACCGCAACATGAAACACATTCAACAATTGCAATCGAGTTTGTTCGATTCCCGATGTGCATCAATGACGCGCGAGCTATTCGAGCAACTCGCATGCCACGTATAAATCCTTCACGCGTGTATGCACTCGGCCTAATGAGCCGGAACAAGCCGATGTCCCATCGAACCTCGACCGAAGCGTGTTTGCGCATTAAGCCCAGCCCCAATGGGATACCACCTACGACCTGACTTTACCATCCAGCAGCGACCCCCTAAACCTACTTGCGTCCCCCGACTCTCTCGCAACTATCTCATGCCCGTTACGACTTGATATATCGCGTACGTGAACATCTGGTAAATCCAAAGAATTATTAAAACTTGCTCCTGAGTCTAAATTAACAATTTAAATTCCCGCGATATTCTCGATGCTGAAAAAAAACATGGATATCCTAAAAATAGTATCGAGTTTAATTCCCGATGAAACGATTCTTATGAATAAAAAGTATACAGCCGCCATCATGGCAATTCGAGTCCGTAAAATGTCTCATTGCAATCATCGCAATGGAATGGGAGAGAAAATTACTGCAACAAAAGCTCGTACCGCTAATTTGTCAGTACGTATTCGTATCAAGACAATTTATCTTGAGCAATATTTCAGATAAATGTGCCGTAGCCATATTTCCAAGTATCTGACCAAACTGAATAATTCACTCGGCATATTTTTACGTTGACCTCGTTTAAATTTATCCTGGCAATAGAATGTTTTATTTTAGTTCGAAAATCAATAACACGAGAATGTAGGACTCGAACCATTGTAATCTCCGACTTATCTGTTGGGTACAGCAGAGATTGTGTGTTTTGCTTATCGACGTAAACATTATTGGTGAAAGAAGTCTCTTTAAGGGAACGTTCGATGTTTCATCAGAGTTCGAGTATCGCGTAAAATGACAACTTGATTTATACATGCATTGACCTACAGCCATCCATGGATGTGAAGAAATATATGCATGTGACTCATGTTCACATTTATATTTATACAAGTACGTAGTGCTTCTCGTACTTCGCACGAACGGGCTTTTATACTTTATGCCACAGTTTATAGAGACATATATCGGTAGCGCGAGCTCGGCAAGGCGGTATAAGTCAAAACCTACTCTCCCTAATAGCGTACTTACGCCCTATCGTTCGAGGTTTAACCTCTGGAGAATATAGAGAGGAAATGTTGTATTTCCAGCATCAGCTGGCAAGAGTGTCATGGAAAAAACTTTTAGGTATATCGCTCCACGCGTTATCGTATGAAATTTGACGTTAAGGCTGCTGTCTCTTTCACTTTGTCAACTCATAAGCTTTCCCTTATTCCACCTCGATATCGTCGCGTTTCCAATCGAACCTGAGAAACCATCAAATGCAACGTACAAGGTCACCTCTCCTTGGGGCCTGGAATTCTCGTCGCTAAACCATAAATATACCTGTAATATCAAGTGTTACAAGTAGACAGGGCTCGCTCCTCCCATACGACTATACAAGCATCAGCCTGACTCCTCCTACACTCACATTCACTCACTCTCCTCCCTGCATCAACAGCTGCACCCCTTTGAGCTCGTTCAGCTCGAGGGGCACTTTCCAAGTAACCCTTCTACGCTTATTACTTCAAAACTCTCGATCACGCTCAATAACTCATTCGATTTATGGCCATGCCGTGCATACAACGATATTGGCTGTTACGAGTCAAAGAATACCGATTCACTTGTCATGGGCACAAATGAAAATTGCCATGGTATGTATTGGAGTTTGTGTATCGTTGAGTGTATCAACTGCAACGAAAATACCTTGTATTATTCTTAATTTTGGCAATTTTGCTCCCTCATAGTGAGGGTGAAAATTTTTTTTTTCCAGTTTTCAATGTCAATGTGCTCAAAATGTCCCAAAACATCGAAAAATGATATTTAGAAAAAATGTCCGGATGTGTGTGTGTGTGTGTGTATGTTCTGTCACTGTAAAATTTAAACGTTTATAAAACTCGAGAACGGTTTGAGGTACAGGGCTCATGTTTTGCACAGATGTTAATCTATACGAGCTCTTCGATCATTCCTCGAGAATTTTATCGAAATTGCTAGAAAAATATACGAATTTTACGGCATTTTGAAATTTTCAAAAAAAGAGTGTACCCGCTCCAAATTCCGCGAATTTTCAGGTTTAATATTAATGTTTTTTTTTTATAAATAGAGTATCATGATGGGAAAGTTGGTATTGAATTTGCAAAATATCGGTTGAACGGTTTAAATTTTACGATTTTTCGAATTTTACGAAAATGTGAGTTTTTTGAAAAATCGTCTAACCGCTTTAACTTTTGTAAATTTTGTAAGATATTGTGTGTATAAGTCTGTACTTCCTCTTTATTTTCTAGAAAAGTTGTCGAAATAATTTTAAAAAAAAAGTCAAAAATCGATAAATGAGTGAAAATTTTATTAAAAACGCTGGAAATTGAAAGTTGCAAATTGTTTCTTCGAGCTTTCTCTATGAGATTGCCAAAATTAAAAATATGGTCCCTTATAGAGGAAGATTTGAGAATCGTCCTAAATCTTGAGGAAGCAATTTGCAACATTTTTCAAATTTACTCGCTCTCTCGTTTGGGTCCCGAAAAAAGGCCAAAATTGAGCTTGAAGGAATTTGGACAGTGTGTCCACAGTTCCAGCAACATAATCAATTATTAAGCACCCGACAATTATTAAGCACCCGATGCACTTGTAAGGATCGTAAGGATATGTGTTGTTTTGGTATCGCGTTGTATCGAATGGAACTGGAGTGGATCGAGGCGCGGTTCGTTTAGCGATAATTGTCGGGGAGGGACAAAATCGGTATAATCGTTGGAAGGATGTTTAGTCGTAACTGCGATTAGAGAGTAGAGCGTTGTATAGGTGGTTGAGAGGACGAGCGCGAATGTTTGTTTTCGCTCTTCGTGTTTCGTGCTATACAGTAAATTTAGTCTCCCCTTGGACGAGGGAGAAAGCTCGGAGGGCGGCAAGAGCGTGCTAGTGGGTGATAGCGGGTGGAACGCTCCGGAGGGACAAACGAGGGAGAGAAGCGTGCCGTGGCCGCGCTGCCGTTGCTGCCACGAGAACCACCACAGAGTCAAATACAGTCATCCCCTCCGTAGACGAGATTCGCACACGTTTTACCCAATTGGGGAGGGAACATAATTGCATAGCCACGATTAATAATTAGACGTGCAATTGGGCGTCAACCGGCGGTACGCGTGATTCGATTTATCGAAACGGGTGTTGCGCGGCTTCGCCCTGGAATATATCGATTCCAGCGCGCACCACCTTCGTCCTAGCAAGCGGCAACGTTCGTTCGCGTGTGTAACCACTGAATTCCGCTCTCGTACTTGTTATATAGAGTCTCGAATCAACTGACCAGTGAGATTCGTGATGCAACTTGGGGTTGCCTTCACCGCACGAAATCTCATTCTCCATAATATTCCGAGACTTTTGAGCCCCGCGTACGGCGTCCCTTGCGTCTTGACCCTTATGCGATTGCCTTTAGTATTCGTCTCACCATCAAGGATGACCATAAATATCCATTAAATCATCAAAATTCTCTTGGACCAAATGGCAAAATTATTTATTTATGTCTGTGCAATCCATCCTTTGGTAGTCAATCAGGGTTTATCGATTATTAAGTAGTTCAAGATTTCTATGGTCAGACAAACTGTTTCCTCATAAATTTTGCATGTAGAAAAATTCACGACAGCGTTAAAGAAAAATAAGTGTAATAAACTGAAAAAAAGGCGAAAAAAAATGAAAAAAACTTGTTTAAAAAAAAAAAACTCATATACGCAAAACTCCGAGATGGTACAGACTTTATGCAGCAAGTACAACTCCAGTGACTCGATAGTTTGTGTTTTTTTGGATCAATTTGTTGGGCAAACTTTTAGCTTCAGTCAGCATATCGTTCTTTTGAGGGCGTTTAATCATTGAAAAAGCTAACGCCACATCGGCAACTCATTGATTTTCTGAAAAGCACGATTTTGTGGTGGGCATACACGTTTGAGGAAAAGCTGCTCATAAGTTTTGCTCCACAGGTTTGTTTTTCTCTTTCTCTATCGTTCCCACATTTTTATTCATTCGTACTCTTTCAATGGACACTTTTCTTTCAATGGAATAGCGAGCAAAGAGGGATTTCTCGCGTCTACGGATCATCGTATATACACAGTGAACTGTGATGATCGAGCACGAGTCGGGGACGAGGCAGGGGGTGAGCTTTTACACGAGAGATGCATAATAACTTGGGGAAGAGGCTGCGCCATCTCAATCGTCGAGAGTGTGCGTGAGATCGAGATTCGAATAGACTCGGTGATAGTCCGTCCTTGGTCGTACCGTTCCTGCTAAATCTCATACACGTATATATACATATCTACAACGGAGGCATCTTCTTGGAAGAAAGTTTAAGCCCCAAATACTCGTCGGAGCTCGATCCCGAAGCCGACTGAATATTTGCGACCCTCCCGCCGCGGGAGAAGACTCTGTACGAGAGTCTTGGTGTGCTTATGTATAAGTTTTGCAAGGAGATGATCGTGCGCCTTCCCGCGTTGGGTGCGGTGTCTTTCCACTCGATCGAGTAAGGGTCACCGCGTTCGTGCAAAAACTTTACTCAAACTTGTTGGGTCAATCTCCCACCGCGGTGACGTGGCCCCACATGGGAAGATACTTGGATATAAAGATCGATCGTTTCAGTGTTTTTCGTAACATACAAGCTTCTGAGAAACTCGCTGAGATGTTCTCCAACTATATCATATACATGCAGGTTTATATATATATATGTGTGTGTGTGTGTGTGTGTGTGTGTGTGTGTGTGTGTGTGTGTGTGTGTGTGTGTGTGTGGAGTTTTATACGAAAGATTGGAAAAAGCGTGAATTCTGGTGACCGGATGAGTGGAGTGCTTTCCAACCGAATAGTTTCGATATACAAGCTCAACGTCGAGATTTTTCTTACCTCCTAAATTACCGAAGTCTCATTTCGCCATAATCTTATATTCTGCTACACGTCGAATCTCGTATATGTGTTTTGTACGAGGATGCTAGAATCGAAGTAAGAAAAACCATGACGACGTATATCGAATTTAGTTTGAGGGAAAGAGAAATGAAGAAAACTCACTTCCATTTGGATGGCGAGGTTTTCTAGAGGTAAAAAGAGGATATTCCAGAGCTACGCTCTTGTATTATCCGGGTTATTTACTTTTTATTGTTCCGGATAAACACCATTATCCATTTGGAAGTGGATAATGAATGGATCGGTTGTTGGCTCTTGTCACACCGTCCACAACTCTCTCTCTCTCTCGATCTGAGACAAGCTCTGAAATGGATGTCTTATTGGTTTATCCGCTGGTTTCATTGAGTACAGTAGCCTGATCCGAGAGCCTGTAAGCATGGAGAAGCTTCTACCTTTTCTCTGCAATGTCTTCCTCGCCAATGGGCGAAGTCTCTTCGACTCGGCAACGCAGGGACGCTCGTCGTCTACTTGCTTTTATCGATATACAGTTATGAGACAAACCCTTCATCCAGGCAGACGATATTATTTTTTTATGTCTCAGTGAGCAGCCAGTCTCTGATTCGATCTCGTTCCTATCCCCGTGACGAGTTGCATTTCTTTCGCGGTCCCTTGTACACTGGACTGCAGTAATGGAAGGAAAGAAAATGAGAGAATCACGATTGACCGCGATACTTTTGTTTGTGAGTAATTCGCGATGTATTTGAAGGGACATCGAGAGCCAGACATTTTCTTATGCAATTTATCGGCTTGTGCATCAATTCTGAGAATCTATATTTTATTTATTCAGAACGAGAAGCAAAGTAATGCAAATTAAAACGCAAGGACTGAATTTTTATAGCCCTCCGAACCGATCTGCTTTCTCTTTCGAGTTTATATGCTGTACTAGCCATGAAGAGCTTTGTTCGCGCCATGTGCAGCAACCTCTTTCTCCTCTTGTTTACAATGATTGGACTATTGTCGAGAATTGCACTCCCGAGAATTAGCGTAATGCCGTACTGAGTGTGTGCTTGGATTCCGTATAGGTATATAGATGAGGGAAGGTACGTATCGAAGCAAAAAGGGTGAAAGAGGGAGAAGGCGAGCGCGGTTATTCGGCAATAGCAAAATCGTACGATCTCAATTTCTAAGTTGCTGCTCCAGAGTGCGCACGGAGGAGAGAGAGAGAGAGAGAGAGAGAGAGAGAGAGCGAGCAGAGCATTTTGTGAAATAAAATATGAGTTTGGCGGGCCTGTTGGAAATTCTCTCGCTCTTTTCATACCTCTCAATACCTTATCTCGCTTTCCTACCCTCTCGACTTTTCGCAACCATCCCACCATGGTCCTCCGTTTCCGCCTCCACTCTCCGACCAACTCTTTCCCTTTTACCTCTCTCCTTCGATTCCCCTTGCTCTCCCTCTCTCGCTCCTCTTTCCATTGCTATTTTTCTCGTTTTCTCTCATCGCTCTCCTTATTCCCGCACGGCTTCCAACTCGGGCAATAACCTTTATAATCAGGAGTTTTGCTCTCAAGCACGTTGGGCCTGCTCCTACCGACTCTGTACCCTCCATTCGACTTACAGTGCAATTCACTCGGGGCTTCCGACCATTACGAGACGGTACTGGGACCTCTCCCATCGGCGATGCTGCTGCAAAGGTTTAACCCTCCCATCGACATCCCCACTACACTATTTTCCTCTCTCTCTCTCTCTCTCTCTCTCTCTCTCTCTCTCTCTCTCGCTCTCGTTAGCCTGCCAAATTACCAGAGCCAGCGATAAAAAGTTTATTGCCCGTTGCAACGATGGAATAGCGAACATCCGGGCGAATCGTTGAGCCGTCGAGAAAGGCAGCGGCGGGGGCGGCTTCTTCGACTCAACAACGAACAATTATATTCTGTATAAAAATCGTGTACGATTCTTGAATCTTTACCATCATTTTCTCCATCGTAGCATACTCTTCCGTCAACGATAAGAGCCTCGATGAAGAATTCTGCAATAACTACGAGTTAGACCGTAGCACCGAACTACCCGAGTTTCTCCAGGTTTTGATATTATTACTACTTATATAGTCGATACGCAGCAGTTTAATCTGGCCAGAGAAAACTGGAAGGGTCGCTCCGCGCCTCTCTCCTTGCCGGTACCTTGCACAGTCGTGATAATTATTTCTTTCGAAGATTGAATAAAAAATTCAAATGAGTTCCGAAAGAAAAGTTTTAACATGCTTCTGGACAAGAATTGCGTTGAGCTGTGCGGTAAAAAGCGAAGCTTTTCAAAGCCGACTGAAAGCTCTTCGTCAAGATGACTACCCCGAGTGCTTCCCACCCGCCCCCCCGCCGTAGTACACAAAACTTTGATCTCGCGTTATTGCAATCTGCAGAATCGTGGAGGTCAGGCAAACGTATTATCTTCTTTTTAATCGAATATCTCTAGACTCCGGGCAATATCGCGTTGAATCTCAAATAAAATTTACTTCGCAACGCCCGAATTCATATAAAACTTATTGAGCACGAGAATGGAATCGTATTTAATAAATAACGGAAAACAAAGCAAATAAAGAAAAAAAAGTGTTAACTTTTTTGGCCAACCCAAAAAAACTGAATTTCCCTCGTAATATCTTTTTTTTTTTACTCATCAGCTTTTGAAATTTTTTCGAAAAACTATATTTCTTGCCACCTCTGCTTGAAAAATAATCGAAATTGCATCTCAAAGCTAGACCCACCGCTAGACCTAAGTTGTCCGATGAAGGAAATTATTTCCTCTTTTCCACGTCAACTAGCAGTGAGAGGTAACATCTTCGGTGCTGAGAGGAGTGTGCTTTTCACGGATTAATTAAATCGTTCCCAGAATACCCACCGAACAAATAATACCACTCCACCTATTCTCTTTTCTCTCTGCCCACTCTCTCTCTCTCTCTCTCTCTTTCCCTTCAACTATTTGAACAAGACCATGAGCAAAGATGCTGGCGAGACGGCGAGGCCGGTTCCTCCTGGAGCCTCACGAAGATAAATCTTTGGCTGCATCCGCGTACACGTCGAGATGGTCGAGTCATCCAAAAATCATGGACTCTCAATTAATTCGACACATACACTTTCGTAACGACGAAAATTAAACAGTTTTATTTTTTCTCTTTGACTTGTTCGAGTTTGTTTTCATTCCTGCAGAAAATTTCTTCGCGAGTTTCATTCACCGAGCAATTATTGATAAATCTTCCAGGCCCTTTGGCATTGGAAACCTAACAAAATTAAACCAGAAGGGTTTTTAAATTTGAATCGAAGTTTCGTTTTTTTTTCGTTGCTTCACCGCAGAGGCTGTAAGAAACGTCTGAGTAAACAACCAGTGACTTCTCTCCTGGACGTTGGCAATTATTTTCACATTCATCTCTCTGTTAAGCTCCTTGATCCCTTATATATGCTTTATATATGGAAAAGAAAGTGAGAGAGGGAGAAAAAAGAGCTGACAGAGCACAGATGCAAAGAATATGCAAGCTCAACACAGTGGAGGTTGAAATCGACGGTGCTCCGCGAGCTGTGAGCTCGTCCTGTAAATAAAATACGACAGGGCCATAGAGAGGGC